>CM053757.1:21778980-21882405 GCA_028658305.1 Pachyuromys duprasi
TTAGTTAATTGAATTGACAAGTAGATACCAACCCTCTTGTTAGAATTTTAGAAAATGAACGTCATACAAGTTGCGGTGGCACCCGTTGGCAATCCCAGCACTCAGAAGACATGGCAGAAAGATCTCAAGTCCAAGGCCAGCCTCCAATACACAGTGAGACACTGTCTCAAAACTGTGTGTGTGTGGATTCAAGACTCTGCCTTCTGCTTGCCCTATCACCTCCCCTGTCCGACCTGGAAAAGTCCCAGCTCAAATGTCACCCCCTCTCAAAGTCCATCATAGCGTTTCAAGACTGACACCTTCCCTCTTAACTCTTGGTTCCCGAAGCCCATGTGTTGATGCTATAGCATAATACCTGTGACTGAGCCACTTAAAAAACAAAGACGTCGCTTGAACTCAGGATTCTGGAGATGGGGGAAGTCCAAGGTCAGGTGAAGGCACGTATGGAAGAGAAAACAGTCAGTTCTGGGCTCACATCCTAACAGTCACTTTCGATACAATCCACACATTCTTTGAACTCCCTTGTGGAGGAAAAACTTTAATCGCTCTTAATAACCTAATCCCACATCCCACAAGCTCTGCCTTCCAATATGGCCATAATTGCGTTATACTGATAATTTTAAGTACTGTTTAAGCTCACTGTGAGGCCGAGTCTGGAAGCAGGGTTGCCCCCTCCGCTTCAGACCCAAGCATCTCACTTTCCTCCTAGGTCTAGGGATGGGCTGTCCTCTTGACTCTGCGGCAGGGAAGAGAACAGCGCACTGTGCCCTTGAGGGCTGCCAATAAGTCTTACAACTATTCATCCCTTGATGTAAACATGCCTGCCGTGGGAACGGCAGGAAGCTCAGCCACAGGGAGCGTGGAGAGGACCCGTTCTGGCAAAACCTCCAGCTGACTGTCAAAGTGTTCCCAGCCGGTGCCTGCCGGGTGTCTACAAGCCTTGATTTGCTGATGTCACCTCACCTGGACGGCTTCAGCCACTTCTGCCGCCTGTTGAGCCTCCAACCTGATGAGGATTTACTCCCTATCCGATGCTTCTCCTTATCTGCTGCTCGCTATTTATTCCTTTACTTTCTCCTGTTGCAGACTTAATAAACTCATTCACAGCCCAAGGCTATCAGATGCCTTGAGTTGACCAGATCGTAAAGAAACCAAGCGTCTCCAAATCCTAGTGAGGCGCACGTGTGTTCGTCAGAGTCTAGGAATAATATGGGGCACAGAGCATGTCTGTGAGTCGGAGGAAACCCTTGGCCTTGATTCCAGAGCAGGCGCCAGTGTGGCTGTGCATACCTCTGGGGAGGATTCTGTGGGCTCCTTGACAGTCATGAGCTGCAGCCCTCCGGTGAGCTGGACCCTGAACAGGTGCCAATACACAGCGAGAAGGAATAGCAACAGCAGCCTGCTGGTCAGTTTTGAATGCAGCTATGAAGTAGACAGGCTGTGTGGGGTTGAATCCCGGCTCCGCCACTTAAAAGCTGTGATCTTGCTGATCCTGTCTTTCTTAATTTGGCAATTTGCTCATTGTGGGCTTTTTTGTTGTTATCAACTTTGATTTTTTTTAAGTGTTGCATTCACGTATTATTTGTTTTATTTTATTTATTATTTATTAAGGGTTTTTTTTGTCTGAAATTCCATTTCACTCATGCTGCCCCCACATCCTGGCCTCATGTAGTTATTTCAGCCCTTCCCAGGGTTGTGGAGGGAATTAACTGAGCTAAGGCGGGTGAGGAGCTCAGTCGGAGAGTTAGCTCTCTTCATTATGACCGATGCAGAAGCACCAGGAGCAGCCATCCACGCCAGCTGCCCGCAATGGCCACCGTAGCTGCCGCACTGATACTCGGCTCAGCATCTTATGAAGTCCTGACACTGGCGGCGAGGCTTTCTCAGCTATCTGGGATGGAGATGAGCTTGCTGCTCTGCACACGTGATTTGTGTCTAATGACTGGAAGACTTAAAGTCCTTCACTCCCAGCCCAGAACTCCGTTTGTCTCTGCCCATCGTCATGTCTTCCCCAACGCCTGTAGACTCTGCTTTCCAGGACCTCCAGGACCCGAGTTACAGTCACCTCCCACCTCTCGCTCAGTCTGCTGAGCCAGGAAGGAGAGTTCCAGATGTGGGAAAAGCAGCTCCCACCTGTCATCCCAGCCTTTGGGAAACTGAGGCAGGTGCATTGCCTTAAGCTGGAGATGCACACTGAGCTCCAGGCAAGCCTGGGCTGTAAGGTGTCTCAGAAGGAAACGAAACAAAAAGGCATTTGCCCAAGCGTTCTTCCAGGAACATCTTTTGTCAGCGCAAGAATGTAAGATGAGCCCCCGCCCCGCCCATTACTTATGGGGTCCTTTAACTCCCAGCCAGCCATCTTCCAACTAATCACTGGATTTGCTCGGGCACTTCCCGAGCTTGCTTGCTTTTAAAAACTCAGCAATCAGTTTTCCCAATTAAATTACTCTTGCTTTCTTACTCTGCAACCCAGGCCCCGCCCCCACTTCCCGCATGACTTCTGCTTGCTTCAGTTCTGTGTCTTGGTGTTCTGTGGCTCCTGGCCCATTCAGTTCAAAAACAACAAATATTGATTTCCATTTCCGTTTAGGGCTTCCCGGCCATCTCCAGTTCCCTTTAATGGCTCCTTTGTAAAGCCTCCATCTTCCTGAATTCATTTTCCTTGAGATTGACTTCACAATGAGGGCCCATTGCCACTGTCAGCAGCTTCGTCAGTCTTGGCTCTACTCCCGAGCAGCTGTTCCTCTCTGGCCTTTGTCAGGGCCTCCTGCTCATCTATCTCAGTGCCCACCGGAAGCTCCAAGTTTGTCCTTAGCTCATCCGAGAAGGGACGATGGTCCCGGGGGGCGGGGGCTATACATCAGGAAACCAAGAACCTTGGACTCTGAGACACATTGAAAAAAGTGTTAAAATTAAAATGAAAAACTGTAACCTATTTATTACTTTGTGTATGTGCATATGTGTTTGCCTTTACCAGCCCACGCAAAGCATGGACTGTGTGTGTGTGTGTGTGTGTGTGTGTGTGTGTGTGTGTGTGGTGTGTGCCACACCAGCCCACGCATGCCATGGACAACCTTCAGAAGGCGGTTCTCTCCGATCTTTCGAGGAAACCCGTTTCATGTTCTCAGGGAGTTAATCTGGGACTCACCACTTGAGTTACCAAATCCACCTGCAAAGAACCGAGAGCAGCTGTTCCAACAGCATTCACAGTGGTACTAGTCACACCAGCCCACACCTGGAGACCAGCCAGGCGCCCACTGAGCACTCACTGGGGGATGGTATGCCACGCCAATCAGAACAGCTGGGCTTGAAAACAGTGTAACTGTCAACATGTGAGAAGGAGGTAGAAAATGAGGATTCCTCGGCGGATGGGAACCTAGCTGGGGTGGTGGCGCACACCCTTAACCTCAGCACCTGAAAGGCAGAGGCAGGTGGATCTCTGTGAATTGGGAGGCCTGCCTAGTCTATAATTACGAGTTCCAGGCCTGCCTGTGCGACAGAGTGAGACCTTGTCTTGAAATAAGAAAAAAATCAGCTATCCACTCTCAACCAACAATAGTTGGGAAAGTCTTATGTAGGTCCAAAATTATAAGACCTAAGAATATTTCAGTAGTCCCATGTAAAGAAAATGGACATTTATAAGAAGCAAAGTTTTATTGATTTTTAAAAAATATATATATTTATTATAATAGTAAAAGAAAAGGACAGCATGAAACTAGCGGAATGTTTGACGCTGTATTTACTGCCTCAGTCTAGGCTTCAGTGGGAAGAGCTACAGCTTAGTGAGTTCTCCGTGTGTCCTCTTTACCTTTCGTAAGCCTTATTCTTTTTTTCACGTGTGTGCACGCATGTGTGCGTCTGCATGTGTGTGTATGTTTGTGTGTGTATGCGCGTCTGTGTGTATATGTGAGGGGGCGCACATGTGTGTGCATGTACGTGTTCTCAACCTCCCCAATGCTGCCGCCCCAACAGTTCCTCATGTTGGCGATCACAGCCACAAAATTATTATGTTGTTACTTCATAACTGTAATTTTGCTGCTGTTATGAATCATAATGTAACTATATGATATGCAGAATGTCTGATATATACAAAACCCTGAAGGGGTTGTGACCCACTGGTTGAGAACCTCTGATTCTCGCCTCTGAGACCAAATTCTAAACATTCCCTGGAAGGATTGCCTCCGCTAGGTTAACCACCAGGCTCGCCTATGGAGTGGTGTCTGTTTAACCTGCAGTGGAAAGAGGCACCCTGAATGCAGAAGCACGGCTGTGGACTGCGGTCCTGGACTGAATGAGTGGCAGCAAGCAAGCTAAGCACCTCACTCGTCTCTGCGTCCCAGCGGCACACAATATGAGCAGGTGTCAGGACTTCCCTGCTGTGACAGGCTGCCCTCAAGCCTCAAGCCATAAGCCAAACAGACTCTCCCTCCTGTACATTGCCTTTGCAAGGTGTTTTGTTGCGGCAACGATAACTAACACCGTCCTACGCAAGTCCAGCAAGGAGATGCAGTCAGATCTTTCTTCTAGCTGAATGTCAGGTTGCTGCTGCATAGACTCCTGTGGAAACCATGAGGTAACATTTGTGTTGGTGTAAATAAAGTCCCAGATATACAAAACTATTGATTTTCTTGGAAATCTTGAACTATGTTTCCAAATTCTTATATTACATTGAAAAGCAAGGCTACATAGACTGGCTGTTTATTGGGGTGTTTGGCCAATAGGCTAAAATGTATAAAACTGTCTGCTTTGATTTAATTTGTTTGCTTGATTTGAATTTGGTTGAGACTCTCCATAATTTCAGTCTCTTTTGGTCATTGATCAGTCTTCCATAATTTCAGTCAGTGTTACAATTTGAAACAGTGTGTTGATAAATCGGTTTCACCTTGAAGACACTTATTTAACTCACTTAAATAGATGTCTAGAAACTGGAGAAATGGCTCACAAGTAAAGTGAGGGCCTGAGGTAAGATCACCAGCACTCACTGAGGAAACTGGGCATGACAGTAACTGTGCCTGTAATCCCAGAGCTGGGTAGAGATGGGAGGATTTCAGGCGCCTTGCCAATCAGTGAGTCCAGATTCAGACTGGAGAGATGGCTTGCCAGTCAAGAGAGCTTGCTGCTCTTCCAGAGGACCTGGCTTTGGTTTCCAGCACACACATGGTGTTCACAATCACCAGTAACTGCAGTTCTGGGAGGAGTCAGTGTCTTCGTGTGTCCTCAAGCACTGCACTCACATTCACACAGACCCCCACACACACATAGGCACACACAGACACACACAGACACACAAACCAATAATAAAATAAATCTTTAAAATTAAATAGAGGAGCTGGAGAGATGGCTCGCGCTTAGCACTGCTGGCTGCTTTTCCAAAGGACTGGGTTCAATTCCCAGCACCCCCATGGCAGCTCACAACTGTCTGTAACTGTAGTTCTAGGAGATCCAGCATCTTCACACATACATGCAGGCAAAACAGCAATGTACGTAAAATAAAAATAAATAATTTTTAAAAATTAGATGCATGTAGAAACATAAATGATAGATACCTAGATAGATGATAGATATATAGATGATAGATAGGTAGATAGGTTGATTGATTGATTGGTAGATAGATAAAGTCCAAGAAAAATGCTAAGATGGTTTAGTTTTGATTTTCAAATTCTAAATAAATTTTGGTTTGGATACCATAAATGACTTGATAACAGTCACATGTCACAAATCACAAAATCTTTCCAACATTAGGCCTCTCCTGGGCCATCCTAACTCTGAAAAGCAAATGTGGCTGTAGTCAGCATGAACCCCTTTAAGGAAGCCTGAGCTGGAGATGAACTAATCCCTCGGCCCTTATGAAGGCCTCAGTCTTTTTTAAAGACATTGGTGCGTGAGTTTTCTGAGTGAGCTAGCACAATGACCCTTAATTAAACATGAATTTAGAGTGGCAATCATATCTTCTATTCAATTTACAAGTCTCTCTCCTTCCCTTACTGTCACCAGATCCCACCAGTAACTCTATCAGACACATTTACAAGGACAAAGAAAACCACGTAACATTTTTTTTTACTGTGGTATATAGATCTCTTGATCTAGCTGTATCTTTTTAGAAATGATTTTTTATCTTCTTCCCTGCATGTAATCTGGGTACCACATTCATGCCGGTGCCTACAGAAAGAACTCTCTGGGAACTGGAGTTACAAGCAGCTGTGAACCGTCATGTGGGTGTTAGGAATTGAACCTGGGTCCTCTGAAAGAGCAGCAGGTGCTCTTGACCACTGAGCCATCTCCTGTAGTTGTGCCTTTCAAAGGCTGTAGAAAAGCCATTTCTTCAGTGACATCACACTTGCCATTGATGCTTCTGGTAAAGACAGCGAGTTGAGCCTATGTACAGTGTGAGTTCTACCATTCAGGGCCAGAGCACAAATTTTGTTTTGTTTTTCAAGACAGGGTTTCTCTGTGTAGCCCTAGCAGTCCTGGAGCTTACTCTGTAGACCAGGCTGGCCTTGAACTCACAGAAATCCACCTGCCTCTGCCCCTTGAGTGCTGTGATTAAAGACCCGTGCCATCATCACCTGGCCAGAGCATGAAATTTAAAATGAGCAATTCTTTGCAACAAATAAATGTTAAGAGACTCCCCAGTGTCTCTGGTTCACCTAGCTATAAGGTAATGTGTGTGATATTGGTAAATGGTTCTGCGGTATTTGAGCTCACGGCAAAGCTATCTCTGGAAACCGAAGCAAGGCTGCTACATGCGCTTCAGATCCAAGCATGTGCGTGTCCAGTGTTTTCCCAAGCCCCTATCTGTAGGTGTACTTAAAAAAACAAAAACCTCTTTTATGTACCTTTTTTATCTTTTTCTCCCTACACCTCAATCCCTTCCAACACTCCAGCACACGGTAGGAGAGAGAAAGGGTTAGTGGGAGAGGGGACACCATTCTCTTAGTTGCTTTCTGCTGGTTAGGGTTGTCGGGTTCCTTGGAAGCCAACCCAACCCTCATCTCAGGAGATCTCCAACTTCTCGTCTCACAACAGCAACCAGGAGCAGCAAGGGGGAAGCAGGACCAGCCTTGTTCTTTCTCGGAGCTCCTCTACGCTCTTTGGGCTCTGACATTTATTCTCTCTCCAGAGTCCTCAGATCCAAACTATCTGCAGCTGGCAAAGAGCTCCTCTCAGAGCCCGCATGAGGCAAATAGTCTGCTTCTGTGGACCTTCTGAATCAGTCCCACATCCCACACCTGGGACCAAAACAAAAGCATGTTCATATCCACAACACCTATCCTTAGGCAGCTCCCAGGCTCTGTAACCAGAGGAAGGAAAACAGCAAATGGTCCAAATGAAAACCACTGTTCCTTGAAAACAACTGCAAGGTGAGCGGCCTCTGGCAGACACACACAGTGTGAAAGGAGAGAGAGGCTTGTTTGTCAGGAGGGGAAGAAGAAACGGACAAGGGTGCTTAACGGGGGGGGGGTGCGATCAGAGTATACTATATACATGGAACTGGGAAAGAACAAATATGTTCTTAAAGTGGGCTGCAGAGTGGAGATGACTAAGGGTCAGAGTTAGGAGGAGGAAACAAAAGGGCAAAGCGCGGCTTCTTCGCCCCCGTCCTTGCTTCCTGGCCCCACTGGATGGCGCTGCTTTTTAAAAACACATATATTATTTCATCATTGGACAGATGGCTGGCGATGGGGGCCAGACCAGAAAAGGGCTGTCCCAAGCAACCTCTGCAGGGGCCTAACCTCAGGAAATCCAGAAGAAATGAGTCCGGAGGAAAGAGGAACCCCGCTGAGTCGCCCTAGAGCTGGTCTGTGGGAACCCAGGGCAGAGACAGAATCACCTTCCACCACCTAGCCATCAGGCTATCAACTCTGTCACCAGAGTGGACACGGCATTTGAGGAGGAGCGGCAGCTACTACATCTGAAGTGTGCCCTGCAGCCCTGCAGCCGGGGGATTGGGTTTTGTGGTTGTTTGTTTGTGCCAAATATGTGTTGAGAGGTTCTCCAGTTCACCTATAGGGCCATGTTCGTGATAATCCCCTTTGAGCAGCAGGCTCAAAGAACAGGTTCCCTGTTGCTGAGGGGCAGGGACTGGAACCAGATGGAAAACATCAGGACACTCTCTGCAAGGACGCTCTCTGGTGAGCGCTGGCTGAGCAGAGTGTACAGCCCAGCCTTCTCCAGCTGGAAGTTTCCAGTGAGGTGCTGTGCAGAGCACTCAGGGATGAGGAAGAAGTTCGGTTCCGCAGAGCACAGACTCAGAGGTGACAGCCTGACAGTCATGGGATAGGAAGGCAGCCAAAGTCCCCTGCTGATCTTTGGCATTGCCACACTCCAGGTTCTGGTTGGCCAGGGCCACCCACTGTGAGGAGTCAGGCCTGAGTCTCTGAGGCCTGTCACTGAGTCGGCAGTGGGCGGGGCTGCTTGGATGAGCAGGACACTGAGGACTAGGGCCTGGACATCACAGCTACCCAGCATGAGCACCAACCCAAGCTCCTTCTACTGGGTTGTCTCTGTGTCATTCTCCATCAACATCAACATACCGCCCAGCTCTTAGCAGGGTAACATGAGACAGACCCAGAACCAGGCCTTCCCTTCCCCCAAGATATCCACCCTTGCTTGCAGAGCTGGGCTGTCGCAGGCTCAGGCTGTATGCTGCCAGAACTCTTAGGCCAGGGCCCAGCTCTGCCTCCGAACCTCTCTTCCCTATGATCCTGCTCCTACCTGGGGATCTCCCGAGTCTTCAGTACCAGCTTGCCCAGCCACCTACCATCCTCTTCCTCCTTCCATCCACATCTCAATCCCCCCACCCCCCAGATCCCTAGGAGGCGAAACTGTTGAATTGCAGGAACCTGTACCTAGGCAACATATTACTAAGGAACATGGATTGGCCCTGTGGCTCAGAGACTCTCGCTGGGGTTCGGTGTCACCCTGGCCACTTACAGCATGCCTTGTGTCCTTTTATTTTATCTCTAACACTGACTCTCATGGGCGAAGCATATCCCCTTCATCGCTTGTTGCCCATTGCTTGCCTTTTCTGTTAGAATGTGAGTCACAGGAAAAATAAAAATCTTCACCTGCCGTGTTTGCTTCTGTCTCCCAAGCACCTTGGTCAGTGCCTGGCATGTACTGGGTTCTCAACGCTTGTCTAGTGAATGAATGGGCTGCCAGCACCACCTGCACCTTTAAACCATGCTCTCCCGCAGTGTATCTGAGCACACAGTATGCTTAGTCCATGGAGCGACCACCCGGGGTTAGGTTGTCCTGGGAATGTCGGGAGTGGGAGACACTGGGCAACAATTATGAAATAGCAACAATTGCACCTTTGGGAACTGTTTCCTGGACCACCTAGAGAGGCTGCCATCTTGTGGCTGAATGAAAAAGCACACCCAGTCTACATTGGAGCCTCTCAGTGTCACGGTGATGCTAACCATTAAACAGTTACATCTTTTATGTATACATTTATATGTATACATTTATGTGTATATATTTTATATATACATTTATATGTTTATATAAACTTATATATAAGTTTATTATTTACTCACTTTACATCCAGATTATAGTCCCCTCCTCCCCTCTCCTTCCAGTTCCATCTCACTACCCTCTTCTCCTCATCCCCGACCCTTCTCCTCAGAAAAGGTGAGCCCTCATCCCCCCCCCACAAACCTACCTCAGCTCTTCAAGTTGCCTCGGAATTGAGCTCACCCTCTTCCACTGAGGCTGGGCAAGGCAGCCCCTCCTGGGGGAAGTGATCGAAAAGCATGCAACAGAATTCAATTCAGAAACAGCCCCTGCTCCACTTACTAGGGGACCCACATGAAGACTAAGCTACCCATTTGCTGTGTAGAGGGTCTAGGTCTAGTCTATGTACGGTCCTTAAGCCCCCCTGGGTCCAGGTTAGCTGACTCTGTTGCTCTTCTTGTGGAGTTCTTGCCCCCTCCTGGTCCTTCTGTCCTTTCTCCCAACTCTTCCAACTGCCTCCCTGACCCCACCCCACATTCTGTCTAATGTTTGGCTATGAGTCTCAACATCTGTTTCTATCCTCTGCTGGGTGGAGCCCCTCAGAGGACAGCTATGCTAGTCTCTGCAGGCATAGCAGAGTATCGTTAATAGTGTCAGAGATTAGCTCTCTCCCATAGGGTGGGTCTCATGTTGGGCCAGGTATTGGTTGGATATTCCCTCAATCTCTGCTCTGTCTTTATCCCTGCACATTTTGTAGGCAGGGTAAATTTTGGGTTGAAGTTTTTGTGGGTGGGTTGGTGTTCCCCCTTTTCCACTAGGTCCTGTCTGGCTAGAAAGTGGCCTTTTCAGACTTCATGACCCCCCCTACTTGGAGTCTCAGCTAGTCACCCCAAATCCTCCCAGGAGCCTTCTCTGTCACAGGTCTCCAGATTGTCTCAGAGATGCCCCTACACTTGGTTTCCCTTCTCTCTCTAAGCCTTCTGGCCTCCTCCCCTGCCCTACATCTGACCCCCACTCACATCTTCCTCCCTATTCCCTCTCCTACCCTACTTCCTCTCTTCATCCACTTCTGCTGCTGTCTATTCTATTTCCCCTTTTAAGTGAGATTCAAGCATCCTCCCTTGGGGACTTCTTTGTTAGCTAGCTTCTTTGGGTCTGTGAATTATAGTATAGTTATCTTGAACTATATGGCTAATATCCATTTATATGTGAATACATACCCTGTGTGTCTTTCTGGGTCTGGGTTACCTCACTCAGGATAGTATTTTCTAGTTTCATTTATTTGCCTGCAAATGTCACGATTTCTTTGTTTTTAATAGCTGAACAGTATTCCATTGTGCAAATGTACCACAATTTCTGTATCCATTCTTCGGTTGAGGGACATCTGGGTTGTTCCCAGTTCCTGGCTATTATGAATAAGGCTGCTATGAATACAGCTTGTTGTGTGGCGAAACATCTTTTGGGTATATGCCTAGGAGTGGTATAGCTGGGTCTTGAAGTAGAGCTATCCCCAATTTTCTGAGAAAATACCAGATTGATTTCCATAGTGCCAGTGTCTCCAGCTTCTGTGAATGAGATGCTGGTCACCAGGTTTGGCCTCTTAGTCACCTTTGGAGTATGCTTTCATTGAACTGAAATGTAACCCTAAAGTTTTCTGTAATCAATAGGATCTTTACCTGTGCACATCTATACCTGTCTGTCCACTCATTTGGTAAATATCAGCTCATCAGCTGCCAGGGGCTCGACATTCAGACCGCTGTTCCTCTCTTAGGAAAGGCAGTGTTTGTTTATTCAAGACACTGCAGATCTGCCAGGCTCTGTATGGCTTGGATGGGTCTGTGGGCTACAAGCATGACCACCACATGGCAGTGTAGTGGGGTCTGCAAGAGAGGGCTGCCCTGAGGGATAATAGCAGGGGGGATGCCTGACCTCCTTCATGTGGGTGCGTTCTGGTTGAGAGCCATGCAAGAAGAGTTAACAGCACTGCCAAGTGGTGAAGAAAATGCACGTGGGAGGTGAAGGGGACTGCAACAGGGAGGGCTTCAGAAGAGGGACGCTTAGGCTAAAGCTTTGAAGACTGGAAAAGCATTCCAGAGCAGTGAACAGCAGCATGTATAAAGGGTACAATTCTAGACCCAGAGAGAAGCCAGGGACACTGAGGGAAGGTGTGACAGAGGAGGGGACTAGATGAGATCAGCAGGTCACTGAAACTAGATTCTGCTAATCCCTAATGTCTGCTCTAAGAATTTGGCTTTATCCTATGTGCAGCAGGAAATCACTGGGACATTTGAGCAGTGGGAGAATGGGGGGTGGGGGGGTGGGAGATGCAATCTGATTTTCCTTGGCTGGGAATGGAGATCAGCTCAGAAGCCGCTGCCCAGTGGAGGGAGGAGATACGGTATCAGGAAGACTCCAGACCCGCCCTCAAAGGGAGCTTTGTTTCTCAGAGGGAGCCAGAGCTCTCAGCAAACCGTGCTCCTGTGCTGTGACCCCAGGGCATTCTCTCTTAGCCCCTGTTTTCTCTCTGAAATGAGAAAATTAGTGCCCTGCAGATCTGCCGCGCTCATTGTGGCTTGGATAGGTCTGTGAGCTGGAAACGTGACCCGCACATGGCAGTGTGGTGGGATCTGTGAGAGTGGTTCTATTGGAAGAGCGCCACCCTCTGGAGGAAGTAATGTAGTGCGCCTCGAACCTGGTTAGTCCTCAAGAGCAACTTGTCATATGCACAAGAGTGATGCTAACCCCACATCTTTCTGGGTGCTCACCTCACCAATAATCTCTTCTGTCCACTCCCACCATCATGATGTCACCCTCCCCAAGGTCCTCACCAGGGCCCACAGGGGACCACCTGACCTTGGACCTTCACCTTCCAAACCGTCAGCTAACCAAAAGGCATTTCTTTAGAACCCATCCAGCCTCTAACTTCCTGTCACGTATGGCCTAGTGCAGGCATGTTAGAGACACAGTTGACTACAGAGTTCACAGTGTTGTAGAGGATGGCTGGCCGGTGCGTGAGAATAGTCACACATCACTTCATAAAGCTGGGGGAAGCTGGAGAGCCCACAGGGAGAAGATGTGAAAGCAGCATGGAGGGGTTAGTTATGGAGGCCTTGGACACCGCCTACAGTGAAGAACATCTGTGGCCAGCAGGGTCCAGGAAAGGCTTCTGGGAATGGGAGGATCGTAAACAGGGCTCCCTTCAAAAAAAAAAAAAAAACAAACAAAACTTGGCCACAGGAAAGATGGACAGGATGGAAGGCAGGCTGCAGCCATTCTAGCTTCCCTTAAGACCGCACGGCCTCCTGCCATCGCGTGAGGCTCTCCCTGCATGGGGATTCTGCATGAGCATCCCCACAGACATGCGGACAGCACCTCAGAGAGATCATCTCTGCCCCACCACGTCCTGAAGAACAGCCCAGTTCCATCCCGGAGGGGAGGCTCCTGATGAAGAGGCAACAACAAACCAGGCTTCAGCCTCCCTGCCCCGCCTACTTGTCTGCGGTCTAGGGACTGGGAGAAGTGCAGCCTGCCAGCAAAGCGACATCAAAATCACAAAAAGACCGGAGCTCATTCAGGCTTGATGAGATGCCTCTCCAGCTGGTGGCCCTTCCTGCAGGATCCTGCGATCCTGCCACGTGGAACTCTGAACTCCCTTGGCTCCGGGGGAGGAGGGTTGGGTGGTGTTCTGAACGCTGCTGCACTTGAGTTTGCAAAATGCCTTCTGGACCGGGAATCTGGAATACTACCAGCTAAGATGGGAGCCTGAGCTCTATCCCTGGCCTCTGCACACCCAAATCAAGGGCAGTACCCTGCTCCCAGATGCCTCTGAGAGACAGAAGAGCAGAGAAGTCCACCTAGGGTCTGGTTTGTCACTGGCAAGGATCCACTGTGGTCAAGCAGCCAAAGACAGGCTTGTCCATCACTAAAAGGACCTCTTTGCAAGTCTGTGCAAGGAGCTGGGAGTTTTAAAACACATAAAGTCTATCTGGCTCCTAGGAAGCTTGGAGTCTGGTGAGGGAGCCAGGGGTGTGCGTGTATGTGTGCATGCACCCATGATGACCCTGTCTGTACCCCTCAGGGGTCGGTCCAGTCCTATACACAGACATTCAACAAGCACTGGGTTGTGTAAAGTGGTGATGATGCTGGAGATGGCGACTGTGGGGATGATCAGTGCGCTCTCACACCAGCCTGCAGGGGGCGCACTGGAGACTGCGTGCAGCTCATTAAACCACAGGTGGCTGTGGAAATAGGCTGGGAGTCTAAGGTACAACCCTTCCCTGCAGAAAAAAAAACATTTTTCTTTTCTTTTAAGATATATTTTATTTGCATGTGTGTGAATGCAGGTGCCCACAGAGGGCAGAAGAGGGCACCAGAACTCCTGAAGCTGGAGTTACAGGAGCCATCCACGATGGGTGCAGGGAACCAGACATGGTCCTCTGCACGAGCAGCAGAGCCATCTCTCCAGCCCTCCTTTTCTAAGAAAAAGAAAAGAAAGGAAGGAAAGTGAGGGGAGGAAATGACATTTTTAGAAACAAAGATGAAGGGGTAGTATGACAGTAAAGGACAGGTTTATTTCAGAGAAAACTTGAGAAGGACCCTGGAAGACAAGGTGGGATGGTGGACCTCTCTCACAGGCCATGGCTTTTATCAGAGCAGCGGAAGAGCCTGGGGTCCAGTTGGCCCGTAGCGTTAAGGGTTAAGCTAGCATGTGTAGGAATGGAGTTGAGGGTGTTGACTTGGGAAAGCAAAAGTGTTAGCCACTGGGAGGAGGAGCCTGTTCTGTCTGGAATGTTCTCACAGGAGGGGAGGGGGCTGGGCTGGGGTGGCCTCCCAGAGGGGTTGTTGATGACTCTACATCCATTTGTTTCTGTTCGTGTGCACACTTGCGCAGGTGTGTCACACGCATGTATGGAGGACAGAGGACAACTTACGGGAATTCTTTCCTTCCCCCATGTGGGTTCCAGGGATCAAACTTAGGTCATCAGGCTTGGCAGCAGGGATCTTTGTCCTCCGAGCCAGCTCACGGGCTCTTTTTGTCTGTTTGTTTTGTTTTTCTTCTCTTTTGCCCTTGTGTGTTGTTCTAATCACTTTTCTGTTGCTGTGATGAAACGCTATGACCAAACCCAAATTGGAGAGGAAGGGATTTAGCTCATCTTACCACTCCTAGGTCACTGAGGGAAGTTAGGGCAGACTGAAGTAGAGACCACAAAAGAACGCTGATTATCAGCTAGCTCCCCTGGCTTGCCCAGCTTCCTTTCTTATACACCCAAGGCCCATCTGCCTAAGGAATGAACTGCCCATGGTGGGCTGTGCCCTCCCTATCAACTAGCTGCCGAGAAAATGCCCTACAGACATAGTGCACAGGCCAATCTGATGGGGGGGGGGCAATTCTTCAGTTGATAGTCTCTCTTCCCAACTGTGTCTAGGTTTGAGCCAAGTTGACAAAATCTAATTACAACATGTGTGGTATTTCCCTGTGTGTCTAGGTGTACTTGCATATGTGTGCACATTGGAGTCCAGAGCTCCACATGTTTCCTCTGTTCCTCTTTGCCTTATTTTTTGTGACACGGCCTTTCACTGAATCTGAAGCTTTTCTCTTGGCTAGACTGAATGGCCAGCTAGTCCCTGGGATCTGTCTGTCTTGTGTCCCCTACCCCAATGGGAGAGCTTACAGACAGGAGCCACCACACTCAGTTTTTATATGAGCATTAGAAATCCAAACTCAGGTCCTCATGCCTGCATCATCAGTGCCATCTCCCCAGCCCTTGGGAGCCAGGAGAGAGGGCTGACTGGTAAGGATGAGGCTGGACATGTGATCATGAGCTAGAAGAGGTTCACAGTAAGAAAAAACATAGATGTAGTTTGGGCAACAACAAGATTAAAGCCAATCCTGAGACTTAATGAAGTTTAAAAGAGAGCTTAGCCGTTATCAGTTTAGCTGGTAGAAAAAAAAATCACAGAAATGCACATACTTCCCATGAATTACCTCCCTCAGATAAGCCTCCAAGACTGTGGCTCTTCTCATGCTAACTGTGGATGAGACCAAGGTACTTGTCCAAGGTCACTCACTCCCCACTGGACATGAAGTTTGGAGTCAGACTGTCTGCAAATCCTGCTTTATCCCAGCATTGTGATCTCAGAGAAGCACGGGCCTGTTCAAGCTCTTCAATGTCCCCATCAGCAAACAGAAAGGATGGCTTGTAACTCGCAGGACTATGGTCCCCTAGTAAGACAATATGTATGTAAAGTCTCAGGCCAGTACCATGCTCATTGACAAACCTCCGCAAATACTAACAGGCTGGTGGCTGGTTGGAATAAAAATCCAAGCGGGATTTTCCCTCAGGCTGGAGGTTTGGTGCACTTGAATTTGCAGAAGTGGTTTATGTGGCTGGCAAGGCACCACAGTAGGCAGTCCTTGTCAACTGTACTGATCATGTGATTTGGAACCCCTACCCCGACCCCTACCAGGGGAGATAATCCTCAGTTGTTGTCCCACAAGCAAACCTGGGTGGCTCTTTCTAAATCACATCACTAGCCCATGGTTCAGTTCCTACTCCAACCCAAACAGGCTGCCTGCCTGGGAAAGCCCAGATGCGTAGGAGGTTAAGTCACAGACTCAGTAAGGCAAGAGAAAAGTTCCAGGACACCCTGTGTAGAATTCCGCAAAGAGTTTGAACAGGCATTTTCCCTGTCACTGATCATTGGGGAAATGCAAATAAAAGCTACAGTGAGTCACTACTCCGAGACACTGGGGTGGCTGTGGTCAAGAACAATAGAAGAAGCAGAAAATAACAGCATGAGGAGGGCAGGAGAGAAAGCTGGACCTCTTGTGCACTGCTGATGAGTGGTAAAAAATGGCACAGCCACCAGGAAGACGGGAGGGCAACTCCACAAAAGAATGAACAAATCAAGGCAGACTTACCGTGCAATCCAGATATTCTATTTACAAAATATATCTTAAAGAACTGCAAGCAAGGACTTTGAACAGATATTTGTCCGTCAACATTCCCAGCAGCCTTAGTCACAATAGCCCAAAGGTGGCAAAGGCCTAAGTGACCACTGACATTCGAATAAAGAAAATGTGTAAAGCACACACGCTGAGAGAGTATTCAGTCATAAAAAGGAGATTCTGAAACAGGTAGCACGGATGAGGATGAACCTGTGGACATGAAGTGAAATGAGCCAGACACCCAAGGACAAAAGCCGCAAGACTGAACTTTCTTGAGTGACCCAGAGCGGTCAGACTCCTACAGCAGAAATGAGTCAACAGAGGGGACAAGGATGAGGGGGTGGGAGATGATGCAAAACTGTTGCTGCAGGCAGGTGTGTGTGTGGGGGGGATACAAAAGAATCTCCTCAGGCCACCCACCACCACCCTCTCAGCAGGAAGTTAGACATTTCAGAAAGGCTGGGAGCCTGGGAAGTGGGGAAAATGGCTGATTCAGGTTTCATCCAGATTCTGCAGTCTGCGCTTCTGCCTTGTCAGGGAGGCTTGCTTTGTGCAGAGGATAGGAGAAGCCAGGTCACCACATTGTGTATTTCCAGTGTGGCCAGAGGAGGTCTGGGGTGGCAGCTCTGCTGGAGAAAAAAAAAATGTCTGGGGGGTGGTGATTACTGGGCCAGGGAGGGTCCTGGTCCCAAATGGACGCCACTCTCCAAATGGGTCAGTGAGGACCACTTAAGAGTCTGTTTATCAAGGGATGGGTGGTACCAAGGAAGTAGAGAGGACTCTGTGCCTTGGGCTGCATCTACCCCTAGTACAAAAAGACGATTCTGAAGGAAGGGAGCTGGGAAGGAAGGGTTACTCAGGGTTACTCAAACTTCTCTCCTCCTGCCAAGGCCTTGAAGCAGCCAAGTAACCCAAGCACAGGACTTCTGCTACTGAAACCCATCCAGACCAGCCTTCAAGGCCAGAGCGGTGGAAAAGATGGACAAAGAAGCCAAAATGGTGGCGGAGGGGTTTCCAGGGGGAATCAAAGTGAAGCAGTCTGTTAAGACCTGCCTGAGGAGAACCCACCCCTAAAAATGTTCTTGGCTGATCTTGGACTACCGGTGGGAAGCTGGCTGGAGGGGAACCCTGACTTAGTAGCTATGACGTGCAGCCCCAATTTCCTATCTATGCTGTAATGTGTGTCCGGTCATTCATTCGCTCATTCTCCAGTCATTCAGCACGTGTCACTTACTGAGTGCCCAGCCAGTGCTAGGAGACTCTAGGTGAAAAAGATGCAGAGCCACTTGTAGCTTTGATTTGCTTAGTGTGGGACAACCGTGGGTTCGATCCACCTGTTCCATGATTCCGGACACTACCCTCTGTAAAAGGCGATTCATCGCCTCCCCTCCCACTCTCAGGCTGTGGAAAGGACCAGGGCACAGGGCCAGGTGTGGACTCAGTTCATCGTGGGGTCAGGAGCTCGCTGCCTAGCCAGCATCCCAGTCCTCGCTCACACTCGCCGCCCTTTGCAGGGCTGAGAGGGCAGTTTTTCTCTCTCTGTCACAGACAGTGAACCCAGGAGACCTAGTGACCACCACTTCTTCCCGTAGCCCCCCAGGGATGGGCAAGCGATCGGATTACTAGTCACTGGCACACCCACAGTTCACGGATACCGAGGGGTGGGGTGGGCAACCACTCTGAACCCATTTCGGAGATGGAAAGCTCGAGAAGGCTACTTGGGTGCCGGAGAAGGGGGGCGGGGCGCGCCGTCCCGCTGGGCGCGGGGACAAAGGCCCGCGGGCGGACGTGGCCGGGCCGGGCCGGGCGGGCCCTTTAAGCAGGGTGGGCGGGCGGCGCGGGGGCGGGCAGGGGCGGGGCGCAGCGGGCGGCGGCGGCGGCGGCGGTGGCGGCGGCTGGTGCTCGGCGCCTGGGATCGCTTTGGCCCGGTCCGGCCCGCACGGCACTGGGCGCGGAGAACGGCCATGCCGCCGCGGCGCAGTATCGTGGAGGTGAAGGTGCTGGACGTGCAGAAGCGGCGTGTGCCCAACAAGCATTATGTGAGTCGGCGCCCGCGCCACGCGGCGACCCCAGCCTCCCGCACAACTTGTGCCCGGCGCCCTCACCGCCGTCTCCCTCCCCACGCGCCCCGGCTCCCCGCGCCCTCCCTGCCGTCTGTCTCCGCAAGCTCTCCTGGTCCCCGCGCCCTCCCCGCCATCTCCCCGCTCGCCCCTGGTCCCCGCGCTCTCCCCGCCATCTCCTCGCGAGCTCCCGCCCTGCCCACCCGCACAAAAGTCTGGCCCCAGCCGTTGCTGGAGATGAAGACAGAAACCAGAGAGGGACCCATAGGAGGCTCGTGTTTCAGGCCACCCTCCTGCCCAGAGGCACCCAGCCTCGTGGGACCGGCCAGCCAAGCCCCTCATCCTCCTGGGCATGGGTCAGTTGAGCGCCCCTTTCTAGTAACTTCCGTTTAACAACGTGGGAAAGTTTCCCCAGGAGTAACATCCTCTGTGAAATGAGAAAAAAAAAAATTGGAGCTGCCAACGTGTGGGGGAAATGGGTCCCTGGCGTCCTTTTTGCAGACGGGAAGGCTGAGGGTACTAGACCGTGGAAGGTGGGCCCGGGGGCCCACGGTGACCTGCAGGTGGGAAGTGGCCTCCAGGGATGCTTGGAACCTTGTTTGAGGTTGAGGTGTCTCCGGTTGCACCCCCGGAGGTTTTGGATGGTAGAACAGTGGATCCAGAGGAGGCCGTGGGGACGTCACTCCAGGAGTGAAGGGGGATGGTGACCCTGGCTGAAAGAAGGTGGCTGTGGCAACCCTGGAGAAGTTAACCAGGAAGGAAAAAAGCAAGAGGGAGGGAAAAAAAATTCTAACAAAGAAGAGTGGAACAATGGCTAGAAAGGGCGTTGGCTGGAGAAAGGCTGGCCAGGGGCCTCCCTGGAAGCCCCTTTTGGGTCTGTTTGTTTAAGGGAGTCATTGTTACAGAGCGACAGATAGACCTGCCTTCCCTGAGTCTCCCATAAAATTCTGGAAGGAGATGGCCGGGAATCCACTGCCCTCTGCAAGAAAGGGTGTGCTGTGTTCCCATGTATTGTTATTGGCTAAGCATTCAGTTACTCAGCCCTGGGCCAGCCAGCGGGGGCTGCTTCCTGGACCTGTGGTATCTTTAAATAGAGCTAAGTTTTCCTTGCTTCAGAGCTCAGCTAAATTGTCTTGGTTTCCCCACACCCCTCCCCTCTTTTCCCCCCTTAAATGTTTCAAATGCTGCCAAATCTTGCTTTCTTGTTGGAGCCTGTTGAGCCACTTCTTGGGTATAGGACAGTGTTCGGCAACATACCAACCAGAGGAAGTCTGAGATTCTCCATGCAGCCTTCCACCAGATCTGTGAGCCCACCACATCAGACTAGATACAGCCACCAAGGACTGGGCATCATTCCCTGCTCTCTCTTGTGCTGTCACACACATTTAGTGGTGGTTTTCTCAAGTCCTTTTCACAGATGAGGAAACTAACAGTGAGAAGCAGAGCAGGCATAGAAATCCAGGCCTGTTAGACCAAAAATGTTGTTCTGTCAGACCACACCCCTTTCTCACATCCCACACACCCACTGAGACCCTGGACAAAGTCCTCTCAAAGCCTGGGAATCTGCTCAGGCCCCGGCCTCCCTGCCAGGGTTTTGTAGCTCTGAGGGGTATACATCCCTGAGGTCCCAGCCAATTAGGGGCCCACTGAGACAGGTCTGTGTAGCACCCTAGATTGAGGCTCAGCACTTGTGCTTCTAGGTTGCTAAATGTTACTTCTTTGAGGCTCTGTGTCCTCATATGTAAGATGGGGTGATGATGTCTGCTCCCAGCGGGAGCAGTCGTGTGACTGTTTATTACGTCTAGCCCCGTGGTGTCCACGTCTGATTGGAAACGTGCTGAAGTCATGCGGGAACTTGTTCTGAGAACTTGTTCCTCTGTATGTGGGGTTAGTCACTGCTGTGACAAGGGGCCTTCCCCGTAGGAGGAGGGGCTTGGGAATGAATGCAGCCTGAGTCATCCAGGTTGCAGATAAGCTGGTACTACGGTGGCGGGGCCCCAAACCCAACAGCAGCAGCCTGGACTATGATACCTATCCCCAAGCTCCACACAGTGAGAAGAGTGGAGACAGGTGTTGGCAGCCTGGCTGAGGAAACCTTGTTTCTGCCCTCCAGAAGCAGCTTCCCTTTTCTCAGTTGTAACTGCCCAAAATATGGCCAGCTGTTGAGGAGTGTTGCATGTCTGCTTAGGGACCGTCTTAGTCTTAGTGTATAACTTAGTGTATAGCCAAGTACCTGAGGCTGGGTGCTTTGTAAAATAGAGATTTATGTAGTTGACTGGGAAGCTGGAAGTTCAAGATTGGGATGTCCCATCAGTTTGGCCTCTGGTAGGACTTCTTGGCCACATCACACAGTTGTAGGTGACGTCATGGTGGGAGCATGAATGGTGAGATAAGAAGCCAAAAAGATAGGGGGAGGGGCACTTCGCTCATTTGTTACAACAACCCTTTGGGGACCGTGGTCCCAGGAGAGCTACCTTAATCTCTTTTAAGGCCACATAACCAATGGCCTAACCACCTCTCACAGGCACCGCACTGGGGACAAAGCACTCAACGCAAAACTTTTGGATGTGGTCAGGACATATGCAGACCTTATCAGGAGTGACGCTCTGACAGCTGCCCCAGTCAGAGCCCCACGGTGCAATGTGCATGGCAGTTTGGAGTGCCCTGGCTGCTGATTCTATGCCTGGGAGGGATAGGGCTAGAGGTTCTGAGAGGCTGCAGTTAGACAGCAGTGCCTGGGGATCAGGCCTCCAAGTCAGGTTAGCAGTCTCTTCAGAAAGGCCACCTTCTCCTGTGGGCAAGGCAGGCCTTGTCACTGCGCAACGCAGTCTCTGATGAGCCTGTCCCACTCCCCGTCTGGGCTTCAGGACGAATGTGAAGGGAGCTTCTCAGAGTGACTCGCTAGGGCCACCGTCCCTAACCGGAGTGCCTTCTAGCAACCTGTTGGCTCTGGGTGTTTTGTGGGGATCCCCTCCCCGTACCAATCCAGAAGAAGCCTCTGAGCAGGGCCTGGGGAGTGAGGCAGCTATCAGGGTCAAGGGCACAGGAGGGCCTCCAGGCACAGCAGCACTAGCCAGCCCTGGATGGAGCCCTGGGTGTGGGTGTCATTGTCGTGACTGCTCTTTAAGGGTGGTAGGCTCCCGTCATGTGACGCCAGCGTTGTAGGGGCACAAAGAGAACAAAGCCCACCCTTGTCCGTAGAGGTCTGTCTCTGCCATTGCATGAGTTTCAGATTCTCTCTCTTCTTATATTTAAAATAAATCACAGGTACGCAGTCCCCTGAGTGCCCTCCCAATCTCATCTTTCCCCAACCCACTACCCCGAGTTTGTTATTTATCATTCCCACACACTTGTTTTGGTTTTGGACACAGGGTCTCACTTTGTGGCCCAGGCTGGCCTTGAACTCATAGAGATCTGCCTGCCTTTTGCCTTCTGAGTCCTGAGTTTAAAGACTGACATGACTGGAATACAGATTCACGGGAGGGAGAGATAGCTCAGCTGTTAAGCGCACTTGTTGTTCTTGTAGAGGACCTGGATTTGATTCCCAGCACCCACATGGCACTTTACAACTGTCTATAACTCCAGTTCCAGGGGGTTTGATACCCTCTTCTGGCCTCCACGGACGCCAGGCACACATGTGGTACACAGACAGTCAGGAAAAACATCTACCCATGGAAAATAAAATATGGGTTCAGGTATCATTGGCATACCACCAGTGACCCATTGTACCCATGGAGGTCACTGGCATTTGTAGTAGCTCTAAAGAGCTAAAGAGCCATATCCCCAGTCCAGCTTTGTAACATTTCTGTCACCCCATGTGCCATCAGTATCCCCCTCCATGACCTTTACATGTTTTACCTGCTAACCCCCTCTCAGTCTTGCCTTCAATGTTTCAAAACCATAAAAATCTTGCTCCGTTGAGATCAATGTTACTACCAAAGCCCCAGCTCATTTTTAACTGCTGCATAGTACTCCATTTGTGGCCGTTTTCCTCCCTCCCAAAGGTCCTCTCCTACTGGGCACTCAGGGGTGTTCTTCCCAGCAGTTAGCCTGGTTGGAACTGTGTACAGTCCCAGAACAGGAAGTCTGATGGGTCTTAGAGTATGTGTTCAGCTCTGTGTGTCAACCCGGGAGCTGCATCCCTGGGTTCCCTCTGCTCTGGGACTCATTCAGGCTCTCTCTTGCCAGACTTTCTAGATGATGTCAGTCTGCTAGCTGCTAGTGTTCTGTGACGGTGCGTGTTAACCCTTCCCTGCTTGCTAATGAGGTCAAGTAGCCTTTCGTACCTCCTCTGAATTCCATGTTTATCTTCTGCTGCTGTCTCGGTGTGTTTTGCCTTTCATACTCTCTTGATGTGGAAGGTTTATACATCTGGGATGCTAAACTTCCAGATGGTTAGGTGTGTGTTCTCAGTGTCCCCTTGAGGAGACTGTAGACTTAGAGAATCCCGAGTCTGTGTGAGAGGTCACACGGCAGGGAGAGACTGCCTGAGGACTGAGCTAGGTACGTTTGGGTGATACAGGCAGCCTTGCGGTTTCCACCACAAAGCTGGGCAACCTCAGCTGGCCCACTGATGCCACCTTCTCTGAGATGCCGGGGTCCTTCTAGGCCCTTCTCTGCTCTCTCTGTTCATTCAGTCAGCTGACGTGCAAGTCATCAACCACGGTCACTTACTCCAAAGAAGCTCTGAGTAGATTGTCCTCAGAATGAGAGAGTGGCAGGGGCTCCCTCCTTAACTGATCAGGTACCGGGAGCCTGAGAGTGACGGTGCCCACCGAGTTAGTAATTGTGAATGTGCCCAGATCCCGTGAAGCTAGGGCTGTCTTCTCTTTTGTGTGGTGGTTTCCAGCTACTGAGCTGTGTGGGCTGGAGACCTGTACATGGGTACATCCGCAGCCACTGCCCTCCTCTGCCATCCCTGGCACCCCTTTATGGAAACCCTCAGAGCTGGGCAGCCAGCATGAAGGCTAGCGACAAGCCAGCCTAGATGCAAGTTCTGTGTGGCAGTGGGCCACTCCGCCCCACGTTGGCTGCCAGCTCTGTGAGCAAAGGCGGCTCCTCCTGAGAAGATAAGGTGAGAATCTGAGGGTGCTAGAATTGTGCTGGAGAAAACTGCCAGCGACTAGCACATTTCTTGCCGGCTTACCTCTGCCGTCGCGGAGGCAAAGCCTGGCTTTGAATCTCATCACTGCTGAGCCAGGAGACTTGACAGTGACACTTCCCACAGTATCTGAATGGCACGGGCTTAAGTCCTGACCCTCGTGAGCCTGAGGACAGTCACTAGTGGTAGCCATGAAGAGGCACAGCATGGCTGTGGTCTAGATCCACTGCCACTCCGAGGGCATGCTGTGCCCGTCTTCATTCTTCTGCTCCGTCCTGCAGCACCTGCCCAGGCTGAGTGCCAGGTTGCATCGTGAAGAGCCACTCCAGCCTCCTGGACAAAAGGTCCTGTACTTTACCATGTCTGTCACACACAATAGTAGTGCCCTTACAGAAATTTGTTGTTGTTTTCTTGGTTTTTGTTGTTGTGTTATTTATTTTTTGACAGGGTTTCTCTGTGTAGCCTTGGCTGTCCTGGACTCACTTTGTACACCAGGCTGGCCTTGAACTCACAGAGATCCGCCTGCCTCTGGCTCCCAGAGTGCTGCCATTACAGGCAGGTGCCACAGCGCTTTTTGAAGAAGACTTCTTCTATTTTTATCTGTGTGTGCATGTGCGTGTCTGCGGGAGAGGATGTGCTGGTGCCCCAAGAAGCCAGAAGAGGGTTTGCAGTCCTCTGGCGCTAGAGTTACAGGTAGTTACAGTTCAGTTCCTGGGTGCTAGGAACTGAACTTGGGTCATCTGGAAGCGTCATCTCTGAGCCAACTACTGAGTCGTCTCTCTAGCCCCTGAGTAGAATTTTTTTTAAAAGCGTCGGCTGTCCTGGGTGTGTTGGCACAGTACTCAGAAGTCAGGGGCAGGCAGATCTCTGAGTTCAAGGCCAGCCTCTTTTACAGAGTGAATTCCAGGACAACCGGGGCTACACATAGAAACCCTGTCTTAAAAGGAAAAAGTGTTTGTTTGCTTTCTTGAGGCTGAAAAACGTGTGTATGTGTTCTGGTCAGGTGGCAAGCAAGAGGGCTTCAGGGTGCTCTTCTGGGGCCCTTAACAGCTGCGCTCCTCACTCCAATACCCTTCGATGTAGGCACCAGGCCCTCCCCTCACAGGCAGGCCCACTCCAAGGGAGGTGTCTCAGCTACTCCTTACAATCTGGGTCCTGGTGGAAGGAGGCTGCATTAGCATAGTGCCAAACAATTTCAACAGCGAATGGGTACAGACTTTGACTCTGTGCCCTTCCCTGCCTCCAGTGAGAGCAGAAAGTCCACCAGACAGATGGGTTCAGACTCCTGCCTTGCTGCTTACCAGCTCTGTGACCACAATCACATCAGTCACCGCCGTCTATAAAATGGGGGTGTTGGTAGCTCCAGTTTGAGGAGGCCAGTGTGAGGACGATGGAGGACTCCAGCCCTGGTCCAGGCCTGACAACAGCAAACCTTACTAGAAGCATCCATGTATGCTGCCGTTTACCATAGTTATGGGTTGGTGGCTGCTTAAACGCCCATCAGTAGAAAGCAGGATCCAGGTGACCTGCACATGCAGAATTCCAGGAGGATGGCACAGATGTGCCCGGCTTCTGCCAGGGCATCACAGTCAAGCTGGCGACGGGCGCGTGCTCAGGCCCTCCTCAGCAGATTGCCAGCGAAGGGTGGAAATGGCCATCTACAGGGACCCAGAAATAGAGCTGATAAAACATGTTGCACTTTTTTTTTGCTTGTCTGTGCTTTTTTCTGTTTTCCAAATGTTCTGCAATGTACACATAGCCCTGTTTTTAGTGAAAATAAAAACCAGTGACTGCTCAGTTTGTGTGTGTGTGTGTGTGTGTGTGTGTGTGTGTGTGGTTTTTTTTTTTTTTTAAAGAGGCTGTGCCAAGCTGGGATGGCTCCAACAGGTCCCACATCCTGCCATCAGCCTGTGAAGTCCCTCTGGATCTCTCCCGATCCTCCAAGGACAAGGCCTCCTCAGATGGGCTTCTGTTGGCCTGACACTTTTCCATTCCTGCCACACAAGAAGGGCCTGCGTGTGGCTTTCCCAGCCATGAGCTGAAGAGGCAAAAAGCTGTGAAATCCCACAGGGTGGTCATGGCTGTGTTTTCCTAGCTACAGTGTGTCTTGCCCCAGGAGTCAAGCCCTTCATGGTGCCTGCAGCTAAAAGGGTTCACAGACCCATGCAACCCAGAGTCCTGTAGACCTCTGGAGTGCTCTCTGAGGCCACTGGGTACTGGGAAAGTCTTTCAGCTAGAGGTGTGCCCCGACCCTTGCTCCTGAGGCATTTTATACATCTGATGGCTTCTCACTCCAGGTGCCCATGCTGAGAAAGTAGCACAATTACTGTACCTCCAGAAAGGACTGACTGAAGACACTCCTGTTCAGCTGTACATTCCATGCATGATACTTGGACTCTGCTTGCAAATTCCTCATCTGTCTCAGTTAGGGTTATTACTGCTGTGATGAAGCACCGGGACCAAAGCAACTTGGGGGAAGGGCGGAAATGGTTTATTTGGCTTCCATATCCTGAGTCACAGTCCATTAAAGGGAAGCTAAGGCAGGAACCCAAACAGGGCAGGAACCTGGAGGCAGGGGCTGATGCAGAGGTCATGGAACAGTGCTGCTTACTGGCTTGTTCCTCATGGCTTGCCCAGCCTGCTTTCTTATAGAACCCAGGGGGTGGCCCCTGCCCAAAATACACTGGGCCCTCCCGCATCAATCACTGATTAAGAAAATGCCTTACAGCCAGATCTTATAGAGACATTTTCTCAATCGAGGCCTCCTCCCCTCAGATGACTCTGGCTTAGGCCAAGCTCATTTGATATAAAAGTAGCCAGCATGGCATCCTTTCTCCTTGGAGGAAAACTGGCGAATGGTCTTCCTCCTCATGACTCAGTTGCCTCCTTCCCTTTGTGTCCCTGCAGTTGCAGGAAAGGGAGATGACAGTCCCTGAGCAGCCTGCGTGTCAGTGGGTGTTAGCAGTGAGGTGGGCGGGGTCGGGGAGGGGAGGAAATGAGGCTGCATGTGGCATCTGGAACTGGGCTCTGGTCTGGTACTGTCCTCTGCTCACCACTGCCCATAAGATGTCTCTTTCGGCAAGGCTGGTGGCTTTGCCAGGATTCAAGAGCTTTTGTGCAGGATGTCTGGGAACACAAGATGCTGGGGTGTTTGTCCTTGGAGCAGAGTTCCCAAGCCCTGGCCCTGTGGTTCCTAGAGCTGGTAAAGTTGACCAGACCATGCACCAAGCTGTCATTCCTTATCTCCTGGTCGAATGTGGGAACAGGTGGCTCAGTGGCTCAGCAGTGAGCCACTGTGGAGGGTGCGGTGGCTGCCCCGACCCCAGGGCTCTGTCCCTTCCAGGATCCTGCAGGCTGAGTTTCAGTAGGAGCTGTGGTCCTTAAGCTTAAGCTTAAGGGCTCCTCCCTCTTGTTTACTGGCCCAAACCTTCTTCTCATGCTACAGGGAGAAGGGGCTGGAGGGAGGGAACTCTACCACCAGCCCATGCAGTCCTGCCTTGGCCCATTCTGACTGAGCAATTGAAAGCACAGTACACCCAGTACAATGTGAATTCCAGAGAAATACGCAGTATCTGGGTTGTACTGATACTTAACAGTGATTCATCACTTAGCTGAAATTAAATTTTTCTGAACACTGTGCTTCGTACAGTGTTGCCAGAAACACTGATTTGAAAACACAGCACTCCAGAACCTTCCTACTGGGAAGACTGGTGTGTCTCGAGAATTCATGGACAAGATACCCAGGGGCCAGGTGCTCCAAAACTCAGGGACAATGTCCAGATACTCCAAGGGGACTCCAGGAAAGAGGGCAGGCAGACAGGTCACCTTGAGCTACTTCTGGAACCTGGCCCTGGACTCCAAGAAGGCAAGCACTGAGGAGGTGAACTCAGGCTGATCACCCAGCCTGGTGTGGGTGGACAAGGGTAAGAAAGGATAGGCAGAGAAGAGGGGCAGAGATTGGGCAAGCCTAAGAGATGTGAGGAGTACTGATAGATGCCATGGATGTAAGGAAACTAAGAGACCTGGGCATCTGGGACCATGCAGGTGGGCTGGGGCCAGGGCTTTGCATGGACCATGTGCACAGTGAAAGCCATTGAGCAGAGAGAGAAGCTTATCCTCAGAGAGAAGCTGATCTTTGGAGGGAAGCTGGTCTTTGGGCCTCCTGCTTGCATCCCAGGAACAGGATTCATGTGGACAGTGGAGCCAAGGCTGGCTCTTCAGGGGACAGTGTGAAAGCCCCTGGGAATCTGATATTTGAGCCATGTGCTAATAAGTGAGCCTGTTTCGCTGCTAGAATTCAACAGTATTTTTATTGCTGATTATTATAATATCAGACACTAGTTGTCACTGGCCTGAGTGCTTCTCGTGTGCTTATGGGTCTTGTGCCTAATTAGGGCCACTGAATCTGTGCGACAGTGTTTGGGAGTAGAAAGATGATCGTCTGGATCCTTGGGTTGCAAGTGACAGGAGAAAGAAACAACAGCAAACAAACGAAACACCTGACCAGCTTGAACCAGAGTGAAATCTACAGAACAGGCGAACCTATTTGCTTCCCATCTCTGATTGACTAGGAAGTGACATGGGCGCCACCAGAAGCATCTGTTTCCAAGCTTTCAGAGGCACCCCAATTGGCCAGATCACCTGACCATATGCCATCTGGAGTGACGGCCCCATTGCTTTTTCCAATAGTGGCAGCAAAGGTCAAAGGGTGCTGGGGTTGGAAGGAGGAAGCATGGATGGCAAGGCAACACCACACATGTGGTGTCCTGGCCTGTTTCACACTCGTGGAAGGAAACTGAGGCAGTTTACCCAGGATCACCCTTGGCTGAAACTCTGGGTACCAACAACTTTCTACCCCCGTGCTGGAGGGAGGATGCCTTAAAGACCACAAGGCTGTGTGCTCAGTTCTGCTTAGTTAAGCAGAGTTGCATGGACCTCCTCTGCCCACAGTGCTGGAGCCCACAAGCCAGAACCCACGAGGTGGCGTCACGGTTTCCTCCTCTCGGGCCAAGGTGTGAATCAGCAGCTGTGGCTTTGGGCCACACTTGGCTCCCAGTCAGCTACACAGATGTGGCTTGATGTCCATTCCTGGGCCAGCCATGGCTCAGGGCCAGAGAGAGGCAGGCACAGAGCTGTCCTGAAAGAGGTCACCTCTGCATCTGAGGTCTTGAAAGAGGTCACCAAACGCATCTGAGGTGCAGCGGGTGGAGGGGACAGAGGCCAGGCCATCCCATTCACTGTGAGGGAGACCAGATGGGGACGGGTGCTGGGGGCTGGGGAGGGCACTCAGCATGGGCCTAGGGCTTCCTTCAGAAAGGGCTTGGTCTCAGTTTTCACAGCTCTGTGAGATTTCCTTCCATTCTGTCATGATGTGACTGTATTACCAGATAAATTTATTAATTTTTCCATCATATTTTAATAGTTCCCTGATCCTCATCATTGCTTAAAATCATGTGACCTACTAATATAGTGGAAAAAAAAGTTAATAAACATGTCTATTCACAGTTTTGCTTTTTGTTTTAGTAAATGTCATTTGACTTAGTTTCATTTGGGATCCTATGTGTTTTGTGGATTTTTAAATCATTTCAAGATGGAGTTGTAAATTTCATGAGCTTGCCAAATAAGCTCCCAAAACGGATGAACAGTCTCTGGGTAGAATCCTCAGAGGTTGCGAACCGGGTGGCCAGGTCTTGGCCTGGCTCTGTGACCCGGAGTTAGTGACTTACCTCTCTGTGCTTGTTCACTTTTCTGGGAAATGAAGGCAGGATGATGTGCGAAGCGGCTTAGTCACAGAAAGGGTTTAGTTCACTTCCTGGCACATGGAAGGGCTGAATAAATGGTTCCCTATTTTCTTTTTAAGGATAAGATGTTTGTTGAGTACACTGCGTGAGGGCACCGATCTGGGTGGTGACCGTAGAGTTCTGCCTGCAGCCAGTTCCCTTTTATGCCTTTACCACCATGGTCAGCTTTCTCACCAGGGATGTGCTCCTTTCTTTGTTTCTTTTGAGACAGGGTCTCACGATGTAGCCTGGCTGTCTGCTTCCCAAGTGCCGGGATTAAAGGCTTAGGGTTGTTAGCCAGCAGTCTGAAGTACATGGCCACGTCTGGAATGACCACACAAGATAGACCAAGGGTCTGGTTCACTAAAGTTCAGATCAATCAGCTTCTGCAAGGACTGGCAGGTTCAGATATTCATCATTAAAACTGTTCGAAGAGCTTAAATATCTACCACGACAAAACCGCATCGCTGTGGACTAAGGAGCTTTTAAAAGAGGTTTGTTCAAAGCGTGTTTAATGGGATGGAGAGATGGCCAACCTACAGTGCAAGTTAAAAACATAAATCATCCAGTTGGCATCTGTGTCCACAGTTCTGTCCACAGCTGGAACCAACCGTGATTTGAAAATATTGAGGGGAGAAAAAGAAAGAAAGAAAATGTTGAGGTGGGGAGGGCTGTGCTGCCGGAGTGTTCTGTGTGGTTGGTGGTTGCATCTGTATGGCAACTGTTTGCATAGTGTGCATGTTGATTAGGTGTCTAGGTCATCGATAGGTGGTCTGGAGTGGACAGGAGGGTCTGGAGGGAGCCCAGAGCCACGCCTTGAAGATAGGAGGGATGGCCACATCCGGTGTGAACTTCATTAGCAAAGCATTTCTGTGCAGGGAGAGGGTCTGGGGAATGTGCCAATTGTGTCATCTCGGTGTGTGGGATTGTGGATGGTTGTAAGGTCTCAGACTCTGTAGTTGCTAGGCTTGCTCATTGCCGTCTGGATGGAGCGAGTTCCTTACCCTCCCCTCATATCCTCAGTGCAAAATAGGAAGTGAAGCCTGTGCTCCTCCTGCGGACCAGAGCAGCGGTGACCCAGACTCTGGCATATGGTCAGCAGTCACAGGGAAGTGTCTGTTTTCATGTTCTCCCTGAAGAGAAGAGGGCAGCATAGGATGATATAGGAGTCCACACAGAGCCCTAACTGGGATGACAGTGTTCATGTCCACCAGTTTACAAGCTAGCAAGGCTGGGCATGGGTGACCAGTTGTACTCACAGAACCTGGCCTGTGAGAGCCACATATACGTGATACAGGAAAAGAGGCTTCCTGGTATGCCTGAGATGGAAGCCCGTCTGTGCACCCCCTTCACCCAGCACAGAATCTGACCAGTGCTGGAGTCTCGCTCATTAAATACGAACCCACGGTATTTGCTGTTTATTTTAAAGGGAGCCATGAAGGGGCCCTACAGAAGAGAGGAATTAGCTTAAGTTCTGTGTGAATTAGTCAGTTTTCTATTCCTATGACAAAAATGCCAGAGGCTGAGTAACTTGGAAAGAAAAAACAAGTTTCTTTAGCTCACAGGTGTGGAAACAGAAAAGGTACAGATGGTATAGCAGCAGTGGTGAGGGCCCTCAGCTGTCCCAGTAGATGCCAGGGGCTGTCATGAGTGCAGGACAGGCCACCGGAGAACAGGAATTGTTCTTCATAACTGTTGGTTCTTACCTAATTAATAGAGTCCTAGCAGAACTACTCAATCTCTTAGAGACCTGATCCCCCAGTACTAGCCCCTGCCCCCTCCAAGGGTCCATGGTGGCAAACTGGGAACCCTAAAACCCTCTGTTTTAGGAAGACCTCTATCTGGATGACCACTGGCGGATAGCCTGGGTAAAGCCATGTGATGGATGAGATGGCCAGCTCAGCCATGAACAGCAGGCTTCTTTCTCTAGCTTCCTGCCACCTCAGTCTGCATCTCCTCACTGACACCCTTGTCGGGTCCCATTGCTCATCTTGTTTTGGGAGGTGCCAGGCTCCTGGCAGGATGGGGGGCTCCGGGCTCAGTTCTATGGACTTCCAGGCTCATTCTGGTAGCTGGGGCGGAGTGGGCTATAGCCAGCCTCGCTGAGTACCGTGTGTGTGCCGGCATCGCTCATGCGGGCGGCTAGACGTCACCTTGTGTTACAGAGGTGGGGCTAAGGCTGAGGTAGGACTTGCCCAAGGCACACTGCTGGGCAGCCAGAGGACAGGACTTGGAGTCACATGGGAAGGGGGCTGGTGAGTGTAGAATTCTGGTGTCTTAAGGGCTGCCATGCTTACTAAGCAGTCATTTTTGAGATAGTCTTTCTATATTGCTTAGGTTGGCCTGAAATTCTCTATATAGCCTAGGGTGGCCTTGAATTAAATCATCATTCTCCTGCTTCAACCTCACAGATGCTGGAATTACAGACATGTGCCAGTGTGTTCCATTCTGATTGATCACTTTTGAAAATGGCCAGGGACAGTAAGCATGGTCAGGCCATTTTCTGACCTGGTTGGCTCATTTCCTTATCAGTCCTGCACAGGGCCATGCCTGTTCGTCAACGCTGTCCTCAGCTTTCCATGGTGATGTCATTCACCTCTCCCAGTCACTCCACACCATCTGGCCAAGTTCGAGAAGCAGGAATGTTTTGTTTTGTTTTATTTTGTTTTGTTTTCAGTATTCTTCATTTAGTTGACATGGAATGGTCACACATGTTCATGGGATCCATGCTGGCATCTGGACATCCGTGTGTGTGATGACCAGGTCAGGGAACTACTGTGTCCATTACCTCAGACAGTCATCATTTTATTTTGGATTGTTCCAAATCCCCCCTTCTATACTATTGCCTGCCACCCACCATAGTCTGTGACACTGTAGAACATTAGACACCCTCCTTCCTGTCCACTCTTATCCTGTCTCCAGTAACCATCCTGTCTCTACCCCTCCCAACCTTTGAGAGGAGGGACCCTCAATTGAGAAAATGCCTCCTTAATATCTGGCTGTAACAGGAACTCCACAAGGAAAGCACCAGGACCAAAAAAAATCTGAGCACAGGGGTCTTTTCTGAGACTGATACTCCAACCAAGGACCATTCATGAATTCCTAGAAAACTCCTGCACAGATGTAGCCCATGGCAGCTCAATCTCCAAGTGGGTTCCCTAGTTAGGGGAACAGGGACTGTCTCTGACATGAATTAAGTGGCTGGCTCTTTGATCACCTACCCCTGGGGTGTGGGCAGCCTTACCAGGTCACAGAGGAAGACAATGCAGCCAGTCCTGATGAGACCTGATAGATTATGGTCAGATGGAAGGGGAAGAGGACCTCTTCTATCAGTGGACTGGGGGAGGGGCATAGGGAGGAAGGGCAAGTTTGGGAGGAGACTAGGGAGGGGCCCACAGCCGGGATAAAAAGTAAATAAATTGTAATAAATAAAATAATAAATAAATTAAAAGATTTGGCTGTAGGCAAGGCCTGTAGGGCATTTTTTAAAATTAGTGATTGACAGGAGAGAGGCCAGCCCATTGTAGGTGGTGCCATCCCTGGGTAAGTGGTCCAGGGTTCTATGAGAAAGCAGGCTGAGCAAGCCACGTGGAGCAAGCCAGTAAGCAGCATTCCTCCGCGGCCTCTGCATCAGCTCCTGTCTCTAGGTTCCTGCCGTTCCTGCCCTGCTTGGGTTCCTGTCCTCACTCCCCTCAGTGGTGGGCTGTTACCTGGAAGCATAAGCTGAAACAAACCCTTTCCTCCCCAAGTTGCCATGGCCGTGGTGTTTCATCAGAGCAATGGTAATTAAGACACCGTGCAAGTGAAATCGTGGTAGAATTGTCTGGGCCTGACTTAGTCTACACAGCATCATGTCATCCAGCTCCATCAAGGCTGTCATGTTTGTTTGTTTGTTTTCTAACCAAATAATGTCGCATTGCGCGTGGGCCACATTTTCTCACCCATTCATTCATGGCTGTCGCAAACAGTGCTACAAGCGTCATGGGGTTCCAGCTGTTTCTCCAGCACATCACTCTCAGTTCCTCTGAAGGAGCAGGCTTCTGTGTCATAGGATAGTTCTGTTTCTGGAGTGGAAGAACCTCCATGCCGTTTGCCATGGTCTGTATTGGTTTACACCCCCCACAAGCCATGCGAAAGCCTTCTCTGTCTGCATCTTGCCAGCATTTGTTAACTCTTGTCTTTTTGGTAATCACCTACCTGGGGTGAGATGGTCCCTGACTGTAATTTGACTCTGCCTTTTGGGTTTGAAGGAATCCAGATCCTTGCCTCTGACACCCCCCCTAATCAGTCCCTGTGAGATTTCGGGCAAGTGGCATTGTAGCCTCTCTGAATGTTTTTGTCTGCTACAAAATGGGGCAGACTGTATGTACCACCCCCCAGGGATGGTTTCCCAGGAGGATGGGGTCGTTAGTTAGTGTGGTCACCATATAAAGAGCCTATCACCCCTCAAAACCTAGAGCAATTGTTTCTGACCTGGAAAGTGTTCCCAAGTGCCGCTAGCAGAACTAGCACTGATGAGTTCTGCACGGTACCCAGATGGCCTGTGGCAATAAGGGAACCCTGCTAAGGTCTTCTCTGTTAAGCAACTGCTAGGTACTGGGTACTGGTCCAGGCCCATTAGGTACCTAGCACACAGGCTGGGTACCATTCCCTTTACCCTCTCTAAGTCCAACGCCAGTGGCATATCATAAAGGAAGTGGTTGTACAGTACATTTAGTGGGTGCTGTCATCGGGTCCATTGCCCTGGGCAGCCCTGTCAACACGGGGCAGCCCCAACTGACTTCAACCCCTCTCACATTGCTTAGGCACCTCTAAGGCCTGGCAGCCTTGAAGGTCTCAGCAAGCCCTGAGTGCCTGCCCTGGAGTTGTTCCTAGAAAGCCAGCCTACAGGTTGGTGTCCTGAGCCTGGGCTTTGGCGCCAGCACCACTACTTGCCATTGGAAAGTTCCCGTGCCGCTCGGGCCAGATGTGTGCAGAGATGTGTGAGTTGGCAGCCAAGGCCCAGCTGGAGCCACAGGCCCAGGCCAGCGGCGTTTCCAGCCTTCAGTACCTCGGTCTGCAAGCACAGTGCTTTGCCTCGCCAGTCCAGTAGCAGCTCTAGCCCTTGTCACTGAATGTGCCCCCTAATATAAAGGGACATGTGCCCAAGTGTGAATGGCCCCAGGTATGCCTATGTGCAAAGATCTGTGAGCTGGCATTCCTGCTTACCAGTGCTCCAACTCCTCCTGCTAACATGGCTTTCACCACAGGGTCCAGCTGTGCCCAAGGGACGGGACAGATCATACAGTGAGCTCCAGCCTTGGGTTGTTATTCCCAGGTCTGGGCACTGGCTTTTTGATCTAATGCTCCGTTTCTTTTTCAGACAGAGCATATAGCCTTAGCTAGCCTGAAACTTGCTACACAGACCTGGAACTCACAATGATCTACCTGCCTCTGCTTCCTGAGTTCTGAAATTAAAGGCGTGCACCAGCACAGTTGACTGGGCTAATGTTCTATGACAGTGGTTCTCAATCTGTGGGTCACGACCCCTTTGGGGGTTGAATGACCCTTTCACAGGGGTCACCCAAGGCCATCAGAAAACAGATACTTATATTATGATTCATAACAGTAGCGGAATTACAGTTATGAAGTATCAGTGAAAATAATTTTATAGTTGAGGGTCACCACACAGGGGGAACTGTATTACAGGGTCGCAGCATTAGGAAGGTTAAGAACCTCTCTGCTTTACGAGTTCTTACAGGAGCTGCCCCAGGCAGAGAGCACTGGTCGGCAAGCTCCCCCGAGGAATGCCCGAGTCCTCTCAGCCAGCTATGTGAGGACGGGCCTGTACAGTTTCTGTGTCTCGGGAATGTCGTTCGTCCACTTAATGCTCAGAGTGGTCATCAGAGCAAGGCTCCCCCCACCCCACCCTCTCACCCCCGACTCAGCCCATGGCTGCATTCTCCTTGTCACAAAGCAGTTCTGTTCCTATTGCCCTTGGCCGCTGAGCTATTCACTCAGCCATTTCAGTCACATTGTGACTGCCCAGGCACCGAGCCTGAGAAAGGTCACTGTGCTCTTTGACCGTGGAGCCCTATTTGGACTTTTCATCCCTCTTCTATTGAGTGTTTTGAAAGTTCACTGTTCCCAGGCCCTGGCAGAACAGTAGTAAGACAGACTGGGCCCTGCTGCTGGAGGGTCCTGTGAGAGTGAGTGACAGCCGTTCACATGGCTTGGTGCTCTCTGGAGCCCTGCTGAGGTGGCCGGGCATCTAGGGAGCCCAGAGAATTGCGGCCGCCTCGGACTGTCCGCTGAGGCTCCAATGGGTGGTGACTTGTCACATTGATGGAGACAGTCACATGTGCTCCTGGACAGGAGGGATAGATGCCTGAGGTCCCCACACCCTCACCAACATGTGACATTCTCTGGTCTGTATGGCCACATTCCCAGTCAGCACATAGCGGGGCTGTGTGTATCTGCCTTGTGACAAGATGAGGCTGAGTAGCATGTTGGGCAAAGGACCCAGCTTTCCCTCCACTTCCTGCTGCCTCCTGGCTCACACACCTGCATCCAGGTGTAACCACCTTCAGCCACCAGCCCCTGTCTTGCAGTATGCAATGTGGGACAAAGAACAGCCCTAACTCTGGAGCATCCTAACTGGCGCAGGGCGCAGCGGGCTCTTGTGTCTGGGCCTCATTCCAACCATTCACTTAATTGAAAAAAATGGCAAGGAGAGAGAGGGAGGGAGGGAGATTGGCAGTCTGCCATCTCCAGTGTCTCTAGCTGCTGGGTGCCACCAAGTTTGGTGATTCCTGTTGCTGACTTGGGAACAGGAAAGCTCTGGCCCGGAGGGGGCTGGGGGTGGGCTTAGAGAACTTGGAGAAGGGACTTCAAAGGCAGGTGGGCTGGGGTAGAGCTAATCCGCCCTCCTCACTGGTTTACCCCAAGTATGTGTGGTTTCCTCCTGCCCTGTCTCACCCCAAGGTGACCCCACCTTCCTGGCAAGTGATCTGTGAGGGCTGGGCCTGGTGGTACATGATAGTAAACAGTTTCAGATCCAGGCAGACCTTACCTGCCTGGCATGCACCTTGGCTCGCCTACTTTTACCATCCTAGTACTCCCTCTTAGCTCCCAGCCTCCACCCAGCATTCCCTCCTAGCACTCGGTACTCCCTCCTAGGCCCCAGGGTTCCCTCCTAGCACCCAGTGTTCTCTCCTAGCACCCAGCGTTCCCTCCTAGCATCATGAAGCTCGGCAGCATTCCTACCCAGGAATAAATTGAATGTGTTTTTATTTAAGAGAAATCCACATTTTTCAGCGCTTCCTGTGGCAGGGCTGCCGTGGGGTGTTGGGAAATCAAACAAACTGCAGCGTGTTGCAGTTTCAGAAAGAGGCTGGAGGCGCTAACCTACATAGGCCAGATGTGGGGCCGACAGCTGGAGAGAGTTGGCAGATCAGACCCAGAGGGAACCCGGGGTCTCCAGGAGGAGCTGTGGAATCATGTTTCCTGTTAGCTCAGGCCCCGACGAGGCTGCAGCTGCCTCACTCCCCTGCACCATGGTCCTACACCCCTGTTTCTCCCAGACCCACTTTCTTTCTCCCTGTCCCTCTCTTTTACCCTCCACCCACACCCCTCTCACTTCCTCTCTCTCCCACCCTCTTGCTCTCCTCTTTCTGACCCCTCTCACTCTGATTCAGCTGTCGGCCTTATGGCCAGGCAGCACAGTGCCAGAGCCAGGAACCCGGCTACGCTCTTCACTGGATCTCTCAGTTTGGAAACACAGCCGGGATGGGGGCTTTAAGCAGAACCCACCTATGTTTTAAAAACGAGTTTTTGAGACATGATCTCTATACATAGCCCTGGCTGTCTTGGGTATTACTGTGTAGACCAGGTTGGCCTCAAACTCAGAAATCCACCTATCTCTGCCTCCCAAGTACTGTGATTAAAGGCATGTGCCACCGTGCCCAGCTAGAGATGATTTTGATGGCTGGGGTCTGTGAACTCTTCAAGCATATCCACCTAGATGATCCCTAACAGGAAAGAAGTTTATCTGGATCACTTTTGGGTTGATAATTTATGGAGAACGGTGTGATGTTTGGGTACATTGTGTTATGATCACATTGGTCACTGGTGTGTGCATTGCCTTAAATGGTTCTCCTTTCCATATCCACCCACAGCCCTACTCGATGTTTTAAAATACATAACGACCTACCGTTAACTGTAGTCATCCCAGACTCCCTCCTTCCATCTCACTGTAGCACCATCCCTTTGATCAAATCCTCCCTTCCTGGTGCTGTCTTCCCTTTGCCTGGGGTGGCTTAAGCAGGACTTTGGGGCTTCATGTGCTGAGGCTTGCTTTGGTTGCAGAGGAAGGCTGCGTTAGTCACCCTGGGCTGAGGGCTCATTGGACTAACCATGGCCTGTGAGCAGAAGCTGCAGCGTCTCAAGGAACGATGCTCTCAGTGGTGTCTTCTACAACGTCCCCCTCTTTGATCTCTGCAATCAAGAGCAGCTTTCTAGAGGGAAGACCCCAGCCTTAAACTCCCCCCAGGGGAGCCCTGGCTTCTGGTTCCGACAATCCTCCTCATAGGCTACGTGGCTCCAGATAGGTCCCTCCAACTTTCCCTAACTATACAATAAAGAGTAGCCTAAAGCAAGGATTTCCTATATTAAAGTCTTGGAAGTTGTAGTCTGCCAAGAGCTCAGGCTCCGTCTGCAGGCTCCAGGACGGTTGCCCATGGCACCGTAGACCAACGTCTAACAATTTGGTCTGCGGGCTGCTGGTTACACCCTCTCCTACATATAGAAGTGCTAAAAGTGGCATGTGCTATGGAAACCAGGGTAGACAGTCCCGAGGCCCACCCGCTTGGCCTCTGCAGGATCCTGGGGCTTCTTGCAGGCCAGTTCCCATCGTGTGGGAAGCCAAGAGGCTATCACAGAGAAGCTGTAAGAAAAGTCCCTGTCGTGGAAGTAGGAAGAGGTCACAGTTGAAGTGTCAACCTGAAGATGTTAACCTCTGTGTTAGTTTAAGGGGTGACTCCCTCAGTGAAGTCTGGATGGTAGCGTGCATGTCGCCTTTCAGCCTACCCTCATAAAGATGCTGCTAATGACTAACAGCACCATTTTGCTGATGTATCTTTCTCAAAGCCCCGTAAGGAAACAGCCTCAGTCCTATGTGGGCCCTTTTTGTGAATTTTTTTTTCAGTGTCCCCATCCCCTAGGTCATTGCAGACCACCCACCAGCACAGAACAGGCAGGGATGTGCTTCTAATTTTAGAAATGTCACCCACTGGCCTATGGACAACAGAACTCCAGATGCAGAGAGAATGGCAGGGAACTCTGGGAACTCAGGACCAGCCGCCTTCTCCGCTCTCCCCACAGGCATAATCAGAGTTTTTCTGTGCCTACAGACTGCCTTACTATATATTCGCAGCACAGCCTGGCTCCTCAAATGCACTCACTTAGGCAATTCGGTTACTTTTAAAGGGAAACTGTGGCCGGCTACCATAAATGGAAAACCAGGAACACTTGCTAGAAATAGGACCAAGAAACTCTGGCATTAAATCCCTCCTGGCCAGTGTGGCCTACTCTGAGATTGTTAGTGCTTCGTGAGAGGAGACCAGAAGGGGTTGGGAAAGAGTGTGAGGAAGGTCAGTCAGCATCTGCCTTTGCCCCTTCCCCCAGCACCCCTCAGTGTGATGACTGCCTAATGACCAGCACAGTCATTTCTCTCAGCCTGGAGTTGGAGCCAGGCCCAGAAGCCCCTCGAAACTCCAGCAATAGATCTGCAAAGCAGAATGTGACTGGAAGCCGCCCCTAAGTTTCCGAGGAACAACTCCTCATGTTTGCAGCTCTGATGATGAAACCCTTTGAGATCACAACATTGTGTGGGCCAAGCAGCGGCTGCAGGCCATGGGGCTGCCCTGGGGTAGGGCCTGTCCATGTCCTGGGACCTTTCCAGGTGCTGCCGCCGGGTGCTGGACCCTAAGCTAGTGGGTGAACAGGAATGAGGCATGTGCCTTGATTGACCTGGAACTCTAGGGTCCCACAGGAGAAGGCTTGACTATCTCTGTCCTACTGCCTTCATTTGCCAGGGCCCCGCTCTGATTTCCCAAGGGGCTGGGAGCTGGATTCTGGCTTCAGACTTTATTCTTGGAAGAACAAACCCTTTGGTTATTGACATTGGAAATGGGCCTAGGTTGCTACATGTGCTGTGGGGGCCTTTCAAGGACTTGGGGCTCACAGTCCAGGGGTAGACTTGCCAGCGGTGGTAAGGGTAAAGGATTAAACAACATTCAGAGAACATTTCCTGCAAACTCCATCCCTGAGCTGAGATTTTATTTAGCAAGTGTTCCATTCCTGGAACTTTCCGTCAGCTGGGGAGGTAAGAAAGACCAGCAGCCTCAGCTTGCTTTGCAGAGAGCACTAAGTTTCCCAGAGACAGATGTCACACCCTACCTCACACACTAAGTCCTGAATGCAGATCACACAGCCAGATGTAGTTGAGGTGAGCGCTAGAACCTGCCATCCCTACACAGGGATTCTTGGCATCCCTGTGGCACTGGCCACTCGTTTATACAGTTTCCATGGGGACCAAGTGAGAAGATGCTAGCCTAGGGCTCAAAACAGAAAGTGTTTCTCAGTCATCCCGAGGGAGTGATGTATCTTTTTCTCGTTGGACATACAGAAGCCCCTGAATTGTAGCAGTTCAACTTGTGACTTTGATGCACAGGCTGGTTTTGAGTTTGGTTCTTTGCTAAGGCCAACTTTCGGTCAAATACTTTCTGGATGCTGCAGCATTACGAAGCCAACAGGTGCTGGCCGAACACAGGACAGAGGGAGACAGCTAACACCACACAGTGGGCTGTGTGGCTGAGCGGGAATGTCTGGAAGGTCAGGTGGAGTCAGTACATTTTCTGCTAAAGGTGTTCTACCATCATAAATTAAGGACTATTTGTACAGCATAAAAACATCTGGGAATATGAGAAAGCGTTAAGAACAGAGCTTTAAAAAATACCGCATACTCATTTGAGCCCAGAGTAACTACTGGTATGTATCTTTATGTGAATATACACACATCTATGCGTAGGTCTGTCCTTATTTATATTTATGAACTTGTATACTTGGTGACATTTATCTGTGGCCCAAGTGAGGGTCAAGATTTACATCATCCAGGAATATTCTCAGCTGACATTCTCAGCTGAGGTTGAACACAGTGACATTTAGCCCTCTTGTTCCAGCTCTTGTGTCTGAAGCAAGTGTTCTTTTTCCACCTCTTTTACGTTCTTGTGCTTTTTCTGTTAGTGGTTTATAGCGCTGTGCTGGCCCGAGGCAGGCCTGCTCAGAAGCAGGCTGTCATCTGTGTTCCTCAGAGGCTGCATCTTGCCATGAATCCTTCCTGTTTTCCCTTTTCTCTGCTTCCTGCCGCCACTGAGCGAGCTGCTTTGATCCACCATGCCCTCCATCTATGGAAGGCTGACACCTCTGCAACAGTGAGTCTAGTCTCTCCTTTCAAGTTGTTTATATCAGGCACTCGGTCACAGTGACCGGAAAGCTAACGTAGTGACAATTAGGACAGGGTCTCACTATGTCGCCCAGGCTGGCCTTGAACCCCTAAACTTCCTGCTTCCGCTTCCAGGTGCTAGAATCACAGGCGGCATTGTCATGCCCAACATTGTCAGTATTTTTCAATTCATCCCTGCTAACAGATTCACAGTTGTGTTTTGCTCTCTGTTACTATGACAAAATGCTGGAGACAAACAATGTACGAGAAGGGAGAGCTCGCTTTGGCTCATATTTTCAGAGGTCAAGGGTCGTTATCTCCTTTGCTGACAACATATACTGCGGTGGGCGGGTATGGCGCAGCATGTTGGCTGTGAATCGAAGAGAAGAGATGGGGTCCCAGCATGCGCTTCAAGGGCATGCCCCCAACGATGTAGCTTCCTCCTTCCGGTCTCCACCTACTGATGATTTCCCCACATGGTCCTTGTGTGGACTCTCGCCAAGTGGTAGCATGCTTTCCCATCAGTGCTTAGTCTGCTTTTCTCCAGCGGCTAGTGGCACTGCCATCTTGTCATTGGCTTTCTTGCCATCCACCTATTCACCCCGGTGACGTGTCTGAGCAGGTCTTTTACATGTCTCTTGTAACTGAGTTAGTTGTTTTCTGCTCGTGGGTTTTGGGGCTTTTGAAAATGCAGCCCGCATAGATGTTGTGTCTCAGCTTTCTTCCATGCAGCAAATGCTTGTTTGTCATGGTGTTCTCCCCCAGGAAATTTCAGAGGGAAAATAATCTTTTTTTTTGGTGGAAGTGGGGGTTCAACAGGGTTTTTCTGTGTAGTCCTGGCTGTCCTGGAACTTTCTTGGTAGACTAGGCTGGCCTTAAGGTGAGAGGTTCGCCTGCCTCTGCCTGGGATTAAAGGCAAGTGCTGCCTCTGCAGCCACCACCACCTAACTGGGGGATTGAGTGGGGGAGGGGGATCTTATGATGCTACTGGAGATCCTGAATCCTGTCAGCGTGGCTCAGGCCAGGTGCAAATCCCCTTTTGTGGCCTGGGCCAGGCAGTGCCGACCAGATGTGGGAAATATGCCTCACTCTAGCAAAACAGAGAGAAAGGAAAAAGGTAATTCTCCAAGAACTAGCACTGAAGCCAGAAAAGGGGAAGAGTACCAGACAGGAGCATGGATGACTGCAGCATGGGAGAAGCTAGCTAAGCATTCCTGCTGTGTACCAGGAGCCAACAAGGCCCAGAGCCGTTTGTTGTCATGATCGATCCTCAAGGAGGCTGCTGTCTCCATTCCAGAGGGAAAGGAACCACATCCGGGGAGGCCAGCACCTTGTGAGTGTTCTGCAGCAGCAGAGCTGGTGTGTGCCATCTTCCAACCCTGGGCCCTCAGTCCTGAGCGTGGGACAAACCTTGTGACAAAGTCTGGGCCTGTGTCTGCAAGCGCCATGATGGATTTGTTCAGGGGCTCATTCCCACAAAGAAGTTAGTTAGGTCTATTGCAGTCTGAGAACTTCAGAATCGTACGTGAGGAGGCTTTCCATGTAGGCTTTGTGTAGATTTTAAGAAAACAAACTATTTGGCGGTCTTTCTTAACATTTCTTTTTCTTCTTTTAATCTTCAATGGTCGTGTCTTTAGCAGCCAGCTAAACTTTGCTTGGGCATCTCCTGGGTCAGGGACCTTTGATAGCATGTTTTTACTTTCGAGGCCTCAATTTACCCAACTAGAAGATAAAGTTATTAGCTTAGCTGAGTTCTGTAGTTTCCCTCAGCTTTAGCTTCTTCAGTTTTCAATCCCAGCATTATCTGTGTGTGTATATGTGTATATATATATATGTATGCATATATACCATGTATATATCATAAAATATGTCTAACATATATCTTAACCATCTCTCACACGTGCTTGGATTTTATCACTACACATGGTATGCATACCTCAGATTATCATACCATACCCCATTAATATGCACAAGTAAAAATGATATTTAAGCAATTTTTATTATAATTATACAGATTTATTGTAATTATGCATAGCTCTCTGTGGGCCAAATGGTAATTATTAGTCCAGAAATCAGGTGTCTGTAGACTTAGCTTCAAGCTGAAATAGATACGGTCAGATTGTATCCTTGGAGTTTCCTCATAGGATGAGTTGGCACTGAAGTCCCAGGGCCGACTCTTACTGACCCTGATTGGCCCAGCTCAGGTCACCTGTCACCCCTTCCAAGTCACCATGGATAGAGCCTCCTCTATTTCTAAGGGGCTGGGCAAGATGGAGAAGGAGGCATTCTGGAGAAAAGTCAGGGTGCTGTGGTAATCACTGCTGGCTAAACCCAGCAGGGTCTTACTGCTGTGTCCACTGACATATATACCCTCCTGCCAGCAGAAACCTCAGTTCCCCCAGATTTGATATCAGTGTATTGTTTCCTGTGTATGCTGTGACATGGGTCAAGGTCACATGTCCCCTGGTCGCTAAGAGGATTCATGACCTTGATTTTGTCAGACCCTCATGTAGCCTGGGAAGCAGGTGCTGTTAGCCCAGTTCACAGAGAGGCTGAGACACAAGGGAACATCTGATTTAGCCTGAGTCCCCACTGGTGGAAACTTCAGGATGGCTCAGCATCGGGCTGTAGAAGAGGTTAAGAGTTCAGGTGTAGGCTAGAGAGATGACTCAGAGGTTAAGAGCACTGGCTGCTCTTCCAGAGGTCCTGAGTTCAATTCCCAGTAACCACATGATGGCTCACAACCATCTAAAATGAGGTATCATGCCCTCTTCTGGTGTGCAGGTGCACATACAGACAGAATATAGTATACATAGTAAATAAATAAATCTTTAAAAAAAAAAAAAAAGAGCTCAAGCGCCCTGATGTCTCTTGATGAGGGTGAAGGTTTTAAGAATTACTCTGACAGGAGAGTCAGATGGGCAGCTGACAGGCTTCCTTACGGTGCTGGGAGTAGCAGCTTCCCCGGTTTGACACTGTACCGTCTCTGAGACAGTTCTCCAGGCAAGGTCTGTTATTCCCCTTCTATTGAAGCAGGAGAGAGCTACGGCTTAGAGACAGCAAGGGACTGATTGGTCCAGTTGGTTCTTGGCCAAACTGAGATTGAAACACAAGAGGGTATTTTTTTTTTTTTGGCTCAAACTCCTCAGTCTCAGCGATGAAAGACTTTCTTAGTCTGCTTTGTGTTGTTGTAATAGAATGGCACAGGTGAGTAATTGGTAAAGAATAGATGCTGGAAGTCTATGCTCAAGGGGCTGGCATCTGTCGGGGCCTTTGGGATGCTTAACTCTGTGGCAGAAGATGGAAGATGGATGGGAGAGCAGGAGAGAGGACAGGTGGACTAAGCTCACTTTTCTAACAAACCCAGTGGGCATCATGAACCCACACCGAGCTAATGCCCTTAACCTTTTTGTGACCTCTCAAAAGTTTGTCTACCTGCTCTGCTCCATGGGAATGAAATTCCTGGTACCTGGATCAGAAGAAGTTGGTTACCAACCATGTCATCCCCTTGTAGTAAACACTTGTGTTCTCTGTCCCTCCACAGGTCTACATCATCCGAGTCACGTGGTCCAGTGGCACCACGGAGGCCATCTACAGGCGCTACAGCAAGTTCTTTGACCTTCAGGTAGGCATTTGTGGTGGGAGCCAGCCTGGAGGCCACGCATGGCTCTGGAACCGTGTTGAACCAAGTTTTGTACAGTGACCATGTGGTGATCCAGGATGCTGAGTCTGTCTGAACACCTTCCATGCATGTCTCCTGAGTCCCAGGCCCTCCCCAACGTTTACACTGCTGACCCTCACCTGGGCTGTTACTCTTCCCTCCTATCAGACTCGGCCTGGATAACTCTGCCCCTAGGGCTCCCAGCTCCCGGAAGCCGTGTCGGACTTTGTTCTCTGCTCATCAAGAGCTATCATCACCCAGTGCCATGAGCTTTTCTCTATCTTGTTGCTGTGAGCTTATCAGTCTCTTCTAGACTGTCACAGCTCACACTCTGTAGGAAATAGTAACAGTGAATTCTGTCCTAGTTTGGGCTTTATTGCTGTGAAGAGACACCATGACCATGGCAACTCTTACTGAAAAAAAAAAATTTCATTTGGGCTGGCTTACAGTCTCAGAGGTTCGGTCTACTATTGTCATGGAGGGGAGCATAGGAGCATCCAGGCAGACATGGTGCTGGAGAAGGAGCTGAGAGTTCTACATCTTGATCCACAGGCAGCAGCAGGAGACACACCAGTGAGCCACACTGGGCATAGCATGAGACCTCAAAGACCACTCCCACAGTGACACACCTCCTCCAACAAAGCCACACCCACTTCAACAAGACCACACCTCCTAACAGTGCCACTCTCTGTGGGCCAAGCATTCAAACGCATGAGTCAATGGGGACCAAACCTATTCAAACCACCACAACTTCTCATATTGTCCTGGCTAGCCCTTTGCCTGCCATCGGCTTAGCTCTGTGCCAATCACTGAGACAGCTAATGGGTTTTCCTGGGTTGCTGTTCCACCCATGGCATCAAGGGTATGCCTGGCTTGGGAAGGAGAATCTCAGGTTCTCAGGGGGACTGAGTAATACTAACTGCAGGCATCCTTGACTACATAGACCCAACCTCTTCCTGACTGTGTGGGCTGGAGACCATCCAGAGCCTGTGTCCCTCTACTGTAAAGGAGGAGGGCAGACAGCAAGAGGCTCTTAACCTGTTGTATTCAGTGTAGCTAAAACAGTCTCTGGTGCCTTCATGACACACAGCCAGGAATCACTGCATCGTGTAAAGCGACTGAGATGCCAGTCACTTAATTATTTAAAACATAATGAGCTCCTCGGTGGTGCTTGGTGTTCAACAGCACGCAGCCCCATCTGCCAGTGTCACATGCACTTATCATTTTCTGCTGCTCTGCCACAAACGAGCTGAATATAAATAAACAGCGGGGCTATCTGCAGAACTCGCTGTGGGGTGAGAAGCAGCAAAGCGGGAGAGTGTGTGGCTCACACACACAAGGCCTGGGGTTTGATCCCAGCCCCTTAATAAATTAGCTAATGACCGTTTAGAATGAGCAGGCAGGGGAGAAGAAAACACCGAGGGGAAGGAGGCGTGGGGACAGTGGTGGTGGCTGGCACCATCCCGTGCCCTGAGCAGGTGACGCAGCCCCCTGTGAGAGTGACCAATAGCATCCCAGAGCTGCTCTGCCCTTTCACAGAGGCGAGCGATGATGCAAATGACGTGCAGCTGTTGCCCATTGCTAGGCTGCTGTTCTAGGCAGTGGCGTCTACCTTGGGAGCTCTGCCTTGGCGTGTGTTCAGGGGCTTCTTGCCAGCCTGGCACCTCCAACAGGGAGCAGTGGGGCTAAGGAACAAGAATGACATGAGTGTCGTCCCAGGGTTATTTACATCTGCAGAACAGAGCCCACTCAGCTAGTTGACGCATGAAGAGAGGAGCAGGTTGGAGTCACAGGCAGAGCAGAATGTTGCTGGAACCCAGAGCAAACACGGCCGCAGCCTTGAAAGGGCCCGGTGTCCACTGATGGCTCCCGGCCATCTGTCTTGTGGCCTCAGGAACCTGTTACCCACCTGCTTTATTTGACTACTGGCCTCTCTAGAGCAGCCTCTTTGCTTGCCCACTGGCCAAGCTGCTAAGTGTCTGTCCTCAGGTCAGCACCTGTCAGCTGCGGTGGGAACCAGGTGATGCTGGCCCAGAGGGTCCACCTGGGGGAGGAGACTCAGGGAGAGGGAGGGAGGGAGCCCTGTGAACATGAGCCCTGTGAACGTGAATGTGTCTAGTTGCTGGTGTGTTGAAGCGTGTGGCCAGACTGTTCCTTCAAGTCCTTATTCCAGCCTGGCCCAGGGCTGAAGGCAAACCCAAGGTCAAGCAAGACTCAGCTATCTCTTTTCAGGTCTCAGCTGAGTTTTCCTCTGTACGTTTTTGAGCCTCCTCTGTTTTCAATGGGAAAGAAAGTGCTTCCCTTGTGTAGTTGTGAAACGGACCCAGCTAGCTCAGTGTGTTAACAGTCAGCTGTCCCTCTCCACGGGTGTGACAGCCATGGTGACCTCCTTTGCTGGGTCCAGGTCACAAGTCTCCCCAGCCCAAATCCTGTGCTCATTATGCCCCTGTTCTTACTGACCTCGCTTCTGTCCCAGCTTAAGTCAGGTTTGCTTCCCAGCTCATTGTGGTAATGATTGGGTTGGCTGGAACAGAATGGACTGCCTTGGGTGGCAGTCCCTGGCATGCCAAAGCTGTCCAAAAGCCTGGCTTTGTCCAGTTCTAAGGAGTCCCAGATGGTGTGGTGGCAGGATGGGAAAGCCATGTAATGCCGGGGGTCTGGCTCAAGCTAGAAATAGCCTTCTCACCCCCTATATCCATGGGTAAGAGAAGAAGGCCACTCAGCTGTCCCCAAGGACTAGACAGGAGACTAGCTTGCATGGGGCCATTATACCCTAATATTAGATGAATTCAGGACTCCATGTCCCACTTTGCACATGGCCTTGATTGAGTGATTGATTTAGAAGTGACTTGGCTCATGAGGGTGGGGGAAGTTTGAGGCTTGGTGGAACAGTAGTTGAGCTGGTATAGTATAACAGAAAAGCAGAGAGCTCAGAAGACCTGAGCCCCTGTGTGGCCTCAGGCCCACTCTTTTACTCTTCTGTGTCTGAGCGTTCTCATTGGTGACATGGGATAATGTCATTAAAAACAGCCGGCATTTCTGAAGCTCTGCTCTTGGGCTCAGTCCTTTCATTTAATCATCACAACCGGTTTATCAGATTACACAGATGAAAAAAAAAAAAAAAAAAAAAAGCCCAGGCTCAGAGAAGTTCACTCGTTCGCCCAAGTCACACAGCTAATATCACAGTGCCCACATTTGAGGCTGTGCGATAGCGAAGTCCACGTTTTTAGCCACTCTGCTCTCTGTTGCTGCTTTTCCTACCAGCTACGAGTTAAAATGGCAACTGTGTCCAGAAAGGACAATCTGGGCTTAAGGAAGGGGACAGTGGGCAGACGCTGGTTGTAGGTATTGGGTATCTTTTTTCGGGGGGAGGTGATGAAAATGTTTTAGAATTAGTGGTCATGACTGCATACTGCGTAAATAAACAGAAAGCTGCTGACTGGCGCATTTAAAGGATGGATTTTGTGGTATGTGGCATATAGCTCTTTTTAGAGCAGAGACCATAAGAACAGCCCTGGGCTGAGGAATATGAAGTAGATGCTGGCTGGTAGGATGATTGACAGACCCAGGCTGTTTGGAATCAGCAGAAAGATAAAGGGAGGGCATGGTACCAGTTTCTTGAAGTTCCAGACTTTGGAATTTGACAGCTGGGATTCCGTCCAGTTCTCACCGCTTTTTGGCCCAAGGTCCAGTTTCTGTCAGGCTGTTACAATGCAGATAGAACCCCAGCTAGGCTGGCTTCTCCTAGCTCATGTTCCCCATCTGAATGGAGCAGAGAAGTCCAAGGACTTTTGGCTTTGGATGCAGCTGAGCCCCAGGCCGCCATGTCAAGGACTTCTCTCTTTCCACTGCCCCTCGACCCCACCGTGAGGTACGTGGTAGCAGCTACTGTACCAGGCTGGGTCCAGCACATCAGGACAGAACCAGGATGTGCTTGTGGTATGAGAGGTATAGCTGTTTTTTTGTTCTGTTCCCCTCCACCCCCGAGACAGGCTTTCTCTGTGTAGCCTTGGCTGTCCTAAACTCACTTTGTAGACCAGGCTGGCCTTGAACTCACAGAGATCCGCCTGTCTTTTCCTTCCTAAGTGCTGGGATTACAGGCATGTGCCACCACCGTGCCTGGGTTTGTTTGTTTTTCTCTCTCTTTTCTTTTTTTAGTGGAGATTGTAAGAACAGCTCTAGGCTGCTGAATATGCATGGGTGCTGGCTGGTAGGGTGACTAACAGACCCAGGGGAAAAAGAATGTCCCCTGTGACTTACGCTCATCTTGGGCCATAGGATGAGGTGTTCAAGGCTAGCACCTGGACATCTGGTCATGTGTCTTGTTCACCTGAGGCTGGAGGGGACAGAAAAGAGCCCTGAGCTTGGAGTAGGAACACCTGGTGTGAGGTCCCAAGCCTTGGACAGGTCACTCAGCCTCCCTGAGCCTCAGTTTCTACCCTTGCCGGAGCCAGTGCTATAGAGTTGATTGGGATGTCATGGAGAGAGTGGTCATTCAAGTATGGCTCTGGGGATGAGTGACTGGGACGCACACAGTGCTCAGGGCAGCACCCAGCAGAGCGGTGTATTAACATCAACTACTCTTTGCCAGAATGCGGAGGTGCCTTTCTTCAATGCTATCTTACTCATCTTAATACTCTCATGACCACTTCACAAATGGATACACTCAACTTTAGAGAGGCAGTCATGCACCCCAAACAGTGGGGATTCAACCACTACCTCCCTGGGGCCCAGGGCTACCTTTGAGTGTGTCTGAACTTGCCCTCAGGAGTCAGATGTGGATTCACGGCCACACCTTCTCCCTATGGCTTGAGCACCGCCTGAGTCCTTTATAAAAAAAAAAAAAAAAGAATATACACACACACACACACATATATATACAAACACACAAATATATATATACAAATACCTCAGACACAGGTCCACCTCACACTCTGTTGTGCAGCCTTTGTACTCTGAATCCCTCAGGTTCAGTGTGTCCCCCTGGAGGAGGGTCACAGCTGTCTCCGGAGCTACACAGAGACACCTTGTCAAACAAAAAACAAACCAAAACAATTTGATACTGGCTGTAATATGATTGAACCTCGTTTGCGCTGAGCAGAGTAAAGCCAGAGAAAAAAAGACAGATGTTTCACTCCACCTGTACAAGGTGCCCAGGGTAATCACCTGATCAAAAGGTGGATTTGCCAGGGTGGGTGGATGAAGAGCTGTTTGATGCTCTGGCTGATGCAAAGCTCTGGAGATGGCTACCTGCAGAATGAGTGTGCATAAGGTGATGACGGAACTATGCACCCAAATATGGTTGAAAGATGTGGTTGTATATTGTGTGAGTATAACACAGTTTTAAAACAAAACAAACAACAACAGACTACTTAGTTACTCCCAAATCAGTTTCAAAGTAGCGTAAGTAGCTTAACTCATAGCCCCTGCAGAATGCCCCTCATTCCTCAAATGGCCACACAGGCTACATGGATGCTTCTGGTGGAGCTGTCTGCGCCTAGGGGAACTTATCTTAGTTTAGACCAGCCGTGAATAAGCCAGTGTGGACATGTGTTAGCCAATGTAAATGTAAACTTTCGTTAGCCAGTATGGGCACTTGTTACCCAGTGGGAACACTCACTAGCCAGTGGGGACATCCAGAGAGGGTCTCAAAAAGCACCGAGAGAACAGAAGTAGCCTTGTTACTGTGCATTCTTACACCATGCTGCCCCTCGGTGGTGTCTCAACTGGCTTAATATTGAGAAGGGAAAGGGAGATAGCGTTAGGCAAACATAAATTTCAGAGCCTCTGCAGCTAGGACTGATGGATTGCTTTTGGAAAGGGAAGGTTCATGTGTGCACAGAATATTAAGCTTACCTTGGCTCAAGCTGGTTTTCCATATCTATGTACCCCTGAAGCCAGCTAAGGAATGATATTAGGAGAATGTGTTCAGACAAAGGTATTTGGATTGGTCCTGCCCAGTGCTTTGCTATGCGGCTCAAGGCAAGTTCCTTTCCCTCTCTGCTACCAAGCTGCCCCACCTGAGACTTGGAATTTGTAACCTTTGTTTCACAGAGTTGCTGTGATGACAGAGGAAACTGAACGAGAAGACTGCTGACTGTCAGCTGCCATTATGGTTATCATTTTACATTAGTAATGTGACCGCTGTTCATTAAAGTTATTTAACTATCCCTTGAAGTGATCTCCCGGAGGGGGGTGGGAGTTCTCTCTGCCGAATTCATTGATTCTTTTTTTTTGTTAAACTTTTGTATTTGGGGGTAGTTTTAGGCTCACCATAAAATGTCTTAGAGAGTCCAGAACATTCTTGGCTACCCACCTGCAGTTTCCCAGCCTCCCCCACTGTGAGCATCCATTTCGACAGTTTTAATTGAAAGCCTGCTGTGTGCTGGCAGAGAAGCACTCTTCAGAAATAAATCCATCTTTCCAAGGAGGCCCACAGTAGCCTCGGCAGTCAGGGGAGGACAGTAGACCAAGGATTACCGTCCCCATGCAGGATGGAGTGGGGGCCCATGACGGGCAGCCACAAATAATGCTGTGGATAGCAAAACCCAGGTAGCCTGGTGGCTGCAGTGGTAGATCTCTTACCTAGTGTGTGCAAGCCCTCTGTTACATCCCTGGTGCTGCACATAATAATAATAATAAAAAAATTCCATAAATAAAGCCTCTTCCCCAGCCCTCTGAAAGCCTGCATACCTTAGCTGCCCTGCAAGCCCAACCACATGGGAGCTGGCCCACTCCCTAGGGTATTGTGTAAACTAGCACAGAAGAAGCCAGAAGCCCCAGCCAGCCCAGCCCATGTGCCCCTGCCTTCTCGGTGTCTTCCAGCATTGCAGATGTGAGGTCTTGCAATGACAAAGTACCCCTACTGAGATGCAGTGCTTGATTCCGTGGGCACACCTCCTCCTTTACGTTTGTGCTTGCTGGCCCCTGGAGCCTCATTCCTCCTGGACTTACCCAAACTTCTTTTCTTCTGTTAGAGAGACAGCCTGGGAACTCAAGGTGAGGTTCTCCCTGAAGCATGGAGGGGGCGGGGTGAGGGGGAGCTTCTCACTGGACGGCCATTTTTGGAAGGCCCAGGACTCCTTTCCATCTGCTCTGGCTTCCTAGCTACATGTAAATTAGCATAGACTGGGATATGCTGCTGTAACAAGTAACCTTGGGGCTCCAGAGGTGGCGTGGTAGCAGAGGGCTGGCTTAGCATGTGGGGAGGCCCTAGGTTCAATCCCTATCATCACCGAGAGAGAGACAGAGACAGGGAGAGAGAGACAGAGACACAGAGAGACGGAGTGAGAGAGTGGTGTGGTGATGGTAGCGCACACCTTTAGTCCTAGCACTCAGGAGGCAGAGGCAAGCAGATCTCTGTGAAACTGAGGCCAGCCTGCTTCATATAGTTAGCTTCAGAGTAGCTAAAGCTACACAGTGAGACACTGTCTCAACAACAACAAAACACACACACATAGCAGAAAGCAGGGCAGCCTGCGTCACCTATGGGCAAGCAGACCATGGGCTGGACCTTGCGTGGGGTTGTGCAGGCCCTGTGCCCTCCCACCAGGACTGCAGAAGGCAGAGAAGTCACTGTCAGGGAGTATGTCCTTCACAAGAGAGAGAGGGAAATAGACGACAGCAAACCATGATCCAGCTGCAAGCCTCCACCCTGAATTAACACTGGTTAGCCACATCCCTAGACGTGGTCTTTTTTCCGAGGGATGGGAAAGGACAATTCAAAGCTGGGTTCAGAAACATGGGACATACCTACAGACAGCTTTGGTAACACCCCCAGCCCAGCCTTAACTTAGTGTAATGCTGCGGTATAGGGACCAAAAGACCCTTGGGGACCCTTAAGGTTACATCAGAACACGCAGGAGTTAAGTGGGCAGCTCCTTGTGACTTCGATCGAGTATCAAGCCAGAGATTTCACATTAGGGTCTTTCTTTTTCTTAAACACATTTTTTTACTATGTAGCCCTGGCTGGCCTGGGACTCGTTATATAGACCAGAGTGGCCTTGAGCTGAGATCCACCACCTCCAGCTTCACTTTCATTTTCTAAGACTTCAGAGACACAGGTTTTCACTGGCTGTGGTCTGCCCCCAACTCCGTCCTCTACCCTTGCCCCTTGCATGGTAGATGATATAGTACTTCACAATCACAAGCTTATTTTCCAGGCTCTTTCAGAGACTGCATGTCTTCATGGTTGGCTCATGCATGCAGCATAGGACCAGGAACTGGGCTCTGCTGAGCAGGTTGGGAGTTTTGGAGTAGGTCAGGAATAGATGTCCTCCTAATCATAGACTTAACCAGGTGAAGGGCATTTTAACACACCTGTCACTTCTCAGCGTGCAGGAGACGACCTAATGTCTGTGAAACAGAAGTTATTGTGCTATTGTTCATATTTCAAGTCCCATGGCTTACACTCTCTAGGATAACCAAGAATGGCGGCCTGGCGCGATAGTTCTGTGGCTAAGAGTGCGAGCAGCCCTTGCTTGCAGAGGACCCAAGTTTGGTTTCTAACACCCTCATCAGGTGACCTACAGGAGCTCCAGGGGCTCTGACATTTCTGGCCTCTGTGTGTATGTCACACAGGTGCATACACACGTGCACATAATTTAAAATAAATCTTTTAAAAAGCAACTAAGAATAGTCTGTTTCAACATTGAGCTTTCACAGTTTGGAAGCTGTGGATATAAACAGTTGCTTTCACATGGGCCTCAGATCCGGCCCCCATCCCCATTGCCTCGGGTTTCTGACAAGCTGGACAAAGTGAACTTCTAATATGTCAAATCACAAATTTCATACATCCCTTTAAGATGTCAGGTAATGTGCATTTTGTATTGTGAAAGGCTTTTGCTTTTATTCCTTCTCCGTTTAGATGCAGATGTTGGACAAGTTCCCCATGGAAGGGGGACAGAAGGATCCCAAGCAGAGGATCATCCCATTTCTGCCAGGTGGGTAAGGTGCACACTCCCAGACAGGGCAAGCGTGCCACTGAAGAGCAGCTCTGGATCCCCAAAAGAGCACATGAGCTCCCCCCCCCTTCGTTGTGGGGGCTTTGGAAGGACAGGACAGTATTTCTCTCCTAGTTTCTGCTACTGAGATAAACACCATGATGAAAAAGCAACTTGGGGAGGAAGGGGTTTATTTCATCTTACCCTTCTCAGTCACTGACTCTCATAGGGGAAGATAAAGCAGGAACCGAAGCTGAGCCCATGGAGGAAGCTGCTTGCTGGCTCACTCGCAAGCGCGCCATGGCTTGCTCAGCCTGCTTTCCTATATAGCCTAGGACCACCTGCCCAGAGGTGACACCATGCACAGTGGGCTGAGCCCTTCCACAATTAGCAATTAATAACATGATACACACACACACATGCAGTCTGATGGAGGCAATTCTTCAATTGAGGTCTTTCATCTGAATGACTCCAGTTTGTATTTAGTTGACAAAAACTAACCCACACCGCACCAGTGACAATTCTCAGACAAGGGCAGAATAAGTGGCATAAGTGGCTAAGAATGGGCGCTGGAGTTAGAGGCTATGCCATTTACTAGCTGTGTGGGGTGGGACCCGGGGTGGGATCCTGACCTCTGGGATGCTCAGCTTCTCCCAGCTCTCAAGTGGGAGCCGGAGCTTGGGGTTTTCACAGTCAGCAGCTGGTCGTTATAACCACCGTTTGCTTTCTATTCTGGTGTCACAAATTACTAACAGTTTAACAGCACAACACAGAAGCCATTATTGTCTCAAACTTCTGTGGATCAGAAGCCTTGGTGAGCTCAGCTGGGTTCCCTGTCTACCCTCACAAGGCCAAAGTCAAGGTGTTAGCCAGGCTAAGCCTCCCACCTGGAGGTTGCAGAAAACTCCTATCCAACCTCACCCACATTGTGGTGGAATCAGTTCCCTGAAGTCTACTTGATGGCTATCATCTGGGGCCCTGTCATGTCTGGAAACTGCCTGCATTCTTCATCATAGGGAGCTGGTGATGGGGCAGAGAAAGTTTTCTGACACTGCAGATCCTTCTCACCTCTATGACAGAGAATGCTGTCTGCTTAGACAGGGTTCATGTGGCTTCCAGGCTGATCCAAAATAATGTAAAGCATGGACTATCCCATCATGCCCACTGGCTCTGTAGATTAGGACAGGACATGTCGGGGTCGTGGTACCATGCATCTTGAGTGCCAGGTGTTAAACCAGCTGCTGCACAGAGCATGGCCAGCACCACCCACCCGCATCCCTACCAAAGAGTAATGTCAAGGCTTTAGGTGAAAAAGAGGGATTACTCAGAACAGAACCTGCTCCGAGTTCCAACAACTGCTACTTACAGCTGTCATCGGATGCCAGCCTGCCAAGCTGAGTTATTTACATTACACCCCAGTTCATTCCCAGCCCTACAGGTCACACCCCTGTCACAAAGGAGGAACTAGGGCCCAGAGAAAGTGCAGACATACAGAGATGGCAAACCTGGGGTGTACCCAAAGGGGTGGCCGGCCTCAAGTTTCACACCTGGAGTCACTTCCAACTTTGTCACCTAGGGCGCCCACACACCCCTAAGCTTGGCAAATGACTTGAGAGCATATGTTCTGATTTTCCTTTCTTGCAAGTTGGAAATGAGAATGGTACCAAAGTAGCGGTGCCCATGAGGATAGTGGTGCCCATGAGGACTGTGTAACTTTCTGACCAGTCACTGGGAGCCATTGCTCACTTGCTGTTGTTGCACACGTGGGCTGGGCACATTGACGGTCACCTCGGATAGCCGAGGCTTGGAGAGCTCACCATCCTGCTCCTTTCCGGAGTCCCTGTCACACCGGTGCCCATTCTCCTATTGCACAGTCAGTAGGTTCTCAGCCTGGCTGGGCTGAGCCTTGGGCCAGCTGAGTTTGCTAGGACCCCTCTGCCGAGAGAATCCTTTGCCTCAAACAAGCAAACACAGCTAACGTTTTTTAGTCCTTCCACTGCGAAAGCATCAGCCACACTGGAATTTTTCCCCCCGCTGGAGAGAACCCCATGTGCCAGCTACAGTAGCCAAAACTTGGGGCTGCAAAGCACATGCTTTGGAGACAAAACCTCTTCAGCCTCGTGACTTTAGTCACCACCCCCAGCCAGCCATCCCCCCCCCTCTATTTCCACATCTGCTAAATAAGATGGTGACTCTGCTTCCCAAAGTTTAATTCCTGGCACGGAATAGGCTCTCAGGAAAGGCAGTAAGAGAGCAGAGTCGGGGAACGGGGGTGATCCCTTTGGGGCTTCTTGGTTTTGTATTTTGGAGTCACCCTGGAATGACCAAGAGTATCCAAGTTCAGCCAGGCTCTAAAAGCCAGAATTTCTTCAAGAAAGAGAGAGGGAGCCGTAAGCTGTAACTTGCTTTCTTCTGGATAAAAGGCCAAAGTTAGCTCTGGGAACCTTCCCAAGGCAGAGAATTTGAGCCCGACCCTCTCCCCAGCTCTTAAAAGCCTTTGTGGTTACGTAATTCGTTTCCAGCAAGAATTCATGAAAATGCTGCTCTCAGGACCTAGCCCCTTTATCCTTGTGCCCATTTCCAGCTTAGGATCCCCAGGGGGCCCAGGACCTCTGGCCCATGGCTTCGGAGCCCACCTCTCAGTTATTCCCCAAGCCAATGCTATGGGCAGGAAGTGGGTCTCCTCTCTGAGGTCAGTTCTCTACCCAGACTGCCTTGTCAGCAAGACAAAGGCGAGTTTCATGTTAGCACAAAGGCGGGGGAGGGGGCCCGCCTGTGTGGACTTTCCATCCCAGCAAGGGCTGGGGAGGCCAACTTGGCAGAGGATGCAACTTGAAAACTAAGCATTACAGTTTGGCCTTCTTCCACTGGAAAACAAAAGCCGCCCATTCCCACCAAAGCCGTTTTTTTTTTTCCTCTTCTGAACACCCTTTCTGCTCCAGCATGGAGGTAGTCCCTCTGCCCTTCCTCACCTTCCCATCAGACCTGTGATGACTGTCCCCACACTTCACCAGAGAGGCACCACCAGCAGCCAGGAACTGCTGGGAACCTTGGCAGGCTGCCTGGAGCCTGGCCTGAGTGTAACCCGGCTCTCATGTGATTGACTTGCCCCAGAGAGCTGAGGATGGGAGAGATCATTAACATTACCTAGAGTGTCACAGGCATTCTCACCCTGCCGTGGGGGCACACAGTAATTACTCCTTTGTAAGGTCTGCCAAGGCCAAGCTCCGGGTGTGTTGAGGAGAGGACCTGAAAGAGAAAGCCTTGTCCTCCCGTCCACAGACTCCAGAGGTGATTGGCTCTTCAGGGGCACGGTGTAAGAGGGATTGGCTGTAACCACCAGTGAGCTTTTCCCCTGCCCCAAAGTGTCCCCAAGGATCCCCACACACACATTGAGGAGTTTCCACCCTCTGAGCTCCTTCTGGGGTGAAGCGTCAGCACTGGTCTCTGGCTTCCTTTAGTTTCTCTTGCTTCGATGAAACATGGGTTGAGGAATAGTGTTTGACTAATATGTCCATGTCACCGTCTATCATTGAGGGAAGTCGAGGCAGGAACTGAAGCAGAACCACGGAGGAGTGCGCTCATTGGCTTGCTCCTGGCTCACACAGCCACCTGTCCAGGGGTGACACCAGGCCCCTCCCAAATTAATCATTAACCAAGACGATAATGTACAGGTTTGCCTTCAGGCCAATCTTATGGAGACGTTTTCTTACTTGAGATTCCCTCTAAGATAACTCCAGCTGGTATCAAGTTGACCAAAAAAAAAATGAAGCAAAACAGATTCTTTAGCTGCGTGGTGGCTTTGAGACAAGTCTGGTGGCTTGGGTTGGCAGTAGCCCCATGTTAGTTGTGACTGTTTTGAGCCCACTTAATACTTTCATAGTAAGAAGCCCGTATACAGTTCTCCTTCCCTGATGTGCAGAAGGGAACTGCAGCCAAATGGCAACACAGTAGTTTTGGGATACCGGGGGAGGGGGGGATGTTCCTCTCCCACGTTGAGAAACAGATGAATGGCAGAAAGCATTTGCTGCTCCACAGGTTCACATTCCTTCTTAGTCGTGAAGACTCGGGCTGTGGCACCTCAGCGGAGTCTAGATTGCAAGCAGCTCTACCTGCAGAGGCCAGCAAGAATGAGAACTGGGGGTTATTTGACTGTCACAGTGGCTGGGGCTGGGACGGCCACCAGCTTGCTCTAGAGTTGAATTGGAGCTGCTCAGCACCTCGCAGGGTTGGGACAATTCTGCCCTGAGGAGGATAGCCCACCCAGAATCCCAACAGGGTTCCTCCGTGTTAGGACAAACAGCAGAGCCTGCTGGCCCCCAGGTTCCCGCTGAAGAAAACAGGCTGTCAACGCTGCCCTCCTTTTCTGTGGGAGGATGTTTTTATGATTCTAAAAGCAGTAAATATGGGAAAAGTTAGAGAAGAAAAAAATGACCTATCTTTTGTCACTCGGAAGAAGGCAGATCTCTTCAAATCCTTTGGTGCATTATCTTTTATATTTCTCCTTCCTAGCAAGCTTGGATAGACAAGAAATGCACAGAATCACTAAAAAAAAAAAAAAAAATAGCACAGAAGTTTAGCGGACCCTTAGCCAGGAGCAGAGACATGAATGAGGAAGGAAGGGAGGCTGAGTTTCCGCTCTGAGCTGCCCATAAGCCTGAGGGTCTTGGGCTGCCCAGGCTTAGCTTGGGGGAGCCCATCCTGCCCAGGGGCCCTTCCATGTAATTTCACACAGATGCAGAAGTTTAAAAAGGGAACACTACAGAATTTCGGTACCCCTCAGGCCCACCCCCAGACGGCCACTCCAGGTGGCAGAGGGCAGGTCACTAGTCACTGCCATGCTGAAAGTGTTCTCATCTCCCACAGGCAAAATCCTCTTCCGCCGAAGCCACATCCGGGACGTAGCCGTCAAACGCCTGATACCAATTGATGAGTACTGTAAGGTAAGCTGAGATGCCAACACCATATTTCCCCGTGGGTGTTCTGTTTTGTTTTCCTTTCTGCGTGCCAAATGTTCATGGGAGGGTGGAAACAAAACATACAAATTCCCATTGCTACTATGGAATGAACCTGAAGCCGCTTTCAGTGGCTGTGTGGTATTGCACTGGGCATGAACCTTCCAGTCAGCATCCAGCCCCTATTGTTGATGGAGCAGCTGGCCTCTTGCCTTTTGGTGCTGTCGGATTGGATTGGTGGGGAAGGAAGCGTGTTTTCATTTCCTTTAGCATCTCTATTAAGCGAGCATAGTAAGATCACAGGATGCAGGTGCCATATGCAGCCACCAATTGTTTCTGTATCCAGATGTGAAATTAAGGCTGCACTTCCACTCGGGCTGGGGAGATGGCTTGCCACACAAACATGAAGATCTGAGTTTGGCTGAGCACCTGTGTAATATGCTGAGCTTGGCTTGGTGGGCCTGTAATCCTGAGCTTAGGAGTCTAGACAGGCAGGTCTTTGGAGCTCACTGCCCAGCCAGCCCAGCCAGCCAGGAAGATTTGGGTTCTGTGAGAGACCCTGTCCCAAAATCTGTGGTGGAAAGCAACCGAGAAAGGCACTCAATACCAACTGCTGGCTTTTATCTGCACCCATACACGTGTGCACGTAGAATATACCAGAGAGAGAGAAAAGAGAGTTCTACTCACACCAGCTTTAAAGAAAAATTTTAAAGCCTTAAAAATGTACTTAGCTGAAAGTACAGGATTTATATAAAGCACTGCCAAGAAAAATCCAGAGAGCTGTGAGCAAAGCTGCGTGTGACGGGTTGCCGTTATTGAGCACTCTGGGGCAGAAGCAGAACTGTCTGTTCAAGGTGAGCTTGATCTACACAGTGAGTTCTAGGCAGCCCGGGTTTGCATACATAGTGAGTCCTTGTCTCAAAAAGCAAAACAAAACAAAACAAAAAAGCCTCTAAACAAATGGAAAGGCATTCTGTATACTAAAAGAAAAAACAATTATTTGTATGTGGACTTAATCCTATAGAAACCCTGTGTGCTCCTTAGTGGTGCTGTCTGTGTATGTGTGGGCGGGTGTGTGTGTAAGTTAAAGGGATTCTGGAAGATATGTCATTCTTACCATTCCCTAGACTCTCTACAAGGCTCCTTACTCCCTACAGGAATTCAGACTCTGGTACTATCCTGAGATCCATGCACAGATCAGTGGACAAAGTTGTGAGCCAGGAATAAATGCTCCAAAATGCCAGGCCAAAACAGTTCAGTGAGGAAGGAATTTTTTTTTTTTTAACTCATGAGCCAACTAGCTACTGCCTAGTTCACCAGGGCCACAAACCGCCGCAGGCTTAGCAATTTCAGCGGCAGGATTTGGTTTTTCTGTCATTTCTGAAAGCTAAAATACAAGCAGCAGGGTCTGTCAGGCTACAGGTAGCTGTCTGTGACTGTACCGGACTTGTTCTCTTCATGTGTGTGTGCCCTAATCCTAAAGGACATTATTTATATGGATCAAGGCCCACCCCTGATGATTTTGGTTAACCTCCAATTACTTCTGTAAAGAGCCTTCTCTAAATATACATGCCCCAAGGGGGTAGAGCTGAACTGTGCCCTCCTTTCCCCCCCAGATCCACCCACAGCTTCAGTGCACGTGCAAACATACAACGAACCTGACCCTTCTCTCACACTTTGTACGAAAATCAACTCAAAAGGGGTCACAGGAGCTGGAGAGACCACTCAGTGGGGAAAGTGTTTGCCCTGGAGCATGAAAACCCAAGTTTGGATCCCCAGCACCTGTGTAAAAGCCAGATGTGACAGCACACATCTGTAATGCTTGTGCTGGGGAGAAGAGGAGGAGGGAAGCTCAGGGGTTCACCCACCATCTACTTTAGCTGAATTGGTGACATCTAAGTTCAGTAAAACATTATCTCAAAAAAATGAGGTGAACAGTGATAGAGGAAGACAACAGTATAGACACGCACATATCCGTACACATACGCATGAATACATATGTGCACCCATACACAGAATGGGCCACAGCCCTAACTAAAAGAAACAAAATTGTAAAACCTCCAAATGAAAATGTAGAGGAAATCTTCATGACCCTGGATTAAACAAGGAGATTTTTAATGGGACATTAAAAGTAACAATCCTTAAAAATATTTGGTCAAGTTAGCCTTCATCAAACCTACTTACAAACTTCTCTGATTAAAAAAGAAAGAAAGCGAGAGAGAAAGAGAGAGGGAAAGAAAGAAAGAAAGAAAGAAAGAAAGAAAGAAAGAAAGAAAGAAAGAAAGAAAGAAAGAAAGAAGTCACCGCTAGGAAAATCAAAAGATATGGCACAGAAATATTTGTAAATAACATTTGTAAGGGAGTTACTGAGAATACATAAAGAACTCATGCCAGGTGATGGTGGTGCATGCCTTGAGTCCCAGCACTCAGGAGGCAGAGGCAGGTGGATCTCTGAGAGTTCCAGGCCGCCCTGTTCTACAAAGCAAGTTCCAGGAGAGCCAGGGCTACATAGAGAAACCTTGTCTTGAAAAACAAACAAAGAAGAAGAGGAGGAAGAGGAAGAGGAGGAAGAAATAATAAAAAGACTTCCAGACAGGAGAAGAATTCCAAAGCACCCTCACCCAAGAGGAGACGGGGGTTATAATAAGCATGTGAGCTGGGCATGGTGGTGCATGCCTTTAGTCCCACCACTCAGGAAGGCAGGTTCAGGAGAAGCTCTGTGATTTCAAGGCCAGCCTGGTCTACAAATGAGGTCAAGGCCAGCCAGGATTATACAGTGAGAACTTTTTTCAAAAATAAACAAATTAAATGAATAAATAAATAAAATAAACACATGAAGAGATGTTTAGCACTGCGGACCATTGGGGTCACGCACATGGGGACTGTAGTTTGGCGTTATGAGTAGGACAGCTGTGCCAGATGTTGGTGAGGATCTGGGAAACAACGGGGCCATTTCTGCGAGGGTGAGACACAAGGATCACAAAATTTCATGCCAGCCCGGGTCCATAACCTGTTTCAACACACCCCATGAAGCTTATCACACAGTAAGAGAAAGCTTATGTCCACACAGAGCCTTGTATGCAAACATTCCTGGCAACAGTAAGTCATAAGAGACAATTGTGAGGGGCAGTCTACAACTTGATGCTATCAGCCAGTTAAATTTGGGTAAATTATATGACCTAGAGGAACTGCAGAATCATGATGCTAAGTAACCAGATGCAAAGACCACTGAGCAAGTGAAATGTGCAAGCAGGGTGAGTTAACAGCGAGCAGATGAGTGGTTTCCTGGGCCCTGGGACTGTGGGCAGGAAGATGGACTGCAATTTTGATGTTTGAGATGACGGAAAAGTTCTAAAACTGAATTGGGATGAGGCTAGAACTCTGTAATTTACTAAATACTGAACTGGGCACTTGGCAATGAGTTAAGTGTATGGCATGTAAATTATACTGTAATAAATCTGAAAATTTTTATACCAAAGGGGGACAGTGTTGGGACAGATGGCCCCTCTTGGTGAGCAGGCGTGTAGGAAGGGAAATCACTCCTGATGGAGTTGTCCGCTGCTGGTCAGACATGACCTTCCTGCTTCCCTCCAGTGACTATGCAAGGTAGGTTTTCCATATTCCCACGAAGCCCCACAGCTACTCATAGCCACAGTGTCAGAGGGGTTGCAAGTTGAACCCAGATTCAACATCCTGTGCACCAATTAATGCCTCTGAAAAAAAATAAAAATGCAAGAGGCTGAGGTAATCAGGCCTGGATTGTGACATAGTGCTGTGGTCTGAACGTGTCCCTCAAAAGGGTTTTATAATGGATATTTGACCTTCAGTGTTCAGGTGGCAGGACCTGCAGGAACTGGGCCTAATGCTGGTCTCGAGCAAATTCGTTTTCTCAAGAGCTTGCTGTTATAAAAATCAAGATTATATGGTGCTCTTGGTCTCTTCTGTATTTCTTCACCATGTTATGACATAGCCAGGGGGCTCTGGCCAGCCCCACAGTTGTGAGCCAAATAAACCTTCATTTCATAAAGGACCCAGCCTCGGTTACTTTGGTATAGCAACAGAAAACATATTAACATAGGCAGGCAGACTCCTCCCTCCTAACTGTCATCTTCCCAAGGGTTGGGGGTCAAGGGTAAGCACTTTGCTACTACCTTCCAACTCCCAGAGGAAAGTTCCACATTTCCCATGTCCCTTTTTTATAACTATAAAGCCTGAAGTTGCCATTCTGAAGGTAGCATCCCTTTGTTCAGGCCCTGCTGGCAAGAACTTTGGGTCCTTAGGATCACCGTGCCCTGCCTGTACTCTTCCCCGAAGCTGGATCCTCTGCCGACATCATTCTGACCTGTTTTCTCCCTAGCACACTCAATTCTCTCCAGGTCCAGCTGCACTCATGTTTACGGCTTTCCCAGGAAGAAATTGCTTAGGTTATGAATCAGAACAATGCCAACATTTTGATATTTCGTTTGCCCAGATTCCCTGGATTATTAGTACCATAGAACCTGCTCTCCTTGGAGGAGATGAACTGTTCCTTCTGTCACCGGATCTGCAGTTCTGGATCCAAAAAAAACTGTTCCTAATATTTAGACAGCTGTTAGGGACATTGTGAACTGACTTAGGGTAATTGGATCCATCACACCGAGCTTAATTTTAGTGGAAAAGTGGTAATCTCCAACAGGTAGAAAGAGGCAAGGACTGCTGGTACCCAAACCTGGCTGCCACGTGTGTAGTAAAATGCAAGGAACTGTTTTGCCAGACCTAGTGGAAAGTTACCATCGTCCGCATAATTGGTACCGGATAGAAAAGCTATTGGAAACAAACTGAGCCCAGAAACAGACCCTGTATGTCGGGCTGGCTGGCGCTGACAGGGGCAACCTTGCAGATCACTGGGGAAGACTGGATTCCTGGATAACAAGTCTCCATATTGGGGGGTGGGGAAGGGCTGCAGGAGATGTCTAGCCTCAGTGTCACAGCACAGTGGGACCACTTCCAGGAACTTAAAGTCATCGCCGTAAGAGGAAGTGCTATGAGGGTTTTGGAAAACGAAAGCTCCCCATCTCCAGGCATGGAGGCGCTGACCACAAAGAAGATGTATTTGTTTGGCCACATTACATCTAAGAAGTTATGCTTATAGAAAGACAGAGTGAAAACATGACTTCTGAACCCGCCACAAAGTTGAATATGTGTTGTCACAGGGCCTTGTACAGCACTTGGCATGAGCGCTGCCCGAGACAGATGCAGCATGTTCTGGGGCAGCAAAGCCCAGCCATAAAACCCTCAAGAAGAGGCCCGGCCCAGGGCACCATTGTGAAGCGTGTATGTGAGACACGGTCTCACCGGCTTCCGTTCACAAAGGGACCAGCGTGTCAGACTTTCTCTAGATCACACCTCACTTCTCCAAGTACAGAGGGAAAAAAAAAAAAAATCATTTCTAACTACTGCTATGCTGTGATTTCAGACTGTGGGATTGATCCAAGACAGAGACGGCTGACACCTTGAAGCACTCTTTTCTAAAGTGAACTGCGTTTTCTTTGGGTTTTTGCACCGAAGCTTTTTGGCTGGCTGGTTGGTTGGTTTGGGTTGGGTTTGTTTGTTTGTTTGTTTGTTTGTTTGTTTGTTTGTTTGTTTTCTAGACAGGGTCTCACTATGTAGCTCTCTTTCCCCAGTACTCACTATGTAGATCAGACTGACCTGGAACTCGCAGAGATCTGCCTGCCCCTGCCTCCCAAATACTGGGATTAAAGTTGCGCACCACTAGGACCCTCTGGTACCGGATACTGACCTCAAGGTCTCACGGATGCCACACAGGTGCTCTGTCACCTCTATCAGAGCCCACTCTAGCTCACTTCCTGTGGCAATAACAGAATATCTGGCTCCAGAAGCTGGGAAGTTCGAGAGTGTAGTGCTAGCAAGGACTTCTTAACGCATTCTAACTCGTGGTAGAAAAAAAAAAAAAAAGAATAAAAATGTGGCGTCAAGGCTCGATTTATAGCAGCTCATTGTCCCTCCAGAGCAAAGCCTCACCCACTAGAAAAAGCATTAGTTTATTCTTGAGAGTTCTGCTGAGGAGTCCGTTGCTGTCACAGACTGGGTAGATGTGAAGTGTCTGCACACCACAGAGCAGGGCATGGCATAGCCCAGCTGGCATCCCATCAGCAACTCTCTGATGTGGTTAAACTGCAATATCTACAGGGCTTCATAGGAAAGAGCCCTGCGCAGCAGGTGTCCTGGGCAGAAAAATCACTGTTCGAATCCCAGGATTAGAAAAAGGAGAAGCATCAAAGTGGGAGGGGGAAGAGAGTGTGGCTCCGCCCCCTGGCGAAGGTCCATCCTGGTGCCAGTTGCAGAATAGGTGATGCTTCATGGCAAATTGAAATGATCAACAAGGGGGCTGGTGAGATGGCTCAGCCGTTAAGAGCACTGACTGCTCTCCCGGAGGACCTGAGTTCGATTCCCAGGTGCCTAGATGGTAGTCACAACTGTCTGTGATTCTAGTCACAGAGTATCTGATGCCCTCTTCTGGCTCTCATGGGCACTACACACACATGATGTACAGACATACATCAGACAAACAATGAATAAAATCTCAAAAAAACAAAAAAATCAGCAAGTTGTATGTCAGTGTCTCTCACCCTGAGGTAGAGAGTGGACAGTGACCATGAGGGACCATTGTCTACCTCTCGCTGTATCTTTCCACTTTAAGTCTGTGGAAGTAGCTTAGAGCTTGGGTCAGAAATTCATTCAGGCTGAGGTGGAAATTCAGAACAATAACCTAGTGTGCATGAACTCTGAGTCCCACCCCAGCACCCCTGCCCCATTAGAGAGGTAGAAGCAGCAGCCTACCTGCTCACGGGTGGATGAAGGGAATGCCGTGTACATGGACAATGGAATAGTGTCAAACCCAAAGAAAGAAATCCTGACATGTGCTGCAGTAAGGGTTTCCTCCACCCCAACCCCTCCGAATGGGCAAGCATGTTCCAGGATACCAGAGGCACATGAGGGAACAGATGCTATCTGGCCACGCCTAGAGGAGAAATTCAAAGGGACAGAGAGTGGAATGGTGGCAGGGGGAGGGGCAGGGGTTGTTAGTAGGGACAGTTTCTGTCCGGCAACATGGAATGAGCTCTGGGTTTGGAGGTAGAGAGCGGGAAGGTGTCCGTGCCCCTGAGCTGTGTGTGTGAAGATGGTTAATGGCCAATTTGGTGTTTGACCACAATGTAAAATTCCTAACAGGGTGGGGTAGGGGATGTTGTAGGGTCAAAATCTCCTCGGAGCTGTAAGGTTCCACCCTGGAGTCCCCTGTGCGCCACCACAGTGGTACGTCTGAACCAGGTGTTCTGCATCTCAATGCAAAAGTGGAGCCAGGCTTCATTTTCAGAACTGTTAGGCAGAAAATACAGGACACATCTCTTCACTCAGGCAACACCCGGGTCCACAAGGTGCAAGAGAGGCACCAGGGAGCACAGCCCAGGAAGTGCAGAGTGCCACTGTGGAGGCCTCTGTGAGGGGGGCAGGCTGTGTAAATCCCTCATACACGTGCTTACACTCCCGCCTCTGTGTCTATAGTAGCACAGACCTGAGCCAGCGCTACCATGAGCCTTTTGCACCTCCATCTTCCCGCTTCAGGACCTGCACTTGGAGAGGAGGGAGGTTTAGTTAAATGTTTGCTCAACTGTGGTGTTCATTCGGTGTGGCGTCACCTCTGTGATGAGCAGGATGTGCCCAGTTCTTTCCCAGTACAGAGAAGATACCTGTTTAAAAAAAAAAAAGATACCTGTCAAATACTTGAATGAACGCTTGGTAGATCAGCAGACAGAAAAATCGCCTGTGCCCTCCTTGGCCCTTACCTTGCTTCATGCAGCCTGCCAGCCGGGCTCTGTCATGACCCAGCTGAGCCGCTCTGCCAGATAGCTGGGAACTGGCCCGAGGGAGGCTGGCATGCTAACTGTCCATCACCCTGGAGGCTTACATCCAACCTGTATCCAAATCATTGGTTTTGCAGCTTCAGCTTGGGAAATTCAGACTCTTGTTAGACACACTCCAGATGTTCTCCAGTGGCAGACAACATAGAATATGGTGGATAAGATGAAATGAATAGAGTTCACACTGTTAGCCGAAGTATCACTTTCCAAAATAGCATGTACAGTATGGGCTGGATTGTGTAAATATGAACATATAATGTTTGCACATATGCCGGCAGAATGTATCATCCCCATACATCTGGGAGAGTGCGTGTGTGTGTGTGTGTGTGTGTGTGTGTGTGTGTGTGTGTGTGTGTGAGTGTTCTCCAAGGCAACGGCACCAGCATCTCCAGGAAGCTTGTTAAAATGCCTGGTCGAAGGCCTCGCCACAAGTCTGCTAAGTCAAAAGCCCTGGTGGGTCCCATCTGTGCATTAGGAATTCCCCCAGTGTGATCCTGGTGACAACGTTCTTGATACCATCTCCTTCCTGGGGTTCACCCATGTCTCTGCTCTAGGCCCTGATCCAGCTGCCCCCCTACATCTCTCAGTGTGATGAGGTGCTACAGTTTTTTGAAACAAGGCCCGAGGACCTTAATCCTCCCAAAGAGTAAGTTGGTCCGTGGACTTCCCCAGGTGATAGCTCACTCCCTCATTTCCTCCTGCCAACCTTCCAGTCCCACGGGGATGCAGAGTCAGCAAAGTACAAAGGAAGCCAGAGTTCATTGCCTCAGGCCCCCTGCAAGGCCTCATTGCCTTCTGCTCCGTGGCCACTGTAAGTGGGAAAAGGCATGGTCCCATCTTACAGGCAATGGAACCTGGCTAAGCATCCACAGTTGTTCTGCACCAACACACGCTTATCAGAGTGTGATGCCTCTACTCCCCAAATGCATAGAAACCTTGGGCCCTGGATCCTGAACCCTTGTCAGATAAAGGCAGAATTGAAGGGGTTTTTTTGGGGGGGGGACTTTCTTAGAAGAGCCTGGGTTCCCTGAGTGGGTTTGGATTCATTCACTGCCTGAGGACGCTGTGGGTGAGGACTGCCAGCGTCCTAATGGGGTCTCACCTTAGTACATAATAAGGACTCACTGGCTTTCTCACCCCTCTCTCCTACACAGGGAGCATATCGGGAAGAAGAAGTCAGGTAAGGGTATATTCCATTTCCTTCTTTTCATTCCTGCCATGTACCCTGTGTTGGGTTCTACACTGTGGACACAGCAGTTCAATGGATGGATAGGCAGAGGGATAGATGGACAGATGATGGTAATCGGATTGCTGTAGGATGGGCGGGTGGATAGACAGACAGAGGGATGGGTGAACACTGGATGGGTGCTTTTTTTATGTAGATGATTAGGAGAATGAATAGATGAGCTGATGATTGATTGATTGATTAACTCATGCCCATCCCTATCTCCCAAAAGAAGGATCTGAGTCTGTTTTATCCCTTGCCAAAACTTCTACCAAGTGGAAGAGAACAGAATGCCTTTGTGGCATGGCAAGACAGATGTCTTCCTAACCACACATCGGAGGGTCTGGACCTCCATTCCACTTCATACAAAACAATATGGACACTCAGAGCCTTCTACAGTACTGGGAGTGTAAGAGGAGGAAGGGAGAATCGTGAGGACTAAAGGTGAGCTTTCCAAAGAGTGAAGGGAACTCCTGGCGAAGAGGACACCATGCACTCTGGCTGGGAGGTGCACTCAGCCACAGATCTGGGCCTGGGCTTTGACAGCCTCAGCCCTGGCTGCCCTCTAAGCTTCCTTCAGCCCTCTATCCTGGGTGGGGCTTGATGCCCGTCACTCAAGCCTGGCTCCTTTCTCATGCAGGAAGCTGACTTCTGACAGCCTTCTTATTCTTGGGATGATACAGTCTTCTAGCAGAGGTGGGCCTGGGGGCTGATGGTTCCCACAGGCCTGTGCATTCTAAAGATGAAGGTCACTAGTCCAGCTCTTCTTACTACCCATGCTCCTTCAGGCAGCGCAGCCAGTGTGGATTTAGGAGTTTCCAGGGCCCTGGCCTCTAATCTTGAACTCCAGGAAGTTTGAGGGTCTCTGTGCATGGGAAAAAGGGGGCATAGGCAGAGATTCCCAAAGTGAAAACTGATGACTTTGCCTCAGTTTCCTCATGTGTGACATCCAGGCCTGGGGTGTGGTTCAGTGGTAGAACACTCACCTACCATGCACAAAACCCTGGGTGCCATTTAAGTACACACACACACAATAATGTGTTTTATAGGATTGTCAGAGGGTCTATAATAATATATGTAAAATCCTTTAACGGTAATATCTAACTGATACTGTTTGATTATTACTCAAACCTGTAGATGTCCCCGATAGCACCACAAGAGAACAGGTCCACATTTCAGGGTTGTTCTCTCCCTCTCCTCCTGGGAACAGGCCCTGGGTAAGCTTTACAGGCCTCTAGGCTGATGAAGGAAGAAAGTGAAGACAGAAGTCATTACCTCATTCCTCTTTCCTTGGCCCCAGCCTCCTTTGCTTGCTGACTGCACCCAGCTCTCCTTTGGGGCTTAGTGGTCACTGACCACACCATGGCATCCTGCTAAAGCTGCAAATGGTCCTCAGCTGGGATAATGACACAGTTCTTTTCTTAGCAAAGATCAGAGAGCAGCTGCCACTCTGGGCTAGTCTTGGAGTTTCTGGTTTTGAGTATGTAGACTCCCCTGACAGGAGCCAGAGAAGATGAGGTGGGGAAGGAAGAGACAGCTCTGGTTTGTGAAAATAAGAGTGTCCCGCCGGAACAGGCTTGATGAGGGGACCTGTCTGGAAAAGAAAGCTGAGGCTGTAATTTGTGGTGACAGTGGTTGACATCACTCACCTGCAATGATGGGGCTTAGGTTTATTTATAGTCCCACTGGCCGGAACACAGCACCTTTCTCCATTCAGACTCAGAACCCTTGATGGGCTCCATACTTATCTGACTGGTGGACACTGCCTTGATTTTAGAGCTGTCCTTCTTGATTGAATTTAAAGAGATTTAAATTAAAGGCAGACCTTACTCCTGCATCTTCTATGCCAGAAGGCTTGTCTGTCCCCAGCACTGCCCAGTCATGGCCAGCTGGCTCCTGCAGACTTGGCTCATGTGGCCCCAAATTCTGCTCATCCCACAAGGGGGAAAAAGTCTCACCACAATCGAGCAAGTCATCTGATGGCTTGCAAGAGCTTTTCTTCTTGATTTTTGCTTATTTACAGATTTTTTTTTAGCAAGCCTGGCAATTTAGTGAATTTATGGAGGGGGGGAAAAATCTCACTTTGGCATTACTCAACATTTTAAAAATGTAAGACATGTCATCAGAAAGGGAAAAACACCTAACTCAAAAGTTTCTCTGGTAGAGTAGGCGCTACGTGGCTTGAGACTACAATGACAAGAAGAATGCTGTCAATTCTTTGGGGGTCGTGTGATATAGCCTAGGAATCTTCTGGGTTCGTCCCTGGCAACATCAAGAACCTATCTGTTCTTGATGTTTCTGGTACCATTCATTCCTAATGGGGCTTGGTTTCAATGTCACACTCCACCAGTAGGGGTCTCTACATGGCACCCGAATGGTCTGAACCCTCATGTAAGGCTCCTGTCTAATAAACTGAAACCAGACTTTTTGTCATCAGTATTGGTAAGTGGGGTATTCTGAGTAAAAGGCAGACCACTTGCCCTGGAAGCACTGGGAAGCAGTTCCCAGCTCTTGCCTCTGAAGACGCCTGGGACTGCAGCCTGAAGCTCAAAACCACAGCCTGAGCCCCGTCTTTCTCGGCTCATGCAACCCAAGGTCTGCCCTCTGTTCTCTGCTCATGGCTTCCTACTGATTTAGATTTCCTGATTCTGTCACTCAGTACCTACTAAGCTCCTACTGTGTGCCTAGCAGTATTTGGTCCGAAGGGAATGTCAAGGCAAAAAGGGACATAACAAAATGAAATAATAGAGACATTTGAAATTCCCTAAGACAGGAAGTCATTTAAATCCAATTTTTAAAATAGTCTTCCAGCTGGGTGTGGTGGTGATACACGCCTTTTATTCCAGCATTCAGGGAGGCAGAGGCAGGTGATCAATGTGAGTTTGAGGCCAGCCTGGTGTACAAAGCGAGTCCAGGACAGCCAAGGCTACAAAGAGAAACTCTGTCTGGAAAAACCAAAAATAAAATAAAATATTCCTCCTCCCATATGGCTATTTATTGAGCTCCACTAGGTCCATCCATAGTCTAGACAATGAATTGATACATTTTTTTCTAAAGAGCCAAATAATGTATAGATAATTTCCATATTACAGATCACATGCAGTCTGTCACTAACAATAATATATTATTCCTCTCCTCCTCTTTCTTATCCTCCTCATCCACAGACACTTTTAAGAAGTAGGTGGGACTAGAGTGATCGCTCAGCAGTTAAGAGCACCTGCTGCTCTTGTAGAGGACCCAGGTTGAGTTCCCAGCACCCACATTGTGGCTCATAACTGTACTTCCAGTTCCAGGGACAAAACGTCCCCTTCTGACCTGCAGGCATCAGGCAGGCACTTGGTGCACATTCATCCATGTAGAGAAAAATACTTACACATGTAATATGAAATAAATAAAATTTTTAGAAGCCTGCAAACCAGAGATGAGTCCTTGGATTCCTGCTAGAACCTGGACATCTAAGCCAGAACAGGAAAACATAGAGCAGGAGGCAAGGGAATATACAGAATTGATGGTTTTTTCTGAGTTTGTTTTTTTGTTTGTTTGTTTGTTTTTTAAGTAACATGGAGGGGCCAGAGGCATGGTCCAGCAGTTAAGAGCGCTTCTGCTTTTGCAGCAGAACCAACCTCAGTTGGTCCTGACACGTCAGGCTGCCCACAACTGCATGTACCTTCAGCTCTGAGGGATCATCCGGCTTCCTCTGGAGCCTGCACGTGTGTGCACATACCCACACCTTTACACGTAACTAAAACTGATTTTTTAAAAAAAATACATCTTTTAAAAAAAATTTAAAATAGAATCAAAAGTAAGTGAGGCAGTAACAGCAGGCTGTCGGAGGGGCCACCACAAAGCACCCCCTGAGGAAAGGAGAGAAATGGTGGTGCCAACAGCAGGCAGAGACTGGCTCTTGCAAAGAGGACGGTGCATGCTTCAAACTCTAAGAAACTGTAAGCACGGAGGCTGCTGGCTCAACGTGGCGATATGAGGTGTACAAATGTGAGATGGATTAGTGGCAGAAAATTCTAAGGGATTGGAGCTTAAACAGTTCAGTATTGCTTCTTAGTTCAAACACAAAAGATAGCCCAGCCTGGCAGAGTGTTTGACGGTGACAAGGATCCAGGTGCTTTGCCATACATGGCCAGTGTTTTCAAGGTTACCTTCTGGCCCAAGATGGCTGTTGTAGCACCAGCCATTGTTACGTTCCCCATTTAGGCCAGGAGAAATGATCGGTGAATCAAGCCTCTTTCCATAAGGACACCAAGCTGTTGAGTATACTTCCGTGTATACCCACTGACTCGTGCTGGTCAAAATTTTGCAGTCTTGTTACTTCAGAATAATGAGAGTGGGAAATGAGTAGCCTTCTGCCGTCTGGAATGGGGTGGGGTGGGGTGGGGTAGGGTGGGGTGGGGTGAGGTGGGGGAGGGAACGTGTTCTGATTGGCTAACAGGCTGGATCCATTGGGCAGGGCTTTGCAGGCATTGAGCTTCTCTTAAGTGAGGTGAGAACTGCAAAAGCAGAACCTTGCCTGGGGAGGATAATGACCCAAATGATCCTCTTCCAGAAGAATCATGAACACCATGGTGGGTTGAGGCTGGCAGCGGGAAGCCAGTGAGGAGAGTAAGACTAGCTGGTGCCCAGTAGAGGCCCTCAAGCAGTTTCTACTCAGTGTGGCCTCTGGTTTGTTCTGTTGGACTTAAAAGAACTCCTGTTTGCAGAGCCAGTGTCTTAGACTCACAGGCTCCTTGCACAGGGCCCTGGAGGAGCAGAACATACCAGGTTAGCCTAGCAGGAGATTCTCGACAGAGTTACAATCCAGTAGGGTGAGGCCAGCCTAGTCTCAGCCCCCAGCCAATGTAGCTGTCTGGGTTTGGTGGGCTGTTGACCTGTTAGGGGGTATGACAGAGCTATGCTGTGGGTAGCAATAACCTCTGAGAACTACAAAGGCAGGACACAGTTAGGCTGGAACCTGGGGTGGACCCCGGAACTGCCGAGGAAAGAAAGCCGGAAGACCTCAGCCATTACCTCCTTCCCTCTCCTTTATCATTCATTTCCACACCGGGTAGGGAGCCCGCAGCCAGCTGTGTGGTAAAGGACAATTCACTTAGTATCCTCAGTCTGTTTTCTTATCTAATAGGCAGTGCCCACCTCATGCACAGTGATGTGGGAAAGGTTTGCAATGGTCTGCGGCCCACAAGAGGCATTCCCCACCCCCCAGGCTTCCTTCCATCCAGCCTTCTTTGGCACATCCGTTCCGCATCTCTTCTCTCCCTTCCCCTCATGCTCTCTCCACTCAGGTTCAGGTGGTTAGGGTGGTCCCTGCTTGGATGCCTTCCTTCCACCCCCACAGCAGGAAGGGCCAGTGGCCAGAACCTGCTCACAGAGCCAAGAAGCAGGCCTGCCCTTCCCCCACACGTGCCATGCTGGCCCCTTTGATGCCTCTGAACTGAGATGTTCCCTTTAAGACTTCTGTGGTGTGTTTTTGTGTGATACCCATCTGTCTTAGTAGGTACCACCAGGCCTTTACAGCTCCAGGGTGTGACCCTGGGGAAGCCGCCTGCCTGGAAGCACTTCCCACACTTTTCCCATCTGGGACCACTGCCCAGCTCCAATGCCACCATTGCCTCTTGCCTAACACCTTCACACCCTTAATCTGGACTCTCTGTCCCTTGCCAGCCTCTGCCTCTCTCCTCATGGCAGCCAGAATCACTTGTCCAGCTGTACATTTTGCTACTCCCTTCGTAGAACCCTTAATCGACTCCTCAAGATTTAAAAATCTAAACTCAGACCAGTGCTTTCCTCAGGCTTTCTTTCAGAACCATGCCTACCTCCTGGCAGAACTCTGCCTCCTCACCTCATTCTGTTCCTGGAGGCTCCCAGGCCTTTCCCATCACGGAAGACTCCACCTGCCTTGGCCCTCCCCCATTCCCAGGACACCTTCCCTCATGGGTCTCTGTTTTCCGCTTGGGAAGTCTTGCTGACCACTCCTTTGACACAACTTTGCCTTTCCTGTTCATTCTCTGTCCTGGCATCCTGGGTATTTTCAAACTGATGCTTGGTTGGATCTCTCGTATGTATGTTTGTGTGTGTGTGTGCACATACATATCTTCCATGTATCTATCTTCCTAAAACCTTGAGTTATTTGAGACTCATCTGTTTTTGTGATCCCCAACAAAGTATGTGGAGGATCATGGGAGACTTATGAGTTCATAGGTGAGGATTTAGGATGAAGTTGGTTGGATAAAGACTGGCTGGCTGGTGACCTCAAGCTAATTCAAACCATCCCCTTGAGCTCCACCCAGGCAGTCAGCTTCTGGGCACATGCCACATCTTACTCTCTTGGCAATCTGGAGTGTCTGGAGGCCTCCAGGCTTCTCGGTGTTTGGACTTTTGTTTCTTCCTGCCAAAGTTCCAACTTGACTCACCCAAGCTGCTCCCAGGGAGTGAGGAGCAAAAGCTGGTGTTTTCCGCAAACCACTGTAGTACTTGATTAATTTACGCTTCAAGGCAAGAAGGAGGGAGGTATTGCAAGGGAAAGTCTGTGGAGCTGCAGAGGATGTGCAAGTACCTGCTATTTGGCTATTTCCTAGGTACTGAGGTACTTTATGGAGGCGTGGCTTCACCGGTTTTTTTTTATTTCTTAGAAACCCGAGTGCTCTTGGTAAACTTTGGTGCCTGAGTAAGCAAGTAAATGAGAGGGTGGAAGGATATGGATTCAGAGCACGAGACAAATCCTGTAACCAAGGCTTTCAGAGCTAATGGGATGTTTGATGGCGTTTGCTTGTCCCCAGGGAGTGACCTGACATCGGTGGACCCCATGGTCCTGGAGCAGTATGTGGTGGTAGCAGACTACCAGAAGCAGGAAAGCTCAGAGATCAGCCTCAGTGTGGGCCAAGTAGTGGACATCATTGAGAAAAATGAGTCAGGTAAGGCCCTGGAGCACCTTCCTCACACCCTGCACCATCACCATGCCCCACAAACTGGAAGCATGTGGAAACTACAAAACAAGGAAATAGGGCAGCTGGGCCTGGCTCCCCAGAGCTACTGAGGGCTCACAGCCACTGTCATGGCAGCCTGTTGGCTCAGGTGTTACCATTGCTCCTAGGCTTACTCCCAGAAACTATCCTTCCGGTTTCCATGTAGCTATCAACAGAGTCAAGTGCTCCGTTGAGAACTTTCTTGCTGATTTCCACTGGAAGTTCTCAAGAAGGTTGCAGGTCCAAGAGAGGTGGCACATTCCTATAATTCCAGCACTTGTGAAGAGGAGACAAGAGGGCCTTCAGTTATAGGCTACCTTGGGCTACATAGAGAGACTGTGTCTAGAAAAAAAAAAAAAAAGGAAGAAGCTGTTCAGAAAGATGGGCATCTGCCAGTCTCTTCAACCCACCTGTCATCTCAGGACCAGTGGCCACTTCCACTAGCAGTGGGATGATTGAGACAGGGGACTGGATTCCACCTGGACTCTCCACAGCACATCAGTCCAGGTGACTTCGTGTCTTTGTCACCCACAAAACACAGAAAACTGTCAAAGAACTATTGAAAGGGTAACCTGACCTTGGCACACAGCATGTGCTGCAGAAATGCAAGTTTCCTTCCCTGTTCCCCCCTTAGTTACAGAGCAGCTGTCACACCATGCAGGGAAAGCAGGGGGTGAGCAGCCCCTCTCTTCAATCAGGTTCTTAGTGGCTCATCAGGTTGTTAGGGGCCAAGCTCTATGATAGCCCAATGGCCAGTTAAGTCCACATAACTGTGGAAGGATGATGCTTCCAGCATCCTTCAAGTTATGACATCTCATGTTGGTCCTAAGATCAGCATTAGCCAACCAGACCCTAACTGTGCAATCCAGGAACAGTCCCTGCTTCCAAGAATACAGGAAGACCTCCTCCAGGTCATGTCACCATTAGTCATGAGGCTGGTGTTAGCCAACAAACCTCCATAATTATGCAATCTAGAAGTCATCAGCTTTGATGACCTGGAAGAAAAGACTACTCCAATGTCATCTCAGTGTCCTAACTGACTCAGTGTTCTAACTCTTTCAAGGTCGCTTCTGTGACTGTAAAAGATGCGAGGATTTCTCCCCACAGCAAGCAGCACTCACTTCTGCAGTGGACGTCAGCTGAAGGTCCCCTTAGTGCAATTCTGTTCCGACATTACACACCTCAGGCCCTCCCTTATTGCCTTAGCTGGGGGCAAACCCAGTTGTTCTGCCTGCCCATCCTGCAGCTAGCTATCAAGCATGTTTCACACAACCCTTCTCTGGCTCCATTAGGTGGCTCACATGACCAAGGGAAACATGCTTTCAGGGTCACTGTCAAGGATACTCTAAGGGATGTGGGTGCAGGGATGCACAGGCAAGTTTGGGGAGAGGCACTGCACCGATACATTCTCTCTGCACGCTGCCCTCCAGGAACTTCTGTGCTCAGCAAGCTCTCCAGACCCCCGAGGTTCTCAGAGGTTTCATTGCAGAGGCACAATTGACATCTGTGTTGACCTGTGACTAAATAAAAGAGGTCAGATCAAATGCTAATAGACAGTGGGGAAGCCAGCCAGGCCTGTTCATCCAGGCTTTTTGGCCTCTGTGTTGTATGCCAGAGATAGGGTAGGAACTCTTCCAAAATGGGATTTTATAATCTATTATCAAAGTAGGTCAGATAATTTAATTTCTTTATAGACAGGGGCTCCAAAGTGGAGAAGATTAGAGCATATTTTTAGCTTCTGTGACTTCCCTTGGGGGAGGGAAATTCTCGCTTCCATGCCTGCCTTGATTAGAAAAGGCAGATGTAAGGGGCAGGCAGGAGAAGAACAGAGGGGGACTGCATCCCAATCTTCTGAGGTTCCAAAGTGTCCCAGTAGTATTCCAGCCACGTAAGCCTCAGGAGCGATGGGAATAGTGAGCCGTGGGTGAAAACTGAAAATCACATGTCGTCTCAATGTGATCCCTGTGCTTTAGCTGAATGAACCAGACTCTAAGCCACTTGATGTTTGTCCCCAAGTCTCTACAGGCTGCAGGGCTGGAGTTCTGCTGTTCTTAAGTCTGTGTGGTTCTCCAGTTCCCAAGAGTATGCAGGTTGTATGGCAAAGATACTAGGGGACTTGAAGAAAGGAGGGCCCATTCCCTGGGCTTCCTGGGCCCATTCCCTGCCTTGATAGAAAGGATGTGAGGCAGGAAGACATATTGGGGAGATAAAGCTCCTGTCCCTTATATTAATCGCGGTCAGAGCGTTTCCTTCTGACCTGTCCGCTTTACATCCTCTCTAGGTGACATTATACTTCCTTTATGTAATGTAGGCATCTTGTGGATACTGTTTTACTATTTGCTGTTTCACTATTTGTTTAGAGCAGCGTGGGTTGTGACCCCTCTGGGGTTGCATATCATATACCCTGCATATTAGGTATTTGCATAACTATCCATAACAATAGCAAAATTACAGTTAGGAAGTAGCAAATGACATAAGCTTATGGTTGAGGGTCACCACAACACAAGAAACTGTATTAAAGGGTCACAGCATTAGGAAGGCTGAGAACCACTGGTTTTAGAGAATAATATTAAGGGGCTATATATTCTAGTCACTTGAAGGGATGTTTAGATATATATATATTTTTTTTTAATTTCATGGTTGGTAAATACAAATGTAGGACCCACAGATATTGAGGGATTAGCATGGGCATCTCTAGGTGGGCCCACACCAGCCCTTCCTCACAGAGAACATGGTACCAGTGCAAAGCCTGCCCATCAGTCACGCCTGCAGCCAGATTCCTCTTGATGTGCACCGAGTACCTTTTGAGGCCTGTGCCTTTAAGATCAAACACAGACCGCTGCTCTGCCGCAGGCTTGATGTACACTGTCACCTCTGTAGTCCTCTCTGTGTCTCGGTTTCTTCGTTGTGCAATGAGGACGGAAATGTGAAGGTTATATCAAGTAATGCAAGCACCGTGAGCAGTCCGTTGCACACCCTGCTAATGGCAAATGCTCTGTGGTCACCTCATTCAGGGTGACCTCCCTCACCCTTGTTCCAGACTTGGCAGGAAGTTGCTTTCCTTGTTAGCTTCTTTGTTTGGTTGGTTTGGCTGTTTTAACAAGTTGTAGCTACTATTGGCAGTCGCATTGTATCCAGTGAACTAGAAATGTTTTTAGCCTAACTCTAGCACTAACAGTTGAGTGGCAGAATAGACAGTCATTCTACAGAATATACTGTGTGTGTGTGTGTGTGTGTATGTGTGTGTGTGTGCAGAATATACAATATACAGAATCCACACTGGTGGGTTCTGCATCTTTGGATTCAACCAACTGTGTGTTGACCATGTCCAGAGCTTTTTCCTCTCACAAGGAAATAGTGCAGCCTAACTGTTCACACCTTTTTGGCTCCAGTTGGCAGGAGTCACCTGAAGATGAGTTCAAATCTATAGGGGTGTGGGTGGGTCCTAGGCATATCCTTTACCCTTTACATGATATGAGGGGCTCCAGTGTGAGGCTCTGCTGCCCTCAGGACACCTCTAGAGCAGTCCCTCATGTGCCAAAGGACAGCGGATTATTACACGCTCCCTTCACCCCACTGACAGCACCCTGAATTTTTTTTACCTACAGGTTGGTGGTTCGTCAGCACTGCTGAAGAGCAAGGCTGGGTGCCTGCAACCTGCCTCGAGGGCCAGGATGGCGTACAGGATGAGTTTTCCCTCCAGCCTGAGGAAGGTAGGAGGCTGCTTCTCCCTCACGCCTACTTCCCCGCCTCTGCTCTGGGATCCGCAGCTCTCTAGCCCGGAATCCAGAGCCGTGAACAGGGTAGGACTAGAACTATAGGGCAAGCCTGTACTTCCCTATGAGCTCATGGGAGCTACCCTAGGTGAGCCTTGCCAAAGCTGGGCCCTCGTGCCTGGACCCCCATCCTGACTGCTGCCAACACCGGACTCCTCTTCTCTGGCATCACTGTGGTGACCGCAGTACCAAACTGAACTTGCTCATTTGCAAAACCCACGACCCCATCTGTTCAAACATGTCTGACTTTTCTGTGGATTTAAGTGACCCCTTCTGTCTCCCACATACTTCCCTCTCCTAGGGACATTTCACGGTAGACGCTCTGTGCAGTGATGCCTGACACTCCAGCAATGCCAAGGCCCAAGACTTCCTATCCCCCTGGGAGCTTGCTAAAGCAGAGGGCGTCGGCTCCTCCCATAGCACATGAGTGTTTGGGAGGCAGCCAGACCTGAGTGTGAATCTTTTCTCTGCCACATACGGAGTGATCTTGGGCCAGAGACCCTCCTCTAAAGCTCCAGCCTTCTCTGCTAAACATGGAAACGGTGAAGCCTCTGTCTTCATCCTACGTGAGGGCTAAGGGCTGCTAGTTTTCAGCAGATGGCTCGAAGAAAGCACAAAGACAAATCAAGTATTTTGGGAAAGAGGGTAAAAAGGAGGATCTAAGACACCCCACCCCCAAATTTATACATCCACAGATTGCGTGTGGCTTTGCATTTAGTTGTATTACAGTGACACTCTATAGAGTTTGTTTGCTGTGCTTCAGTGGCCCTGCGGGAGCTGGGGCTTCCACAGAGTGAGCTCAGATTAAAGGGAGGGGGTACACTGCAGGCAGCCTGTGTCCCCTTACACGGTCTGGGATGGCAAGCCCGAGAAGGAAATGACCGTTAAAGCTCCATTTCACAGATATGGAGCCACACCCAGAAAGGCCGAGATTTGCCCAGGCCACAGAACTGGAGGACAGGGAAGCCATTTTTCTGTTGGCTTAGGCATTTTCTTTCCTTCCCCATGTCCATAGTAGAATCATTCTATGAGTAGAATGCCCACTGGATACTACCCAGGCACTCATTCTCCAGGCACATATCCTCCCTAGGATGCCCGGGGTTGAGAACAGGCTCAGGTAGATCCCTCCTAGGGGAACACTGCTAGGTGCTCCCCGGCCTACAGCTCCTCTTAACTGTACCTTCTGCCCTCCCTCCACATGCTGCCTGACCAGTCTGCTGGAGGTACTGCTCCCTGCCCCGGTCTGTGGGTCGCCGCCGGACTCTGGGGGACTTGTATGGCATCAGCTGGCGTCAAGGTGCCTAACCCTCAGAGATTTCTCTGCATTTGGTGCTTGGAGCCAAGTTTCTGCATCTGCATGAGCTCCCTGCTCTGGGACTGCCCATGCCTGCTGCATGTGAAAGCCATGGTCTTGTCAATCTTGTGTGTGCAAGCATGCAGGATCGGGAGGAGTGGGCCTGGGGTAGTTGACAGCCTTGGGGCTCTGAAGCGCCCCAGCTTGAGAAGGTGCCTGGGTCTTTTACGATGGTGACTGGGCAGCCCCGTTACTTTTACGGGACTTGTTTGAGTCACAGGAGGAATCCACATCAACCAGATAAAAGCCAGATTGGTGGTGCGTGGCTCACACTTGTAATCCTAGCACTTGAGGACTGGGACAAGAGGATCCTGAGTTTGAGCTACGTGATGACACGCTGTCAAAAAAAAAAAAAAGTGGGGAAACACTGACTCATACCACTGAAACGCTACTTCTGTTCTGTTTTGTTTCGTTCACACAGCTCTTTTCCTCATGACACCATTCCCAGACACCTGTCAGGGGCTTTTACCCAAAAACATCAACACATGCCCTAGGACTGTTCCCCCAGGTCTTCCCATTGTGTGCCATCCCTGAACCAGGGACAGCAGCCAGGCATTGCAGTACCGTGACTAGGCCAGGGTCACGCACACAACTCCCTCTAGGATGTAGGGGCTCAGTTACCCCGTGGCACACAGAGGAGCCACCAGCAGGACAGGTACCTCTTGTCTGTCCCCTGAACTCAAGCTGGAGTCTCTTAGCATCTCTAGCATCCCAGAGCTTGAGAACCCTCCCAGGTGGAGCCTGAGGGGACCCAGGGCTCACGAGTTTGAATGCCCTCAGGCCCCAGGTGGTGCCCCCTCCCACCTGGACCTCACAAAAACTACTGTGCTAGGCCAGGAGAATCATTGCTTCCTGCTTCCTATTCCTGCTGACTCAGCACAAGGGGAAATAGCTGACCATGCTGAACACAGGATGTGATGTGTGCGCCACAAGTCAGCACAGCCCCCTCCGAGCAAGCGGTCAGCAGGCCATTTCAATAAATAAATAAACGCTTCCGTACTTCCCACCTCCTCCGCAGCAGCTGGCTGGCAACGGATGCCTCAAGTGTTTTCCCAAGAAGCATGAGCCCTAGGCCAGGGCTGGCTCAGCCGCTCACCTGTGGACTGAAATATACCTCAGAACAGCCCTCTCCTCTCATTGCGGGAGATGGCTCTCAGGGAGGGGTGTGGGCTGTAAGGACAGTGCTTTTGCTTGTGGGGAGTGTGGGGTAGGAAACAACCCAGCAGGTAATAAGCATGGTTGGATGGGGCCTGCAACAGAGCCAATAAAAAGTCACCGTCTAGGTAATGAGAAGTGCTCTTGACCCTTCCTTGGTGGCCATTGCAGCCTGTTCCTGTACTCCGGGGCTTGCCTCACTGTGTGAGTGAGGTACCCCACCCCCAGGGGCAGGGCTCCAGAACAAGCTCCTTCCCTAAACAGAGGCTCGGTTCCTAAAACAATCACCGGCTAGGCCTGTTCCAAAGCTGGGACAAAGACATGACTGGGCTAGACCAATCCCTGCCTTCATGGAGCTCGTACTCCCCCGGAGGAAACAGGCTTGAAACAATAGTAAAGGTTGTGTTAGTTAGAAGGTGATTCCTGGAATGGGGACATTAATCTGAGCAAGGGACAAGAGGATGCTGTGGGTCAGAATGTTGCTCGAAGTCGTGGACCATGACCTTGAGGCACAGATTGGAGGAAACCAAAGGTGATTCTACAATGCTGAGGGTGTCAGAGGGGCCAGGGCCTCTAGAGCTCAGCAGAGCCCTGCGTGTAATTCCACAGCCAGTATCCAGCTCCTCCTGTCTGTTCCTCACCCCATCACCCTTTGTGCCTGCAGAGGAGAAGTACACAGTCATCTACCCGTACACAGCTCGTGACCAGGATGAGATGAACCTAGAGCGAGGGGCTGTGGTGGAGGTCATCCAGAAGAACCTGGAAGGCTGGTGGAAGATCAGGTACCCGTCTGCGCCTCCCTCTGTGGTTGGGTGGGTCTGGCTGTGGTAAGCCACTCTGTCAAGTTTGTGTAAGCATGCTAGTGTTTGCACAGGGCAGAAGCCAATAAAGCATTTCTCAGAAATTGCCCTATCGTGTAACTGTCACAGTACCGCACTGCAGAGTAATGTGACCTGCAACCGCATGGGACTGGAGTTCAGGAGGGTCTTGACCTGACTCGGGCTTTGAGGCAGTTGTCAGGATGGGTGTAAGGGTCATCTGAAGCTGGGAAGTATCGGAGCCCACACCATCCTCTCCCAGAGCCCGTTCACACTCCCGTGTGCTGCCTGTGGCTTTGTGCCGGATCGTGGCCCCAGGATATGGACCTGAGAATATGCTGCAATTCTCAGCTAGCTTTTTCCACTTAGAACAAGTCTCATTCCCTCTTAGAGGGCCCTTTAAGTTTGACAAATGCTTAATTGGACAGATTTCTATCTCCTTGTAAATTTGCCTCCAGTTACAAATGACTTGCTTTTTTGCTGAAACCCAGGCCGTTTTGTCTTTAAAGTTGTTTTTTTTTATCTTATCTTTTCTTTCTCTTCCCTTCCTTCCTTCCTTTTTTCCTTCCTTCCTTTTGAGACGGGGCCTCTCTGCATAGCCATGACTGTTCTGGAATGCGCTCGGTAGACCAGGCTGGCCTCAAACTCAGAGATCTGCCTGCCTCTGCCTCCTAAGTGCTGGGATCGAAGGTGTGTGCACCACCACACACCTATAAGTGAATCTTAAGATTTGGCTCTGCCATATATCACCACTAGTCAGCTGGATCTAGTCCTCTTTCCCCAAAGCTGTTGGCATACGAGGCCTCCTGGTGGGGATAGCGGAGATCCCATGGTGTAGATACCTGTCCCATGACCACTTTCAAGCCACCAAAGTGATGCCACTAAACGTGGAGTTCAGAAGGTATCCTCTCAGAGGGCTCTATAAGCCAGTGTGCTTGCTCATGAGACAAATGAGCTAGTATGTCAGCTCCTCAGTTTAGTGGCAGTCAACATGGAGGCTTTGCACCGGGAACAGGGCCTGCTGGGAAAGGGCCAAAAAGAACAAGTTAAGAGATCTGAGTCCATTTCTGCCACAGACTGACTTGCTTGTAAACGTGAGTGAGGTACTTAACACCAGTGAGTCTCAGGCTTCTTTGAAGTAGATCCCAATTTTGGTTGCAAATCCCTTACCTGGAATGCGTGGGACCAAGTCTTTGAGACGTGGGATGTTTTCATCTTTGGGGAGTGTTGCATACATGTAATGTGATGTCTTGGGGATGAGGAGGGCCACTGGTAAACCCAAGATTTGCTGTGTTGCTTATACCCTGAATACACAAAGCCGTAAGATGAGTTCACGCTTGAGTCTAATACAGCTGCACTTTGGCTGTGATCCCTCACGTGAAGTAAAGTGTGGAAGTTTCCATTTGTGGTGTTACGTTGGTGCCCAAGAAGCTTTGCTGGGAACTGAGGGTTACGGGGACGGGTGAGCCTACAGTCTGTCTTGCTGAGGTTGGCTGGGTCCTAACATACTAAGAACTAACTGTAAAGTGCTTAGGTTTAGGGCAGGTGCCAAGAGTGCTGGCTCTCACTGCCATGACCATTGTCATCATCACAGTGGTGCTGTAAGGGGACAGCTCCGACACAGAGCTTTCCTGCAGCTCGCCCATGATGTGATGTGCCCATTGGCAGCTTGTCTGCTTGGCCTCTTGTTTCTTCATTAAAGCGCCAGTACCCAGCTGCTTGTGCCCAAGGGCTCATGTCTAAGTAGGAGACAGGAAACCCACTCTGCAGGTGCGCTCTGCAGGCGCTGGGATTGCAGAGTACGCAGAAGCCAGAGAGCCACTGTGGAGCTTGGGCCTCATTTGAGGGTCAGAAGAAGGCTGAATGGCACTAAGTTAATTAAGCCTGAGAAGAAGAGCAGGTGCCACCGGGGTGAGGTAGTGGGGACCTTGCCAGGTAGAGAGCCACCAAGAGCATCGATGTGGAGAGGTGACAAGCAGTGGTACATTTGGGAAACTACAAGTGGAAGGGGTATGTGGGACATGGTGGTTGCTGAGAAAGGCAAGTGGAGACCAGGGGGGAGGCCCTGGAAGGCCAAGCTGAAGGATTGGGCATTCTTAGGTAGCCTCTGGCCCACGACAGTCAGGATTCACTATCCCGCCATCCTGAACCTGACATATAGAAGCATGGCCCTTCTTCCTGGTCCCCTGCCAACTCCAAGGCCCCACAGACCAACCTGACTGGAATCCTTCCCCTTCTTCCCAGGTTCCAGGGCAAAGAGGGCTGGGCCCCTGCTTCCTACCTAAAGAAGAGCAGCGGGGAGGCCTTGCCCCCAAAGCTGGGCCCCAGCTCATCTGCTCACTCAGGGGCCCTCGACCTGGATGGCGTTTCCCGGCAACAGAATGCTGTAGGCAGGGAGAAGGGGCCGCTCAGCAACCAGAGGGACGGCCGGTTTGAAGGTCGCCTGGTGCCCGATGGTGACGTTAAGCAGAGTGAGTGACACCGACCCTTGCTCCGGACGGCTGAGGCCTAGCTGAGCTTAGAGTGCCTCTCTTCCTTCTCCCAACATTCCCTGCCATCTACTGATACCCTGAAGATAAAAATAAAAGCTTGGGGGACGTTGGGTAACTCACCAAGGTCACTAAGGCCTGCGTCCCCTCCAGTCTTCTCCATGGCCTCACGTATGAACCAGAGAGAGAAAAGTTGACTCCAGGTTGTATTTGCTTCCACTACTGTGCTTCACCCATTTTTGCTTTCCAATGCTTCCCTAAATGTATTTTACTTCTAGTATTCCCCACACACCCAGAGCAGGGTGACTCAGAGTTGTACCTGGAACTGTGACCCTGACACAGTGCCTAGCATCCTGTCCTGGTCCTGAAGGCAGTGAGAGTCTGTGGAGAACAGACTCCAGCTCCCCACAGGCGAGGGCAGTGCCCTGAGCTTCATGCTCTGCATCATCCTAAATGCCAAGAGCTTCATGGGTGCTGCAGGCCACAGTAGGGGTTCTGGCAAGCCCCAGGATCTGCAATTCTACTCTCTCATGGTCAAGGGCACAGCCCACTAATAGCAGGGTACCAAACGAAAGTCTGAAATAGCATGACTTTGTTAAGATGTTCAGATGTAAGATCAAAGTTTCCTCCCTGACATACACACATACACATATACACATATAAACACATGTACACTCGTGTACACACACACATTCATGTATGCATAGACATGCACACACACACACAGCTCTAATAACAGCAGCTCATTTGATCTAGAGACTCATTTCCATTCTACACAATAGATAGATCAACTTTGTGTCTAAGCTGAGATGATACTTCCATGCAGTCAAGGATCTTGGCCTCCTACATCTGTTCTGCATTGCCCTCATCGTCCAGTGCGGCCCATCACTGTGTGTCCAGTGAAAGGCAAGGAGAAGTGAAACAATTCAAATGTCCCACCTTCCCTCACTGGACTCAGCCACGTGGCAACACCAAGCTGCAAGGAAGTCTAGAAATGGTAGTCCTTACAGAGGCGCTAAATCTCTTGGCTAAGATCTGTCGTATTTTTCTAATGTTATAGAAGATGAAGAAATAGGTAGTTCATGTTACCTCAGTTGCCAGGGATGGGTATGCCTTAGGCTGCTCCAAAGTAAAGGACCGATGGCTCAGAGTCAGACAGTAATTTTGTCCTATGCCAGTCCCAGCCCTGTATAGCTCTGAGGCCATGTTTTTAGCCCTACATGGATAGTCTCCCAGTTCTTAAGGATCAGTGCCATTCATCTGTTGTTCCCATATAAAAACGAACCCGGGAAGGCCATGTTGGTGGAGGGTCCTGAGCCAAGCATGAGGAGAGCACAGCCAGGCTGTTCTCACAGAGACTTATAGAAAACCTGATGGACAGCAGGAGAGATGAGACCCCACCTGGCTCCCACAGCTGGCAACCTGTCTGTGGAACTATGTATGTGAATGAAGTCTTGTTTCCCCATAGGATCACCAAAGATGAGGCAAAGACCCCCTCCTCGCCGGGACATGACCATCGTAAGTGTACTCCCTGGGGCTCTGGGGCCTTACCCCCTTCCTTGGCCTGGGCCCTGCCTGGGTCACCCACCAGACCTCATATATTTCCAGTGCTTCCCAAGCAGGCCCAAGCTGAAATGAGGCACAGGTGTGTCTGTGGTGACATTCTTGTTTTCTGATCCACTTTTAACTCTATAGGTCCATATATTTATTCATTCATTTGCTTATTTATGTATAGACAGAGTCTCACTATGTAGCCCTGGTTAGCCTGGCGCTCTCCTCAAAGTCACAGAGATTCGCCTGTCTCTGCCTCCTGAGTTCTGGGAGAAAAGGTTTTCACCAACATGTCCTGCCTATAGGTACCTTTTTAACCAATATAGGTTGAGCATCCTTAATCCGAAAATCCAAAATGCTTCAAAATCTTGATACTTTGAGCACCAACATGACACCAAAAGTGGAAAGAAAATTCCACAGCTGACCTCACATGACAGATCATAGTCAAAACACAGGTGCACTAAAAATACCGTAAATTGTTCTACTCAGACTAAATATACATGAGCATGAGTGTATTTTGTGTTTGAACTTGGATCCTGTCCCCAGGATGGTTCACTATGTATACAAATATCCAAACTCTAAAACACTAGTGACCACAAGCAATTAGGACATGGGGATTGCCTTGGAAGGGGGCTTTTTGAAAATAGCTGCCATTTCTCGGGTACCTGTCCAGTACCATAAAGCGGTGCTTCATTCAGTAATGTATTTAATCGTCATAGCAAGGTGTCCCAGGTCAGTAGTGTTAGGATGACAGTTATACAAGGGATGAGGAAGAGGCTTGGCATGGCTCTTTGTCAGCATTCCAGCCCACCTGGGTCTGCTCCAAAGGCCTGGGGTCTTCCCACAGCCTCTCTGCTTCTTACATTCAGATACTTTTATGTTTTCCCAAGTTCTCGTGATATTCCTGGAAGTCTCCTGTTGCTGGTTACTGTAAAGTTCGAAGGGCCAGGGAGACCTCAACTAGACGACAGTCAAGTCCTTTCTGTTTTGCCCCTCAGAAGCTAATTAGACTTCCCAGCATCCCTCGATGTTGTGTTCGCCTAGTCCCTTCATGCCAGCCTGACTCATTCAGCCCTGTGTATCATCCTACCAGCCTCGAGGCCTCAACCTGCCCAAGCCGCCCATCCCGCCCCAGGTGGAGGAAGAGTATTACACCATTGCCGAGTTCCAGACCACCATCCCAGATGGCATCAGCTTCCAGGCCGGCCTGAAGGTTGAGGTGAGCACACCTGCTGTCATTCTTCATTCTAGGCATTGCCTTCCTCGTCTTACCTCCTCCTAAGCGGGAGGGGAGATGAGGTCAATGGCTCTATTAACCTCTTCAGAATCTTCGTAATCACACACCAAACTGTTGGCCAATTTGAGTGTACAAGTCGGTGGTTTCAGAGCGGTGTAACTATCACCGCACTCTGGTTCCAAAGCCCTTAGCAGGAACCCTGTCCCATCAGCCAGCACTGCCCTTCTCGCACCCAACCTTCTGAGTAGAAGTGGAATTATACGATATATGGCCCCGATGTGGCTGGCTTGTATGTCCTTCTCTTTTTAAAATTCTATTTCTGTTTATGTGTATGGGTGTTTTGCCTGCATGTATGTTTGTGTATCACATGTGTCCAGTGTCTGTGGAGGCCAGAAGAGCGTGTCAGGTCCCTGGAAACTAGAGCTACAGACTGTTGTGAGCTGCCTTGTGGGTGCCGGGACTGAATGTGGGTCCTCTGGGAAAACAGCCAGTGCTCTGGGCCACTGAAGCCGTTCTCTCCAGGCCCTCTCTTACTTTTTAAGAAGATGTATTTATTGTGTATGTGTTCACGGCATTCACTGCATGAGGAGGTCATAGGACAATTGTTCCAGGAATCGGTTCTTTCTCCTTGTTTTTGAGTCAGGGTCTCTCGCTATTTCTGCTGCTACACTCTATATGAGCTTCCGGCCAATTCTCCTGTCCCCACCTCCCATCTTGCCATAGGAGTGCTGGGGCTTGGCTTACAGACCTGAGACACCATGGGTCCAAGGATCAAACTCAGGTCATTAGTGTTACCTGGAACCATCTCCTGAGCCTATGATCCTTTTTCTGTTACCTCCTGCCTCCCACCTCTCTTCTCCCCTTTCCCTCCTTTCTCTGCATGTGCACTCTGACCCCTGGATAACCAAGGTAAGTCCTTTCTCTTCTCGTGCGTTATCTTTTGTCTTCATAAGCATAGAGGTGAAAGATGTTTCTCATGCTCTCATAAACACCTGTAGGTAACAGGATAGCAGCAAAGAGCAGGGATGTGAAATCTAGCAAAGATGCCTCCTGACAGAACCAGGTGATCTGGCCACCAGCATCCCTACTTCTGCTCTGTCATGAGTAAACTTTGGCCAGATGCTTCGTACCCCACTTCAGGAGGCAGAGATTAAATCCGCTCATCTCTGTGATACCTATAATCCAGTCACCCCTCATATTCCTACGATCATATCTGTGATTTTGATGAGCATTTAAAAAAAAAATAAAGATTAGTGGGTGGTGGTGGCACACACCTTTGATTCCAGCACTCAGAAGGCAGAGGCAGGTGGATCTCTGAGTTCGAGGCCAGCCTGGTCTAGAGAGCAAGTTCTAGGACAGCCAAGGTTACACAGAGAAACTCTGTCTCAGGGAGAGGGAGGATTACATCTCTGTGGACCATGTAGAGTTTTTGGCTTGTCAGTTTTTTCCAAAAACAGGATGATATAACTTCAGCCTACCTACCTATTTACTGACTTATCTGTCTATAGATGGTAGCTATTATGAACAATGTAAGATGATGTATTGACCACAGAAAGATGAATAGGATGTCTTGTTCAATCTCTGAGTTCATTAATTTGCTCTTCAGCCATTCCTCATTTTCGTTCAACAATTACAATGTTCATTTCCATGCATTCTTGATTCTTTTTCATAGCCCTCTCTTCTTGTTTCACCTAGCCTTTGATTAATTGATGTTAATCAATTAATTAATTAATTTGATGTTCTCTATCTGTCTAAGGATGGTGGTTTAACTTACAGTCCTGTTATCATTGACTTATCTTTTTCCTCAGTTGTTGGTCTTTGTGTTGTTACTAATCTTTATTGCAATTATTCCACGGTGTTAGTACCTGTTTAGGCTGCAGAGGCCAGGGCTTAGTACCTGTGACACCCTGGGTCCCCTAGGATGAAGTAGAAGACAAGGCAGCTGTGACTTGGGTACATGCTTCAGCCGGTAACGCACAGTTTGTGTACCATTCATCTCCAATAATCCACTTGGATGATACTGGGTCCAAAAAGACACAGGAGACCTCTTATCTTAATTAACATCTGCAATTCTCCCAGCATTCAGTTCAATGGGTACTGGTACCAGGAAGAGATGGAGATAAGAGATGAAGCTTACTTTATTCCACCAGCCTCCATTCCCCTGAATGTGAGCTTAGCATTGGCCTAAGGGTGACTCCTGTGTTTAAAGATTCCTATTCCTCAGTCAGGCAGTGGTGGCACATGCTTTTAATCCCAGAACTAGGAAGACACAGGCAGGTGTATCTCTGTGAGTTTAAGTCTAGCCTGGTCTACAGAATGAGTTCCAGAACAGCCAGGGATGGATATACAGAGAAACCCTTTCTCAAACAAAAACAAAACAAAACAAAATCTAATTTTTTTATATGCTGTATCTGCTATAAACACCAGACAGCTCCTCTAGCATTCAGACAAAGAAGCCAGGACTAAGGGTTGTTTTCCCTCTCTGTAGCGTTTGTCTTGTTCTTCTTTGGCATTGCAGCCTGTGGTACAGGCCAGGTCCTCCTAAGCTGGCCTGTGCTATGAGTGGGTTTCTGTGGCTTCCCATATCCCAGAAGGGGAAGGGAGTAAAGCTCTGGGTGAAGTGGGCAGGATATCGATAGGTAACCCTCCCCTAAAGGTGCCTTCTGAGGCACTGTCAGCCACGTCTTCCAAAGGGTCCTTGTCATCGTCCAAGAGTGGACAAGAACCAGATGGGTATGGCAGTGTGTGCTTATAATGCCAGCTAGTTGGGTCGTTGAGGCAGGAGGATGGCTTGAGCCAGGAATTAGAAGCTAGCCTGGGCAGTATAGCAATACCCCTATCTCAAAAATCAATATAGCCAGAAACCCACCTTCAGTGAGGGGGGTCCTGGCACAGTGTCCATGGCTGGTTGTCTTAGTTACTCTTTCATTGCTATGACAAAACATCATGATCAATAAAATAAAGCCTTTAGTTGGTCTTACAGTTTCAGAGTCCATGAAGGGTTGAACAAAAGCATAATGGCAGAAACAGCGGAGAGCTCACTGCTTGGTCCACAAGCAGGAAACAGAGAGAGAGAGAGAGAGAGAGAGAGAGAGAGAGAGAGAGAGAGAGAGAGAGAGAGGCTGGAAATGAGAGAGAAATCTTTTGAAACCTCAAAGTTCACCCCCAGTGACACACTTCCTCCAACAAGGCCACACCTCCTAATCATTCCCAAACAGTTCCACCTACTGGGAATCAGGTATTCAAACATAATGAGCCTTGGGGGTTGGTCTCATTTAAACCGCCACGCTACTCTAGTATAGACCTTGTAGGAGAGCTTGCAGAGTCAGAAACAGGTACAGCTTCCAAGGTACCTGTTTTGTGTGGATCCTTTCATAAATCATGGGCCCCAAGCTGTGGAAACAGACGTACTAAGTGCTTTTCCTATCCCCTCCCTAGGTGATTGAGAAGAGCCTAAGTGGTTGGTGGTACATTCAGATGGAAGATAAGGAGGGATGGGCCCCAGCAACCTTCATTGACAAATACAAGAAGACCAGCAGTGCCTCAAGGCCCAACTTCCTGGCTCCCCTGCCCCATGAGATGAATCAGCTCCGGCTTGGGGATGCCACTGCAGTGGAGAACAATACGGGCCCAGAAGTGGTGGGGCCCTCCAGACCACTGCCCGAGGCACCACATGGTGCTATGGACTCTGGGATGCTGTGGTCCAAAGACTGGAAAGGAGGAAAGGAGGTACCAAGAAAGGTGTCTTCAGATCTGTCTGCGTCAGCAGGCTACGAGGAGATCTCAGACCCCACACAGGAGGAGAAGCCCAGCCTCCCTCCACGCAAAGAGTCCATCATCAAGTCCGAGGAGGAGCTGCTGGAGAGGGAGAGACAGAAGATGGAGCTGCCCCGGGGCTCCTCCCCCAAGCCCCCTGGCATGATTTTGCCGATGATTCCAGCCAAGCATGCCCCGCTGGCCCGGGACAGCAGGAAACCGGAGCCCAAACCTGACAAAAGCAAGTTCCCACTGAGAAACGACATGGGACTAGAGTGTGGCCACAAGGTGCTGGCCAAGGAAGTAAAGAAGCCCAACCTCCGGCCCATCTCCAGGTCCAAAGCTGAGCTGCCCGAGGAGAAGGTGGAAGCCACCCCCCAGAATCTGTTCTTGAAGTCTAGACCTCAGGTTAGGCCCAAACCAACTCCTTCCCCCAAAGCAGAGCCAACTCAGGGTGAAGACCAAGTAGACATCTATCACCTCAGGAGCAAGCTCAGACCTGCCAAGTCCCAAGAGAAAACCATAATGGATGGAGAAAGCCACCACGCTACTGGGGGTCATGACACACCCCTCAGCCGAAGCTTCCTTCCCGGGGAGGGGCCTGGCCGTGGCCAGGACAGGTCTGGCAGACAGGACGAGCTGAGTCCAAAGGAGACACCGTGCAGAGCCCCTCCCAGGCCAGCCAAGACAACAGACCCTGGGCCCAAAAATGCGCCTGTGCCCATCCAAGAAGCCACCCAGCAAAGACCTGTGGTCCCACCTCGGAGACCCCCACCCCCCAAGAAAAGCTCCTCATCACCATTGTCGTGCAGACCCCTCCCAGAGGTCAGGGGACCACACCGTGAAGAAAACAGAGCTGTTCCTGTCGCAGGCCGGGCCCTCCTTGTCCCTCCGAAGGCCAAGCCCTTCCTCTCCAACTCCTCCATGGGCCAAGATGACATTCGAGGCAAAGGTGGGCTGGGGCCAGGCGTGGCTGGCAAGGTGGGAGACAACAGAGAGAAAGCAGCCTCCTCCCTCAATGCCGATGGCCCTAAGGACTCACTGTATGTGGCTGTGGCCAACTTTGAAGGTGATGAAGATACCAGCAGCTTCCAGGAAGGGACAGTGTTCGAAGTCCGAGAGAAGAACAGCAGTGGCTGGTGGTTCTGCCAGGTCCTCAGCGGGGCTCCTTCCTGGGAAGGCTGGATTCCTTCCAACTACCTCCGGAAGAAACCCTAACTTTCCCCTTCCCCTCTGCCACCCCCCTGCACTACCCAGAGACCCCGCTGTCCCTGCCAGCCTGTCCCACGTATTTAATACGCATCTTAATTTATCAGTCTCCACAGTATTTCAAGGAAGGCGGCCATTGGGGTGCTGTGGCTTCCTCCCTCCCAGGGTGGAGAATTCTTGGTGCAGAGATGTCCTGTAGCCTGGGCTCTGATTCTCCTGTTGTGGCATCCCCAGAGGGCTCGAAAGCTACAGCCTTTGCTAGGTAGAAGTCATGTCAGCATCCTTGTCTAATGGTAGCACCCATTCTCCTAGACAGTGGTATTGTCACCCAGAAGCAGGACAGTGACACTCTCTGACCTCTGGAACTGAGAGAGCTGTCACCTGGAAACCTTCCAGACCGCACCTCAGTACTCAGCTGTGGCAGAGAGGGACAGCCCACACGGCCTGTGTCAATTCGCTCTAACTTCTCCATGTTTCTGGAAGCCTGATGGTGGCTTTGTTCCCTGTTCCCAGGATGCCTGGTATTAGGAAGAACTGTGTGCTGAAGGAATCAGCTTCCGGGCTTTCTGCTTCTGAGTCTTGAGCAGATGCAGCTGCCCTGCAGTGGTCCTGGGGATTCACCTGGTCACCCTAACGGAGCATGCCTCACTTCACTGCTGAAGCCTCTGGTCCATCCAGGGCTTTTAAATTCCAATTCCTGCCCACCTCCCCCAGCTCCTTGAACAAATCGCCAGGTTTGTTTAAATAAGGCGGCCCCTCACAAGGCACACAGTCTGTGAGGGCTTCTTTGCCCAGTAGGTGCCAAACTGCCTTGGCCTTTTGCCTTCAACCAGCCTCCCCCCGTTCTATCACACCCATTTTCTAGATGAGGAAACTCAGGCCCTACAGGCCCCAGGACAGGCCAGCTAGGAAGTGGCGGGGGACATTTGAGTCTAGGCCTGCCTGATTCCTGCACCTATGCTCTACCCCTGCAAGAACAAACCAGTGAGGGGAGAACTGAAGGTTCTTTGGGTGTCAGGGCAGGTATCCTGGGGCCTTTTTCTTGTGGTATGAGCAAGGGGACAGTAGTGACTGCCCTGGACTCATAGATGTTTTTCCAGGACAGGGCATGCCCAGGATTTTTAGTAGCTGGCACAGAGTTTTGGGATGGTACCCTGGGTGTGAAAAGAGAATAGAGAAAGATGAGGCCGTGTCCCTAGGTGGCTTGAAGGGGACTCTGGTGGCTAGGGACCAGGAGCTGGGTTCGTGCCAAACTAAGCAGAGCAACAGTAGCTAGCCTGCAGACTCCTGCCCCTGGCAGCTATAGCTTCCTGTAGGGCTGTTTGCTTTTCTGCGTGCTCTCTCCCTGGGAGAAGCCCAGGGCAGCCCTTCCCTCTTTTGACCAATAGACACCTGAGGCCTCCAACGGTCTGACTAGTTATTGCAGAGCTAAACTAGCTCCCAGCCCAGAGCAACTTGTACCTATGAACGGGCTTCCTGTGAAAGAGGAGTGGAGTTGAGAGGGCAGAACCCCATTCCACCCCACAGATGTCCTTCTCTCCACATACCCCAGAAACCTCTCACCCCCACTGCCCATGTTTGCTGGGGTTTGAAAACCATGAAGCTCCCTTTCCCAAGAGGCTTGGGTCTTACCTGCAGTGCCAAAGATTCTGTGCAAGCAGAGCTCTCCTTCACACCTGCCCCTCCCCAACCCCCCTCTCCGTGCAACTCCAGCTCCTGTTGCTTTCCTCTGACCTATGGTGGCACCATCGCTCTCTCCCTCTGCTCAGCCTGCAGCCCTGCCCTACCAGAGTACTGGACCGGGGTCTGACGCACCTCCTGAAGGTCATTCCAGCTTAGTCTGGGCCCAGCACTTCAGGGGAAAGGGGCAGTTAGGGAGAGGAGAGGCTGCGTTTCAGAGCTATACACCCCCTGCCCCACTGTACAAGAAGCCTCATAGCTCTTGGGTTTTGAGTTTTGACACCTTCACTTGAACAGCTTTCATAGGCTGTTTTATGCCTTTGAAGAGGCAAAGGGTTTTTTTGTTGTTGTTGTTTTGTTTGCATTTGGCTCTTTCTAACCTTTTGCAAGCCCCTACTGCCACAGGTACTTGGCAGACTAGGGCATAGGGGCATTACCCCTGACTGAAGAACTGAGTTTTGCCTACTAGCTCCACAAGAGGCTTCATCTGCCTCCTTCCTTCCTCCCTGGGGTCATCTGAGGTGGAGCAGACAGGCCTGCCTTCCTGTGGACAACCAAGAGAATTTGCCTGTTGCCCTATCCTGTGCTGCCGTGAACTATAGGCGTGTGAGGTGCATTCTCTGCTCACTGTCCTTTTCTTGGGTCCCTGACACAGGCTGAAATTTTCTGTGGCAAGCTCCATGAGCCATAGTAGTCATTCCTGCCCTGGGCAACTGGAAGTGAGTGGGTCTGCAGAAGGCGGTCACTCACCCAGCTTCCCTCGCCTGGGACTTAGCTTTTTATTCTTCAGGACTGTGATCACTCCTCTGGGGTGAAGCATATGCTAGGCTCTTCTCCATCCCTGCCTTGGAAGGCCACGTGGGGAATGTCTGGGACAATCACAGAGCGTATCACCAATGCAAACCTGCCCCTCACCCTCTTAACTAACCATCGATGCTGTGAGATGACAGGGGCCACCCAGTATGTAATGAGGAAGTTATGGTGTGGAGAATGTAGTCACATCCCACCTTGTCCAGGTACAGGCCACCGGCAAAGAAATGTATACAGGCCTTGAGGGCACTCAAGTGACCAGTCCCTGAATTTAGGTGTCTCTTTCACAATCTCCTGGCCAAACATTGGTCACAGGCTGGATGGGCCCTGTTCTCTGGCTCCGTGGCTGCATTGTTTCTGCCTGAGAGCAAATATAGTGCCCTGAGCTCTGGAAACCTGGACTTGAAAGTGGCTGATTGGCAGAAAGAGACTTCGCTTATGTTTTCTGGCCAGAATCACTCTTGGGCATTTATATTTATACCATGTCCCCAGGCTGAGACCAGGGGAGGTCTGCACGCCAGCTACTTCACATTCTGCCAGGAAATGGCTAGAACCATACCAGGCTTTCACAGTCGTTTTCAGCCTCTGCCACCAGGCTGCCCCATAGAGTTGGTATCTTATGGCACAGTTCTTGACCTAAAACTGTTTCTGAACCCACTGGGGACTTAGGTAGTGGGTGGAAAGTGGGGTACACGTGTGCCTCAGTAAAGAACAGGTGCCAGATCTCCCCAAGACTTAAAGGACAGTCTTTATCACCAAATTGGCAGGAAGGAATTGCCCCTACCCCCCTAAAAGCTGCCCGCTGGAGGTGCGGTGCAGCCAGAAAGCACTAGCCCGCAGGTATGGCGCCCCAGGCTCCACTCCCAGCATCACCGATAAACAAGAACATTAATGGCTTAGCTCCTGTCCTTCCACTGAGCCCGCGGCTCTTCAGTGCTGACACAGTCTGCACTATGGGAAGCCTTGCCATTTCTCTGAACCACGTGGCAGTCTCTGGCCCCTTCACTGGCTGTCTAAACTTTCCTTCAGGGTTTTTCTGTATACTACAGACAGCCATATCCTACCACAGACCAAAGATTCCCTGAGGTCAGAGAGGTGTGGACTGAATGGGTAGGAAGTTAATTTGTATCAAGACCGGAGGCTTTGCCTTTGCCTGGGAGAATTGCCCCTGGCTTGCTAAGGTCCCAGCAGCTGGACTGACCTGACCCCAAGCAGGGCTACACAGTTAAAGACAATGGTTCATACTCTGCATCTGCTCATGGGCCAACTTCTGAACAACCTTCCCACAGGCCAGCTCTCCCTGCTCTGGGAGGTGATGCCTGGTCTCCGGTGCTATCTAGTTGAGGTACCAAGCCCCTACATATGTGAGTGTTCCATCCTCCTCATCTCCATTCTCCCCCACGGAAGCCCCCTTTGTCCGCTCAGAACGGGGGCTTAGCTTTCATCCTTCAAAAGACCAGACCCGGTGCCATCGCCAATGGCCTTCACTCTCACTTCTGTGCTTTTTAAGAGCAAAGGTGCCCCACCAGGCTTACTACAGCAATAAGCAATTCTAATGCAACGGAGATGTCTGTATTATGCCTGCAATGCCTTTGTACCCTGTAACTATTAGTTGTACCTCTCTCATCCGGGAGTGTGATAAACTGTGGTCACCTTAGCCATACATGGTTCCTCTTTCAGGGCCACTACGGAGCTAGGTTGCTTCTGACATCCCTCCAAGAACAGTGGGCTCTAGGCAGCATGGCCCATTGCGTGGGTGTGGGTGTGCCCACACATGGTGCTGGGGACCCCCCCGGGTTCTCAGCCCTTCTCACACCCCCTAGGCCAACTGACAGATCCTGGTGGTGGCTTTTGTTTCCCATGAGTGTTTAATGTGAGGGGGCGGGGGACGAACACCTAGCAGTAGCATATAGAGACTGTATACCATTAGACTTTTCTTTTTAAGATAATAAAATGCTTGACTGGTTTCAAGCTTCGTTGTAAAGGCAGAGTGTTTGTGGATTTTTTTTTTAATCTGGCTAAAGGAGATGTATGGCTTTGTGTCCTGGTGTCCGGACTTGAGGATTTTGCATCTGAAGAATAGAAATGAATGGAAGCTGTTTGGGCACTGTCCAGAAACAGGGGTGACTCCTACTTGGGCCTTGGCAAACTTTCAGTCTGTTGAATATGATGTCAGGAAAGAAAGAAAGAGATGGGGAGGGAGAAAGAGAGAAAGGAAGAAGAAAGAGAAAAGCAAACCCACAAGGGAAAGCCACCATATATTTGGGCGACATCTTGGTTCTGCCTAGAGATTAGAAACATCACATGGCCAGGGAGTCTTGCTCCTACTGACACTGTCTTCAGGTGAACAAGAGTCCAGGGAAGCAGGGAGAGCGTGCAGCCAAGTTGTGCTACAGGACTGCCCAGGTTCTCTGTCCACAAGAGGTATTTATTAGTTTCTCAAAGGCAGAGTCTTGGGAGGAAACCCAAGGGCGTTTTCCACCCTCTGGCCCGGCATTTATGGCCCTTCCATTTTATCATTGTTCATAAAATAAAAGTGTGCCAAGGTGTGTTTATGGAATATCTACCTCTCAATGTGACCTGAGAAAGTATTCTGTGGTCAAATCTATTTGGTTAATCTTGTGTGAGGAGCCTTTCATGTCCCCTGGGTATGTGAGCACACCAGCAATGGACAAGAAAGAGAGAGGTGCATCAAATGCCTGATGAAATTTAACCCAGTGTTTCCAAAGTGTATTTGATGAGAGTCCTGTTGTTCATGGGATGTGTTAGAATGCCACATCCTCTGCTGAATAGGAGCCTCAGTGTTAATCATTCACAATGTCATAGTGCCCTGCCGCATCTGTCTGAAGCCTCTGGCCTGCATGCTTTTGTCCTACCCCAGCAGAGCGACCTGGACAGGGGTCAGGCAGATTAACTGATTTTCCCCAGAACCCTCTAGATGTTCACTTGGAGAGTCCTGTAGAAGGTTCTAGAGGGCTTTAATGGTCCTAGAGAGCAGAAGGCTGGACTGCACTCAGGCCACTGTGAACATGGACTTGTTACAATCCCATCCCTTGTGTTTACTGTGGCACATTGCACTGCTATAGTGTGCCATCTTGGCTGCTTCCAGTGCAGCTCCATGGCATTGGGAACATTGTCACACAGCCATCCCTGGCCATCCACAAAGCTTTTTCATGCAACTGAAATTCCATACGCACAAATACAATTCTCCATTCGACTTCTGTCTCTGCACATTAACTCCCTAGGTACAGCACATAACTGGAGTCATACTGTTGTCCTTTTGTGACTGGCTTATTTCACTTAACAGTGCCCTTATGGTTTATCCAAAAGGTCCTTCCCTTTTAAGATTAAATAATAACCCTTTATGCCTCGGCTTACACGTTGTTTAGCCAGTTATCAGTGAGCACATGGATTGCTTCTATATTTTGGCCATTAACGAATAACGCTGCTATGGATACAAGTGTGAAGCCAGGTACATGACTCAAACCTATCATCCCACCATATGGGAAGCTGAGGAAGGCAGATTACCAAGAGTTCTAGGCTAGTCTACACTCTGGTCTGAGTTCCAGGCTGGTCTGGGCTACAGAATCAAACTCTCTCAAGCACCCTAAGGGGCACTGGAGAGATGGCCCAGCAGTCAAGAGTATGTATTGGTTTTGAAGAGGATAGAAATTCAGTTCCTAGCATCCACGTGGGCAGCTCATAATCACCTGTAATTCCATGCCCCTGGCATCCATGTGCTGAGTTCATGCATACACACACACACACACACACACACTTTAAAATAAAACAATAAATCTTATGGTGGGCAGTTGGTGGTACATACTTTTAATCCTAGCATGCAAGAGGCAGAGACAGGTGAATTTGTGAGTTTGAGGCCAGCCTGGTCCAGAAGAGCCAGTGGTACACAGACAAATTCTGTCTCAATAGATAGATAGATAGATAGATAGATAGATAGATAGATAGATAGATAGATAGATAAAGTAAGCCAGATGGTAGTGGCACATGTCTTTAGCCCCAGCAGTTTGGAAGCAGATCTCTGAGTTTGAGGCCATCCTGGTCTACAGAGTAAATTCCAAGACAGCCAGGGCTACACAGAGAAACCCTGTCTCGAATAACAACAACAACAACAATAATATAAATCTTTGTAAAACAAGGACTGATAAGATGGCTCAGCAGGTAAAGGATCTTGACACATAAGCTTGGTAAGGTAACCTTATAAATTCAATCCCTGGAACCCCCAGAAAGTGGAAGGAGAGAATCAACTCTACAGATTTATCCTCTGACATTCACATGGGCAAAGGGGTACACACATGCGAGTGCACACACAATAATAATAATAATGTTTAATGTTTAAAAGTGTGCAATACCTGTTGAAGTCCTTGCCTTCGTTTAGAATTATTGGATCACATATGTATGTGATAGAAACTACCTGTGCACTTATGTAGAGGCCAGAGGATGACATCAGGTATCTTCCTCTATCCCTTTCCATCTTATTTGTTGAGAAAGTGCTTCTCATTGATACTGGAGCGCGCATCCATTTTAGCTAAGTTGAAGCCAGGGAGCCCTTAGGATCTGCTCCTTTCCATCCCACAGTGCCAGGGTTGCAGGCACTCAAGGTCATGCATGATTGCTGTGCAGAGTCTGGGGAGGCTGAACTCAGGCCCTCTTGCATTCACAGCATTTCTTCACACTCAGCTACAACCCCTGCCCCTATGCTGAAGCATTTGAGGGACTACTATAATATTTCCACAGCTCTCTGTTGTTAATTTCTTATCATGTTCTTGAATAAAAATGGCTGTTCAAATTTGAGTTTGTACCCACCTAGAGATAACGAAGTTCTTGTAGACCCCTAGTATTTAGACTTACATTATTTTAACTGTGGTCAACGTATAATATGTATATTAACAAACCAGGCACAAACATCCTCCTTGTAGCTATACTAGAAATAAGATATATGTGCCTTGGAGATGGAAACATGGCCCAGCAGTTAAGAGCACTGGCTGAGCCTGGCATGGTGGTACACACCTTTAATTCCAACACTCTGGAGGCAGAGGTGGGTGGATCTCTGAGTTCGAGACTAGCCTGGTCTACAAAGTGAGTCCAGGACAGCCAGAGCTACACAGAGAAACTCTGTCTCAAAAAAAAAAAAAAAAAACAAAACAAAGAGAGACAGACAGACAGACAGAGAGCATACTGGCTGCTTTTCCAGAGGAATTGAATTTGATTTCCAGCATCCAGGCAGCCACTAACCATCTTCTGTAACTCCACTTCAAGGGGATCGAATGCCATCGTCTTGCTTCCCAGGACACCAGGCACACATGTGGTACACAGACATACATGCAGGCAAAATACCCATACATATAAATAAGTATTATATATATATATATATATAAATAAACTCCTCAAGAAGCTGCTGCACAACTACCAAACTAAGAGCGTACCTAAACAACACTAACAGCACCGATGTTGCTATTTATCTCCAATATATGTGTGTGTATATATGCATACATTTACATATATGTGTGCATATATTACTTCCCCCAGATTTGCTGCAATTATCTGTCTCCCTTTGCACACTGACAGATGGAACCTGAGTGGGGCAGGTGTTTGGAGTCTGTCTTCTAGACATGCTGTACTGTGAGACTCACCTTACTCTAATGGAAATACTGGGGAAGCGTTGGTAAGATAGCATGCATTTTACCCTCGGTGGGCACAAACGTATCACTTTGGTATGAAGTCACACTTGGATCTTTTCTCCTCAGCCCAGGAAATTTGAGCTCCTATTCACTCGATAGTAGAGCTTGGTTTCTGGGGCCAATGTGCTGGTTCTTTAGAATTTGCATGCCCATCTTTATTGTAACGTCATCAAAATGAAAACTCAGAAAGCCGGTAACTTTGATGTATAGCTCAGTGATACATTGATTACCTGGTACACACGTGGCCCTGAGTTCCATCCCTAAATGCTGTAAAAAGAAAAAAATGAAAGAATGTCAACATTCTCACTAGGAAGGTTTTTTATGACTCTTGCTTTGAGCCATGCAAGCCTGGAATGAACAGACTCCCAGCTGGAAAGTTTGTTTATTTATTTGGGAGGTTGTTTTGTTTTTGTTTTTCAAGACAGGGCTTCTCTGTGTAGCCCTGTCTGTTCTGGATTCAATTTGCAGACCAGGCTGGCCTCAAACTCACAAGAGATTCTCCATCTTCTCCCTCACAAGTACTGGGATTAAAGATGTCCACCACCACACCTGGCCTTGCTGGAAACTCTTTGAGGGACCTCCCTCCTTTCTGCGATGCCCTCTTTACAGGGCAGAGGAAGTGTGGGACCTTGTGCAAGTTCTGGGTGGTACAGAAATGCCACGCCACCCAAGATTCACTTTGGAATAGTACTGGCTTCCCAGTGACACACAGCAACAGTGCGGCAGGACAGACAGACAGACACAAAGCTCCTGCAGTTGAGTTGGACAATTTAATCAATACATATCTCCATATGAAAACAAAGACTGTGTCGTGCAACAGGCCGCAAAGCCGACCTAAATTTTTAAAATAAAACTACACACATCAAAGAAATATTGGCTCTGGTGGGCTGCTTGAGGCCAAGCCCCAGCTCCAGGCTCAGAAGGGAAAGTGAGACAGGAAAGAGAACCAAGCATTCTGTCACTAGGCCATAAAGCAATTGGCAGACATGCTTCCCAGGTGTGCGCTACTGGCTGGGTGCACTGTCAGTCCACACTGGACCCTGGCCAGCTTGCTCAAGAAGAAAGTGGCCCTCACTAGAGCCACTGGCCTTCCTGGCTGGCAAAGGAAGGGCTTGTTTATAAGACCAAATTCTTCCAGAAAATCGGGGCTTCTCAAAACGTTGTCAGCAAAATGCTAGGGAGACAACTCAGTCAGTGAAGTGCCTGCTACACAAGCCTAAGTGAGTGCTTAGCTCATATCTCCAGCCCCCCCATGAATTAACTGCCACATTAAGCCCAGTGCCGGGGAGGGAGAGACAAGCCGATATCTGGATGAGAGACCTTGTCTCAATAAATGAGGTGGACAGCCGCTGAGGAACAACGCTGAAGGTGGAAATGTGGCCTCCAAATGCACACATGCATACAACACACATATGTAAACATGCACACACACCTACTTTCTTTAGATGGACATGGTGGCATGCGCCTATAATCCCAGCACCCAGGAGGCACGAGAATTGCTGCAAGTTTGAAGTTAGCATTATGTACATATTGAGTTCCAGGCCAGGCAGGGCTACAGCAGGAGATACTATCTCAAAACAAACAGACACTTCAGCTCTTCTGGTCCCCATAGCAGAAGAGTGAGGCCTGCAGTTTTGTTAAATGTTGTCTGTATTTAGTTGCTTTTTATTTTAACCCTTGGCAGGTTTTTAGTTAAGGACTACATGTTTTGGAAGGAAGAGTCACTGAGAATTTCTCCATCCCCAGGACATACTTCAAACATTCAGAACCAGGATAGGAACAGAAAAGACCATCAGAGAGCAGCACTCATTTCCTCCTTCTTTCCTTCCTGCCTTCCTTCTTTTCTTCTATCCTTCCTTCTTTCTCTCTCCTCCTCCCTCTCATCCGTCTCCCTCTCTTCTTTCTGAAACAGGGTCTCACTGTGTAGCCCTGGCTGGTCTGGAACTGCTGTGTAGACAAAGGTAGCCTTAAACTCGGAGACCTGCCTGCCTCTGCCTCACAGTGCTGAGATTAAAGGCTTGAGACATCTACTCAAGTCTTTACTTGAACACTTTTTTATTTTTTGAGACAAAGTTTCTCACTGAACCCGAAAACAAATCAACTGAGCTAGGCTGGCTGGCCAATGGGCTTCAGGGACCTCCCTGTCTCCAGCCTCCTTAGGCAGAGGTTACAAAAATGTGTTGCCATGACTGGTTTCTGGCTTGGATCTGGAGATCTGACCTCAAGACCTTGTATTTGTGTGGCAGGCACTGTCTTGGCTCAGGCATCTGCAAATCTAGAGCTCTCCATCTTACATATGAAAGCATTTTCAGGAAAGTGTGGGTAGCAGACCCACATGGCTAGTGTGTGCTTCACTCATCAGTCTCAGCTTCAACTAAGGTACAGTTCCTACTGGGCTGAAGACAGAGCTACCTGGTGGAGGCAGCCCGCGGCTTTTCTGACAGGAACACCAATAAAGAAGCCTTCCTCTAAAGACAGTCTCTGCCTGCCCACGAGGGAGGCTGGTACTGTGGCCATCAGAGGCAGAGTTTACCCCTCCCCTCCAACAGGAACATCTGCGGAGAACATGCTCGTGGCTGAGCATGTACACACATCAGCTAGGAATGCAGGCAGGCTCCCCCACCCCCCACTCAGGCCTCTCCTCTCCCGCCCAGCAGACCCAAGGCAGACTTCCTGGAGCAGGGCTGCCTTGGAAAGAGGAGCCTGGGCTTAGAGCCTGTGTGGACGACCCTGGAACTTCCATGTGTGTGTGAGAGTACAGAACACCGTCTTCTTTCTGGAGTCTACTCTAGATCAAGTGTGCTGCTGGAGGCTGGGAAAGTAAGGTGCGTTTAGAGTGTAGTCCCGGAGCCTTCTTACGAACGGCAGGTGACACTGTGGGAGGTTATAGGACAGCTGCAAGAAAAAACCAAATAAAATCACTGAGGGGCACAAAGCAGAAAAGAGGAGTCTGTTTGTACAATACTTGAAAGGCCAAAGCCCTGTGCTCGACAGTGTCATTATTAAAACTTGACCTGACTGGCCTATACCAATCACTGCTGTTCTCACGTCACAACGATGCCAGCATTTTTTCAATAGTATATTTTAAATAGATTAACTTAGGCATTGAATGTGTCACTTTAATAGGAAGCTTTACATCTGTGACAATAATTGGAAAACCTTGTATCATTATCCATAAATTGAAAAAAAAAGTAAGTACATTGAAAATGAACTGTCAACATGTTCCAGCTAGAGGGTTAGTTGCAGATTAAGGATTCTGACTCTGAAGCCTGCTTGTTCTCCGTCAAGAGACAGGGAAGTTAGCACACTCTAGGAGGTGTTAAAGACAAATTAACACCAGATGCAGATTGTGTAGTCATTAGAACAAAAGAATGGCAAGCTCACTGAAAA
>CM053757.1:21882905-21910702 GCA_028658305.1 Pachyuromys duprasi
CATTCCTGGCTCGTCCACACATAGCCTGATGACAATCTTATTTTAATTTCTCAAAACTTTATTTTTTAAAATATTTTTATTTGTGTGTACATATATGGTGTATGTGCATGATGTATGTGCACGTGTGTGTACAGCGTATGCCCTTGATAAGGGTGCTGCGTGTCCTGTTGTACACTCTCTACCTTATTCCTTTTTTGAGACAGGGTCTACCTTAGTTTCATTTCCTAAACTTCTTTTCATTTCACATGAATACCCCCAAGCAACTTAAGAGAAATAGAATTATTTGGCTCACAACTCAGGCATAGCCCACCATTGCAGAGAAGTCAAGATGGCAGAAACCCGAAGCAGCTGGTCATCCACAGTGCATCCACAGTCAAGAACAGTGAATTAATATATGTGTGGTGCTCGGCCTCTTCTCTACACTTACACAGCCCAGGATCCCTAATGTTCTATTTTCATTCTGTTGCTGTGATTAAAAACACTCTAAGAAAAACTTGGGGAGAAAGAAGTTTGTGTGGTTTACACTTTTAGCTCACACTTTCCATCACTGAGGAAAGTCAGGGCAGGAAATCATGGCAGTATCCATGGAGAAACACTGCTTACTGGCTAGCTCTCTGACTCACTCATTGGCTCATGCTTAGGAAGCTTTCCTACACAACCCAGCACCAGCTGCCTAGGGGATGGTGCCTCCCACAGTAGGCTGAGCCCTCTTACATCAACTAATAATGAGGACAACCCCCCACAGGACAACCTGATCTAGGCAATTCCTCAGAAATTGTTCCATTCATCTAACTCTAGCATGTATCAAGTCGACAAAGCTAACTCAAACACCCAAAGCCCGCAGAATGGCCTAGCCCACAGTGGGTGGGTCTTTCCATATCCATTAATGTGATTAAAGATAACCTCTCACAGACATTCTCAGAGGTCCTTCTCCCAGGTGATTACAGACTGTGTTGAGTCGACAATTAAAAACTGTCGGGGCTGGAGAGATGGCTCAGCTGTTAAGAGCACTGGCTGCTCTTCCAGAGGACCCCGGTTCAATGTCCAGCATGCACGTGGCTACTATTGCAGGGTTTCTTACTGACCCTGAAGCTGGGCTGGGGGCCAGCAAATGCCTCATGATCATTGTATTCCCACCACCATCAGCCCAGCTCCCCCGCGCCCGGTTTTTTTAAGTGGTTGCTGGGAACTCAGACTCGGGTTCTCAGGCTCATAGAGCAAACATTCCTTTACCCAGTCAATCATCCCCCCACCTGCCTCCTGGTGACATGGCCAGTGCTGTTGTGTGGAATCTTCTGGTGGTGGCATCATGTCACTGCCCAAGCAGTGTAGTTCAGGTTTCAGGCCTTACGCCAGGAACCTCAAGCTGCGCTCACTGCACATGTGTGCACACCCATGTACACACACATAAAGAGCGAGTTGCTGCTTGTGTAGAATGGGCGTTTATGAGTTTTGGTTTCTTACAACCTATTTTTCCTCGCTTCATGTAGTATCACCCCCATTTTCCTTTGAGGAACCACTTTCTCTTCAGTCATTTAGATGGGACCGGCTTCACTCATTGATGGGCGTGGCCGTGTGTCCTAGATCTAGCCAATCAGTGTAGCCCGGTCTGCAGAACTCCAGCCATGCTGGTAGGACTTGATCCCAGGACCTTTGCTGCAGAGTTTGATGAAGAAAAAAGACTCTTCTTCATTTTCTCCTTTTTAAATGGGCTCTTTACTACGTATGTAGCCCAGGCTGGCCTCAAATTGATCATCCCTCTATATCAACTTCCAGTTTGCTGCCAGGCTGGCTAAGAGCTCTTTTCTTCCAGGTCGATCAAGCTGGCTCGATTTCGTCTACTTGCTGTTTGCACTGTCATTTCAAGGACAGAGCTTGCCTGAGAAGACAGCCCATCGCAAAAGAAAGGCAGAACCAAAAGGTAGCATAGGAGTATAAAACTCTGGCCCAGCTGTGCCCGAAGGTCAGTCGGTGAATCCGTGACATCCTGGTTGCTTTTTATTTAGTCTCTTTGAGTTGGAGTTTCTGTCACTGGTCACCAAAGACTACAGAGATTTAGATTATCTTAACCTTTTGGTTTTTTTGGATCAGCCCCATCTGGAGCTTACCAATTCAGTTCAATAATTGAGCAACAAGAGTGGCGTGGGGATGTGTGGAGGAAATGGGGACCACAAGATGAATGGGACAGTCTCTGTCCTCAGCTTCACATCTCCAAGGGGATATTCACAAAGTAACTGTGCTTTGTAGTCACACTGCAACACTCATCAGTAGAGACTGAGCACAGTGCAGGAGAACAAGGCCCGGGGATGTAGTTCAGAGGAAGCCTGCTTCCTTCCGCACACAAGACCTGTCCAAAGACCCAAAACAACAACAAACCAACCCCAAATAAGCCACAGGTGTGGTGGCTTACACCTGTAATTCCAGCACGTGGGCGATGGAGGCAGGAGTTCAAGACCAGCCTCACTACACAGTGAGTTTGAAGTTGGTCTGGACTATGTGAGACTCTATCTCCAAAACAAAGCAAAACCAGGAGGTGGAAACAACACGTCTGCTACGGTATGATTTAGCTGTGTGTGAGTGCGTGCTTTACTTATTAAATAGTTTGTATTTAATGGTGTCCTCTGGGTCCTGGAAGCCTTTCTCAGGACTCCTACTTGAATGAGATTGTAATCACACTCAGCGAGTGTACTCCAGTGTTGCCTCTGCAGAAGGAGAAGGGTTTCCTGCCAGCTTAGCATATGTGCTGGCCTGCCACATAGATACTTTTGCAGTCTTCTTCCAGGAGCAGAGCACAGAGTGGGTGAAGGCAGAGACCCTGTCCCTGGCACACCTAAGGAGAGGATGGAACTCAGCTGTAGCTCTGCCCTGTTCAGAGAGAGGCTGCATGATATCAGATAGGTTCGCTTTTGAAAGCAGCGGGAACCCCAAGCCCCCCTCACCTAGAGTGCTGACACACAGGGTGCCTGTGCCCCTGCTGCCTCAGCTGCTTAAGTTAACCCTTCCTTGCCCAGGACTGAGCCCTCCCACTCAGTCTGCCAGGCTGCCAGGAAGTTCTTTACCAGCACTCTCTGTCACTTTCCTCCCTCCTGTGAACAAAGGCCTGAGAATAAGCAGGAGAAAGGAATTGTTTTGGTTCATGGTTGGAGAGGATGTAGCCCATCCTGACAGGGAAGTCGTGGCAGCAGGATGGCTCAGGATGGTTTGAGAAAGCCACTTGCTACATGGCATGGACCAGGAAGCTGAGGGGAATTTGGCTAGAGGTGGGAGGGAACACAGCCCATAAGGCCTGCCCCTCAACAACTCTTACCCAGAAAGTCTCACAAACATCTAAAACTGGGCCATTCACCTTGAAAGGGTGCTGATCAGCTCCAGTATGGTGAGTGTGGCTCTGGCAGGCCATGCCGGTTTCCCCAGATTCCCTCTGTCTTGCTGGGAAGGGGGCGGGGCACAAAAAAACCATTAGATTACATTCCTAAAGCTAGCCACCAAGGTCTGTTCCTTTATTTGACCCCTTTCTCCTCCTGAGGCTGACCATAAAGGTCCAGGCATCAAAGTATTAAAGTTCAGCAACCAAAAATCCCCTCTGGCTCACCTAATTAACAGGCCCAAATAAAATTAAACATCTCATCCTAACATGGGGTTCCCCCTTTATCTTCATAAACTGCCATTTTTCTATGAACTATGTCTGTTCCCTCTCTAACCAGAGGCAGTACTTTGTTTCATTCTGGGACAAATACCTGTAAGAGGAACTTTTGTCCACCTGAGGTAATTGTTGTCTTAGAGGCTTGCTGCCTCTTGTCTACTAACCTAGGCCTACTCCTGGAAGCTTCTACCCTCCATACAATCTAATCTAGGCCTGAAATCTTTTCATCCCCTGAGACTTACTGCAGAATTAGCTCACCCTTTCTTGTTCTTTCTGAATTCTAGCTGGCTGGTTCAACTCAGCTGTTCTTTCTTAAACATCTCTCCAAGCTGACGGATTCAAACTGGCTTCTCTCACTTCTATCTGAATTGCCCTGCTTGGCCTCAAACTAACTCTATCAATCTGTTCTAATCTTCTGGCTCCTTCTCTGGCTTGTTCTGTCCAGCTTGTTCTCTCTTCAATCTGTCTCTGTAAAATTCTCCCAGGAAAACTGCCTCTTTTCTCTCTGTGTGTACTGCTCCCTTTTAAGTTACCTCTCCTTCCTCTCTGTTCTTATGAGAGTTGGCCTTATCTCATTCTGTCAAATCTTTCCCTGATTCATGGCTTTGTCTGCCTCTCGATTAGACACCACTTTCAAGCATGGCTGTCTTCTTCTACCAACTAACTTTGCCTTCATTGTTTGGGATTAAAGGTGTGTACTAAGGGTATGTTTGTATCCCAGCCAGAGTAGCCTTGTTGCTGGTTTGAAATCCCTCTACAAATATCTTTTACCTCTCTCTCTTGCCTTTTTTCTCCCCTCTCCTTTGTTCTCTTCCTCTCTCTCCTGTCATTGTCACTTATCCCTGTCCTCTGTTCCTCTGAGCCAAATAAATCTCCTTTGTGCTGAGAACTTGGTCTTGGGGGTCCTGAGCCAATACCGATCTCTTACACACTTGATCAAGGGAAAAACAGTTTTATGGAGATATTTCTATTCAATAAAATTACATTTAAAGGTTACAGCTCTGGTCTTCATTTAGCATGTGCCTATGCTAGCACTGGGTTCCATCTCCAGTAACAAAAAACAAATTTAAAAGGTAAAGTGTGCAATACGATGTTATTAATAGCTTTTCTTTGTTGTATATGATGATGACTGATCCTGGTTGTCAACTTGACACACCTAAAAAGAGGGAACCTCAACTGAGGAATTGCCTCCATCAGATTGGTCTGTACACTCATCTCTGGGGCATTTTCTTGATTGCTGGTTGATGTGGGGAAAGCCCAGCCCACTGTGGGTGGTAACATCCCTAGGCAGGTGGATCTGGACTATATAGTAAGTTTAGCTGAACATGAGTCTGGAAGAAAGCCAGCAAGAAGTGTTTGTCCATGGTTCTGCTTCAGTGAGTGCCTCATTTTCCCTTGATGATGGGCTGTAGATCTTAGAGATATAAATCAAATAAACCTCTATCTCAGCCCTCCCCCCAAATTGTGTGTGTGGGCGGCCCTATTTTGTTTTGTTTTGCTTGTCTTTCAAGACATTTCTCTGGCTCTCCTGGAACTGACTCTTTAGACCTGGCTGGCCACAAACTCAGAGATCCGCCTGCCTCTGCCTCCCAAATATTGGGATTAAAGGCGTGCGCCACCACTGCCAGGCTATAATTTTTATGATTTTTTCAACATTCCAACTTTTTTTTTTAACTCACACCTATTAGCGACCATTTCTCCCTCCCCATCAGCTACAGGCAACCACCCATCTGCCTTTTTGTCTGTTTAGAAATGACTGATTTTGAACTCTCCTCACTAATGGAGTCATTTGGGAAGTGGTCTTAGGTGTGTATAGTGTTGTATATCTGAAGGCCAGCAGACTGAAGGAAGCAGGAGGATCACAAGTTCAAGACCAGCTTGAACTACAAAGCAAGACCCTGTACCCTGTCTCAAAGAAAGCCAAAAAGTAAATGAATAAAAGACAAAAGGGTTACCTTTAGTGACTCACTTCTTTGACATAGTGTGGTATTTCAAGGCTCATTCAAGTTGTGTCGTATATAGCTGGTGTTATTGGTGAGACCATGTTTGGTTATCTCTCATGATTTGAAGGGAATTTGGATGTTTTCCACCTCTTGGTTTTTCTGAGTATAGCTGCTATGAATATTCATGTATAAGTTTTTGTGGATTCATGTTTTTCAGTTGTCTTGGCTATATATACACAGGGATGGAATTGCTGGTTCATGCAGCAACTATAAATTTAACTTTTTGAGGAATTGTCAAACTCTTTTGCAAAGAAGCTGTATCCATTTCCATTAACTCCAGTGATGTTTGGGGATTCCAGTTACCAATTCCAACTTACTGACAGTGGTAGTATCCATTTATCTTTTTAATTTCAGCCATCATAATGTGTTTGAAATAGTATGTCATTGTAGTTTTGATTTACATCTTCTTTTTTAAAGGATTTCTTTTATTCTGTATATGAATGTTTTGCCTGTATGTATGTTTGTGCACCAACGGCATGACTATGGCCTTAGAGGCCAGAAGAGTATGTTTGATCTCAGAGAACTGGAATGACAGATGGTTGTGAGCCACCATGTAGGTGCTGTGAATGGAACTAGGGTCCCCACGAAGAGCAACTAGTGCTCTTAGCCACTGAGTCATATCTCTAGCCCCCTGCTTTTCATTTTTCTAACAACTCCTGATATTGGATAATTGCTCAAATGTCTACTGACCATTCATATACCTCCTTTGAAAAAGTGTTTATTAGTTAAATTCAGTGATTTACATTCAGTATTTGGAAGGGAAAAGTAGGAGGGTAAAGAGAAGTTCAGCTACATAGCAACTTTGAGGCCAGCCTCAGGCACGTGGAATCCTGCCTTAAAAACAGAATAAAATTCTTCAGTGTTGCAACCGTGTGGTCTTTTTTTTTTTTTTTTGTAGAAATTATCTGTATATTATGTGGACCAAGCCTTCTTTGGTTATACAGTTTGCACATTTTCTCCTGTTGTGTTACCACTTTAATTTTTTTGTATATGTATGTGATCTATTTATGAATGTGGATGTGTGCCTAGTAATTCCAGTGCACACATGTGCTTATGTGTGTGCAAGGGGCCAGAGATCAACACTGGGTGTCTTCCTTTTTTTGTTGTTTGGTTTTGTTTGTTTGTTTTGAGACAAGGTTTCTCTGTATAGCCCTGGCTGTCCTGGAATTTGCTCTGTAGACCAGGCTGGCCTTGAACTCACAGAGGTCCACCAGAACCTCTGCCTCCTGAGTTCTGGGATTAAGAGTGTGTGCTACCACGTCCGGCATTCCGTTGTCCCTTTTTGATGGTGTCAATTCATCTGTTTGTTTGTTTAATCCTTTCTGCACTTGGAGTTGAACCTACTGTTTCCCTTGCTTTTTATATAACATCTCTGCTTCTTCTAAGACTCCTATGCTGTTGGCTTTTATTTTTAGATCTTCGATTCATTTTGGATTAAATTTTCTTTAATCCAATATGATATGATATGATACAGGAACTCAACTTCATTCTTTTGCAAAAGGCAATCCAATTATCCTATTGTTATTTGTTGAAAAGGCTATTCATTCCCCCACTGAATTGTCTTGGCTCTTTTGTGCAAGCTCAATTGACCATAAACAACAGGGCTTTCTTCTTGCCATTCAGCCCTTAGTGCAGTTTTAATTAACTTGTGTTCCTTTCATTTTGAGTTATATGTTTAATGCTTATTTTAGTTTTGTTGTGTGATTTGTTTAATTGTTGCTTTTGCCACATTTTTTAAAATAATTTATTTAATTTTATTCTCTGTGCATGGGTATGAAGATGTCAGAATCGGTGGAACTGGAGTTACAGACAGTTGTGAGCTGCCATGTGGGTGCTGGGGATTGAACCCGGATCCTTTGGAAGAGAAGACAGTGCTCTTAACCTCAGAGCCATCTCTCCAGCCCCTTTTGCCACATTTTTAACAGGATACCTTTGGATATTTTTTCCCTCTGATTTTGTAGGTTTTCAAATATTAGAAAAATCCATTCTTTGTGACTCAAAGCACAAGTAGCTTCTTCCTGTTGGTCACTTGTCTTTTGATTTTGATTGTGATGTGTTTTAATTGTGTGAGAAGTTTTTATTTTATTTTATTTTTAGTCAAGTGAATCAATTATTTTTGCTATACCTGGTTTTGTAGTATATTTTGATAGCCTTTTTCTGCACCTGAGTTACAGAGTAATTCAGCCACCCTTTCATATAGTCCTTGCCAGGCATCTAGTTTTTTAAAAAGATTTATTTATTATTTATACAACATTTTGTCTGCACACCAGATCTTACTATAGATGGTTGTGAGCACCATGTGATTGCTGGGAATTGAACTCAGAACCTTTAGAAGAACAGTGAGTGTTCTTAACCTCTGAGTCATCTCTCCAGCCCCAGACATCTAGTTTTATATTTTATTTTGTGACTAAATCTATAATCCAATTGGAATTTATCTTTGTTTGTGGGGTTGGGAATAAATATAATTTTAGAATTATTTTTTCAAATGATTTTCCACTTTAATAATATTGTGATAATATTAAAAACTTTTACCTTTGATGCAATCTCTGGTACATCAACCATACTCTAGGGCATGGCCCTCTACCTATGAGTATATGGGCAATACAAATCAGAATTAGTGAGCTATAAAAAGATAAAAAGAGGACATGCCCTTGGGAAGGGTACCAGCAGAGGATGTATCTGGGAGGAATTAGGGAGAGGAGTGGGCTATGAATATGATCATTGTATGCATGTAGAGAATTCTCAAAGAATAAAAAAATATCTATTTTAAAATGCCACCGTTAGACTAAGCTCAGTGGTAGAATATGTATATAGCATGTACAGGAGTTTGGATTTGTTAATTCCACTGGGTGAGAATCAGACCACTACTGCAATTTTTGAACCAAATCTGAAGCAAGCTTGATTCAAGATTGGCCAGGACCATAGACACTGGCCAGGTCCATACCCATGATTCCCAGAGAATAGCACCAAATTACATCAGTCAGGGGCTTATAAAACCCAAACCCACAGGGCTTCACACTTCCTGCCTTTGTCCAATCAGCAGCAAGCAAACATCCTGACTTACTTTCTGCCTACATACCCCCTGCCTATATGTGATAAAGCGCACATCCTGTGCAATTGGTGCAACCAAGCTTGTTTATAGAAGTGAAAACACATGGTTTGTTATATTATATGAACAACAGCCCCCCAGCATCCAGGATGCTATCTGTCCTTGAGCAAGTGGGGCTTACAGGCTACAGGCTCTTTTGTTTTATGGGTTGCTTAAGCATAGTAATGTACACTTAAACATGTTAGCCCTCACAGGTTCCATCCCCAGCATCACACACACACACACACACACACACACACAGCATAGTTCCAGCCGGGCCTGAGTGAGACCAAAAGACAAAGCAGAACATAAAGTTCTGTCTTTATCACGTACAGCACAATTCAATCTACCTACCCCATCTAAAAATGTTTGCTATTTTCGTTTGGACTGGCTCAGCTTTATCTGCAAATCTGGTGAGAATGCAGACTCATCCACTTAAAGAACAAAGGGTGTTTTCTCTTTAGAGCAACCACTTCTGTAACTTTTAAAGTTTTCCTCTTATACATATTTCCGTGTCTTACCATTGTGAATTATTTTTCTGTTACTGGTTATTGCCTGTATTAAAGCTATTAAATTTCTTGTGTTAGTTCTGTACACTGTAGCAGTCTTTTGCTGCTGGAGTTAGTATTTGCGTTGATTTTCTAAGGTTTATCATCGTCATAGCATTGGCAAGTAGAGATAATTATATCTATGTTTTCCCATTTCTTTTTTAAATTTTTTTTCTTGAAACAGGGTTTCGTGTAACCCACAGTGGCTTTGGACTCCTGCTTTTCCTGTCTCCATTTCCTCCATGTTGGATTAAAGACATGTACTACAGCTGGTCTTTTACTACTTTGTGGATTCTTCTTTTTCCCACCCATTCTTCCCCTCTGCCCCATCCCCATTTCTCTTCCATCATTAGATAGGAGAGAAAGAAGGATAGAGGGGAGAGAGAACTAGGGATCCCTAAATCTGATTTCTTTCTTCTTGTTTCTTCTTTGCTATATAGCTGATCTTTGCTACTTTGGGGGTTCTTCTTTTTCCCATTCTTTATCCCCCAGTTTCACACCCTATCACTAGCTAAGAGAAAAAGAATGAATGATAGACGGGATCTCTGAATCTAATTTTATTTTTCTTCCTGTTTCTTCTTTGAGTACAACTACTAACAAACTGCAGCCAACCCCCTTTGAATAACCAACAACCACCCACCTAACCCATGGGGCTCTAGGATTTATATACCCTCTGAAAGGTTCCCAGAATTCCAAACATCACACAATCGCAGACAAACCACAACTCTGCTAAAGCATGAAGCAAATCATAGTCAGCTGCTGCAGACAGTGGAAGCAGCCCCCTATCCCCATACCTGGGATTAAAGCACATTCTTACAATATTTCTGTGTTTCTTAAAGAAACCAAAATGCCAGAATACTACAATGCACTCCTAAGGCTAGCTTTTTATTTTCTAATTCTTTTTATGTTATATATATATATATTATATATATATATATTTTTTTTTCAAGACAAGATCTCACTATGTAGACCAGGCTGCCTCAAACTCAGAGATCAGTCTGCCTCTGTTTCCTGATAGCTAGGATTAAAGGTGTGACAGCTACTATGCCTGGTCAAATTTTGTTTTTCAATGAGCTTACAGAGTAGTAAGACAGTGGAGGCACACACCTTTGATTCCAGCACTCAGGAGGCAGAGTCAGGTGGATCTCTGTGAGTCTGAGGCCAGCCCGGTCTACAGAGAGAGTTACAGGACATCCAGGGATGTTACACAAAGAAACCCTTTCTTTAAAAAGCAAAAAGCAAAAACAAAATAGTAGGTCTCCTCATGGCTTTTCCATATATCTCCACTACTCCTCCCTCTCTCCCTCTCCTTCTGTGTGTGTATGTGTGTCAGTCACACACAGTTTTCTCAATCTTTATGCTTAGCTTAACTTTCTAAACATTTATTTTATGTTTATGGATGTTTTGCTTACATGTATGTTTGTGTACCACAGGGATCCCTAGTGTCCACAGAGGCAAAAGGTGTTGGAGTCCTTGGAATTGGAGTTACAGTTGTGGACATCATGTGGATGCAGGGAACAAAACTTGGTCCTCTGGAAGAGCAGCTAGTGGTCTTCACTGAGAAGCCGCGTCTCTCCAGCGCCTAGCTTAATTGTTCTTGTTTAATTGCATTAGCTTATATCTCCAGCACAATGCTAAGTAGTAATAGAGTTGAGTGTGTCCTTTTCTTATTCACAGTCTGCAATGTTTTCTGTTATGACACTGGTTTGGAGACTATAGTTTATACTAAGGAATTCGCTTTCCATTTGTTTCCGTAGAGGTTTTTGTTTGTATGGATATTTAATTTCTGTCAAAGCTAGTAATAACCAAGATTTTTTTCTATGATATATAAATACATAGATGTCCACTGGGCCACTCTCATAGACTCCTGTGACTTAGTTATAACTTGGCATTTTCTTGATATGGTTTCTGCATGTGTTTAATAGTAGTTTATTTTATTTAAGGTTTAAAGTTGATATTGTAAATGATATTGGCCTAGGCTGTTATCTTATATACCATCTTATATATATATATAAATGTATATACCATTTTTGTTAGCTTGAGGCGTTAGTGTCTACCTGGCTCATAAAAAGAATTTGGTCCAGGACAGCCATATCTACATAGTGAGACCCTGTCTGAAAAAAAAAAAAAAAAAGAAACTTACTCATGTTTGCTCTATTCCAGAACACTTTACATAGCAATGTGACTTTTAATGACTGGCCACAGTTTTCCTGGGGGTGTGGGAGTGTGGTTTCTGACGTGAGGAGTCCCTCAAAACTGATACTGTTCACATCATTTCCTTGAAATTGTTTTTTTCATTTTTAGTGAGGTTAAGTTTGTCAACTATATTTTCCTAAGACATTCATTCCATTATATGTATTTCTTTTTATTTCCAGGGTTTTTCTTTTATCATTCCATTAGGCTTTCACAAATATTGTGCAGGCTAACTATATTAGGGGAGAGAACCTCTGAGGTGGTGATCTGCTTAGGGGGCCAAAGCTTCCCGGATGGGACTAGTGACCTTATAAAAAAGATCCATGGCCAGATATGGTGGCACAGGCCCGTAATCCCCGTACTTGGGAGGCAGAAGCAGGAGGATCTGAAAGTTTAGGGCCAGCCTGGTCTCTTATAACAGGTTCAAGGTGTCATCGGTGAACCAGACAGTTGTCCCACTTTACTCTGAATCCGCTGGAAATCTGTAAAGTCTCCAGGTTCCAGCATTTTGTCACAGCGTCTCAATGGGCCAAGACACAGTTGGTATGTACGATGGAGTCGACTTTCTGGCTTCCTCAGCAGTACAGTGTCTTCCCTGGCCATTTCCTGTTCTGTATATATCTGTGCTTTATCCCCCCACACATATTTAAGGTGGAATTATCTAGTCGATTGTCTATTTTGTGATATTCAAAGAACCACAATTTTGGTTTATTTGAGCTGCTGGGTTTTTTTTTTTTCTTCTTTCAGTTCTTTATTTTTACTTTTTCTTTTTTTGTTGTTTGTACTTTTTTTTGTTCTCTTTGTACCTTGAAAATTCAACTAAGCAAAATTTAATTCACTTTCATTTTGATTGCCGCATTTTTTAGGGCTGTAAGCTTTACTTGGGTGTGGAAATGTTCTTGGACTAGCACATGAATTCCAATGTACAACAATCTCATGTTTTTTGCTGTTCTCTATACCCGGGGATTGTGAGGTGTAAAGTTTTAAATAGTTCTCTTTTGAAAAATATACCAGCCGGAGAAAAGATATCCAAACACCTGCTGTAGACACCACTACTGTGGGCAAATGTGGGATGGAGAGATGGTCCTAATGGAATACTCGGTGAAGAAACACGAAAGGAAGCTGATGGGTTTGTACACAGCAGAGAATATCTACCCCATCTGTGAACTGCTGGAGCACGTGAAAGCACTAGTCCTGCAGATCAAAGCCGCAGGGTCTTCATGACACAGGGTATCCTAAAGGAGTCGCAGTGAGGATCCAGGATTGACAGTGTGGCTGAAGTCAGAGGCCTGGAACCAGACCAATGACTCATTGCAATAAACACAAGTAAAGATTCGTGGAGAAAGGGTGTACTGTGTGGCACACTGTGACACTAAAGTTTCCATGCCAACTTTTCTTTTATTATTCAATCTTATTTACTTTTGTGAGGGGAGGGGAGGTTGCAAGAGCAGAGGGCAAATATGGACAGTTGGAGAGATGAGTGATATTGGGGTGCTTGATGTGAAATTCACAAAGAATCAATAAAAGGTTAAAGAAGAAAGAAATAAAGGGGGAGAGAGAGGGAGCAGTTATCAAATTATAGCATCAGGTCTGAATTCATTCTTGATTGCTCTTTGGAAAAGGACGTTTAGTTTTGACAGTAGAGGGCACTAGAGAGACACTGCAGGAGGCCGTCCCTTTTGCTCACTTTCTAGCTCCCCAGCACGAGTGGCTTCTTTGCTGCCAGGTTCCTGGATGTGGGCAGCCTCTCCAGAGCCTGCCTCAGGACTGAGAGAGCTTCTCTATTGAGCAGTTGACGAGGCTGGCTCTTCAGTGATGGCGGGTTCTTCCAGCCTGGCCCATCCTATTAAAAGCTGCTCCATATTCAACAGATCTCCAGCCAGTCCAGAAGGATGGATTTCCAGCAACTTCTACTAGTGTAGAACACCAGGAACTTCTGCTGGTCACCAAGCCATGTTCTCTGCAAGACCTGGTCCTCCACATGAGGGTCTGCTTTTCAAGCTGTCTCAGACCTACAGAGTGACTGCTTCTTGGTTTTCTTGACAGGGTCTCTCTCTCGCTGTTCTGGAACTAGCTCTATAGACCAGACTGGCCTTCGAGCGCTGGGATTAAAGGCTGGGATTTCTTATTGTCTGCTATTCCTCTGTTATTTAGAGGTCCCTTTTGTCTTCCGTGAAGTCAAAGCATTGCAAAAGGAGGCGTGGGGGAGGGGGGTGTGCAGGAGCTGAGCCAGCTGAACAAGTGGAGATTCAGCATATATTCTATGAATTAGAATATATAAGGAAATAAATAAGGAAAGCAGTTGAACCATGGCTTGGGTGTGGGAAAGGACCGAGGTGGAGGAATGGCTGGCTTGCAACTTGTAGATTCTGGACTTACAGAAATGAATCAATGGTCAAGAGAAAAAAATGTCTCAAGCAAAACACAGCTTGGTATGGAGGGCAAGGACTAACTTTTGTTCTAGACAAAAAAAAAAAAAAAAGTCTATCTCTGTGGCACAAACTCCAACAGGAAATGCTTGCTGTGTGGGTTGAAAGCAGTGGTTCCTGGGATCCACTCCAGACCAACTGAATCAGAACCTCTGGGGGAAAAAAAAGATTGTCACAAGCTGCCCACGAGACTGACTCCATTCCAAGGCTTGCCACTATGGCACCTCATTCTCTCTTTCCTTCTTCTCTTCACCTCCTCTCCACTCTTGCTGGTTCTCCCTGGAAATGGCCGAGTAAAGAGGGCAGTTGGGGACATAGCAGTCTTAAACATATCACAACACAGATGACCCAAACACGAGTTGCAAAGATGATTAGAATAAGTGAGCTCTAGCACACTGCGACACCCGAGACCAAAATGCAGAATCAGTTGTATTTCCGTACATTTGCCATGAATGATGGCAGATCCACCTACAGCCCCACAGCAAAGGAAATTTAGAAATAACTTTAACAAAAATCAAGACGTGACACTGAAAACTACAGCTAGAGAAAGAGAACTTACGACACGAGTAAGTGGGAAAATATCCACATTTCCAACCGAAGGCTTAACTATGTCAAAATGGCAGCACTTGGGCACTTGCCATCCACAGACTCAACACACTGACCATCAAAGTCCCAGCTGCTGCTTTTCCAGAAATGGGCAAGCTGATCCTAAAATTTATACAGAAATCCAAGGCACCCAGAATAAACAAAACAATCTTGGAAAAGAACAAGGAGCCATGTGCAGCAGCAAATATAAGTAAGTCCAGCTCCTCTGGAGGCTGAGCGGGGGATGGTGACTGGAGCCTGGGAGTGTGAACTTAGCCTACGGAACAGAGGAGACTGAAAGACCCCCATCTCAAAGAAAAAAGAAAAGGAACAAACTCACGACTGACTATAAGCTATAGCAATCAAGTCCACTGTACTTGAACAATCATGGCATAAAGATCAAGGACTTGAAACTCAGAGTTCATGGCTGGATGTGGGCTACACAGTAAGACGGTCTGGTCTCTCAAAACAAAAAGTGAGAGCCCAGAAAAAAAAAACAACTTTAACAAATATTTCCCCCAGATTTTAAAAAATTTTTATTACTTTAAAAAGTTGTAGGAGGAATGTATATTATGTGTAGTTATTAGTGAGTACATTGTGTACATTGTATGTGCATGTGAAGGACAGAGGTTGGTTGACATTGGGTGTCTTTCCTCCATTGCTGTTCACTTTCCTTTTTTCTTTTTGAGAGTGGGTCTCAAGATGAAGAGAGATTGAGGAAGACACAACATCCACCTCTGGCCCCCATAGCACACACAAAACCCAGTTGACAACCCTTAAGGACACCCAAAGTTGTTTTTGAGCTTCCCCAGACATGTGCATATACATATGCACATATACACAAAGGAACACACAAACACACACACACACAGAAACACACGCGCACAATCAGGCATGATGGTCCATGCAATTAATCCCAGCATTCAGGAGGCAGAGGTAGGCAGATCTCTGTGAGTACGAGGTCAGCCAAAGCTACACAGTGAGACCACCTCAAAGAAAAAGAAAAAGAGAGAAAGGGTATATATCCCAATCATTTATCTAGAGAATCATATGCCCATAGAGATATGAATGTATGAACATGTTTCTTAGTTGTTAGATAGATTGGGCTAACTCCAACCCAGGCAATGAATTTAGATAGGTGATCCTAGATATGAAGTAAACAAAAGAGTTAATAAAGTGCCCCTACAGAGTTCACACAATTACTATCAACCCCATTTTACAGGCAAGAAATCTGGGCTCTACAGAAAGTTAAAGTCATACAGGGAATACAAGATGGAAGCCAGATTCTAACCCAGGAAGTTAATAGCAGAGCAGGGCCACATGACTCTGCTCCTGGGAACGTGTGTCTCTGTTCTAAGATGCAGGCAGGATGGCAAGCGAGCACTGCTAAGAATCTCTCCACAAGACTGCTTTCTCTTGCTGGCGCCAGTGCACTGCTCAGCAGAAAGCCCTTAGCATTTGGGTGCCTACCATCTGTTTAATAGACGTCGTAGAAGTCTTGGTTGCTGCAATTTCTGGAGTGAAATTCAGGACAAAGCAATCTCTTTGCAAATACTCAGGAAGCCTCTCTCCTTCAGGGAAGAGATAAAGTGACAAGTGTCTGACAACGTGAACATTCAAGCTGGGAATGATCAGATAGATGGCTTTGTGACACAGCCCCTGATGGAAAAGCAATCATTGAAAATCCATAACAACATTTAACTGTATACAGCTTTTCCCCCCCAGTGCTCAGGACTACAATCAGGATAAAGCTTCTTTACCATTAAGCCTAAAATAGTGGACTTCTATTTCTGAGACATTTCTGTGCTTTCATATAAATGCAGAGCTTTGTTTGTTTAACCTTCATTTTTGCCTGCCTATCAAATGAATACCAGGCCCCAAATCTTATTTTGGACTGTTTCTGTGAGCTAGATTCCCAGATGTGAAATAACCCCCCACTGAAACGGTACGAATATTTTTAAAGCTGTTGATTGGCACTGCCAAACCTTTGCAAAATTATTGAACCAATTTACACTCCCACCAGCAGTGCACGAGAATATATTTAAATGCAAATCCTAAGAAGCAGAGTGTCTCTTCCTTAAGTATTTCACTTAAAAAAAAATTTTTTTTTAATGCTAAGCAAAAGCTGACCCAGGGTTTTATAAAAGGAAAGTCTGGCATAAAAGTGGAACCTAGTTAAAACAGCTTAGACATTAAAAAAAAAGAAGAAGAAGAAGAAGAAGAAAGAAAAAGCTTTCAAAGACCCAAGCAGGCCGATAAAAATGTTAGGCGCCATAGCAAGAAGCACAACTCCAAAGGGCCCATTAACAGTTTGGCTTAGGTTGGGATGGGAACCGCCAAGAATGTTGGGCGTGGTCAGTGTGCCAAATTCTAGTTTATAAAAAGCAGAATATTAATACTTCACTTTGTTCAAAAGACGACTTAAGATGTCTAACAGCCAGGTTCTAAGAGTAGTAGTATTGTCTGTAATGAAGCCTATGGGAACGACACACAGCCGGGCCCCTTCGCTCCGGGCACGGGATAGCAGGCCTGGCGCAATCTGAGAACACCTCTACCAAGTGGCCACAATGATGGCAGGGTCTGCAGACCGGGAGTCGAGGGGAGCTCAGAGTCGGTGGCCAGCCCGCTGCTTCCAGAAATTCAAGGGGTACAGGGACTTGCGGTCAGGCCAACACCTCTAATCACGCCCCGGCCCGCCCACGCCCCCGAGACTCCTACGGCTCCCTCAGGACACCCTCTTCCACCCGCCTCACCAGGAGCCCCACCTCCGACAGAGCCACTTCGTTCTCACTTGAGTCCTCCCCTTCTTTCCGGCCCACCTCCACTTGTCCCCTACCCCGCCCCCGGCCTCGGGCGCTCGGCTCCGCTCGGTTCTGTTCGGAACTCCCCGCCCCAGAGGCGCCTGCGGCCAATCAGCGCGCAGCTCCGCCCCTCGCGGCCGTTCCAGGCGGGCCGGCCGAGCGCAGGCCGAGCCGGGCTGAGGGCGGCGCCGCGGGCGGGGGCGATGGGGCCTGGCTGCCGGGCGGCGGCGGCGGGTCTCGCCTAGACGCGGGGGGCGCGGGAAGGCGAGGGGCAAGCGGGCACTGCGGCCCGCCCGGGATGGGTCGAGCCCGGCTTGGCGGGGCCGAGCGGGAGCCGAGGGCTGCACGCGGGCCGGGCCTGCGGGCTGGGCGGCCCGGGGGGTTGAGGTAGAGGTGGGCGCGGAGGAAGGGGCCGGGCGAGGCGGTGGGAGGGGCGGCGAGGGGGCGGAGGCTGGGCGGCGAGAGAGCGGCGCCTGGCCCGAGGCGGCGGCGCCGGAGCAGGCTGAGGCGGCGGCCGGGACGAGCGCCCTGAGGTGGCGGCCGCGGCCCCATGGGCGGGTGCGTGGGCGCCCAGCACGACTCCTCGGGCAGCCTCAACGAGAACTCGGACGGCACGGGAGGTAGGTGGCGCCAGGGGGCGGCCGCGGCCCCCCATTGTTCGCGGCGACGGCCACCTGTCCCGACCCCGCGCCCCTTTGTCGTTCCTGCTCCGCGTCGGCCCCGCCACGCGCTTCGGGCCCCACGCGGGGCCGCGGGCCTAGGCCTGGCCGGGGGGGGGCCACTGCAGCCCGGAGGAGAGCGGCGGGATGGCGGCCCGCGGGGGCCGGGGAGGGGCGGCGGCCCCCCGACGGGCCCCGCCGCACCCCCCAAGCCCTTCCCGCGTCGGCCGAGTTGGCCGGGCTCAGCTTTCCCGAGTTTCGGATGACAGCTGCCCCGGTTGGTTCCAGTTTCTCGAGCCGGGCTGGGGAAGTCTCAAGTGGCCGTGGGCAGTGTTTTAAGGAGGAGGGGGGGAAGAGGATCAGCCCGGGGAAAACGTGGCTCGCTGCTGCTGCCAGGGGCGTTAGCCCGGAGGGCCGTCGGGGCGCACTAGTCAAATTCCGATGTGTCTTACGTAAAAGGAAAACGTGCAGGACGAAAGCACCCCCGTAGAAGATCGGTGCTTTGAGTAAAAGTTTTTTTCCGACGCGGGCTCGCACTTCACGGTGATAGTAACCGTGGTGAGAGGGCTCTTAATCCCGTTCTTAGTAGTTGGAACAGATAGATTAATTCCACTTTTAAGTGACCCTGAACGTGCCGAGCCCATTCATTATTTAGAATGTGTAGAAGTTCGAACGTTGACGAAAAGAGCTACCGGGGAATGGCAAAGATAGCTTTGATTTGATTCAGATCTTATATTGGGTACCTTCAAATCGGATGCAGTTATCTCTTAAATTGTTTAGTTGCTTGGGAATGGGCCGTGTCACACCTTTTCGCACCTTGAGACCAGGGTCCTGCCCTGTCGCTTAAGCGCTGCGCGTGAATTTTGTACTAGAAATTTCCTGGTCTACGTGATGTTTAGCCATGTCGCTTCACTAAAATCTCTGTCACTGAATGTTAAACAAATAATTAGAAAAGTCGGTGAACGTGGTCTTGAAAAAGTAGTCCATTGAAATGCTCCTTTGTCGCAGCCTGTTTACTTGGTGAGGTCCTCTGTGAAAACAAAGCCCAAGTAGAGAAAGGGCGAGATTAAAAACACTGGGCTAAGGGCAGATTGGTGGTCAGGTGGTACTAGTTAAGTTTGTTAGTACTTACTAGCATCCGGTTTAATTAACTTTCACATATGTTAAAATTATGATATGCCTTTTTTCTCTTACAAGATTGAGCCAGTTTAACCCTTTTGGCAGTGCAGCATAGGATCCAATCACATTACTAGCATGGGCTTTTAGATGCATGAAATCCTAGCTTTAGATAATTGATACCAGTGGTATCCAGTTAGTTATAGTGTGGTTTCTTTCAGCACATAAGTTTTCTGGACCATAAACTGCTATGTTTTCTAAAGTTTTTTTTTTAAAGGGAGTACTAGCCGGGTGTGGTGGTGCACGCCTTTAATCTCAGTATTCGGGAGGCAGAGGCTGGTGAATCTCTATGAGTTCAAGGCCAGCCTGATCAAAGATTGAGTTCCAGGACAGCCAGGGCACACAGAGAAACCCTGTCTCAGAAAACAAAAGAGTTATGAAAAAGGGAGTACTGCCTATTTCTTCTGGGGAAAGGACATGGGATAGCCCCGGTGGAGCTGGCAGAAGGAGGGTCCATGGGGGATAAAAGAATTTTTTCTGGAATTTAATTTTGGAAGCCTTTATTCTCCATTGCTGTTAGGAGAGGTAAGAGCTAATTGTGGAGCCAGTGGCTTGGGAGGCGGGAGCTGGAGGGTCTTAAGCTCCAGGCCCGTCCTGGCTACAAGACTCTGTCACCAAAAAACAACAGAACGTTCCTGTGCTACGTGTTCCAGGTTAACATGTTAGCAATTCTTTTTTGTTGTTTGTTTGAAAGGGAATGATTTTTTTCCTAAGGGTACTAACAAAGATCTTAGCTTTTCAAACATTAGCAGTTTTAATCCGGTTATACTGAGTTATAACATTTGTGTCGACGTGGAGTTTATAATGCAGCCTTCAGGTATGTTTCATGACAGTTAACATTTACTGATGCTGTGTGAGCACCACCATTTTAGAACAACTCCAGCCTTTCCAAAAGTCCAGATTCATAATAAATATGATTTAAAATACTTGGATATTGTACTTTCCTTTTCCTTCTGGATCCAAGTATTTTTAATATGAGTATAAAATTATCTAAAAAGCTTTATTACTTAGATTATGTCTGTGAAGGAATTTGGAGAATTCTTACAAAACATAACACTATGGAGATAGCTTAATTCTCACACTAAAATTTGTACTGCTGTTTGAGTTATTAATGTTATCTGTAGTTCTTCTGGTCTACCTTGTCTAGAATTCAGATTTGAGTTTTAAGCTATTTAGGCTATTTTTTATGCTTAAAATTTTCAACAAGGCATGTTTATTATAGATTTAAGATTATCTAATAGTGTTCTCCAAACTTACAGACTCCTATGATTGTGGCTCCCTCACCCCCAACTCGTGATACTCCTAAACAGGGTTCCTCTGTGTAATAGAGCCCTGGTTGTCCTGGACTCAATCTGTAGACCGGGCTGGCAGAGATTTGCCTGCCTCTGCTTCCCTAGTGCTGGATTAAAGCTGTGTGCCACCATGGCCAGCTTGTGGCTTTTCCCCCCCTCTAATATAACATATTCTCTATGGTTCTCCTTTTAATGATGACATTGTGAAGCTGGGCTTGGTACTTAGGAGCAGTAGACAAGAGTAAGGGTGTGTGTGTGTGTATTGCACACATACATGGTAGATGTCAAGCAACTTCTGTTTTTCTCCTTCTACCATGTTTGTCCTAGGGATTGAACACAGGCATCTTTACTCTGGCCCCTTCACAATTTTTTTTAAAGTAAATATTTATGGAGACCATCAATATAATGAATTGAGGACAGCCAGTGTGCTTATTTTTTCTTAGTGCATCTCTTCAGTGGACTCTTTAGTGATACAAGAGAATTGAACTGGTCCTGGTGTCTGCAGGTTCCTAGGTTCTCAAGAAGCCAGCCAAATGCTGGGCATGTGCTGCTTTTATTGTTACTTCAGAATGGCTCTGCATCGGCGTGGAGTTCTTTCAGATACCCATTTATAGCAGCCTTACAGACACCTACTCAGTGAGGAACAGTGATTTAGAATATTAAAGGCTACCATTTATCTGGTATTTATTATGTAACAAGTCCTGTGCTAAAGGATTAATAGAGGCATTGGGTCCACAGTTCTTTTGAGATGGATGTCAGTCACCTCTGTATTGTAGATGAAAATTGAAGCCTGAAGAAACTAAGTGATGTCCTGGAAATTACATAGCTTCTAACAGCAGTGAGAACTTTTTACTCAGGGCTAAAAGTAAATAGCCTTCTTTTTTTTCCCTTCTTGTTTTATTTAAGAAATTACATATAATATACTGCATAAAACGTGTTGTTAATCTTTTTTCTTGTTTGGTTTTGTTACTGTTATTCAAAACAAGGTCTGTCTTTGTGGCCTTGGCTGTCCTAGAACTGACTCTGTAGACCAGGCTGGCCTCAAATTCAGATACCCGCCTGCCTCTGCCTCTCCGGAGTGCTGAATTAGTGCACCACAGCTGGCTAACCATTTTAAGTGAAGTTTACACAGTGATATATATCTGTCATAGCTGTCCAAATCCACATTTCTTTTTCAGGTAGTGAGTCTCTCCCCTCTTTTTTCAACCTCTGATAACCATTACTTAAAAAACAAAAAACAAAACAAAAAAAACTATGGCTATATGTGTTCAGGATGTTTCATATAAACGGAATCACATAATATTCTTTCCTTTGTGGTTTATTTCGCTTAGCATAATCTTTTCTGGGCTCATCCTGTAACATCTGTCAGTATTTAATCTTTTTATGATTGAATAATGCTCTATTATATGTATGTACACATTTTCTGTCTAACCATCTGTTGCTTTGTACTTGAGTTTCTACAAATGTATTCGTGCAAGTGCATTCATGAACTTTGGTATAGATATGTATTTTTATTTCTTTTTAAAAGATACCTAGAAGTAGAACTGTTGGGGGATTATAACAATTCTATTTATCTTTTTGAGGACTCCCCAGACTTCTTTTAAAGAGGCTTTTTTTTTATGCTGCTTTACATTCCTACCTGAAGTCTTTGTGGAATTTTCTCCCTCTTCACCAGCACTTGCTTTTTTCCATTTTTAAGAACATCACAACTCTACAGGTTGTGAAATGCTATGTTCTTGAGGTTTGGTTTAGTCTCCTGGGTGAGTGCTGTTATTCAGTATCTTTTTATGTACTTAGTGGCCATTTATATACTTTGGGGGAAATGTCTCTTCAAGTCCTTTGCCTCTGTGATGCAGGAACTTAATATATCTGTGCAAATTTTAATAAAGTCTAATTCCTTTTCTTTCATTGCCTATGCTTCTACTTTGAGTTTTAAATATACTTATATATCTATCCCTTGATGATGAATAAATTCGTAGATCTGTAAGCAGTAATTCATTAGTCCATCAAGGAGCACTTATCTTCTCAGTTAGGAATAGGAAACTCCCAGGCTTACTTCCTTTGATCTGGGGAAGGTTATTAGCACTGAGGTCTTCCATGAACTCACTGGAGACTTTTTTCCCCCCTCAATGCAAATTGGTGCCTGTGTATGCTAAGCTCTGCCATTGAGCTACATCTCCAACACTTGCTGTTTTGAAACAGTCTCATTATGTAGCCTAGGCTGGCCCTTGAACTAAAGATCCTCCTGCCTTAACCTTCTAAATGTTGTAATGAGAGGAGTATGCCACTCTCTCCTGGCTCCATTTCAGCTTCCTAAAATACATTTTTTTAAATTTGATATATTTCAGTGTTTTGCCTGTGTGTGTGCAAGTGCATATGGTTGTGTGCTTTGCATGTGTGCCTGGTTCTGGCAAAGGCCAGAAAAGGACTAAATCTTTAGAACTAGAGTTAACAGACACAAGTAACATGCCAGGTAGCTTAACTGTTGAGCCGTCTAGCTCCATTTCAGCTTCTTTATCAAGAGATGATTTTTCCTGGGGTCAAAAAAAATATTTAAGGAATCATAATCCTTTTAGGAAAGTATAATATGCACACATGCAACACTGCAATGCAGTATAGGCAGATAATGTAATTGTCCTGTAACCGCGCGAGCCGTGGGAATAGCAAGGAAACGTGTTCTCAGCATCATGACTCTGGGAAGAGAAGCTGTTTAAGTGGTCGGAAGCTGGGTGTGTTAACACATGCCCTTAATCCCAGCACTTGGGGGTGTGGAGGCAGGAGGATCAGGAGATCAAGTTTATCCTCGTCTGCATAGCTAGTTTGAGTCCATTCTATACTACATGAGATCCCGTCTCAAAAAACAAAACAAAGTGCTCAGAATAAGGAAAAGGCTGGTTTTCAAAACATGTTCTAGGCCAGGCACAGTGGTGCGCACCTTTAATGCCAACACGGGAGGCAGAGGCAGGCAGACTTCTGTGATTTTGAGTATAGCCAGAGCTACATAGTGAAATACTGTCTCTGGGGGGAAAATGTGTGTGCATGTCTGTAGAGGTGCCTGTAGAGGCCAAAAGTGTTGGATCTCTCTGGAGCTAGAATTACACCTGTTTGGGAGGCACCTGATGTGGGTTCAGGACTCAAACTCAGGAAGAGAAGTGTGTGCTCCTAACCCCTGAGCCATCAGACAGGTGTAGTTGACAGCACATGCTGTCCTAGCACTTGGGAGGTGGGGAAAGGAGAATCAAGAATTGGAGGTCATTTTCAAGTATATAGCAAGTTCAAGACCGGTTGGGCTTCAGTGAGAGTCTGCCTAAAAAGATGTGGGGTGTGGTGGCTGGAGAGGTGTCTCAGTGGCTAAGAGCACTGCAGTTCTTCCAGAGGACATGGGTTCAGTTCAATTCTCAGCATCCACATGGCAGCTCACACTTATCTGTAACTCCGGGGCTTCCGACACCCTCACACAAACATACATGTAGACAAAATAAGTCATATATTAAAAAAACAAAACAAAAGGGTGTGTTCATACACTGGAAGAGAGAACAACTCAAGTAGAGGAATAATTGGGAGCCTATTCCCAACTAATGTTGAAAGGGATTTTTAAATTTTATTTGTTTATTATTTTGGTTTCTTTTTTGTTTTTTGTTTTGTTTTGTTTTGTTTTGTTTTTTTGAGACAGGGTTTCTCTGTGTAGCCCTGGTTGTCCTGGAATTCCCTCTGTAGACGAGGCTGGCCTCAAACTCAGAGATTGACCTGCCTCTGCCTTCCAGGTACTGAGAGTAAAGGTGTGCACCACCACCACCCAGTTTAAGAAGCTCTTAATAGAAGCTCTGATCTACTAGGAATGATAGGTGTGTGTGTTCCTGACTTTGGTTGTCTTTTTCTTTTGGACAAATCCCTTCTTTATGGAGGGACTTTTAGTTGAATCTTGGTGTTCCTGCTGTAGCACATAGCTCTCATAGCTGTTTCTAATGGCACTTTGCTCAGGCATTATTTAATGAATGATTATTGAGTATTAATCACTAGTAATAAACTTTTGCATTAATAAATTAGCTGTCTGTTTTGGGTTTAAGCAAAGTGAATTCTTGCTGAAGAAAGAGTTGGGTTGATTTAGGTAATACAGTCAAATTAGTTGGACATGATGAATTTAGTGATTTTTTTTTTTCTTATCCTGGACCATCTATGTGGTTTATCTTCATTTGGTTGGCATCACACCTGATCATCTTGTCCTCTTAATATGCTTGCCATATTTCTCCTTATTGGGCAGTACTAGGCTACCAGCTACCACCAAGTCCTCATGATTGACTGATAGTTCAGGGACAGTAGGTTGAGAATTTCTAATGCATTTGTACTTAAAGGTGTGTGCATGTTGGCCAGAAACAGTCAGCATGTGCTATTCTTGTGTTAACTACTTGACTTGCAGTTGGCAAAAATCATGTTACTTATTTATTATTGTGTGGGTGGGTAATGTGTGGAGGTCAGAGGACAACTTTGTAGAGTCTGCTCTCTCCTATCTCTGTATGTGGGTTCTATGAAATGAACTCAGGTCACTAGGCTTTTGTTGTCCAGGTGGTGAAAAGCCTCTCCCACTGAGCTAATCTTGCTAGCCCGAGGGTTTTTTTTTCTTTGTTTTGTTTTGTTTTTTAAATGTACTGACATTGAGCAGAGAGGTTAAATATTGCTGAGTATACATTGGGTGTTGTAATATTCCATATTTTTACATATTTACTGTAAAATTTTAAAAATTTTTCACCATTGCTTCCATATCAGTGGTACTTTTACATTGCTGAACCAGAGAAGAAGGGTTCATTTTGATTCAGGGTTTCAAAGTTCATGGTTAACTGCTCCATTCCTTTGGGCCTGAGGTGAGAGGGAACATTTTCACTAATGAGATGGTGTAAAGAAAGCTGTTTACCTCATGGCAGACAGGAAGCAGAGAGGAGAGGGGAAGGGGCAAGATAAGTCATGCTGTTAGTAACCTGCCTTCTCCTTCCTGGTCCAATCTCCTGAAGTTTCCACCCCCTCTTAAAATAGCACCACCAGCTAGGACCAAGCCTTTAACATAAGCCTATAGGGGACATATTCAAACCATAACAGCTGCTTTCTGAAATGGAATTTCTGTTATATTAGACAGCTAAGGAAATTGAAGTCTAGCTGCATGAATTTGACTTGAGTGTGGAATCACTTCCACAAGACTTGGCTGAGAGATTTGTTTGTTTGTTGTGCTGGAGATTTTAAGCCAGGGCCTTGTTGTATACAGAGTAAGCATTTTCCAGCTGAAGTACAGCCCTAGCCAGTGACTGAATGGTAATGGAGTGATTTGGGGCTTTTCTAATTGGGTACTTACCATCCCAGGAAAATGGTTAGTTGACTTAGTGTTTATTGTAAACTAGATTTGATACCTACTAGGGTATACTTCTTTGATTGGCTCATATAGCATCCAGACTTGTGGACTGTTTATAGTTTATGTAGTTGCATGCCCTTCACTTAGGGTAGACATTTATTTCCTAGGGAAGTCAAGATGTGTCTTTCAAGAGCTTATTTCAGACAGATTCATTGTATGATACCCAGGCTGGTATCTAACTCTACAGGCATGTGTGACCATGCCTGGCTTTTCCTGAAACTTTTAAATGAAAAAGTAGACCTCCGTTATTCTGACTTTGTGTCCTTGAAGCTATCTGTGTAACCAGAGTTACAAGTAAGGCCAGCTCTGAGATAATCAAGTAGCTTATGGTGCCTGGAGGAGGCATACATTTAAATAATTAAGGTTTTTAAAAAGCTCCACAGCAATGAAAACAACATTAGGAAAGTGCAAAGAAAAGCAGGGAACAGGGTCAGAGAGGTGGTATAAGAAGTTTGTTTTTAATGCCAGTCATGGTGGCGCAGTCCTTTGATCCTAGCGTTCAACCGCGTTCAAGATGCAGAGGCTGGTGGATGTACAGTTTGAGGTCAACCAGTGCTACATAGTGAGACCCTGTCTCAAAAAGAAAGAATGGTGTTCTTTGTGCAGAGGAGACTGATCTAGGGAAAGAATAAGGCATTTTAAGAGTTTAGAGCTTGTGAGGGGAGAGGTTAAATATAAAGTTCTTGTTTTTTGAAACAGGGTCTGCGGCTGCACTTGGAGCTAGCTGGTTCGGCTAGGCTGGCTGCCTAGCCCTCTTGTGTCCATCTGCCCTGGCCTGGGATTATACACATGTACTGCTGCCTTTGGTTTTCTTACATGGCTTTTGGGTTCTAACTCAGGTCCTCATACTTGAACATCATGTATTTTATTGACTAAGCCATCTCTCCAGTCAAAATTTTTGCCACCTAGATTAGACAAATTATGAATTGTATTTCCTTTTTGGAGTACGGGGTCTACATAAAAGGACCCTGTCTTTAAAAAAAAAAAAAAAAACAGTTGTGGTAGAAAGTCTCTCGGGCCATGCTGAGGAAGCTCCGAGGAGGCTGTTTGTTTTGCTCCCTTGAGTTCTTTGGAGACAGTTTTAAAAAATCATATGACACGATCTTTTAAAAAAAAAGTTCACACAATTTCAGTTTTTCTCTATTTATAATGTTAGATGTTTTTATATATGCAGAGTTTCTTAGAATTACTGAGTAATAGTTAGACAGTTAAGAGGTTCACTCAATTTAGAGAAACATTCTACCAAATTTGTTTGAATTCTAAGAATGATGTTGAGTAAACAAACAAAAAAAGATAAAGGCATTTAAAATTAGCTGTACTATTACCATCTTCTTAAAGATTCTGGAAGCTTCTTTATTCTTTCCACCCCTGCCCTCAGTTTACTTTCCCCAGGACTTTAACAGACAAGGAACAAGCCTTGAGACCATCTTTCTCTTCCAGGGCAACTTTGGCTTCATAATGTATTTCATAAAGTGCAGTTGCTTCATTATTTATGATATAAACTGAAGTGTGCAACTTAACTCTCTGAGGCTTACCCTTTCTACCTCTTCTCAGGCTTCACTTTTCAGATGTAAAGTCTTTTAGTTCTTTCCCTATAATTGAGGAAAGCTTGTATTATGTTTAATACAAGAAATTCAGACAACTTGTACTTCATGGAAAGTGCCCAATAGATTAGAGGCCTATGACAAGTTTGTTTGTGGCATAGAAAGGAGGAACCAAAACTAGAAATGTAGATCAGTGACAGAGTGCTTACCTAGCATGCTCTAGACCCTGGGTTCAAATCCCAGTACTGAGGACAGAAAGGGTGGGGAATAGGAATCAGAATTAGATGAGATTCCAGAGATATCGTGTTTGCTATGTTTGTTAAAATGCAACCATGGCTTCTGAAGAGTAGATAAAACTTAAGATGAAATGAAGCAATGTCAGAGGTGTATCATGAGATCTGTACCTGTCAAGTAAGTAAGGAATGGCCTTTTTCTTCC
>CM053757.1:21910802-21943302 GCA_028658305.1 Pachyuromys duprasi
TTTATTTATTTATTTATTTATTTATTTATTTATTTATTTATTTATTTATTTATGGTTTTTGAGGCAGAGTCTCACCTAGGCTGGCCTGAAACTCAGAGACATCCACCTGCCTGTACCACTAACCATGCCCAGCCCATTGTCCTTATTACATTTATTACCCTGGGCAGGTATTCAGAAGGCAGAGACAGATGTTTTTTATTGGGGGGGGGGGAGAGGCGGGGTGGTTCCAAGACAGGATTTTGCTTTGTAGCCTTGGCTGTCTTGGATCTTGCTCTGTAGACCAGGCTGGTCTCGAACTCACAGAGATCCTTCTACATCTGCTTACCCAGTGCTAGGACTAAAGGTGTACACTTGGCTTAAAAATTTTTTAATTTTTAAAATTATGTTTTTCGAGTTGTGTAGGGGTGCATGTGCGTGTGGATACCCTTGTGCTGCATAGTATGTGTGTGGGGATTGGAGGCTTGGTGGAATCTGTCATCTCCTTTCCTCCATGTGATTCCTGGACACTGGGCTCAGGTCATCAGACTTGACCACAAATATCTTTACCCACTGAGCCATCCTGCTGTCCTCCCACAATATATTTTGATTGTTTTCAGGGATATAGATCAATTAGAGTGCTTAGTGCATGCCTATAATCGTAGTACTCAGGAAGTAAAGACAAGAGGAAACAGAAGTTCAAGAGCATCCTAAGCCATATATTGAGTTTGAGAAGCCTGAGCTACATGAGTGTATTCACTTCCTCTCAGAATCCTAGGAGATGTATGACGTTAGCACTTACCCTATTTATCATTTCTCTCAAGTTTGTGTAGGCTCTAGGATAGCTCCACAGATTATTGATAATGTAACAGATGCACAGTTGTGATTTAACTATTATTTTGAAAATGAAAAACTTTCTTCTTTTTTTTAAGATTTATTTATTTATTACGTTTACAATGCCTACACCCCAGAAGAGGGCATCAGATCTCATTACAGATAGTTTTGAGCCACCATGTGGCTGCTGGGCATTGAACTCAGGACCTCAGGAAGAGCAACCAGCCAGTGCTCCTAACCTCTGAGCCATCTCTCCAGCCCATGAAAAGCTTTCTACGTGGCTTTTTTACATTTGGGTTTTGAAATTATTTTCTTAACTGGTTCCTTAGTTGTACAAAAGCCCGTTACAGTAATTAAGTCTGGGATAAGTTGGCCCATTTGACAAGGAAGCAGTGATCTAATTTGCTTGTTGAAGGCTCTGCTTATTTTATGCTTTGTTTTGTATTATTCTTTTTATCTTTAGCAAACCCAGTGATGATTTGACCTGCTTTAGCTATGAACAGGAAGTTAATTGTACTTGTAGCCCACCTAGTTCAATGAAGTAGTGAGTGGACTCTAGTGAGCTGCCTTTCAGTTAACTCTGTGCTTATATGAAATGGAGTAGAAATTCAGTCTTCATAGTGCCCTATGCTGAGTAAATAACAGTTACGAAAGCACTGTTCAGCAGTTCTCGGGCCAGGGATATACCTCAGGTGGTAGAGTGCTCAGCTACCACGCCCTGTGTTTGATCCCCAGAATCTGAGCACTGCATAAAATTGGGCATGGTAGCACACACTGATAACCCCAGCACTGAGGAGATAGACCAGAGACCTGGAAGTTCAAGGTCATCCTCAGCCACTTGGGAATTAGAGGCCAACCTCAGGTACCTGAGATGCTGTCTCAGGCTGGGTGCAGTGGCACATGCCTGTGATCCCAGCACTCTGGGAGGCTGAGGAAGGTGGATCTCTTTGAGTTCAAGGCCAGCTTGGTCTGAAGAGTACAGGACAACCAAGGCTACACAGAGAAACCCTGTCTCAAATAAAACAAAATAAAAATTCTCTAAAATTTTATATGTTCTTCTTTTAATTTTATATGTTCTTACATATGTTACATATTCGCAGACATTTTGTGGATACCGGATAATCAAGGAATCGAGGTAAGTTAGTTTAGGGAACAGAACTGGTCTTCTACCTTTTCATTACTTAATTTATGACTGTAGTATAGAAATCCAGCTGTGGCCTCATGTGTGCTTGTCAAATGCTTTACAGAGAGCGATATCCCCTGCCTTCACTTACTTATTTGGGGTTATTTGAGGTAGGATCTTGTTTGAGTTCAGGACTGCCTCAAAGTCAGGATGTTTGTGTGTCCACCTTTCCAACTTCTTAGGATTCAGCCATGGAACACCAGGCCTGGTTAGCCCTTTTCTTTCATATAAATATTTAGAGAATTGTTTTAAGGGAAAATGTATACAAATAAAACCATAATATAGTACAGCTTAGGATTTGTTAACATTCTAGTATTAGTATATTAGTATATTCTAATATTATGATAGTTAGTAACATGACACAACTTTTGTTCTGTTTTTACTTACTAAAATTTCCTTTCTTGCCTGTGATTTGTCCAGCAGATACACATTAAGTACATCTACAACACACTTGATGGTACCTGATATTTGCTAAATGAGTGGATCTTACTGAAATCATTAAAACAATGCCTTTTAAATTGCTTTCTAATATAATTAACAAATATGTGAGGTGTACATACTGAATTTTCATATCTATTCTCTAGATTTTTTTTTTTGCAAGAACCCTTTGACTTTAAGAAATACTGATATTCGATTGCCATCTTATAGGGGAGAAAACTGAGGCATGGAGAAGTTTTGATCTGAACAAAGAATAATAACATGAGTGGCTCAAATTGTCGTGTAAAAGCACTGTGAGCTGCCTGATCCAGCCCCTGGAGCCCCGTGTAGGCCAGTTGTGAGCTCTGCTTTCTCTCGTTAAGTCCATGTTCTTCTACAGGTGGTGAGGATTTGGGGTTGACTTTTGTTCCTTACAGCAGAAGTATGTGATCTTCTTCCTTTGTCACAGTTTACAATTAAGTTGAAGTTAGTAGGATGTGGATTTTAACGTCTCTTCTGCTTGTACTCAGTAGTGGGCAATTGTCTTTAATCTCAGAAATTTTGAACTGGGCCTGGTGAGACAGCTCAGCAGGCAAAGGTGCTTGCTGCCAAGCCTTATGGTCTGTGTCCCACACATGGCGGAAGGAGAGAACAGATTTCCTCAAGTTGTTTCCTGACCTCCACACGAAAACTGTGGCATGTCCTCCTCTTTAAAAAGATAAATGTAATAATTAACACAACTCTCAAAATAAAATTTGAACTGAGTGCAGTGATACATACCTAATCACAGTGCGTGGGTGTGGTAGGAGCAGAAAAATCAGGAGTTTGAGGCCAGCTTTGTTTACATAGTTGGAGGCTAACCTGGGTTACATGAAACCCCATTTGTTTTTTTTGTTGTTGTTATTTTTGTTTTTAATAATTTTGAACTGAGATCTTAAGTTCCTAACTGGATTTTATAGAATGCAGGTTTAATTTTCATCTGTTTTACTCAATTTTTTTTTATCATGTCTGCCCCTATTTTCACACATGGAATGTTTTCAACTTAAACTCAGTTGATTCAAGTTTGCCTTGAATTGTTGATGGGGTATAAGTTTATTTGAGGACCTGAAGATGTTGTTTAGTCTTTAAGGCTTTGTTTAATCTGAAAAAAGTCTTTCTAAGACTGACTTGTCATTTTTCGTAGAGCAGTAGGGATTTCAGGAAGTGGTGGTTGTCCTAAGGGAGACGGTGAAGGTGTCCTAGAAGCCTCTACCATCATCATCTCAGCATGTGGACGTTAGGAACTGCCTTCTGATTTCACAGCTGACAAAGAGCAGGCTTATCCTGCTTACTAGAGTGTCTCACATAGGAGGGGTGCCTAGTGATTCTGTGATGTCATAGCTTGTACTGTATATGGCAGTCACTATTATTTTTGCCTGGGACAGTTGCTTGAGAAATTTTTATTATTGTTTAGTTTGTGTTGGTTGTTTTTGTTTTTGTGAGATGGGGTCTTTTGTATTCCAGGTTGGTGTAAAACTCATGATGTTACTGAAGATGATCTTGAACTCCTGATCTTCCTGCCCCCAACTCCCAAGCTGGGCCTAAAAGCATGTGCCATGCCTGGAGACTACCCTGGGATTATATTTTGCCTGATGTTCATTAGAAAGCTCCTGAGTGTGTGGTTATTACTGTTGTGCTGCCAAAAATTAAAGTGTAGGCTAACTGAACAAACCCTATGCTGAGAATCTGGTTTTCCTCCTCTGTTTTTGTAATGGTTGTAATGGTCTCAGGTAAATGACTTCCTCAGTGACTCAGAGCAGGTTTTATACCCTTTACATTTTCCTAATTTCAAAATGAAAGTTTGGTTATGTGCCATTGCATGTAACAGAATGTCACAGTGAAAAGGAACCTGAGATCCTGGCTGTTCCGAGCCCTGAATAAGCATCAAGTAAGGGGGTGCACTCTAACATGAGCTCCACGTGGGAAGAGTAGCTCATCTCTTCTTAACGGAATGAAATGAAGCAAAGGGCTGAATGGATAGCTCAGCAGTTAGAGCACTGGATACTCTTGCAGGGAAGCTGGGTTCAGTTCCCAGCACCCATATGGTAGCTCACAGCCATCTGTAACTACAGTTCCAGAGGATCCAGTATCCTCTTCTGGCCTCCTTGGAAATTCATGTGATGCACACATACATACAGGCAAAACACTCACATATATAAAATGCGTGTAAATCTTTAAAAAGTGTTTGAAGCTAGGAGACTCCTACACTGGAGCTGCTGTTAGGGTAGAAAATGGAGCATATGACTGTTTGCTTTCTATATGCTAACACTAAAGGTCCTGGCAAAAGTTATGCTATAATTTGAATAAGGCAAATAAGTAATTGAAAATAACCTTTTCCTATAGTGTATGATCCTTTGTCATTCCAAGAAAGAAATGATAGTGACATAATTTGTACTTCAATGGTGAAGGTAGACTGTAAAGCTTGGGACAAGGATGAATACTAGAATTTAGAATTGTTAGATTTAGGACATTTCAGCATTTATCAACATACCGGGGAAGATACATTTCCAGATAAAATATTTAGGGGAGAAAATTAGGATGAAGAGCAAAATCCAGTTTTTACAGAGAGTTCTGACTTAGTAATAAGTAGCAAATAAGAGGCATTTTATAGGTTATTTTGTAGGGAATCTCAGAATGCTATATATTATAAAATTTTAAATCTTATTCTTGTGTATATAATTCATGTGTATGGGCCTGTACGTGCTGCAGTGCTCATATGGTGGTTCAGAGGACAACTTCATGGAGTTAGTTCTTCCACTTTTATTTGGGTTCTAGAGATTGATCCTGGGTTTTCAAGCTTGCATAGTAAGCACTTTACAGCTGAACCATCTTGCCAGCCTGAATACTCTAAATTTTTAATAGGAAAATATTGATTAATGATGTCTTTGCATTTACTTGCTACAGCCTAAAAGCTTATTGTAATGTAGCTAAATTAAATCAATACTTGTAAGATCATTTTTTTCTTTTAGATAAAGAATAATTGAAGCTTTGGTTCTATATAGATATAACATACTATATATATGTATTTTATGGATATAATATAAATTATCTGTATCTTTGCTTGCTTTACAGAAGAACTTAAGACTAATGTTTTCTTGTCATCTTAGGGATTTATTTATTTACTTTACGGCTTGAATCTGATACAAGGCTTTCTGTTTGCTAAGCAAGCATTGTACCACTGTACTTAGAAACCCATTTCAGAAGGACTGACAAATGAATACAACATCAAGTCAATTATTTACATGTGTTCTTGTTAGGATTCTAACAGACTTTGGAATTCTTCAAAAATAGGAAAAGTTTCAGATTCAAGAGCCTTGCAAACATATTTATCTTAGGAAACATTAGAATTTTCTTCCTTGGTGGGCTCAGTACAGGCCACTAACATGTTCCTGGTAGCTGGCAGGAGGTGTCTGGCAGCAGTTTGTGTTTAGGCCATTGCTAGTTTCCTGGGCCATCCTTGGCATCAGTTGCTACCCTTAAAATGAATCTCTATGATCTTGCAGATGATTCAGGTTTACTTGGTGTGAGTGCGTGCGTGCGTGGGAATGGAAGTCATGTAAGCCTATGTGGAATATTTATTCACATAATGCATGTACCTATGAAGCAGAATAATCTTACTAGTAGTCTAACTTTGGAACTCAGTTGGATTGAGCCAATATCATTTAGCTGTATGGTTTTTAAAAATTCTTAAAATTTAATGGGGCTGTTGGGAGTGTGGCTCAACCAGTAAAGTGCTTTCCTTGCAAGCATGAGGACTAAGGCCAATTCCAAAACATATAAAATACTGACCATGGTGGTGCTTTCTTGTAATCCCAGCTGGAGAGATGGCGATAGGAGGAGCCCTGGGACCTGATAGGCTATCCCTGATTGGTTAGCTCCAAAACAAGAGATCACCTCAGAGGAGATGAACATGTTCCTATATATATATGTGTACACATATTCTTAAAAAAAAGTTTGATAGGCATTTGTGTGTTGCTTTTATTGGGCATTCGTGGGGGTGGGGGTGTTGCAGGGCAGGGGCCTTTTAAGTGTTAGACATCCGGCCACATTTCTTGTTTCTGCTGCTCCTCCTCTTTCTCCTTTTTCTTAGACTGGGTTTCCATATTGTTCTCAGGCTGACATTTAACTTATATAGCCCAGACTAACCTTTGATTCATGGCTGTCCTTCTGCCTCAGCCTTCCAAATGCTAGGATTACAAGCATGAATCACCAGACGCAGATTGGTCTCTGCACTTTGATGTGCAATGTTATAAGCACTCTGCCAGTTCCAGCCTCCCTATCAGTCATGTGTTCTTTCTTGTTTCTTAGGATGGACTAATAGACCTGGTGACTGAATCAAAACAAACCTCTTCGCTCTTAAATTGCTTCTGTCGGGTATTTTGTCATAGTCACACGAAAAGTAACACAAACATTAAATACTTGTAACAGTCCCCTGAAATATGTCTGACTTCTAACGTTTACCACCCCTATCCAAGTACTTTATATCTTTAAATTTGTTTCCAGAGTCAGTCATCTCTCAATAATTTTTTAAAACTTTTTTTTTCCTTCACTCATTTTTTTAAATGGAAGTTATAGTAATGAGATTTAGTGGGATAGTGATAACATTCTGCTTGGTAGAGATTCTCTGTTAGCTACTACTTTTTCTGAGAAAACCAAAAATTTGTGGCAAGCCACTGCTTGTTACCTTTGATGTAACAACTAGAGCAGTAAGGGACATTCCCTTTGGAGCAGTCCTGCTATTCCTGAAGAGCTTAGGGTGGTGGTTCAGAGAAGGCAGGCTTAGCATGTTTCAGGGTAAATGAGACATGAATTGTCATAGTCACTCTTTGTTTCAGTCTACAGCTAAGGGATTATTGAAAGATCACAGGTCATCTTTTTAGAAAAGATTTATCTATTGATGTGTGTATGTGTGAGTTGATGTGCACTGCATGAGTCCAGGAATCCTTTGAGGCCAAAAGAGGGCATTGGCTTTCTCCTTCCACTATGTGGTTTCTGGGGATCAAAGTCAGGTTGTCAATCTTGGCAGCAAGAACCACCTTACAGCTCCTTACCACTGTGTTTTACTGGTATTGTGCTTTCATTTCCACTCATCTCCATGCGTTTTCTCATTTCCTGTGGCTTGTTTTACCTAGTGGTTGTTGCTGTGGTTTGGGGTATGGTCTTGGCCCACAAGAGTTCCTGCATCGGGTGTACTGGGAGGTTTATGGTGACCTTCTACTGTAGAGAAGGAATGTTGGTTTTCCAAACAATTCTTCTAAGAGTGAATTGTTGGGACTGCTGGCCTTGTACTTGTTATCTGCCTTGTTTTCAGCATGATCTCTCTCATGTGCTCCTATTGTTTGACACTTTAGCTACAATATTGGTGCTATGCTTTTGACTCTCCCAAACTGAACAAAATAAATGTTTTATTGAGGCAGGGTGTTATTATGTAGCTCAGGCTAGCCTGAAACTATGTAAACTTAGACTAGCCTTGAACTCTGCTTCCTGAATTTACAGGCATGAGTTGTCATTACCAGATAAATACGCCTTTTTTAATATCCAGGTGAAGTGGCACACACCTGTAATCCCAGCACTCAAAGAGGCAGAGGCAGGTGAATCTCCATGAGTTCGAGACCAGCCTGGTCCACAAAGCGAGTCCAGGACAGCCACAGCTACACAAAGGAACCCTATCTTGAAACCCTCCCCCCAAAAAACAACCAAACACAAAACTTCTTCATAAAAGGTAGTTTGCCCCAGGTGTTTTATTATAGTGAGTAAATGGAGTGATGTGATTGTATGTTTAATTTAAAAAAATATTTACTTATTTTTATTTTACGTATAATGGTGTTTTCCTACAGGAATATAAGTACCACATGCAGAAGAAAGCATTGGATTCCCTGGAAGTAGAGTTGCAGATGATTGTGGATTGCTGTGTCGGTGCTCAGAGCTGAACCTAGGTCCTCTTGCAAGAGCTGAAAGTGCTCTTAACTGCTGAGACATTGCTCTAGACTGTGTATACTTAATTTTTGTGTTTACAAGTTCTATAGTTTTCCTTCTGTTACTTTTACTTCTGTTATTTTTATTCTGTTAATGTAGCTTACTGAGATAGATCATGCTGGACTATTTTAGCAGGTAGATTAGAAAAATGTGTTTTGTTGTTTGATGGAATGTGATGTGTTTTTTAAGTCTTGTCAGTTATGGTGTCTAAATTCTGTTTCCTTATTGATAAATATTCTGAGTGTTCTATTTTTAATTTATTGTATTGGTGTTTTGTCCACATGTATATCTATGTGAAGGTGTCAGCTCTTGGAGTTACAGACAGTTGTGAGCAGCAGCCATGTGGGTGCTGGGAATTGAGCCCCACCCTCTGGAAGAACAATCAGTCCTCCTAACTGCTGAGCCATCTTTCCAGCCCCCTGGATGTTTTGTTTTTTTTTTTAATTTTTATTAAAACATTGTTAAGAATAGACCAGGTTCTCTTCCCAGCACTAAGGAAAGAAAACCAAGTCAACAGTCATCAAGCAGATATATCCCAGGCCAACGAGGATGTATGTTCTCCCTAATGCTGGGTGACTAGAATCCTGGCATCTTGTGATCCTGCAGACTGACCTCGAATATGTTCCTCTGTGTTTGTGTGGACTCCCCTTGTCTGGGGCCATACTGGGTAAGAGGAGGCCTAGGAAAGCTAGCTTGCTTGTCTGTTAATGTTACCATGCATTTCTAAAAGCATTTAAATTGTTAATCCATTTACTCTTCCATCCATTGACTCGTTTCTGTTCCTTTCCATCCACTTTGTACACATTTGTTTTCATTAAATTTTGCGTTTATTTTGAAAAAAAAATAGAGTGAAAGCCAGGTGTGGTGGTACACGCCTTTAATCCCAGCACTTAGGAGGCAGAGGCAGGTGGATCTCTGTGAGTTGGAGGCCAGCATCTAGTCTTCATAGTGAGTTCTGGGACAGCCAGGGCTACATTGTTAGATAGCTCCCCCATCCCACCACCACACAAAAGAATTCAGTGTTGAAGCCTCCAGCTTCGCTGTAAAACTTTCTCCAGTAAGCAGGGCAACTAGCTCACATCTGCAGTCCTAAGAACTAGAGACAGAGCAGAAGAACCATGAGAAATTGGTGGCCAGCTTGGGCTACCTAGTGAGGTTAGGTCAGCCAGAGCTACCTGGGAAGACCATGTCTCAAGAAAACAAAGGAAAACATGAAATTGCTTCTCCCTTCAAATGCATCCAGTATTTTTTACTTTAGTAAAAAGTTTGTTTTCGGGTCTTTTTATCTGCTGTAAATGTAGGTGTTATATCTTGTTTGTTTGTTTTTCCAAGACAAGATTTCTCTCTGTAGCCTTGGTTGTCCTGGACTGGCCTTGTAATGCCAATTTGAGTGCTGGGATTACAGGGTGAGCCGCCGTGACTGTTGGTGTTATATCTTTTATTTGACTACTTCATATATTTTATGCTTTTCCATCTTCTGATTGCAATGTGTTTTTACATAAAAAATGTGCATCTTGTGCACACCATAGGGAGGCTATAGCTATTTGTTTATTCTGCCAATATGTATAATTTGGGTTTCTGGTTGTTTTTTAAATTATTTTTATTTTATTATTATTATTTTTTTTTTTTTTTTGAGACAGGGTTTCTCTGTATAGCATTCGCTGTCCTGGACTCTCCTTGTAGACCAGGCTGGCCTCAAACTCACAGTGATCCATCCGCCTGCCTCTGTCTCTCAAGTGCTGGTATTAATGGCATGTACCATCCATCACCCAATATACAAGTATTTCTTATCCCAATAATCAGAGGTAGAGGTAAACAGATCTTTGAATTTGAGGCCAGTCTGGTCTTCCTAGCAAGTTCCAGGCTTGTCATAGGAGACCCTGTCACACACACACACACACACACACACACACAAAGTGTCTGTCTTAAATGCTACATTCCTGTGACATTGTCCTAAAGTGACATCTGTATGCATTGATAGATAACTCTGTCTTCATAGCCTGTTAAAACTACTCTTGGAAGTAAAGAGAAATTTATACCTTCTAATGGGGCAAAGAGAACAGAAGATCTATATTCACTCATATAGCTGCTTTACTAGCATTGCTTTATGTGTATGTGAATTACTATTTAATATCCTCGTGTGTCAAACTGGAAGGACAGTTGAGCCTGTTCTGAATGCCTCCTGAATCGTGAGTTGTCATCTCTTTGCCTGGCTTGAAAGTATTCTGCTTTGCTTTTTGTTGTTATGTTGTTGTTGTTTTTAATATACTGCATGTGCCTTTAACATGAAATTACTCTCCTTTCCTCGTGGCTCATACTTTTGGCTTTTAAAATTTTTTATAATTGTATTTATTTTTATTTTATAAATGTACATTGATGTTCTACCTGCATGTATGTCTATGTAAGGGTGTCAGATCCCATGGATGGGGATTTATAGACAGTTGTGAGCTGCCATGTGGGTTTTGGGAATTGAACCAGGGTTCTTTGGAATAACAGGCAGTGCTCTTAACAACTGAGCCATCTCTTCAGCCCAAGTTTGGCCCTCTAATGGTATCCCATAGATACAATGTTTTTTTTTTTTCATTCATTTATTTATTTTTTTAAAACATTTTTTAAAATTTATTTATTTTTATATCAATCACAGGTTAGGTACTTTGCATCCCAGGCATAGCCCCCTCCCTCATTTCTTCCCACCCTCCCACTCCCTCCCTCATCTCCCTCCTCCGTGCCCCCTCCAAGTCCACCAACAGGGGAGGATCTCCTTCCCTTCCGTCCAACCCCTGCTCATCCTGACTCCTCAGGGCTGGCTACAATGTCCTCCTCTGGGATCTAGCCAGTCTGTCACTCCCCGGCTTGTATGGGGGAGGGTCAAAGAGTCAGCCATCAAGTTCATGACTGAAACAGTCCCTGTTTCCCTCACTAGGGTCTTCAGTCCTTCACCGAGCTATCATGGGCCCCATCTGAGCGGGGGTTCCAGGCCACATCCACACATGGTCCTTGATTGTAGAAACCGTCTCGTACAAGACCCCTGTGCCCTGCTCAGTTTGGTCTTTGTGGAGCTCTTGATCTCCCCAAGTCTCACCAACCTCCCCCAGATCTATCATTACTTCTCGCCCTCTGCCAAAGGCTTGATCGCGAGTCTTAATATCTGCTCTGATACATCGCTACATTGACCCCCCCAGAGGTCCTCCTTGGCATGCTCCTGTCCTGTTGCTTGTTTTCTCTTCCACTCAATGTCCATCCCATTTGTTCATCCAAACAAACATTGATCATACCAACCTGGGTCCTCCTTCCTGTATATCCTCTCTAGGTGTGTAGATTTCAGCTTGAACTTCCTATCCTATAGGTCTATATAAGTGAGTCTATACCATATGTTTCTTTCTGCTTTTGGGATACCTCACTCAGGATGATCGTTTCCAGGTCCCACCATTTGCCTGCGAAGATACAATGTTTTATTCATACTTAACTATTTAGGGGAGAAGGTGGCATTTTTAGTCATATATAAAATCTTAATTATGTAAAAATGACAGGAATACCCACCTTACATTAAGAGTTGAAGCAACCAACCCAAACAAAAATAACTGGGGCTGGAAGGAGGGCTCAGAGCCTAAGAGCATACAGTGCTCTTACAGAGGACCTGGGTTTAGTACCCCAGCATCCATGAAAGCTCACAACCAACTGCCTGTTACTCCAGTGTTGGGATCTGAAGCCCTCTTCTGATTCCTTTTAGCACCAGCCATACACATGGTACACGTACATACATGCAGGCAAAACATTCACATCCGGTAGTAAGATAAATAAAAAACTGGTCATGGTGGTGCATACCTGGCAGGCACATCTCTGAGTTTGAGGCCGTCTTGGTCTACATAGTCAGTTCCATACAGCCAGGCATGTGTAAAAAAAAAAAAAAAGTAAGTAAGTAAATAAATAAATCTTTAAAAAAAGAAATCAAAACCCAACAGCACATGTACACATACACAGTGAATGCAAGGTTTAGTTTTTTTGCTCTTAGAGACAGGGTTTCTTTGTGTAGTCCTGGCTGTCCTGGTACGCACTCTGTAGACCAGGCTGACCTCGAACTCAAAGAGATCTGCTTGCCTCTGCCTCCTGAGTGCTGGGATTAAAGGTGTGTACTATCCATCACTTGCTAATGAATGCAAGTTTTGTTTTTAATAAAACAAGAGTATGAACAAAGCATTTTAAAATAGTCACAATAATGTGGCAGCTAACATCATTGTAAGAAACAAATTTTGTCAGGCCTAAGGAAGTCTTTAATTCTATGAAAACAAGTTGTATAGGTTTCTCACATGGGAGTCAAAGCATGTTTAAAAAGAACCTGTCAGTTGGGCTAGTGAGATGGCTCAGCAGTAAAGGCTCTTGTCGTTAAGCCTGATGGTGAGGTCAAGTCCCTAGGACCCACATGATGGAGAGAACAACCTCCATCATGTTGTCCTCTGATTTTCACGAATGCACTGTGTCATATTTGAATTCACATGAGTGTGGGAGCGTACACACACATAGTAAATAAATAAATCCTATTTTATTTTTAAAAGAACCTGGCAATAACACCAGTTTTAAAAAAATGAAAAAGCATAAAAAATTGAAACTGGCTAGGAGTGGCTGACCTTCCCTGTAGTGGAGGTGTTGGCACAGGCCTGGGAATAATATGGAGAAGGGCCGTTGGTTCTGTCTCTGTCAGTGCTGCAATTAATCTAGCTTAATGGTTCTCAACCTTCCTGATGCTGCGATCCTTTAACACATTTCCTCATGTTGTGGTGGCTCCCCAACCATAAAAGTATTTTTTGGCTACTTCATAATTGTAATTTTGCCACTGTTACTAATCGTAATAATCTCATATGCAGGGTGTCTAATATGCAACCTGCAAAGGGGTTGACACCCACAAGGTTGAGAACTGCTGACCTAGATTGTCTTTTAGCCCTTATATTTTGTCTTTTCCTTGGTCCATTTTATTGGTAAGACTTTCTACTGTTTTGAATTTGAATTAGTGAGCTTTCCACTTTTCCTTTGTTTTTATATCAGCAGTATTCTTTGAAATGAAAGTTTTGCATATACGCCCAGTGGGCTGTGAGTATATGCAGTAGAGTGTCTTCAGTTTATATGCTCAGGGAGCAGGGCATACCTCCACCACCCTAGTGTAGAAAGTTACAGAAGTAGATTTGGGCCCACTGAGCAAATACTGTAACAGTTAAAAACCGTCACGTGCAGTAACTATAAAACCTGTGTACTAGGTACTAGTGTGAGCTGCTCAGGTCGGGAATGGAAGGGATGGAGTCCTAAGGAGGATAGGTAGTACTATATCATTGAGAAAACATCAGAAGAGGGACATAGATGGAGGGGGGGAGTAGGGGTATTCTTAGAATCCACAGAACTTGACACATAAACTATGGAGTGTTACAATTAAAAGCCCAAAGTGGAGGGAATGGGGAGGGATAGAGAGGAAGGAGGTGGAAATGAAAAGGGAAGGACAAGGGTTGTAGAGAGCAATGTAAAAATGAAGTCAAAACCACTTAGAGACACTAGAGCACGGCTGAAGCTTTAAAACATTTCAAAAGGTGAAATAGCAGACAAAGGCATGTCATAGCATTAGTCAGTATTTCTTCCTTGGAGGGATAGGTTTCTCACCCCTCCCTGTGATACTTCATACAGGGAATTGTGCTGTTTGCAGGCCCAGTTCAAGCTCTGGGTTGCACATACCTTTTGGGCTGAGTTTGTGCTCAGTCACCAGTAGGTGTCAGCCGTTCCTTGCGTTTCTCCGTTCCTAGCATGGCTTGTTGGGGGGAGGGGGGTATATTTCCCACCGTTTGTTATTCAACATGTACTTGATGGTCATGCTTCTCTTGCCTGGGATTCTAAGTCTAAGGTGCTGATGCAAACACAAACCATCTCGCTGAACATGTTGGGCTATTGTTTATCTTCTGGGCTAGACATGTTTGTCTTGCTAGGGCTCTCTTTTGGCATCTGGCTTCACTTAGTTAAAAATCAGGCCAGGTCACATGTGGTAATTGGATGTTTCTGGAGCACCAGAAACCAGTAAGTTTTCCATTCTTTTCCCCTCATTTTTTTTGCTTCTTTGTTTTGTTTTGAGATAGGGTTTCTCTGTAGCCTGGCTGTCCTGTAACTTGCTCTGTAGACCAGGCTGACCTCACTCAGTGATCTGCCTGCCTCTGCCTCCCAAGTGCTGGGATTAAAGGTGTTAGCACTGCCAGCACCCAGCTTTCTCTCATTCTTTAATGAGAGAGTGGCTCTGGCTAGTCTGCAGGGTACCAAAATAGTTTATTTTGATAGTTTTGCCAGTGCCTTCAGTGCATTTATGGACCAGGGGATTTCTGGAAGTCCTTTGTTTTTCTGATTATATCACTTAATTATGCTCTAAGGAGATTGAGATACTGGTTTATTTTTGTTTATTTTTGTTTTATGATTATGTGTATTTGTCTGCAAGTATGTTATGTATGGTCCGGTGCCCATGGAGAACAGAAGAGGGTGTCAGATCCCCAGAAACGGGTTTCTTTAAGCCAAAAGCATTTCTTGCATTGATCTTCCTGCTAAGTTTTAAAAACTGTACAGTTAATTATTGTGTGTGCGCCATCCTAGTGTACAGGGACACTGGCTACTCCTCCACCGTGGCTCCCACTATTGGTAGTTTTTCTTTTTGCATTTGTATCTATTTTTCTAACTAAAGGAGAAAATTCATTTTTATTTTCTCATATAATTTGGTTTTAGGTACTTGTCCTTTATCTCTGAATCCCTCAATCCCTCCGCTGTCATTGACCATCAATTGTTAGAACTTCCCTTAACATTTTTAATTTGTTTTGTGTTGCTCTCTTTTGACAATAAATTCTCCTAGTTTTCCATCATTTGTTGTCCAATCTGGGACATAGTTTTGTTGGATACAGAATTGACAATTTGATATATAGCTATTTAATATTGTCTTTCTTTCTAACATCTGCTTTCTAAAAAAAAAAAAAGTTGAGTACATGACTTTGTGCTAGCTGCTTCAAAACCTCTTCAGCTTTTATTTTCAGTAGGTTGACTATGGTGTGTGTATTTGTGATTTTTTTTTAATATTTATTTTATGTGTATAAGTGCTTTGTGTGCATATGTGTCTGTGCACCAAGCACATACATGCCTGGAGCCATGGAGACTAGAAGAGTATGTTAGATTCTCTAGGAGAGAAGTTATATATGGTTGTGAGGCACCATGTGGTGCTCTACAGAGCTCTCCCCAATCCTACGTGATTTTTGCTCTTCCCTTTGAGGTTTACTGGACTTTTTGAAATTAAATGTGTCTCATACACGGGAGATCTCAGCTGTTACATATATTATACACTTGCTTCTTTTAAGTACCAGTGTCTGCTGGGCGCAGTGGCATACACCTGTAATCCTAACACTTTGGGAGACAGGGGCAGGTGGATCTCAGTGAGTCCGAGGCCAGCCTGGTCTACAGAGTGAGTCCAGGACAGCCAGGGCTGCACAAAGCTGTCTCAAAAGCTAAAAACAAACAAGCAACACCAGTGTTGTGTTTGCTGTCTGAGTGTCCAGTGCTGTGTCCATACAGGGCTCTTCCCTCATCTCCTGAGCTGCGCCTCACAACTAGGGCCTTGTGCATGCTAAAAGAGCTTTCTACCGCTGAACTATGATCCCAGGCCTCAAATGCTCAGTGTTGTTTTTATTTCCAATGTTTTGTGGGAGCTGTATTTGTGTGTCTGTGTGTATGCTTGTGTCTGTCAAGTGAGGTGGACTTTGTTTAGAAAGCAGAGGTTAAGAAGGTAAGGCAGTGTTAAATATCTAAGAATCAAACTTTCAAATCTGTACCCATGCATATACATGCACCACGGCACATGGACGGAAGCTAGAGAAACAGCATCTGGGGATCCCCATCAGGAAACAGGACTTTGTTATTAGCCAGAAGACAGAAAGATCCCCCCGCAAATTTACTTGTTTATTTTTGTTTTTTTCAAGCAGGGTTTCTTTGAATAGTTATGGATATCCTGGAACTTGCTCCGTAGACCAGGCTGGCCTTGAACTCAAACATGAACCCTCAAGATTTCTACCTCAGCCTTGTCTCAATCCTTGAAGTAACAGTCGAACACTTTTGCCTGCTCTGACAACTGGAGGGCGTTCTTACAGAATATGAAATTAAGTAATCCAATGAACCATGTAGATATTCATACAGTGATCTCTTTGTTAGAACAGGTCTTGACCTGGTTAGTGTTTGACAGCTGTGCTAGGTATTTCCCTGGTCTCATACAAAAGTGTGAAGATACAGTATGCATGGATCTGTGATTTCAGCCTGCATGCTTTACCCTGGCAGGCATGGGACAGGGAAATGGGGCCCTAAGGATTCACTCAGCCGCACTTCCTCAGTGGAGAAAATTCAGTTAAGTCCTCCTGCCTTCTAGGAATAATGTTGTCTTAGGTACTATATTTTTCATGTTTAGATTAATGTGTTTGGTTGTTTATTGAAACTGGATCTTTGTAGTCCTGACTGGCTTCAGACTTAAAGATTTACCTACCTCTGTCTCCTAAGTGCTAAGATTTAAAGCATGCAACACCACATCTGGCCTCATTTCTAGACTTTATATTTGTTTGTTGAGGATAGTTTGTTTCTGCTAAGAACTCACTTCTTTCTGTGCTAAGCATGTTGACATGTGCCTGTATTCATAGTGCCTGGGGAGACTGATGCAGGAGGATGCTGAGTTCGAAAATAGTCTGACTTGTAATAGTGAGACACGTCTCAAAAACCAAAAGAAAGAAGAGGGAAGAGCTTTTTATTTCAGTTGTTTTTAGTCTCCTGAAACATGATTGTAACTTTTAAAGTCTTTGATCATTTCAACATCTGGATCATCTCAGAAATTTCCATTTGTTTATCATCTTTTCTCTTGAAAATTGGTCACATATTTCTTTTGTATTGAGTAATACTGGATTGTTTCCTGGACATCTTGAACATTTGAGAGTCTAGGTCTTTATTAAATTTCCTGAAGAATATCAGTCAGCTTTGCTTTGTTTCACCTTCAGACTGAGTTCTTTCAGTGTTAGTTGTTCTGATGTTGATTTGCTTTTCAACCCCTTTGTTAGGCTTTAATGGCAGCAGCAGCAAAGTGACTGCTGGTTTGTTTATATCAGAACCATTTCTGTGCTGCTTTATAGCCAGTGCATGAGCAGGTCGTGGGTGAATTGGAAATTTGCCTTATCTCAAACACAGAATTTTTGGTTATTCTCCAGCTGTTTGTACTGTGGAGTACTGCCATCTTTCTGTCCAACCATCCATTCATCTCCCCATTCCCAAAGGCCAGTTTTCTTTACCTTTTAATTAGAAAGAGATTCTTCTCAACTGTTTCCAGCATTACCCCTTACTTCATGTAACTAGTGTTGCCTTTTAGGGTAACATGATGAAAAAGGCAAAAAGGTCAAAGTACCTAACCTGTGATTGAGATAAAAATAAATAAATTAAAAAAGAAAAAAAGAAAAAGGCAAAAAGGGTAGAGAAGGAAAAAACCCACTTATTCATGTTCTATTTTGTTTCTTGTTTGCTTTGTCTCTAAACCATGTTTTCTCATTCAGTGTTTGGTGGCCACCCTTCCACTCCCCCTGTCCAGGTTGTGCACATGTGCGCTTACCTGAGCTGGTATGTATGAGACCAGAGGATATCAGAATGTTCTCCTCAGTCACTTCTTCATATTTTAAGATAAGGTCTCTGGCTGGAAATATGGCTCAGGTGGTAGAGTACTTATCTAGCATATGCAAGCCCTGGGTTTAATCCTGAGCACTGCATAGATCAGGCATGATAGTGAACACTTGTAATCCCGGCATTTAGGATGTAGAGGCAGGAGGATCAGAAGTCTAAGGTTATTTTTTACTATATATTAAGTTAAAGGTTAGCCTGGGTTTCATAAGACCTTGTCTCAATAAAAAAGAAAAGATGGGATCTCCCACTAAATCTGGGGCTCCCTGTTTCTGCTAACCTGGCTGCCAGTGAGCCCCTGAAGTCTGCCTGTCTTAGCTCCCCCAAGAATTAGGGTTACAGAGGCATGTCCCAGACTCTTAACATGGATTCTGGGGATCCAACTTTAGGTCCTCACTCTTGCCCTGAGCTATCTTGCCAGCTCCTCATTTCTGTTTATAAGAATTCCTTTTCTTTCTTTTTAAATAATTTTATTGACATATTTTTTAATATTAGTTACAGTTTATTAACTTTGTATCCCAGCTGTATCCCACTCCCTTATTCCCTCCCAATCCCACCCTCCCTCCCTCATGTCCTCCCTGCCCTTTTCCAAGATCACTGATAGGGGAGAACCTCCTCCCCTTTCATCTGACCCTAGTTTATCAGATCTCTTCAGGACTGGCTGCAAAGTCCTCTTCCCCCATGCTCCCATGTTTCTGAGGAGTGGCCAACAACCCGAGGGGTAAGGGAGAACCGGGCTTACGTTTTTTTGTTTTTTTTGTTTGTTTGTCCTCTACCAGATGTCCAAAGGTATTTTAAGGGTAAGAACTGGGAGGAAGCTGGGTATGTTGGTGTACCGCTTTAATCCCAGCACTCAGCAGGTAGCGGAAGGTAGATCTCTTGAGTTCAAGGCCAGCCTGGACCAAAAGTTCCAGGATACCTAGGGCCACACGAAAAATAAAATCAAACAAACAGGAAACAACTGGGAAGAAGAGAAGGTAATCTTTCAATTTACTAAGTGAAATGAAGCACCCTTTGAAGTGTTGTTACTGAGTTAGTCTTTGTTCTAAATAAGCTCCATCCCATAGAGTGTTTTTCCACAGTTCCCTTCTGTTGCTGGGCTCTTACTGTTCCATTTTACCACTCATTGAACATGAGAATGTGTAGGCAATTAGAGATGGTCTTAAAAGCAATACATACCTAACTAGAAACTTGAAACTGCATGCAAACTGCTGGGCCTGTTGAAAGTTGAGCTTTTGTATCCGTATGGCCCCCACCGCATTTGTTTTTTGTAATATGAGTGTTGAATGCAATGAGTTTTGTAAATCCTCTTGAGTTTTGATCCCTTTTTGCTGAGCAGTTGTGTCTTCATTCTCTCTCCCTACATTATATGCAGTCAAAGGAGATCAAGCTGCTTCCTCAGCACTGGGTTTAGAAATTGCTTTAGGTCATGCATATGTCAAGTCACTTTAGCTAAAAAACCAGTTCATTGTTCCCATAAAACACTAAAGTGTGTTCACACAGTTCAACCAAGGTTTTTGCCACTTTATAACCATGGTCACCTTTGTTTCAGGCCAGGAACAGATTCTTTGTTTCTATCTGAATTGTCATTACAATGGCTCTTACTTTCTGTCATTATCCTTTTTATGACTGTTTATACCTTCTCTAGAACCTGGAGGATTTCTGTCCTTTTACATTTTTGTTATATTTATTAGTTTTCTCTTGTGTCTGCCTGCCCCGACTCCTTGCTCCCCCCACTGTGGGTATGGGGGTGTGAGTATGGTATACACTTTACACAGCTCATGTAGAGGTCAGAGGACAAATTCCAGCAGTGAGTCTACCATATGGGTCCCAGGGATCAAGCAGTCACCTTTACTGGCTCAGCCATGTTGTCAGCCGCACTTGTCTTTTTTTTTTATTAGTTTGTATATGAATGTATGTTTGTTTTTCAGAACAGGGTTTCTCTGTGTAGCCTTGTTTCTCCTGATCTCACTTTGTACTGGCCTTGAAGTCAGAGGCTGGGATTAGAGGAATGTGCCAAAATGCCTGGCTCACTTCTGTGTTTTTAGGTATTTGTAACAATTGTGCCCTGCTTCTTGTGGTAGTATCAGTAAGAGTCAAGTCAGGTGCTGTAACAAAATACTGTGGACTGGGTGACCACTGAAATTTATTTCTCACAATTCTGAAAGTTGGGATCTCTAATATTGAGGTGGTGGCTGATTTGATGGTTAGTAGTAAGGTCCCTCTTGATGCCCACATAACTGCCTTTTATCTGCCCTCTCATGGTAGAGTGATATCTCCATGTCGCTGTCTTTTCTTTCTCTCTCTGTCTGTCTGTCTCTGCCTTTCTCTCTCTCTCTTCCAAGACAGGTTTCTTCTGCGTAGCTCTGGCTATCCTGGAACTTGCTGTGTAGGCCAGGCTGACCGCTAATTCACAGAGATCCTCCTACCTCTGGGTCCCAAGTACTGGGATTAAAGGCATGTGCCACCTCCTCCTAGCTCATCTGTGTCTCTCTTTTTTTACAGTTTATTTTTATTTTATGTATATTAGGTGTTTTGGCTCCATGTATGTGTGAGTGCGTTAGATCCTTTGTAACAGAAGTTATAAACAGTTATAAGTTGCCGTTTGGGTGCTGGGAATTGAACCCCAAGAGCAGTTGATGCTCTTAACATCTAGCCATCTCGCCTACCCTCATCTCTGTCTCGTAACTCCATCTGTGAGGGTCCCATCCTCATGAACTTAATACCTCCAATGGCTCTTCCTCCAGATATTAGGCTTTGGGTATTGTGGCTTTACATAGGAATTCGAGGAGATATAAGCAGTCATAACAATGAGACTCTAAAGTGATCATAGAGACACAATAGTGATTGCAGCGTCAGAACTGAGTGCTGTATGGATTACATTCATGTCTTACTACCTACAGGGTTTTGGTTTCCACAGTTTTATATGTGCATGAAAGTATTCAAATAATAATGTCAGCTGGGCATGGTGGTGCATGCATGTAATCCCAGCACTCAGGGAGGCAGAGGCAGCCAGAGCTCCGTGATTTCAAGGCCAGCCTGTTGTACAAAGCAAGTCTAGGACAGCCAAAGCTACACAGAGAAGTCCTGTGTTGAAAAAAAAACAAAAACTAATGTCACTGGGGTGTAGCAGCTTGGTTTAGCTTTCTTTGGTTTGTGTCTGAAAGTAGGTATTTCCCTAGGAAGCTGTCTCCTTTAAATTAAGGATGTCACTTAGAACTAAGCTCTGGAGCTCAGTTATTATCTAGCTCTGCTAGGCTATAACTCCAGATTTTTAGTCAAAGAGATATAAAGTATTTTAGAGCATCTTTAGGTCATAAGATTATACTGGCATTTCCAATTCAGAGTTAATAAGCTTATTTTCATGTTTTTTTCTCTTTAGTTGAAAATCTTTGTTTATAATAACATTAATATAAACATCAACAGCTTGGTGGTAGTGGTGTACACCTTTGAATCCAGAGTGACACCTTGGAAGGCATCTCTGTGAGCTCAAGGCCAGTCAGGTCTACAGATTGAGTTCCAGTACAGCTAAGGCTACACAGAGAAACCTTGTCTCTAAAAACCAAAAATATCTGTAGATTTTAGTATGTTTATCCTATAGTATATGGCTAATATCTGCTTATAAGTGAGTATATGCCATTCGTGTCTCCTCTTCTGGGTTACCTCACTCAGGATGCTCTTTCTAGTTACATCCATTTGCCTGCAAATGTCATCATTTCCTTGTTTTTAATAGCTGAGTAGTATTCCATTGTATAAATGTACCACAATTTCTGTGTCCATTCTTTGGTTGACGGACATCTAGGTTGTTTTCAGATTCTGGCTTTTATGAATAAAGGTGCTGTGAACATAGTTGAGCAAATGACCTTGTTGTATGGTTGAGCATCTTTCTGATATATGCCCAGGAATGGTAGAGCTGAGTCTTGAGGCAGCACTATTCCCAATTTTCTGAGAAAGCACCAGATTGATTTCCAAAGTGGTTGTACAAGTTTACATTCCCACCAGCACTGGAGGAGGGTTCCCCTTTCTCCATATCCTCTCCAGCATTTATTGGCACTTAAGTAAAATCTAGAGACCTAAAGCAGCTAAACAAGGAGGACCCTAGGGAAAATGCTTAATTCTCATTCAGAAGGGCAAACAGGATCGACACTGGAAGTGCAATAAGAGAGGGAACAGATGTCCTCTAAAATACTCTTACCAGCAGGGATTCGAAGCAAATGCAGAGACTCATAGCCAAATCTTGGGCAGAGTGCAGAGAGTCTTATGGAAGAGGGGGGAGATGGAAAGACCCAGAGGGGACAGGAGCTCCACAAAGAGACCAACAAAGCCAAAAAATCTGGGTCCAGGGTGCCCTGTAGAGACTATCAAGGACTATGCATAGAGAGGGAGAGGGCCTAGACCCCCTGCTCTGATGTAGCCCATAGGCAGCTCCGTTTCCATATGGGCTTCCTCATAAGGGGAGCAGTGGTAGTCTCTTACATGAACTCAGTTGCCTGGTTTTTGATCACTTCCCCCTGGCAGGGCAACCTTGCCAGCCCACAGAGGAAGAGGATCCACACAGTCCTGATGAGACCTGATAGGCTAGGGTCAGATAGTAGGGGAGGAAGACTTCCCCATGTCAGTGGGAAAGGGGGGGAAGAAGGAGAAGAGGTGGGACCAGGAGGAGATGAGGGAGGAGCCTACAACTGGGATACAAAGTGAGTAAATTGTAAATAATAATAATCAATTTATTTTTAAAAATCAAAACCAAATAAGGTAAAAATAAATAAAAACATTCATTGAAGTTTGTCTTAACTCTGAAACTTACTTTGCTGGACTATAGTAGGACTGAGTAAGAAATTTTGTTAGAAGTGATCACTATTTAAATATACACATAAATAAGTTTATCTAATATATACATATATATATATATATATATATGATATACTTAGCTTTATCTGTCAACATGACATAGCTTAGAGAAGGTGGTCTCAGTTGAAGGGTTGTCTAGATCTGCTTGCCTTATGGGAATGTCTGTGGTGAATTTTCTTAATAATTAATTGATGAAGTAGTCTAGCCCACTGTGGGCAGTGCCATTCCCTGAGCACATGGCCCTGGGTATATATAAGAAAGTTAACTAAATATAAGCCTTCCACAAGCATAGCTGGCAAAGCATTATTCCTACACTGTTTCTGCCTCAAGGTCTTACTTGAACTCCTGCCCTAAATTTTCTCAATGATGATCTGTATATAACCTGTAAGCTGATACATACCCTCTCTTTCCCGAAGTTGTTTTGATGGTGGTGTTTGTCGTGGCAATGGAATGAGATTAAAGCAAATAATTGTTCCAGTCTTATTTTGATTAGTATTCATGTAGTCTATGCTTCTTTATTCTTTTCCATTTAAAGGCTATAGCACAACACAGTTCTCTTCTTATATAAAATACAGGAGGTATTCTTAAATTTGAATTGTGTGATCTTATTTGTATATTTAAACTCAAGATAGTTTCTTTTTGGTGCAGGCTTAAGTCTTTTAGTCCATTGTGGTAATCTTCATCTTTCATTGACTTAAACTTTTAAAGGTTATTTAATCTGTGTGGGGTATATGTATATGTGTATGAATGCATTTTATGTACAAAGATACATTTAAAAGAAATTTTGTTAGATGCTGTCACAGTCTTTTCCCTCTAAAGACCTATGGGGTCTCTGGGAGAGTGGCAAACTCTGCCGTCAGAATTCTGCACTGTCCTCAGCTCCGAAGTGAATCTTTTCCTTCTGTTTTTATACTTTTGCTGATCTAGTCAGTAGCAGATAGGAGCAGAACCTGTTCCAGTTCTCCCTGCTCTAAATACTTGAAAATTGCTTGAGACAGTATTTTGTCTTTTGATGGTGATCTCTTTAAATAGTCATCCCAACCCCAGGCATTGTGTTAGGGAAGTTGATGCTTTCCAGGTTTCTGTTCATTATAGGTAATATTGCCAGCAATATCTTGGTATTTTTATCTTGCCTGTGTTTATGGCTGTTCGTTTATCTGATGAGTCCTAAACATTAAGTCAGGGATTTTTCTTTCCCTCTCTTCCTCCCTGTGGTTTGCTCTGCCCACATTTGTGCCTGCACTCCAGAAGAGGGCACCAGATCTCATTATAGATGGTTGTGTACCACCATGTGGTTGCTGGGAATTGAACTCAGGACCTTTGGAAGAACAGCCAGTGCTCTTAACCTCTGAGCCATCCCTCCAGCCCCAAGTCAGGGATTTTGAAAGGACCAAAAGGAGAAAATAATTATAATCATGAGTCATTTAGAACTTTGATTCTCTCTCCTCTCCTTCCCTCTCTCTCTTCCTTCCTCTCTCTCTCCGTCTCTGACTGTCTCCCTGTGTGTCTGTGTCTGCCTTCTCTCTCTTTCTCTCTCTCATAAGATGTCATTCCTGAGTCCTAGACTTGCCAGTTAGGTAGGCTTGACTGGCTGGTAAGCCCCTATCTGTTTCTACCTCTCCAGCACTAGAATTACAAGGGTATTTATTGTATCACTCACAGCTTCTTATCATACTCAGGTCCTCGTGTTTGCACAGCAAGGACTTTACTAACTGAACTGTCTTCCCAGTCCCCAAAGATCATTGTTTCTTATAAACATTTTACTGCAAATGCTTTTAGTTGTATCATAAATGTGTTTAAGGTCATATGATACTTAGTTCCATCTGAAAAACAAGCCTTTGGCTTTTTAGTATTATATCTATTACAGAGTGAGAAAACAGTGTTTAAAATTTACAAGGAAAGGGCTAGAGAAATAGCTCAGTAGTTAAGTACACTTGCTGTTCGTGCAGAGGAACCAGGTTCTGTCACTAGCCACCCAAGCCATTTTCAGGTTTTAATGAGGATGGCTTGAATTACTTTGCTTAAAGCTTATTTTTTTTCCAATTTATTTAACTAAAGATACGTTAAGCACTAACTCTGATTTAGGTTATCATGAAGCTTTTTGTTCTTGTTTTGGTACTCTATTGAACCCAGCATGAAAATTTTAAGATCAGATAGTGCAGTGAAATTTTTGTGTTAGGGCTGGAGAGATGGTTGTGTGGTTAAGGTCGCTGCCTCTTCTACTGGAGGGCCTGAGTTCAATTCTCGGCACCCACGTGGCAGCTCACGACTATCTGTAGCCTCAGTTTTGGGAGCTCCAACATTCTCTCTAGCCTCTGTGGACACTGCTCACACGTGGTCCACATGCATGCAGGTAAAACACTCATAGATATTTAAAAAATTTTTTAATCTATAACTTTTCCAAAATAATAACTTATGCAACAGAGATTTGGTCATTTTAATAGTGGATATTATGTACTTAGATGATACATATCTGTATGTTTATGGTTTAGAAGCCTAGACAGAAATGAGATGAACTATTTTGTGTTTTTAGGGTGAATACTAATTTTGTTTTATTTATTTCTGCAGAATTATTATTTTGGAACTTTTTGATAATAGGTTTAAAACACATTTGAAATAATAGTTACCTTAGCCAACATAAATGGATCATTTTGTGTGTGTGTTTGTGACTGTGATCCTGCACTTAGTACAAGTATGAGTCTCAGAAAGTATTTTATATATGTAAAGATATAAAGATTATTGTTTTTTTTTTAAAATTGGATTTCGGGTATTTGAGAGTTTGGATTTTTGTTGTTTTGGTTTTTGGTTTTTTTTCAAGACAGTGTTTCACTGTGTAGCCCTGGCTGTCCTAGAACTTGCTCTGTAGACCAGGCTTGTCTTAAATTCAAAGATCTACCTACCTCTGCCTCCTGTGTGCTGGGATTAAAGGTGCTACTATTGCCTAGCTACAGCTTTTTGAAATGGGATCTCCCTGTGTTGCTTAGGCTAGACTCAAATTTGCTATCTACCTGTCTCAGCCTCCTGGGTAATTAGAATTGTATGGAGGTGCCACCACACCCGGTTTGAAGTCTTTTTTTGAGTTGCTCATATTAGATAAGAGTGTAGAGGTTTTATTGAGTCTCTCACAGTGACAAGTGAAACTACACCAAGTGACAGGTGTAGAATATTTATAACATACAAGAGTCTAGAGCTGCTAGGGTCAACCTGCTGCATTCTCGAAGTAGATGGCACACTGAGTCTGCTTCCTTGCTACTGTGCCTCCCTCTTCACTTCCTGCTCAGTGAACTGAGGATTGAACATAAACTTTTGTGCTTTTGTAGAGGATAACGTAGCAGAAAATGAAATTTACCTGTACATTCCACCTTGGTGGAACCCATGGGTAAACCATGGGTTGGACATATTTAGGATAGCTTTTTAAGAATGGTGATTTAGCTTTACTTTCCAGTATTACTGGGAAAAATGTAGGGGAAAGCCATTACAACATATTGAATTGTTCGCATTTGAATTAAACCTTTTAGTCACAGGTGTAGTATTAGCCAGTATCTATTTGTTGATTACATAAGGAGGCTTGGATAGTGTTCCCTAATCTGTTATACCCATCCTTTTAGAACTTGGATTACCTTGAGACAAGTTGTTCATCTCGGTTTTTACTCTAGGTCTCCTATTAATTTAGAACTGACCAAATAAGCTAATTTAGTTGCCAGTGAATCCCAAGGACTAGCTTGTCTCTTCCTTCCCAAATCTAGGATTACAAACATGTGCCGACCACATCCCGCCTTTTGTTTTATGTGGGTTGTAGGGATTGAATTTGGGTCTTAATGCTTACAGAGCAAGTACTTTGCCAACTGAGCTATGTTCCCAACTCACAGTTTAAGTCTTTGTGTGTATATGTGAAGGACAGGGGTCACTGTTGGTGTCTTTCTCAGTTACTCTCCTTCAGTGAATGTGAAGTTCACTGCTTTGCTCACATTGGCTGGCCAGTGAGCTCCAGAAATCTGCCTGTCTCTGTTTCCTGCTTGTACTACGGGCATTTTTATTGACTAAACCATCTACCTATCCTGTAATTAATTAATTCAAAATAATTAGTTTTTTAATTTAAAAAATTATTTTATGTGCATTAGTGTGAAGGTGTCAGATCCCTTGGAATTGAGGTTACAGACAATTGTGAGCTGCCATTTGGGTGCTGGGAATTAAACCCGGGTCCTTTGGAAGAGCAAACAGTACTCTTAATCACTGCGCCATCTCTCCAGCCACAATGTTTGTTTTTTTGAGACAGTTTATCTATGTGGTCCTGGGTGGTCCTGGAAATAGCTCTGTAGATCAGGCTGCCCCTGAACTCAGAGATCCACCTGCCTCTGCCTCCCAAGTGCTGAGACTAAAGGCATGCACCACCACCGCCTGGCCTGTAATTATTTGTAATAATCCTTTGGAAATATACCGAATGGAAAAGAGCTATTGACTTACTGAAAATTATGCAGACTGGTACAGTGGCTCATGTCTATAATCCTAGCACTTGGGAGACTAAAGCAGGAGAATTACTATGAATTGGAAGCTAACCAGGGCTATTGTGAAACCCTGTCTCAAGAAAGAAAAAAATACAGGAAAGATTTTGCATCTAGCTTATCTCCATTTGCTCTGGATTGTTTAATAAAATTTCAACCAGAAAGCAGCAAATAGGCAAATGTCTATTTGTGATGAAAGAATTCAAAACAAGAATATAACCACATAACCATTTTTTTTTTTCTTGACAAAGAATAGGGATTTTGTGTGTGTGTGTGTGTGTGAATATTGATGTCAGCCTTTTCTCTTTTCAGTTGCTTTAGGTCGTAACCAGCCTTTGAAAAAGGAGAAACCAAAATGGAAAAGCGATTATCCCATGACAGATGGACAACTACGCAGCAAGAGGGATGAATTTTGGGACACTGCACCAGCATTTGAAGGCCGGAAAGAGATCTGGGATGCCTTGAAGGCTGCTGCACATGCTTTTGAAAGCAATGATCATGAACTGGCACAGGCAATCATTGACGGTGCAAACATAACACTGCCACACGGTAGGTTGGTAGGTTTGGCATCCTGATGACAAAGGGCATAATCTCTTTGCCTCCGGTAGCAGGGAACCACGCTGGGGTGAAGCTTTTGCATTTCTTCTACACGCTACTCTAAATCTTTATATGATAGTAAAAAACAGTTTTCCTCTTTTTATATCTTTCAGCTGGTGGTAGTTTGTGTCTTGGTTCATTTTTATGTTTCTCAATCTCAGAAAAGAGAACATTTGATAAACTCTTTTCTTTTCCTGTGTGATTTAGTTCTCTCTAGAGACAGACCCCATCTGCTTCTCTTTCTCTCTTGCAGTGTGCATTCCCCACCTGGTGGTAGTTGCTGCTGCTGTTACCACCATAACTGTTTTCCTGGAGAACTGGAAAGTCTCAGCTATAAGTGTTATAAAAGTGCAGACTTCATGGATGCTCCGTAGTCATCATGCTTTCCCATCATTTAGCATGAGCAGACCTAAACTTGAAGTTCATTAAAAAAATTATTTGGGGAGAGAAGGGCCAACAGAGAGATGGCGCAGTGGTTGCTGTTCTTGCAGAGGATCTGGGTTTAGTTCCCAATCATTTGATGGCTCACAAGTATCTATAACTCCAGCTCCAGGGAAATCTGATTCACTCTTCTGGCTTCTGCAGGCACTGCATGTATGTGGTACATTTATTTCATATAATACTTACATACATACATACATACATACATAATTACATATGTTTAGATATACATATAAAATAAGATAAAAATCTTTTTTAAAGATGTATTTATTTTTATTTTCTATGTATGGGTTTTTTGCCGTGTGGGTGCTAGGAAACAAACTCATGTCCTGGAAGAGCAGCAGCAGCAGCTCTTAACTGTTATGCCACCTTTTCAACCCCAACTTCAAAGTTTTTAAGGGTAGTTTTCCATGACTCTAGCCTAAGCCTTATAAGAAACCTTTCTTGCTTTAGGAATGTGACTAAGAACCACCATAATATGTATGTATCCAGGGACACATAGATGCTAAACTCTTGTATGGTCTGCTTTATTCGAACCATTAAATGTTTCATGTTATGTTAAGGTTTAGGTATTAGTTTTATATATGTACTCTTTCGTGGTTGTTTTTTTTTTTCCTTTGTGTATTGTGTTTTTCTGATAACCACCTATATTTACTGTTGTTCTCTGTTCATCATTATGCCACTATTGTTTTCCCCAAGGTCTTTTTACCTTGTTCATTTGTAGAGAGCAGTGCTTTAGTAATTTAATCATTTGCAGAATGTCCTTTAACTCTTTGTCCAATACAGGATGCTTTACTCATAAGCCTTGCCAACTTTCCAAATCCCCATTATGCTCTATAACTAGTCAAACTTCTAAGAAGCATTCCTTCTGCCTGTTACTTATTATGAGAGCTTATTAACATGGGCTTATATCACTAACATTTATTGAACACCCACTTTCTCTACACACGTAAAAATGATCACTCCTATGTTTGAAGTATTTGAATAGAGTATGATTTAGTCCCATTTAGTCCCAGTTTTTAAGGCTAGTGTTTTAAGTTCTTTTCCTCTTCCATGATTGTAGATTAGGAGGTGGTGACGTGGTCTTTCATCTGGCTCCTCAGCTACCCTATTAATGTGACAGAGAATGAAGGTTCTTCTTTCACAAAGTTGTGTTACTCATTTCTTTCTGATGCTTACATCCCTTATTTCCCAAGCAGATTCTGTTGTGTTGGCCTGCAAGTGGATGTAAGGAGAATCATGTTTATGTGGTAGTTTTAATCTAGAATTAAAAAACTTTGAGTTCCTTGTTTTATCCTTAACATAGCTGATTATGTTCTCCAGATTGTGGCTTTACTTAAAAGCTTGTGGAGGCAGGGATCGACAGGATGGCTCAGCAGGTGAAGGTGTTTGCCATCAAGCCTGATAACATATGAGCTCGATCCCAGGAATCGACAGAGTGGAAGGAACGTGAACCAGCTCCCTCAGGTCGTCCTCTGACTTCCATAGGTGCACTGTGGCATGCACAAACACAGTAAATGTGTTAAATATAACAAATGTACTTTAAATTGCTTTTAAGTTCATAAGGGTATCTGTTTTGTGTACAGGCATAGTCTATGCATATCCTGTTGAGTGTAGACTCAAATCTCTATGAAGATTTAAGTCTGATTTCTGCTTATCTACATAAGCTGTCAAGAATAATGTTGCCGGAGCTGGAGAGATGGCTCAGTGGTTAAGAGCACTGTCTGCTCTTCCAAAGGACCCAGGTTCAATTCCCAGCACCCACGTTACAGCTCACAACTGTTTGTGATGCCAGTTCTAAGGATTCTGACACCTTTACACTCATGCATATAAAATAAAATTTAAATAACTTATAAAAAAAAAAGAAGAAGAAGAATGTTGTGGTGGTGCATACCTTTAATCCCAGCACTCAGGAGACAGAGGTAGGTAGATCTCTTTGAGTTTGAGGCCAGTTGCTCTACTTAACTGGTCCTGTGTAACCAGGCCTACATAGACAGATCCAAAACAACAACAATAGTAATTTTTGCTGCCAGTCTTGTCAACCAGTGCATCAGGGGGAACTAATTGAAATTTGAGACTATTGTAGGAACTTCAGCTCCTGCCACTCTGCTTAATAAAGTCTGAAGCCAGATATCGTTGCATACACCTTCAGTCCTAGCACTTGGGAGGAAGAGGAGCTCTAGTTTTGGGGCCAGCCTGGTCTACAGAGCAAGTTTCAGAAAAGTCGGGGTTACACAGAAGCTTTGTCTCAAATATCCAAAAGAAAGAAAGGAAGAAAGTGTGTGTGTGGGGGGAAGAGTTATATATTCTGCATATGCATGGAAAAACCATGCTAATGTCTGAGCATTCCTCTCTCAAATGAATTGTAACAGACTTGTAGGTAATAATGTTCTGTCATTGATACCTTTCAGTGCTTCCTTATTCTTCTCCGAAGCTTATCAGTGCTATTCTTGAGTGGGCCTATTAATTCTGTTCTGTCATATAGTCTTAATTTGCCATTAGTTGCAATTCAACCACTTGATTGAATATTTTTACTTAGACCTGCTCAGTGATAGGTTTTGATACTGCTTGTGCTTTTACTGTAGTAATTAAAGCTGTGTGACTTTAAACAAATTACTTCTGTAACCTTCAATTTTTCTTTGTCATATGTGGACTGTGCTAACCATCTGTCTGGTTGGGTTGTTGAATTGGTTCAATGTGATGATACATATGAGTCATTTATGTTAATGCCTGACCTACCAGAGGCACTTAGTAAACAGTGGGGCTGCTGAGTTTACTTTTTTACACTGGACTCTGGCACTAACAAGTAAGTTTTCTGCACCAGCCTTAACTCACCTGACCTGGCTATGTCCACCTTCCTATAGCCTGCTGTCTATATAAAAAAACCTTTTCCCCATAGTTTTAATAGTATTTTAAAAAGTTAATTGCCTTAAATTTCTTTTTTTTTTAATTCAGTGTTTTGACTTTTATTGAGTCTTTGTGAGTTTCACATCATGCACCCCAGTCCCATTTATATCCACCCTTCACTCTGGCTACCTACCTCCCCCCAATAAAACATGCAATCAAATAACAACAAAACATTAAAAAACATTTCATCATGGGAGCTGTGGTAGGTCACAGTATGCCCAACAGCATAACCCCTGTCCACATATCTTCACTTGGCAAGTGTTCATTGCAGTGAGTCATTGTTCTGGTTCAAGGTCTATGGCTTCTGTGACACCATCAATATTGGATTTTCCTGGAGATTCCTCCCAGTCATCCTGTTGTTGCTTGTGTCATGGATATCCTGCAGCTTTGGATCATCAGGACTGGTCCTTTCACACTCCTCAACTGATTGAAGATACAGATTTTGGAACAGGCCAGTTAAGAGCCCTGGATCTGAGCCTGGGTGGGCGCTCAGCTAGTTAGCCTTCCTGCTCTCCCTTATCTGCATCACTGGGGTGAGCTCTCCAGCACTGCTCTGGCTAGGTCACCAATGCTGCCAGGCAGGGTCTGCTCTCATGCCCTAACCTTGGGCTCACTAGCACCCATGCCTCTAAAGCTAGCTGCACTGTGCTGCCCAGTCGAGGTTTAGGGCCAGCTCCCCCAGTGTGCTGCAGCCTGTGAGGGGCGGGGCCAGCTCCACTGTACTTGCAAGGTGCAAGATCTGCTCTCTAGAGTGCTACAGCCAATGAGGGGGCAGGGCAATCCAAAGGGACCAAGGAGATGGCTCAGTGGATAAAAGCACTTGCCAAGCAAGCCTGATGACCTGAATTTGATCTCTGGAAGCCATATTAAAGACAGATGTAGTGGTACACATCTAGCCTGAAGTTTACTTTGGAGACCCTGCCTTAAAATAAAATAGAAGACTAGAACTGACTTCTGAAAGTTGTCCCAACCTATATATACATTCACAATATATATATATTTTTAAATAGGAAAAAAAAACAAACTCCAAAAACTTTAAGAAATGGCTGAGGGCCAGATATGGTGCATACGTGTAATC
>CM053757.1:21945802-22034762 GCA_028658305.1 Pachyuromys duprasi
GTGAAGTCAGATTGTAAGCAACCAGAGAAAATAGTTGACCAAGGAAAAGTAAAACATCCGAGATAATCATCTAGATCAAATATAAATAAAAACACTTTCAGGAAATTATGTAAGAAATAACAACAAAAGTGATGACTTGGTAGCCTTCTACCAAACATGGGGAGCCTTCGGGGCTTCTGGGGTTTGTGAGATGATGGCTTCCCTAGAGGTATTTATTCTGATGTAGGTTTGTGAGAAGAAGAAGAAAAAGTCTGCAGTGGATATTAGGTAATAATGCAAGCAAGCCTGGCTAGAACTTTGAAAATAGTGAGGAACTGCTAGAATTCAGCTGAACGTCAGTCCCAGAGGGTGGTGATGGCAACCTTCTGTAAGTTCTGATGTAGCCAGGGCTATGTGTGAAATCCCCACAATGGTCAGCTTTTGGAACAGTGCCGCCTTCTTGTGCATATCACACTGGCCTTCTCTGAGAACACATATGTGAGTGTATAAGCAGATGCTCAAGATCTCTGTGTTCGATGCCCGCCAGTGGTCCCTTCTAGTTTCCTGGATTCTGTGGGTGCTCCAAGTCAAGCACACAGCTAAGATTTGATCATAAGATTTGTCCACAGGATTGAGAAGATGTGACCTTTGTCTTTCTGGGTGTGGGTCTAATATTTTCCAGTTCCATATATTTACCTGCACATTTCATGATTTTATATTTCTTTGCAGCTTTTTAGGTTCCGAGGTTTCATCATCCATTCATTAATGATGGACATGCAGGCTGGTTTCCGTGTCCCGGCTCTTGAGAATAGAGCAGTGATGAGAGTGGCTGAGCATGCGTATCTCTGTAGTGGGCCATAGGGTCCTTCGTGTGTGTGTGCTGAGGAGTGGCCTCGCTGAGCCATACAGTCTAGTTCTGGTTTTTCGAGGAATACTGCACTGATGTGCATAGTCAGCCCAGGCTTTTACATGGTTCTGGGATCAAAACTCAGGTGCTGCCGGCCACGGTGGCACCCACCTTTAATCCCAGCACTCAGGAGGCAGAGGCAGGCAATCTCTGAGTTCTCTATAGAGAGAGTTGAGGTCAACCAGGGCTGTTACACAGAAATCCTGTCTTGAAAAAAAACAAACAAAATCCCTCAGGTCCTTGTGCTTGTGAAGCAGGTACCTCACCAACGAGGCCGTCTCCCCATCCACACTTGGCCTCTCCAAGCAAACCTTTCCATCTTTCATTGCTCCAGTCTTACTTTCTTTTTGGTTTTGTTTTTTTGAGACAAGGTTTCTCTGTATAACAGCCCTGGCTATTATTGTACAGAATCTGGGAACTCGCTTTGTAGACCAGACTGGTCATCTACATTTACGGTAGACATTTTCTGCTATGGTTATGAGTATTAAATGTTTATATATGTTTGTGTGTGTGTGTGTTTTAAGTATATAATTACATAATATAATGTGCTTAGGACTAAGCCTAATAAGCATTCTGAAGTGTTTGTGGTTTTCAGTGTATACATTGAATTTGGCTACCTAAGACCTGAACACTGACAGTGTGAGTGGACATGCGTATGTGAAAGGGGGAAATCTCAGAGTGCCCCACCCCATGCAAGTGTCTGATCATTGCTGAGAGAGGGAGAATTGCTTATCTTGCCTACTTGCTTATCTTTTTCAAAACTTTATATTTGTTCTTTGTGAATTGCACATCATACACCCCAGACCCACTCATCTTCCTGACCCTTCATATCTGCCCTCTGCCCGTGTAAACCTCCTGCCCCATAAAACAACAAAATCTTACGGTAGAAAATGAGTCACAATGAATGAATCACACACTATACTCTTGTACACACATCTTTACTTGCAGATGTTCATTGCACTGAGTCATTGATCCGATTTCTGCCATACTATCAATATTGGATCCCCACTGGGACTCCTAGGATATCCTGTTGTTGCCCTGTGACATGGCAGTCCTGCAGCTTTGGATCTGCAGACCTGGCTCCTTAACAAGCTCCAACAATTCATAGATTGGGTTGATGTTGGGTTGGGCCAACCAATGCAAAGCCCTGGATCTGGGCCTGAGTTGGTCAGCCTACCAGCTCTCCAGCATCACCCCAGCCAGCTCAACCCAGTGCTGCAGCTGTTAAGGGGCAGGGCTCTCTCTCCTGCTCTCATGCCCTCTGGCCTGGTTCGCTCACCCCAACACCACCAGGGCCAGCTCTACTTTGCTGCCTGGGTAAGATGCAGGGCCTGCCCTCCCAAGAGCTGCAGCTGGCTTCTCTGGAGCTGATCAGTTGGTTATCTAATAGAATGTGATCAGCCCAATAGAATGTGACCAGCCTGAAATCATACACCGGAAACACTAAAGGGACTCGGTAGGTTTTATTTATATATGTATATATAACAGAAAGAAAAGAGGTCATTCATTAAGGGGGATATGGAAGGAATGGCAAAAAAGGTTTTTTTAATTTTCCTGCTAAGTGGTAAGAAGATACACTGTCTTGTGCTTGAATAACTACTTTCCAGTGACATCCTGTGATAGCAAAGTATGGGTTTGGGGCACACATCTCTATCTTCCAAGTGTTTAGTTAAATAGGTGTTTGTTTTTTTTCCTGAAACCTCATGTGTACTGATTTTTCACTTAGAAGTAGATTCATTTAATGCCAAAATTGTACCATAATTTGCTGAAGTATGCTAAACTTCTCTATTCTTTGAGACTTTAGGAGTACCATTTTAGAAAAAAATGATATACAAGTGTTTATCAGAATCCTGTAATTTAATCTTTGCAGATAGCAAAGATTATTCACATACAAAGTGACATGTTGATGCTGTGAAAACGTATGTTTTGGGGACTACTGTAGGTTGAGGACTACTGCAGATTGGGGGGTACTCTTTTTAAACTTGTCCCTTCCTGCTGTTTTCATTTAGTGCATGTGGTTAGGATCTGAGCCTGAAACAATTAAAAACTAAGCAAAGAATCTCACCCTCACTTTCTGGGTTTGTCTTTATTCTCCCAGTTAGGTGGTTTTTCTTTTTCTGCCAGTTTTAACCCCTCACTGGGCTCATGATTCCTGTTATTAGTCTTCACACAGTTGGTAAAATAATCTGTCTTGATCACCTGTGTAACCCTAGAAGCTAGAACATCACCTGGGCTGCATTACAGCATCTGTCTGAGAAGCATCTCATTTGCCTGTGTTAGCACTGTCAGGCCTCAGTTGTTGCTGCCTAGAGTGCCCATCACTGATCCAAGTGCCCCAGGATGCTTGGTGTTCATTCCTTATTTACTTTGTATCTACTTTTATTTTCATATCATTATTCCTTTTCTTTAAGTGGTGTTGAAAAAAACATGCATTTCTGTAGCACTTCTCTATCATGTCAAATCTAGTTGTTTTTCTATTTTCTGAGGTCTCAGTGACAAATGCTTAAATTTTCAAAATCGCCTGTCTACTTACCTGTAGTGACTATGTTCTGTGTACTCACCTTAATCAGAGGCTCCTGTGGATCGGGTCAAGCTTGACTCACAAGCCTTCTCACCTTGGTGCCAGTGATGTGTTGTGCACTCCATGGTCTTGACCAAGTGTTGGCAGACACGCTGGAATGTCACTGCTCTTGTGCACTTTTGTGTAAAACCACTATTGACAGGAGCAACTTTGTCCAGAGAAGCAGTAAGATGGTGTAGTGTTAAAATATTGTTCAAAAGACATCAGCCAGTTGTTATGGGATAATACTCACCTGTGGACTAGAATATATATAAACACTATTTTTATTGATTGATCTGTGGTTTCTATGTAACTATACCCTAAAGAAGAAATGAAGTCATGTTTAATTAAGTGATCTGTATCCCTTGCACTAATAGCATGTGTTGTACAGGATCGTTAGGCTGTTTTCGCGTGGGTGGTAGACTTTAGCATATTTGCCCAGTACTCCGCGCATCACCCTTGACTTGGCAGCCCTCCCCTTCCTCTAGTCAGGAGTACTGCAGTTTCACGCTGCTTTTATCTTATCAATTTACATATGGTTTTTAAAGATTAATCTTTTTTTCCTGATGTATATGGGTGTTTGCCTTCATGTTTGTGTACCACATGTATGCATTACCCCAATGGCTACAATACAGAGTCATGTCCCCCGGAACTAAAGTTACAGATGCTTGTGAACTGCCATGTGGGTCCTGGTCCTCTGAAAGAGCTTCCAGTGCTCTTAATCTCGGTGCCATTTCCCCATTTTGTTGTTGTTGTTTGTTTGCTTTTGTTTTTTGAGACAGGGTTTCTCTGTGGTGCTCTGGCTGTCCTAGAACTAGCTCTGTAGAACAAGCTGGCCTTGGACTCGCAACATCTGCCTGCCTCTACCTCCTTGAGTGCAGGGATTAAATGCGCCACTATGCCCATGCATAATTTTTATATGTATATTTTAATAGGTTTTTAGAATGCTTTTTAGGTTCATCGCCAAATGTACAGACTACATAAAGAATTTTTTTTTAATGTAGTTTCTGTTTCCCCTACATTCACAGCTTCCCTCAGCAGCATTCATCCCAGAATAGTCATTTGTTGAAATGAGTAAAAGTGCATTGTCATATCATTAGCACCCAAAGCACAGAGCTTACATAGGGTCACATCAGTGTTGTACACTCTAGGTTTATACAGATTTATAATGGCATCTGTTCACCAGTTAGTAGTACCATACAGAGTGACTCTACTGTCGTAAACCCTCTGTGTCCCCCTATCTATTCTTCCCTCCATCCTGTGACCTGCCAACAACTGATTTTTATTTATTTTTGGTATCTTCCCACTTTTGCCTTTTCCAGAGTGCCAGATACTTTGATTCATTGACAGTGTGTAGCCCTTTCAAACTGGCTCCTTTCTGTTAGTATTAAGTACTTTTCATGAAGTGATAATTCATTTTCTTTGTAGTGCAAAATAAAATCCATTGTATATTCCACAATTTATTCACTCACACACTAAAGGACAACTTACTTGCTTCTGTGTAGAAATTTCTGAGTGGACCCAAGTTTTTACTTCCTTTGGATCATCTGATAAGAAATTGCCAGACTAGAGGCTGAATGTGGTGGTATATTCCTAAGTCCCAGCACTTGAGAGGCAGAGGAAGGAGGATCACAAGTTGGAGCCCAGTCTTGGCAACGTAAAGTGAGTTTAAGATCAACCAGACTACATAGTGAGACCCTGTATCAAAAGAGAAGTTGCCAGGGAGGATCTGAGAAGTTGGAAAGGGGAAAAGGAAATAAAAGCCGGTGGTGGTGGCGCACACCTTTGCTCCCAGTGCTTGGAAGGCAGAGACAGGGGGATCGCTAGGAGATTAAGGCCAGCCTGGTCCACAGAGTGGGTTCCAAGACAGGGCTACACAGAAACCCTGTCTCAAAATAACAAAAAAAAGAAAGAGAAAAAAAGAAGAAAAAGGTTATAATAATAGAGTGTAATTGAGAGAGGAGGGGAGGGGTCAAGCTGTCTTCCTAAGTAGCTGTGAAGGAAATTCCTTATTGCTGCAGTCTCTCCAGCTTGGTATTGTCAGAACTCTGGGACTTTGCCCGTTGTATACTGGTTAGGTTAATTAGTGGTATGCTATCGCACATCTGTTCATCTGCTTATCTTCTACCTGCTCATTTTTTGTGAAGAGTCTTATTAAGGTATTTGAGCTTAGTTTTCTGAAAATTTCTGTTTGTATTTGTTGTTTTGAAACAAGGTTTCACTGTATGCCTAGGCTGGCCTCAAGCTCAGTGAGAGTTCTATGTATGTTTGTGTAACAGTCCTTTATCCAGTATAGCTTGAAATTTTTCTTGGGAGTTTGTAGGTATCTTTTTATTTTCTTGACTGTCTTTAGCAGAGTCTAAATTTTCTAATTCTCTCTCTCTCTCTCTCTCTCTCTCTCTCTCCCCCTCTCTCCCTCTCTCCCTCCCTCCCTCCAGTTTGTAGATTAGACTGGCCTTGAACCCACTGAGATCCTCCTGCCTCTGCCTCCCTGAGTGCTGAGGCGAGCGTCACCGAGTCCCGCCCCTTTGTTTCTTTAACACAGATCCGTTGATGGTATTTGTGTGAGTCTTATTTCTGAACTTTCAGCTGTTTTCATTGATCACGTTTGTGTTTGAGTGTTGGGTTTTTTCAGGTTTTTTTTTTAAGATAACCTAGACTATGTGTATATACTAACCTCAACTATGACAGTCTTCTTGCTTCATACTTCTGAGTGTTGGGATTTTGGTATGAGCTATCCAGCTCCACACTATCTTGGTTACTATTAATTTATCATAAACCAGTCTTTCTAAGTTAATTTTTTCACCTTATTTACATTTTAGAGAAGTTTGTCCAGCATCTACCAAAAAAAAAAAAAAACCCAAAACACTCCTTGGATTTTGATAAGAGTGGCATTAAAATGATAAATTAAGAACTGACTGACATCCCAACAGTATCATCTTCTCAATGCATAGTTCTTTGGTTTAACATTTTATCATTTTCTTGTAAGTCTTACACATTTGTTAAATATTATATCTACATGTCCCACTTTGTATGTGCTAAAATACATGGTTTTGTGATTTCAGATACCATCTGTTTGCTTTTGCACATGGAGTAGTTGGTTTTATCCATTAACCTTAATGTGAATGATCATTGGATATGAAATCATTTTGTTGATTTTTCTGTAAAATCAGAGGTTCTCAACCTGTGGGTCCCAATCCTTTTGGGGGTCAAATGACTTTTTCACAAGGGACAAATATCAGATACCCTGCACAAGCAGATACATTATGATTCATAACACTGGCAAATTTATTTAAGTAGCAACAAAAATAATTTTATGGTTGGGGGTCACTACAACATGAGAAACTAAAGGGTTGCAGCATTAGGAAGGTTAAGAACCAGTGACATAGACAGTTGTATTAGTGACAAGACACTTCTATTCTTTCCTTCCCATAGATCCTCCTGCCTCTGCCTCCCAAGTGCTCGGATTAAAGGTGTGTGTATCATCGTCACCACCACCACCTAGCCCATTTTACTGAGAGTTTTGATCAGGAAGTACTAGGTTTGCCAAGTGGTTTTCCTCATCTGATGGGATTATATTATTTTATTCTTGTTTAACCTAATGCTATGAATTGGCTAATAAGTATCTGAAGGATGAATTAGTCTTTAATACTTAACAAGTAATACATAGAACAAGCCTTGGAATGGTATGTGATCCTTTTTCTATAGTGTTGTAGTTGATTTGCCTAGTATTTTGTTGAGGATTTTTTAGTCTGCTTATGAGATATTAGTCTGTAGAGGTGTTTTTGTATTGTTCCTTTAGCATTATGGTAATGCTTGTCTCAGAATGCATTAGGAGGTTTTTCTTCTGTATTGTAAAAATAGAAGGTTGTTATAATTTCATATTTATGTTCAGCAGAATTCACCGTTGAAGCCATCTGGACTTAGTGCTTTCTGTTTTAAAAAGTTACTGGTTATTGATCCAACTTCTGTAGATAGGGTCTATTCAGATTATCTATTTGTAAGTTTCATCAGCTAATGTCTTTTCAGATAAAGTCAGAATGGCCTGTTTCATCTAGTGGATCAAACTTGAAAGTAGAGGGGTATTCATAGTCCTCTGTGTCACTTTTACTGCTGATGTGTAGTTATGGATGCACAGTCCTTCGTGTGGTTTCTTTGCTCCTGCTGCCAAAGGCACAGGAGGTTTTGCTCTGATGTTTGTAGTGAGGGCGTGGGATAAAGTCACAAGGCCCCACCTCTGACTAAGCTCTTAAGAGCTTTCTCTTCACTTACCTAATGTTAGAAGTTAAGATGGGAGTGCTGTCGGGTTTGAGGCTGAAAGCACTGTGACCAGAAGCACACTCATTGAAACTGTCGTATCCCCCTTTCTCTGCAGGTGCACTAACAGAGTGCTATGATGAGCTGGGGAACCGATACCAGCTGCCAGTTTACTGCTTGGCACCGCCAATCAACATGATAGAAGAGAAGAGTGACATAGAGACTCTGGATATCCCTGAGCCACCTCCCAATTCTGGACACGAATCTCAGCTCCGCCTGCGCCTCTCTACAGGCAAAGATCTCAAGCTTGTGGTGCGCAGCACAGACACGGTGTTCCACATGAAGAGGCGCTTACACGCCACAGAGGGCGTGGAGCCGGGCAGCCAACGGTGGTTCTTCTCTGGCAGGCCTCTCACTGATAAGATGAAGCTGGAGGAGCTGAAGATCCCCAAAGACTATGTGGTGCAGGTTATAGTAAGCCAGCCTGCACAAAACCCAACACCAGTGGAGAACTGAGCTGGGCTGGCCTGCCTTCAAGATCCCTTGGCTCCTTTTTATTGTTACTGTTTCCTACTCTATGGCGTGAAATTTATTTTCACTGCTCTGAATTCCCTATATAAATGGATTTAGTTCTGAGGAATTACCAGTGAAAAATTCCATCTGTGATGGAGACCAACAAAAATAATAAAACACACAGAGCCAGCCTCTGGGACTCCTGTAATTATAATTTCTAATTTGAAAGGCAGTTAATAGATAACCATTTATTTTAAAACATTTATCAACTATGTAATGGCTATATTTAAATGATTTGGAGTATAAACAGACAGCGGACCCATCAAGAACAGCACCAAGCACCTTTTGGATACAGAATTTTTAAAGACATATATGTCAAATATTTCCAGAACCATTAATAACAGTTTTTTGTTTTGGTTTGTTTTGTTTTGGCAGAACATGAAGCAGCGGAGGGTTTTACTTTTCTTCTGGGTTTGCATTCATGCTCCATCAGGAGGCGGTGCGGACTGGGAGTTGTCAGCGTTGCCTCCCCTACCCTCCAAGTTATGTTCCTTATTCATATACAGTCAGTTCTGCTGCCATTCAACACACTGGCAGCAGGGACCCTCTGGAACACTGGACAGCAATTTAATAAGCAGTCAGAGTTCTCATTCTCAGTTGAGAAGTCTCAGCTTGCTGCAGAGCATTTTAAAATGTCTTTGGTACCCAGGCTTGACAGCTAGCTACTATGTAACGCTCACTCATCTATCACTCTGCTTGGCCATTTCTAGAGCTGACTGACCCCACCTTATATATTTCTGGGCCAGTCAACATAGAAATGGAATATGGCAGCTTTCACTCCAGAATTAAAAGCAATCCGCTTTTGTGCCTGCAGGGGATGTGAGTAAAACCCTCTGCCTGTTCCTGGGAAAACTGTGCCTATTCTCAGCCTTGGAGAAGATTCCAGCTGAAATTTTTCAAGTGTGACAGTTTTCTAGTGTCACTTAAACAACACTGGTGAGAACAAGTGGTGGCACCTGGCTCTAGACTGGAGTGTTTTTACTCCACTCTAATCATTGTGGGTGGGCAGTGTTCTTTCCCTCACCTTTGCAACAAAGGTGAATTAACCATCATCTGCACATGAGGCTAAGGGATAGGAACTCAGTGAAGCAGCCTTACCTTCTCTAGAGAAGGCTGGAGAGAGCTGCCAAAGGTTGTATTTAGGTGCCTGCCTAGGGAGGCAGAATTAGGTCTCAGAATTTGAGACCAGCCTGGAATACACAGCTAGTTCTATGCCAGCCAGGGCTACATAGTAAGGCTCTTTCTCAAAAAAAAAAAAATTGTTAGTTTGATGAGAAGGGCTCTAACATGACCACACTAAATCTTTGAAAGTTTGTCAGATGTGAGCAGTAGATGAAAGAAGGTTCTGTGCTCTTCTCATTGGGGAAATACCAAACCTCCAATACATACTTGGATATAAAACACAATTCATAATGCTAGTGGCAAAATGAGACTGCTGAGTAGTGTAAGATGGAATTAAATTTCCTATAGCCTGTTTAAATATATCAATGATTGTAACTTAGTTTCTGAGAACTTTAACCACTTCCCTAATTCTGTTCATCTTTTTAAAGTTTGTGACTGATTTGTTTGTGATTTGATGGTGACTGAGTCCAATCTCAGGAGGAGCACATAGCTTTAACTACAATGGAGGATGCTCACATCCCCATGTGGAAGCTCTAGGGTATTTCAGTACATCACCCACCATCCAGAGGCAGATTTGTTTGTCACATTGAATAGCAATATCTCTCAAAGTCCATTAACTGGAAAAGAATGTTTAAAGCTGTTATTTTTCTAAAGGAAATTTGATGGTGTCACCAATAATCTATGTTTGGTAAAAAGGTCTTGCTTGTTTCTTGAGGGTTTGTCCTCTCTAAGAATCTGTGTTATTGTTTTTATTTTAAAGGAACATATACTTTGAATAACGATCCTCCAGGCGTGGTGAGAAAAAAAAAAACCTAGGTGCTGGTAATTGTCAGTAGATGAACCTAGGTGAGAAAAACATGGTGCTGGTAATTGTCAATAGATTGATGTAAGATTGGATCAATACTTGATGTGTATAATTTTAGTATATAGGAATTTTGTGCTTTTTTTAAAAAAAAGAAAAAAGTAAAAGTTTCACTTTTCTCTTTGTCTTTGCCTTTATTCCTTTGTACAGTGGCAGCCTCCCACATCCTATGGGGATGGGAGGCTTTCTCACTAAAGCCAGTGGTAGCCATGGCTACCAAACTCTGCTGCACCACATACTGCAGGTCACTTAGAGCTGTGCATCAGCAGCACTGCCATCTTGGTCTAAAACAGGTTCACCAGGATGGCGAGGGTGGCTCAGTCAGTGCTGCTTGCTGTGCTGCTGAGGACGTACAGGAGGCCTGGAGTTCAATACTCAGCCAGTTGGGCCAAATTGGGAGTTTCAGGAAGAGACTTTCCTTGAGAGTAACTGACACCTTGACCTCTGCATTCACATACCCAAAAAATGGGGTGAGAGGGATCGTACCTTGTTTTTGTGTGTGTGCAAAATTTTCAGGTTTTTCATAGTCAAATCTGAGTCTCACCAGGTGTGGTTGCACACTCCTCTAATCCCAGCACTGGGGAGGTAGAGGCAAACTGAGTTTGTGGGTAGCTCGGTTCTACATAATGAGGTCCCGACCAACCAGGGCTGCCTAAGTAAGCTAAGGACAAAATCTGTTTGCCTTTTATGGCCACTGGGTTTCTTCAAAGGGTCTTCCCCACTCTAAGGGATACCAGCCTCTGCTTAGTTTTCTCTACTTCAATGTTCTCTGGAGAGTGTGTGTGTGTGTGTGTGTGTGTGTGTGTGTCACTCAGCTAGTCTGATCTATGATGTTTTTTACTTAGAAAGGGAATCCAGCTGATGCCGTCTTTGGAGACAGCTAGTGTCCTGTGACTGCTGTTGGGATCTCTTATTCTGTGGCAAGAGCCTGGGTGACTTGTCAAAGGTTGGACACAGTTAACTTGGCCTTGCCTACTCTGAGGCATGAGGCCTAGGATGGGAAGGAGATGTGAGAACCAAGCTTTGCAGGGAAAGATGACCACTTTATTTAGCTAATGTGCCCTTAAAGTTCCTTCTAGCTGACAGGGATATGGAAGAATCTGCCTGTGGCCCTGGCTGGAACCTTCACCAGGCTAGCATTCCATCCATAGTACCCACCTGCCTTCCCCGTTGTGAACAGTCATGTAACTAGGAACTTGCAATGCAGTATGAAAACTTCAGACTGAAAGCATTGACACACACAGGATGGAACCCAGGACCCCACATGTGTCATGCTCTTATTGCTGAAACACACCAGGCCCTGTGTACTCATTTATAAAACTTTTTAAGTCACTAGGGAGAAGGGTCCTAGAAAGATGGCTCAGCAGTTAAAAGCACTTGTTCTTGCAGAGACCCAGGTTCAATGCCCAGCACACCAACATGGTAGCTCACAACTACTCAACACCAGTTTCAATGCCCTCTTCTGACCGGTTAGGGCAGCCTGCACTTACGTGGTGTACACACATAACATGCAAGCAAAATACTCAAGCACATGAAATGAAGTAAATAAATCTGAAATAAAATTTCATAGAACAAAGCAGGCTCAGGCTGGTTTTTTTCTTTGTATTCCTAGTCCAGTATCATTTTACTGATTTGTTTGAATTTTAGTTTTTACACAGAATCTCATTTATAAATAATTCCTGATACCCCAATACCCTTCTAGGACCACCAGGAGTTCTGTACTTTGATGCTTTGAAACAGTCTCACTATGTAACCCAAGATGCCCTGCCTTAACCCTTGGGTGCTGTAAATATACACATGTGCCACTGACCCCCCAAAGGCCCTCAGTTCATGAAGATGCTTTGAAAAGAAATGTTTTAAAGTGTGATGAGTTGTTGCAATAGTGTGGCAAGTAAAGACTTGTCCTAAAGCCTAGCAACCTAAGTTTGATCCCTAGTACCCACATGGAATGATCAGAATCAACTACAAATTATCCTCTGACCTCCACATTTTTAGTGTAACACACACTTAATGTCTATAAAGAAGTCTGATGTTGTGTTCATTATACCTTTACAGTGACCCCTGACTTCCATGGGAGAAAAGATATTACCTACCTACTCTCTCTGGCTCTCCTACCACCACCCTGCTGTAGTTCTGCATCTGCTTCCGGAGCTTTATCCTTTATACAGCTCAAGACCATCTCTGGGAGAAGAGACCTCTGGAGTGTCTTTCCCAAGAATCATACCTAGGTCCTAAAGCCACGTAGGCCACCTCGAAAGGGACCAAACCCTGTAAAAATGAGTTGAGTGGTGAGGTTCTTTGGCTTGGCCATTCTCTGGCTGCCATTTTCCCCCCCACTTTTGGAGTGCCAGCCTGCATAGTACATAGTGTCCCTGTCTACCTGGTGCAAACGTAGTAACCACAGATGCTTAATGTTGGAAGGGCATGAGGATGGATGAGATTGCTTTCAATCCCAAGAGCAGTATCTTTGTCTTGATAGAAAGGATTGAAATGACCTGTTCTATCAGGGATTTGGTGTTTTCTGGTTCCCTACTCACTGTTGGTCCATAGGGAGAAGTTGCATTAACCATACTCAAAAACTTGTTAGCGAAATCCCCCATTTGTTAATGAGGTTTCACACTAACTGGGTTTGACTTGCAGATAAGGATCTTAGGTGAGCAGTATTTTTGGATATTGGTGGCAAAACCAGGCTTGATTATGGTACGCACTATCATACCCCATGGTATTGGGAACCCTCAAACTCACTGGTTGCCTTGAGGTTAGTTAGAATGTCATAAATGATCTGTTTCTTCAGTCTCCTACCATATTCCTAAGAAACTTAGAGAGCTGTTGTAATGAATGTTAAACGGGATTTCTGGCCAATTTGCTAGCTTAAAATTTAAAGAGCATCCAACAGATAGGTGCTGAGGCAGGAGTATCACAGGTTGGAGGCTAGCCTGGGCTATATAGTTGCACCCTGTCTAAATAACCTCCCCAAACAAACAACCAAAATACAAATCTGCCAAAAGTCCAGTGAGCTCAGACCCCAGGCTGTGAGTAGAAGTAGCTTTAATTGCCCTTGAATCTGAATCCCAGTCCTGCCATCTGTGAGACATTTGTTTGGGTAGCTTTCTTAATTTCTCTGGGCCTCAGTTTTTCTCTTTTGTAAACAGAATAGCCCTACCTAGTTGACAGGGTTAAAAGCATTAAGTTGTGTTTCTAAGTCACTGCCTCACTGCACCAAGCACATGGTTATAATGTTACTATTGTGGGGAGGGGAAGACAGATTTAAACCCAAAGAAAGTCTTTGCTGATGACTACACTGGGTGTTCAGGATCCCAGTGTAGCTCCAAGTCTTTCTCAGGGTGAGCTTTTGAGCACAATTACCATGTTCTGGGTTGACATACTCCAGTTAACAAAAATAGCCAGAAGCAGAACTATGGAACCAAGAGCAAGCTTAGTACACTTAGAGACTTTCCCAGAACTAAGGACCTGATTTTCAATTTGGCTGGGGATGCTTGCAGTCTACATGCTGAGTTTTACAGCCTGGATGGTACTTTCATCATGAGTCAGTGTAATGGAAGTTTTGGTTTCTTTAAACACTCAGTTATGTAGATGTTTTTGTTTTAATCCCAAGTGTGGATTTTAGTTTGTCCATAGCTGTTAATTGTCTCGTGTGGGGCGTGGTCTTTGACTGTGGCATGGAGAGGGCCGTGGTCTAGGGCTCTGAGGATATAAATATGGGAGCCCAGAAAGAGAAAGGATGGTGTGTGGCACTGGTGTGTGGTGAGTGGCAGTTTGAAGAGGCCAGAGACACTTAGTGGTGCAGCGGCTTGGAGGAGATTGAGAGGAGACTGCTTGCTGCTTTTGCTATTGACAGAGAATCGGTAGAGACCTAAAAGAATCTATCAACCCTAAACAGCCAGGAGAAGTTAAGGGGTCTCACCTTGTCTCCCCACTAATGTCTACTACCTAGGGAAGGGAGAGGTTTTAAGGAACCCCAAATAAAGTAGAGTTTACAAAAGAGCATAACAAGTCAGCTGTGCTAAGTAAGGTCTGGGGCCCTGTTACAGTTGCTGCTGTTATGATATAGTCCCTTGGGGTGTGGGTAAGGGTATCACAAATCTCATGCTAAAAGAATTTTTAAGTCAGTCAAAGTATTGATTTCTCTATATGGTCTACACAGCCCTGGCTATCCTGGAACTCACTATGTAGATGAGGCTGTCTTCATATAGAAATCTGCTTCCCAAGTGCTGGGATTAAAGGTGTGTACCACCATGCTGGGCTCATAAAAAGTTAAAATGATCAGGGGCATATAATATTTTACCCTCGTAAGTTTTATTCTGTTGCCTAAGCATTTCACGTATTGGAGTAATTCAAGCTCTAAGGACACACAGACTGAGCTGCAACAGTGACATACTCCTGCAGTCTCAGTTAACCCAAGGATGAGGCAGGAGGATCATTTCACCTCACAAGTTGGTGATCAGCCTGGGTAACATAGTGAGTCTCAAAGAAACATAGGTTGAGAGAAAAATAAAACAAAACACAGCTTCCATGTCATCAACTTGCCTTTCGCCATTGGCCAACTTGAGTTTCTGGCACCCAGGTAGGCTTAGCCTAGAAAGGATCCCTAGATCATTGGGGCCATAGAGTAAGAAAAGTCACTCCCAGCACTTGGGAGATGGAGATAGGAGGATCAGAAGCTCAAGGTCATCTTCAACTATTCAGCAAGTTTGAGGACAGTCTGGTCTACATAGCCAGTTCCAGGCCAGCCAGGGCAACACTATGAGACCATGTCTCAAGGAATACATACATAAAGATAGGAACTTTGGTGCTCTACCTCATTGTGGCCATGTTCATTTTAATTAGTCATGCTCACTTCTGTATCATAGGAGACTCCTCTGGCTGAACCCAGACGAATACAAGTTCCTTATATGATGACTCTTCTCTTTGTCTTTCCCCTTGTCTTTTTCTTTCTGTCTCTCTTCCTGTCTTTCTCTTCTCTTCTTCTTGTCTATGGATTTCTCCGTGCAGAAGATTGTGTACAGCTTAAATTCCTTGTAATCAAGCATCTTTTATTGGGGGGGGGTGGAGGAAGAAAAATATTACAAGAAGGCTTAGTAAGGTGGTAATCGTGTGTTACTCTGGACTCTTGGAAACTTAAGAGACATAGGAGTTAGGACAGTTACAGGCTGACTGGGGCCTAGTTCCCAGGAACAGTCAAGTCTGTGGCAGACCATGGGAACAGGGTCACTTTGTCATGTTTCCGTGTCATCTCCCACTGTGGTCACCCTTTACACAGGCAGAACTCACCATCCTCACTTGGTTCTAGCATAGAATTTCTGCTTATTGAAGTCTATAAATGGTTCCCTGACCACCATCATCGTATCAGCATGTTAGTCTACCTCCTCAAAACCTGCCATTTTGTATCTGTATCACATGATGTGGCACTTGGCCAATCCTTTCTCTGCCAGAGTCTGTTTATCTCAGTTTTCCTCCTAGTACCAGAGTGTTGCCAGCTTCCTCATTGGTCCAGGACACGGCCCTCTGCCCCACAATTCACAAATCTGCACTTACTTGGTCACCTGTGATGTCAAAGTCATGGAAAAGGTCTCGGAGTTCCTGTTTTTTGATATTGAAGAGAAATCTGTACATTTGGAAGTGGGATGCATCTAATTTCAACTCCCCATTCAGATCAAGCAGGTCAAAGACTGCCCTGGAATGGCGGTACATAAACTGATCTTGCAGATGGTTCTATTTTGAAAGAAACGTATGAGAATATTGTTACTGTGTAAGGGTGTCACACCAAAGATTTGTATAGCCACCAGACATTTCCTAGAGAGCTCAGAGCAAAAGGCAAACTCTCAAAACTTGGGGAAAGAGCTATGTGAAGAGGGACAAGGCCCATGTGAGCCCCTGCTTTCAAGGAAAACTTCTGTAGTGATCAGTTCTACTTAATTAACAACCCTATCTACACAAGATCCCTTTGCTCAAGGAGCACAAGCTAAGGCACACAGAAAACAGCCCCATTCCCTTTCTTTCTGCCTCAGCAGAAAATTCTCTGAGGCAAAGGACGGGGCGGGAGTGAGGTAGGGTATTTGGGATGGCTGGTGGTGCTTTGAAGGGCATTGGAGGACAGGCAGGCCAAGAAAGGTGGACAGGGACAGCAGTTTCCTTACAAGGAGGTGGGAGGGCTGAAGGCAGGTGGCAGCTGCAGAGAGAAGCCTGGAAGGTACTAGAATGGCCAAGTTGATGGTCTATTAAGGAACCAAAAGTGAATTTCCCATTTCATTTTCCTTCCACCCATTTGTAGTGATGAAGAAGCATTCTACTGTGTTCACAATTTACTGTCAGCTTTGTCAAGCGGTGGGTAGCCCAACCCTCTCTCACCTGCCCCAGGGCAACCCTGGTACCTGATGTGACAGCAGTATGCAGACCAACATATAGAACTGGTCAAAACCAATCTCTCCTATAGCCGTCCAGTCCAGCATATCAAATACTATCTTGATCTGTGTGACTTTCAGGTTAGTCACATGGTGGAGGAAATGAAAGAACAGCACATCTGGGGGGAGGAGAGAAGGACGAGATGGATTGTTTTACAACAATCTTAACATCAGGAGCCACCTAAGAATGCAGTAGGTCTTAGAAGGTCACTGTCCTGGGATAGAGAATGACAATATTTTGTTTCTGGCTTCGTGCTGAACCTTCCACAACTCCTCAAGCCTTTAGTTGCTCTTGCTGTGGAAAAGTAGTGTGCTGAGTTATGGAAGGTGGCTGACCAGTTGGCTTACATGCCCAACAAACATAGTGGCGGTTAGTGCTTGGCACCTGTCACGAATGATGGGCAAGGTGCTGATGAATGACAGAGCGGTCTTTGTTAAAGTTTTTCACATTTGGGTTGGAGAAGTGACTCTGCCAGTAAAGACACTTATCAGGCAAACCTGGGGGCCTGGATTTGATCCCTAGAACTCATATAAAGTAGAGAATGGACTCCCCAAAGTTGTCCTCTGATTTTCCAGTGCACACACATGCCCACACACATCACACACATACATATAGACACATAAATTAATTTTTAAATATGCTAATGTTTTCTTCGGCCTTTCTCATGATTCCTTAATGAGAATGGAAACTATAAAAGTCACTGCTCTCATATGAGAAGAGTCCCAAGACTATTCATGCGTACTCCTAGCAAAGGCTTCTGGCTGCAGAGGAATGGAGCCTTCCCGGTGTGTTAGGCACTTTTGAATGTCACGTCCCAGTAAACCTGAGAACCTGACAAGGAAGGTGGTCCTACCCCATGGCAGGCCTATCAGCTGCAGAGGGGTCTTGTCAAGCTACAGCTCCCCCTTCAGGAAGTGTGTCATGGGACAGAGTCCACGGTGCTCCCAGCTCTGCTGTGGCTGCTGGAGTGTGGGTCTCAGTGGCAGAGTTGGGGCTCTGACATGAATCAGCCTGAGGGAGGCAATTGTTACAGTGAAGCCAAGTGCATGAGCTGACACATTCAGTCAGGTTCTTGCCATCCCACTCACCAGCCTTATAGCCAAAATATGACCGGGGGGGGGGGGGGAACAGGGATGGATTGTGACGTAGAGTGTAAGTTAGATGAACCCTTTTCTCTTTCCAGGTCAAAAGCAGTCTGCTGGTACTATTAATGGCAGACATAGATGAGCACACATCTGCAGCCACGTTTGTCTCTGTTTATTATAATGTGTCTCTGGTTGCATTTCTGTTATTTTGATTGTTTCAGAAGCAGGACTGAAGTTTTAAATGAGAATCATTTGAGCTGGGCAGTGATGGTACCTTTAGTGCCGGCACCTGAGAGGCAGCAGCGGGGAAAATGTGTTTGAGGCCAGCCTGGTCTACAGAGCAGGTTCCAGGACACCCAGGGCTACACAGAGAAACCCCGTCTCCAAAAATCAAGCAAGCCAGTTCTAGTCATATTTGCGAACCATTCTGTTCACAAGTAAAAAGCGTTTAGAAATCCAATAACAGATTTTAAGAGATTGTATTATTTAATAACTGGCTTTTAAGGAAAGTCATTTATTTTACTATAATAATGGTCGTGCTTGTGAATTTTTTAAAAAAAGTAGCCTTCAGTTGTTTTAAAAAAAAAAAGATAGGAGCAGAAATCCCTGCAGCTGAAGTGTGGGTGGGGTGCTGGTATGTACAAATCTTGAAACAACTTTTCCTTCCTTCTTTCCCTTTTCCTTCTTTTGCTTTTGGTTTTTGAGACAAGGTTTCTCTGTATAGTCCTGGCTGTCCTGGAATTCACTCTGTAGAGCCAGGCTGGCCTGGAACTCAGAGATCCGCCTGCCTCTGCTGGGATTAAAGGTGCGTACCACACCTGCTGGCTCTGCGGGTTTCTAGTGTGGCTTTACCTGTGGTTCCCCGTCTGCTGTTTTTGTTTGGTTCGGTTTCTTGTCGATCATTGTCTCACTGATGGCTGGCCTGGAGCTCACTATGTAGGAGGCCAACTTCAGCGCTTTAAACTTGCAGCCATCCTGCCCAGCTTCCCCTTTGCCTCTTGAGTACCAAAGCTATCTCTAGACCTGGGCCTGGCAGCTTGTGCCAATAATCTCAGCTCTCAAGAGGTGGAAGCAGAAGGACTGCCATCAGCGCAAGCCCAGCTTGGCCTCCAGAGTCAAACCCTGTCCCAGAAACAAAACAAAACCACCTCCAAACAGGCTGGAGAGATGACTCAGCAGTCAAGAGCACTGGCTGCTCTTCCAGAGCAAGTTCAAGTCCCGGCACTCACATAGTGGCTCACGATTGTTTATAACTCCAGTTCTGGGGGCCCGGTGCTCCTTTCTGCCCTCCAAGAGCACAAGGCACAAAAGTGGTATGCAGCCATACCTGCAGCCAAACACACACAGACTATCTCTGGGCTCCACGGAGTGTATAAAACACTTCATCTGCGTCATCTGGAATCCCAGCTGGAAGCAAGCAGGAGCTCAATGAGCTTATGGTCACATGTAAGCTTTGGCCCGATGGCCACTTGGCAGTTCTTCCTGTGTGCCCCAGTACGTGTGAACACTCAGCATCGTACTGTATACACCTAGGGATGGCAGGGTACACCTTGGAGACGTGTCCTGTGGGACCCTGTAGCTATGGAACCCATACGGTTTGACAGCGAGATGACTCTGGTCACCCAAGTCCCCAGGTCCTGAAGTTGTTCTCCCAGGAAGCAAATTGTAAAGTTGTGCTGTCCCTGTTCCAGGTCACTGTCTCACCCTTGGTAATCAGATAGCAGGTTTGGGCCTCCTGGCCATTGTGTCGTCATTGGGGAATTATTTGGTTACTAGGGAGACTCTGTTTCACAAATGTCTCAGGGAGACAGCTTGGTGCCTGAAGTTGGCTTATCTGGGCCAGAGAAGAATGGTATCACATGTCATGCCAATCCGTGGGCACACAGGAAAGCAAGGCATGACACCGTTTTTGTTTCGTTCTTCTCAGTGCTGGAGCCTGGACCTATGCTGAGTGTGTCTGCTGCTGAGCTACAGCCTCTCCCTTGTTACAGTTTTTTGTTTCTTTAAGACTTGAATGTGTGTGTGGTGTGGCTGTGCACACCTTTAACCTCAGCATTCAGGAGGCAGAGGCAGATGAATCTCTGCGTGTTCCAAGCTAGATAAGCCATATAGCGAGACCTGTTGCAAAACTAATAATGATAATAATTCAATTTCGAGTACTCTTTGCTTTTTCCTAACTGTGAGGTAAAAGTGCCAGGTAGACTGTTCGAAAATCATATTTAAACTGAGGTTTGAAAACAACCCAGGGTGTTTCACCCGGCCTTCCGTTAGCGTATGGACTCACATCACAGAGCAGATGGGCAATATTTTTGGTAACTCACAAATACCATTAGACATAGACAAACCTGGTTAATATCAGTGGGTCCCAAAACAAGACAAAACAAAATGACATGACAGTGGGAAAGGGCCCTGTGCGGAGGAAGGGTGGGGTGGGTGGGGACAAGACAGACAACTCATGGGGGTGGGGAGGCATGCGACGGTAGAAGAAGAAATTGAGCCTCAAGGAGGAGATGACATGCTCATCGAATCCCCAAGGAACTGTGGGTAGAGCCCAGCCTGACCCCAGAGCCTGTGGTTTCATCCTCTGCACTGAACTGCCCTCAGCCTCGGCTCTATGGGCAGTGTCCCGTCTTCCTCAACAAGATGAAGTAAAAGTTAGGGAGATAGTTTTGGGCACCTGGGTTGGGTAAAACCCTACACGAATGACTGACCATTCAAGGTGTTCCTGTGATGCGCGTCCAGAAGGTGAAAATACTCCATCAAGGCCTTCACATTTCTCAAAGACAACAAGCAGTAGATTTTGTCCAGGTAAAGGTACCACAGAAAACACCCTTCCCTCAATATCATGTCCACAGCTTCCAGCCAGAGGCTCTGGCAACCTGACCTGGAATGGGGAATCCCGCCTCAGAACTAGAATGTTAGACAGGGTTCCTGACAGAACCTGGCAGAACTGGAGAGGACAATACAAGTAGATGAAGCGGCGCCTCACAGTTCTCCAGCTTCAGTGGGGGTGGCTCCTGTCTCGACTTCTCACGGCCTTCTCCTCTGCCCCTAAAGCAGCTGTTCTAACCATGGGCTGCTTAGAAGGGGCCTCCTGAGCCAAGTGCCAAAGCAGCTCTGGGAGCCATCCGAGATGGTATGTGCTCATTAGGAAGAAAAAATGGAAACACACATATGGAAAGATCCTAGAACAAGTACACTAATATAAAGCCAAAGAGAAGGAATGTATGACTATACAAATGCTTAAATTATATAAGCCGGGTGTGGTGACACACGTTTATAATCCCAGCACTCTGGAAGTCAGAGGCCAGCCTGGTCTACAAAGCTAGTCCAGGATAGCCAAGGCTATACAGAGAAACCCTGTCTTGAAAAAAATATCATATACATATATAGTACATACTTGGTATATATATATACATACATACAGATGCATTATTTGTACATATACTGTGGAGAGAGAAACTGACTCACTATCAACATCCTGGCCCACATGTATCTTACTGTGCAGACCAGGCTGACCTTGAACTCAAATATCCACCTGCCTCTTTCTCAGTCTAAATGTTGGAGCTAAAGATGTTCACTACTCATACCCACCTAAGGAATTTTTTTTTTTTGATACAGGGTTTCTCTGTGTAGCTCTGGCTGTCCTGGAACTCACTTTGTAGACCAGGCTGGTCTACGATTCAGAGATTGGTGAGCCTCTGCCCCGAGTGCTGGGATTTAAAGGTGTGGGCCACCACACCCAGCTCAAGAAGGAATTTTTAAAAGGCCAAAGTGTAGTGAGGCAGAAGTCAAAGCAGGATGCCTGACTAACACAATCAGCACTTTTCCTTCTGTCCCCCCCCCCCCCCAGTGGATTGTTCCAGGCCTGTGCAGAGGTGATCAGATTAGTAGGCTCAAGCTTCCTGCTTTCGTCACTCAGCAAGCAGTTCAGACCAGGCCCTGATCATCTATATTCTTTCTTCTCATCATAGTTCCTGGGTTATTTGGAACCAAGTCTGAAGCCAAACAGCTTATTATGCAAATATTTGAGTATATATTCTAAAAAGCAGAGGACTTCAACGTTGTCACACCGGCAGACAGTCATCTCTACCACCCTGAATATCAGATCAGCATTCGTTTCCCTGAGTGTTTCTTAGAAGTTTGAAGAGCACGCTGTGTGTGCGTGCGTGCGCGCGTGTGTGTGTGTGTGTGTGGTGGGCACATGCCTTTGGTCCCAGCACTGAGGAGGCAGAGGCAGGCAGATCTCTGTGAGTTTTCGGCCAGCCTGGTCTACAAGTTGAGTTCCAGGACAGCCAGGGCTGTTTACACAGAGAAACCCTGTCCTTGAAAAAAAAAAAAAATGGAAAAAACGAAACACCAACCAACCAAAACAGGAGACAGACATCTAAGAGCCGACTATTCCAATCAGAAACCCCCAAATCTGCATCTCACTTTTCAAAATTTTTTTTTCTTACAATTTGTGTTTTTAAATTTTATTGGCTATTGTATGAATGTGTATATACACAAGTGTGTCATACACAAGTGTACTGGGCCTCCTTCTCCAGCTCACAACACTCCTTTGATATTTGGTTATCTGTCTGTATGAAAACATATAGGAACACAGATGTACATGCATATTTGATGGACATACATATGGGTGTCCATACACAGTTCTATCCAACTTTATAAATCATAAGAACTTCTGATGTTATGACCAGTTGGTCAGAAACCCAGATGACACCCGGGACTTATGACTGGTGTGTGCCAGGGATGGAGAGCAGTTTTATGAGACAGATCCCATAACCTTGGGGGTCTAACACCCAGCGTCAGAATTAAGACTTGTAGGACACCCTGGTCGAGTCTACAGAGAATCATTTGATGCAGTAAAACTCCCAATTAGTAAAATGAAAAACAGATTAATAAGAGAGTTACATGTTTGTTTACTGCATTTTCTTTGGTGGGTTGTTTTCAAGACAGGGTTTTTCTGTGTAGCCCTGGCTGTCCTGGACTTGCTCTGTAGACTAGGCTGATCTTGAACTTAGAGATAGATCCACATATCCCTGCCTCCTGGGTGCTGGGATTAAAGTCCTGTACCACCTCTGCCTTGCTTGTTTTTGGTCCTATGTCCTGAACACCATCATTTCCAGGAAAAGACTGATACGTGTTTGCAATCAGCTTTATTCATAATAACCAAATGGATAGACCCCAACACCAACTGTCCCCCCAACACTGATGTACTGATGACTATGATACAGAATACGACCTAACAACGAATGAATGAGCCATGAATACACGAAACACGATGAATCTCAGAAACACACTGAGTTAAAATAAGCTAAAGATGGGGCCTGGAGAGATGAGATGGCTCAGAGGTTAATGGCTGCTCTTTTAGAGGTCCCAAGTTCAATTCTCAGCAACCACATGGTGGCTCACAACCACCAGTAATGAGATCTGGTGCCCCCTGCTGGCGGCAGGTGTACACGAAGGCAGAACACTATATCTAAAAAAGAAAAAAAAAAAAGCTAAACACAGGCCACTGTGTGGCTCATGACTGAGCACTTGCATTGCACAAGGGTCTGAGTTTAACCCTCAGCATTGGGAAAGAAGAGTTTGAAAGGAGTGGGAATAATTGCCTGAAGAGGCATTGGAGACATTTCTACCCTGACTGCACGGGGGAGCATTTCTACTTAATGTAAATTAAACCTCAATGAATGTGACTGTTGTTCTTTTGAGAGACACAGGTTTTACCACATAACTCTGGACAGTGTGGAAGTTTATATATATATAGGCCAGGCTGTCCTTGAACTCAAAAAGCCAGTTGCCTCCCGAATGCTCCGATTAAAGGTCTGTGCCACCATGCCCAGCCTAAATTGATGTGTTGTTTTTGTTTTTTCTGTAAATGTGTATGGGTGTTTTGCCTTATGTATGTGTGTGCACCATCTGTATGCAGTGTCTGGGGAGGTCAGAAGAGGGTGACATTATATGGAACTGGAGTAACAGATGACCGGGCACTGTCATGTGGCTGCTAGGAACTGAATCTTCCTCTTAACCACTGAGGAACCGTCTCTTCAGCACCTTGAGTTGGTTTTTCTGTTTGTTTTTGTTTTTCCAGACAGGGTTTCTCTGTGTAGCCCTGGCTTTCCTGGAACTCACTCTGTAGACAACAAAGCTGCCTCAAGACACCACCACTGGCAAGTGGAATTTTTTTAAGTTAAAAAATTTGGCTCAGTTGGGGTATGAGCATGTTTTGTATGTACAAATTCCTGGGTTCAGTCTTCAGCGGCAGGAAAACACCACACTCACAGGAAGATAAAAGCCGATTGTATCGTATCAATATTACACATACTTGTTCAACAGAAGATTCCATGTGCAAAGTTAACATATGGATGAGAGGTTGAGAGAAAACATTTTCAATGAGCTGGCCCAGTAGGCCTGAGGACCTGAGTTAACCTGCAGGACCCACACAGGGGGAGGAAAGAACCAACTCCTGAAGGTTGTCCTCTGACCTCCCCCTATGAGAGCATGCACTGGAAAACACACACACGTGAATGACATCTGGAACAGATAGAGACCCTGACTCAAACAAAGCAAAACACCCCCAAAATCAAAACCACAAAAATGGCAAAGGACATGTGTTGGTGGATTTTTAAACTATATTTTATTGGGTTCTTTTCCATTGTTTTTGAGACAGAGTTTCTCTGTATAATAGCCCTGGCTGTCTTGGTCTTACTTTGTTGACTAGGCTGGCTCCAAACTAATGAAGATCCCCCTGCCTCTGCAGGCGATAAAGGCGTGTGTCACAAATAGCTCTACCTCCCTTCCAATCCTTATTTCACCCTAATCCCTTCCAACCCAACACTAAGTAGGAGAGAAAGGTTAGAGAGAAAAGGGGGTGTAGACCTCTGTAGCCTACTACCTGCTGATTAGGGACATAGAATTCCTTGAGGGGAGCCCAATCTTCTTTGTCAGAATGGCCAGCAAACTACCAGTCTGGCAATCCTGCAACAGCAAACGCAGCAGGATGAACCTGCAGCCGCCACTGGCGCGCTTGGACCGCTCCCATTTATACCCTTTTCTGAGTCGGAAGAATTAAACTATCTGCAGCTGGCCAAGATCACGCCCCTGCTCCTGCACGAGGCAAATCATAATCACCTGCTGTGAAGCAGCTGCTTATCTCACACCTGAGACTAAAACAAAAAACACATTCTCGTAATGTAACTGGGCTTTAAAGAAACCCAAACTCTCAGCGACAGTCAGGGACCAGCAATCCAAACAAGCTGAAAGGCTTCTAATGAAACTACACAAACTTGGACTCACTGATTGAAATATACACATCAAAAGCACTATTTATCAAACGCACTAATTTCTATTTCAAGTTGTTCCAGAAATAGGGTAGGGGAAGGGCCCTCTCCAGCTGTCTTCATTTATCACCAGGTCAGTGTGAGGCCCTCCCTGTAGCCAGGGACAGATGAAGAAGTAGCTTTGGTTCTGTTGAGCCTACATTTATTTATCTGCCCTGTCTGTCTATCTTTATTATTATTTGAGACAGGTTTTCTCTGTTGTAGCCTTGGCTGCCCTGGACTTACTTTGTAGATCATGCTAGCCTCGAACTCACATCGATCCTCCTGCCTCTGTCCCCACCCCCACAGTGCTGGGATTACTGGTGCGCACCCCGTGCCTGACTGAGCCCTCGGACTGCTGCGTTTTTGCTATATAATTTACACCCCACCCCCGCCAAAACAAACAAACAGAAAAAACAAAACACCTTACAAAAACAAAAGTCACTCGTGGTTTGGGGCAAGTTCCCGGTTTGTGGGACTGTCCCTGTAGTTTTTGTGGGCATCTACATCACCCCAGTGAGATTCTTCATCTCTCCAGTCAGTCTCCATGTCTGGAAGCAGGAGCCAACCCTTAACCGGCTCTCCACAGCTTTGCCTTTTCTGGACCGTTCACATCAACGCCATAAACGCCGTCATACCTTATGTGGTCTTTGGCTCTGGCTTTCTTCACGTAGCGTGACATTTTTTAACGGACCTTTCTGTTTTTATTCTAACTTTGTTTTCTGGAGCTCCCGGGTCTGGGCAGCGCATTCTGACCCTCGGTCCACCCGGCAGAGCTGCACAGACTTCAGCAGGTCCAGCTGAACTACGGACTTAAACTTTGGCTCCTCCACATGCTGACTCAACAAGAACAGTTTTGCATGATATTTCCTTCTTTTCATTATAAAATTTCTCCGCGCTCACTCAGTGGCGGGAACAATCGGAACTGAAAGGGGCAACCTTTCTTCGGGGCGTCCTTTCACGCATCGCCCCCCACCCCCCCGAGGGTACAGCATTCGCTCTTCCGAGTGGGAAACCCGCACTTAGCGCTTGCGCGGCTGCGGAGGAAAGGGAACAGCAAACCTCAACGCTCTCTCGAACTAAGGGTGCCCGAGTGGGAGAGTCACTCGTTCGGGAGGGGAGAGTCACCCCGACAGGCCCTGCGGCCGCCCAGCCCGGACCACTGGGCACCAAAACCCACCTTCTGACACCAGGGAAAGGCGCTGTGCAATCTGCAGGACGCCCGCAGCTAAGGTCGAGCGATGGCGGTCCCTCCGCCAGGACGGAGGAGGACGGTCCCCGAGACATCTCCGGTTTTATCTATAACGGGGCTTCCCCCCCCCCCAAAAAAAAAGAATTAGAAAGTTTTACATAATAAGGAATGTATCTGCTAACCTACCAAGAAGCCAAATAGGTCCTAAAGGGACTCTTGTTTCTTTTGCCGAGTCCAGGCCGTTTGTGCCTGGCAGCAGCCGGTTTGCCGGGTTGGGGGTCGAGCAGCCGTGGGGCTCTGCCTCCTGCGCGCTGGGAGGCAGGCAGCACGGCGCCCAAGACCCGGGCAGAAAGAGAGGCGAAGGTCCCCCTGGGACCCCGTGAACCTCGGGGCGAGGAGCCCCGAGAACCGGCACGAGCCCCGGGACGAGTCCCGTACGGTAGGCTGGCGAGCCAGCCCCGCTGCGGGCGCATCGTGCGCGCTCATGCACGCGTTTGGCACCGACGACGATTGCAAGGCGCCAACCGAACCCGGGAGGTTCAGGGTTCCGGGAGTCGCAGCGGGCCCACGGGCCAGCCACCCGGCGGACTACAGTCTCCAGAGTGCCCCGCGGCGCGGGCGGAGTCGCGAGCTCCCGCAGCCAATTGAGGGGTCTCGGGGCGCCTCGGAGCAGGTGGAGCCGGGCCGGACGGGCGCGCGCGCGGGTGTCGGGCGTCCTGCGGGCGGGTCCAGGAGGGGGCGGGGCGGGGCGGGGCGGGGCGGGGCTGGTGGGTCGCGGTTCCGGCAGCTCCCGGCGGCCGCGAGCGCACTCGGCCGGCGCTGCGCTTCGGGGAGGGCGGCTCTGCGAAGCCGCGAGTCTTCCCACCGCGCTCCGGACCTAGCATGGCTTTCGCCAATTTCCGCCGCATCTTGCGCTTATCCACCTTTGAGAAGAGAAAATCCCGCGAATATGAGCACGTCCGCCGGGACCTGGACCCCAACGACGTGTGGGAGATCGTGGGCGAGTTAGGGGACGGCGCCTTTGGCAAAGTCTACAAGGTAAGTGGCTCGGATTGCTGCGCCTCCCGGGTCCTGTCTGTCCCTGACCCCCCGCGTAGCTGCTTCTGAGCACTTCCTGTGTGTCCCGCACAGGACACAAAGGGGCGTTTGTAGGACCTCAGCGTCCCAGAGGGCTACCCAAGGCGTCCCCGGGAACACGGTGATGGGGGCGCATCTTTTAAAGCCGGGCTGCACCGATGTTGGGATATTTAGGCTCTGGGCTGTGCCTGGGAGGATTGGAAGTTAGGGACAACTTCTGAAGATGGACCTACGGCAGGGAGGGCAGAGGAGCCCCGGAGTGAGCGAGGACAAGCATGAGACTAGAGGGCTCAACGGAAGGCAGCACAGGGTCCTGTGACTGCAGCTGCAGGGCAAAGATTTGGCTTCTGGACGCCTGAGTCACCGGAGGCTCGCTGTCTGCAGTTACCTCTCCCCTGGAGGAAGACAGGGCAGAGGCTGTGCGGAGGAGTGGGTGGGGTGGAGACGATTCCACATAGACACGTGTGCAGGCGGACAGCTCCTGGGGTTTGGTCCTCAGAGCCAGTTCTGAGCGCCTGGGTTGTTGTTCAAGGTACCTAACTCACACATCTCGACTCCACCCTTTCTCATTTCCTCCACGAAAAAGTCTCTCCCCTCCCACTTACCCCATTATGGAGTCCTGTTGCTCAGGCTGATCTCCCAACTTGAGATCCGCTTGCCTCAGTCTCTGGAGTAGCTTGGACGCTGCAACCTGGCACCCCCTACTTCTATTGGGAGACTCTTGTAGTTCAGCTGCTGTTATGTCATATGTCACTGTCCTTGGGCTGTCTGTAGTTGGAGACCTTGCTGACCCTTCCAGAACGTTGGACCCAGAAAGGGCTTTTCCAGCTCCCCCAGTCCGGGCTTGCTCACCTTGACTTGAAGTTGATTGATCTGCTAGAGCCTCACCCCAGAAGTGTGCTCGCTAAGAGAGGTGCAGTAGCATCATTGGGAAGCTTGTTAGAAACTAAGATTTGCCAGGGGCGTGGTGGTGCACACCGAGGCCAGCCTGGTCTACGAAGCAAGTCCAGAACAGCCAGAGCTATACAGAATGGAGAGAAACCCTGTCTCAAAAAAAAAAAAAAAAAAGAAAGAAAGACTAAGATTCATCTGGGTGTGTTGGCCGCACACCTTCAGCCTGCTCCTGCAGATGCGTCCTGGCCACTGTGAGGGCAGCTGGCTTAGGTCAGCTCCCCTCACCTGACTCATCTTCTCTAATGCTCAGCCATTTGTTTGTTTTGGTGCATGCCCCTGGCTCTCCATAATAATAATAATAATTATTATTATTATTATTATTTGCTTTGTTAAAGACTTCGAGTCACTCAGAGGACTTCTTGTGTACCTTCTGTGTGATGCTCTCTGCCGTTACTTCAGATCACGCTCCAGCATCGTAAAGTGTCCTGTCAAGTGTCCCGCTAGGCTGGCAGGACCTCATCTGTCTCTAGTTAGCCCTTTGCCCCCAGCTGTTCTGCTCTGGCTTTCTACCGTTCGTTTTTATTTAAATTTGAATGCAGAGCTTTGCTTTCCAGGGGGTATGCGTCTCCTTTGTCACTTCTGCTGGCTGGGTACAACTTCCCTGTTCCAAGGAAAGGAGCTTTCCAGTCACTCGCTGTTCTGTTGCTTCTGGCTTCTTCAAAGCCTATAGACCCCCTTTGAAGCGTGACCCTAGTTCCCAAAGCTGGGAGCCTGCTCCATGGCAGGACAAGAGGATGGGAGACCAAGAGAGTCATGTGACAGCTGGTGTCCCGGACAGTTTGTCAGGGTCGGTGATGGATTGCACAGACAAAGATGGTCCCAGGAGACTGTAAAGGAGCTGAAACGCTCCTGTTGCGCAGTGCCGCGAGCCGTGCATGCAGCACATTCCTCACATGTTTGCGGTGATGCTGGCACAGGCAACCTGCTCATCGCTGTATGGAAACGTGACATGCATGGTGAAATGCAAGGGTGACTTACAGAGCAGGATGCCTGATGAGGATGACGAGTGACCGGCTTCACGGCTGTGTACTGCTACGCCATGCTCTCTGTTGTATCTCAGAGCACTCTCAAGCGTTTTAAAGTTAAGTGTCTGGCTAGGCTGATAGGACCTTTATCTGTCTCCAGTTTTGCTCTGACTCTTGATTAAGTATCACTTCATTTTATGTTTAAGGTTTTTGTTTGTTTTGTTTTGAGACAGGGTTTCTCTGTGGTGCTGTCGTCCTGGCTGGCCTGGAACTCACTCTATAGCCCAGGCTGGCCTCAAACTCAAGAGATCTGCCTGCCTCTGCCTCCTGAGTGCTGGGATTAAAGGCGCACACCACCACCGCCTGGAAAGTTTTTGTTTTGTTTATTTGGGGGGGGGGGTGGTAATTGTGTGCCTGTGACCACAAGTCTGCAGCTACCTGTGTGTGGAAGGTAGAGGTTGACACTGGCCTTCTTCCTGGATCACGCTCCACCGTGTTTTTGGAGACAGGGTCTGTGCTGAGCCTGCAGCTCGCTGACTGAACTAAGCTCCCTGACCAGTGAGCCTCAGGGATCTTCCTGCCTCTGCCTCCCCAGATTTGGGATCACAGGCTCTGTACTGCCCCAGCTGGCTTTTTCAGAACGGTGTTGGGATCTGACCTCAGGTTCTTTCTGGGGAGGCAAGCCCTTATCAGCGGAGTCACCTTTCCAGTCCTAACTTTGGGGCTGTTCTGCTCAACACGGCCCTGGAAATAGTAGGTTGTAGCGTGCATGTGTGTGGTATTCATAGATGGCCTGTGGAGCCCAGGGGAAGGAAGCCGGCTCGGATTGTGTAAGTGCATGTGGGACCTCCTGCAGTGGCAAAATCACCCGATGATGTGTTGTCAGAATGTGTCCCCATTATTGAATGACACATGCCTATGCTGTTACCTTGGCCTTAGCATGTGTCATGCTGTTCTAAGGTTCCCGTGCATGGGATTACTGTAGTCCAGAGGGTGGAAGGGACTAGAAGCCGCAGTGCCAGGCTGTGGTTGAATACCTTTTCCTTAGTCTCTGACTCAGGAAGGTATGCCCTGTTCACAGTGCTGTGTCACCAGCCTGCCTGTCCTGCAGTCCTTGGTACCTCCCAGAGACCTTGTTTGTTTGTTTGTTTTCCAAGACAGGGTTTCTCTGTGTAGCCTTGGCTGTCCTGAACTTACTTTGTAGAGCAGGCTGGCCTCGAACTCACAGAGATCCATGTGCCTCTGCCTCCCAGAGCGCTGGGATTAGAGGCCTGCGCCATGGAACAGAGAACTTACATAGGCCTTTTTTTTTTTTTTTAATTAAACTAAGAACTCCTCAAATCAAGGGCCATGACCTCTGTCCACTTCCTGGTTCTTTGACCTGATCATAGAGACAGTATGAGAAAGAAGTTCCATGTTGGTTAAATGACTTGGTCCAGCCATTGACAGCTGGGCACGGGAAAAGCAGTTGGCTGTGGCTGGGGAAAGCCGCCCAGTCCCACCCCTGCCCTCTGAAGAGCAGGGCTTCTCTCCACAGCCTCTGTGGTATGGTAGGGAGCTTCTTAGGGCTTCCCTAGGCTATGAAGTCTTGGAAGGTTCCTGTCCTCAAGGTGAGGAGAGGATTCCCATTGACCCATAGCAGTGGGTACCTCCTCCAAGATGGGAAGCCTTTTCCCCTCAGCTTTTTTTTTTTCTTCTCTTTCTTTTCTTTTTTTGGTTATTCTAGTGAGGGTTTCTCTGTGTAGCTCTGGTTGTCATGGAACTCACTCTGCAGACCAGGCTGGTCTTGAACTCAGAGATCTGCCTGCTTAAAGGCCCCCCTCCATTTCCTTTGTCTCCTGGGGAGAAGAGGATTGGTCGAGTCTAGCATCAAGGCCATTCTCACCCTGTTCCTGTGTGATGCAAAGTTCTGAAAGAAATCATTTCTAGTTCATTACTCGAATTCAAAATCAGGCTCAGGGGTCACACATTTTCAGAGTCCTTATCGTGAATGATGATCTTCTCTGTGGTGGCACAGGCTGGGAAGGAAGTGTCTAGTCACTGCCGTGGAGAGCACTACCCTCAGCAGAGCCTGGTGCAGGGGTGCTGTTGAATCTTGTGGCACCGTGCTTTGAGGGGCCACAGAGGCTAGAACTGAAAGGGCCAGGCTAGTGTGAGGTAGTATCTTTGCTTTCTGCAGAGTGCTTTGGGTCTTTAAGCTTTTGGTTAATTTGTAAAAATCAAAATGGTTGTGTGGTGGAGTAAAAGGACTAAAAAGAAAAAAGAAAGGCACCCTAGATTAGTCCCATAGATTACTATGTTTATATTCTTCATCCAGAGCCTGTGCACACTAGGCAGACATCTTACCGCTGATCGGTATCCCCAGCCTGGATTCTTGGGTCTTGCTGTTCTTCCCAGGCTGGCTTCAAACTCCTGGCCTTAAGCAGTCTTCCTTCCTTAGTCCCCGACATGGCTGGTGAGACAGGCATGTTCCATTGTGCCTGGCTCTCTTTTTCATTTTATTCTAAAACTACTAACAAATTAAAATCGATCAATAATCAATTCTTGCGGGGCGGTAATGGCCTCTGTCTTTAATGCCAGCACTCAGGAGGCAGACAGGCAGATCTATGTAAGTTCCAGGACAGCCAGGGCTACGTAGAGAAATCCAGGCTTGAAGAACCAAACCAAGCAACCAACCAACCAAATGAATAGATGGGAAGTGATCAGTTCTTGTCCTGTCAGGGACTGTAGTGGGGCCTTTGTGTATTCTGTAACATAAGACACAGATCCTCAGAGGCCCAGTTCTATGCAGGCTGACCTAGTGTGGGTAGGAAAGCCATAATATGGCAGTAAGCTAGGGATGCAGGAAGGTCATAGCTTGAGAATGCTGGGGGATGGGGGTTTGCTGTCTGCCCCAGTGTGTTTGGGGGTGTCCTCACATGTTTTTTACTCTTTGGATTTGCTCCTTACAGCTGTCACCCGCCTTTCTCCCCCCCCCCCCCTTTACTCATAGGCTAAGTCACCTTTAGCGTTAGTTGCTCCCTGGCTTGTCAATGGCCTCACAACAAAACTCAGCACTTTGAAAGTTACCATTGTAGCAGAGCTGGCTAGGCTGATGGACGACTTGTTTGGAGAACTCTTCCTATGTTTTTTAAATGCATTTTTAGGCCAGACTCCCAGATAGGAATGACTGGCTATGCCTAGCTTGAGGGTGATTTTTGAAAACACAATGAGGTAAATGTACGGAAGGCCTTGTGCTGCCTTCTCTCGCCAGCAGCCAACCCCAGAGTCCTTGGATCCCCAGAGAGTGAGGAGACTTTGGCAGTTGTACCCAGACCTCAGGTGCCCTCAGCACTGATGTCTTTGAGAGCCAGGCCAGCGCCGCTGGATGTCTCTATCCCTCCAGGCCAGGCCTTCCCTTCTCCTTTCACCCCCTCTGCTGCTCCTCAGAGTTGGAAAGCCTGGGTTTCCGCCTGGCTCCCCTGGGGCTGCCCAAGGCCTCCTGTATCCTCCTCCTCTTCCTCCTCCTCCTCCTCCCCTACTGGCCCCTTCTACTTCTACTCCGGAAAGAGATCTGCCCCTAGGCAGTAACCTTATTTCCTCTCAGTCTTGTATTTTTAAACTCAAGTCCAAGCTATTGTAAGCAGTTCTTCACCCAATGTCCCTAGAGGACACCTGGCAAGGGTCTGCTAATTGGCCCGCACTGACGCTTGCCTTGGTCAGTTCAGTCGCACCAGATGTTTCCAGCAGTCTCAGCATAGGCCACGGTAGATGTGGGTGTGGCTACATAGGAGGAGGACTAATGCTCAGCCAACCCACATCTCTTGAGGTTACCCAGATGAGGAAGAAATCCCCAGGGCCATCCTCTGGGGGTATCCTAGGGCAGCTGCTATGGAAGGCAGTAGGATCTGTGTTTCATAGTGACCCCATTTGTTCCCCAAGCCAGTGGCTCTTTCAAGCCTCAGCCATGTCTTTGAGGCTTTACCCCTGGTCCCCTCCCAGGCCGGGCCAGGATTGTTTATGATTGTTGACACTCTGGGTGCTGCTTATGAGAAGGTCTTGGCCTGTCGATGCCAGTTAACTGAGGACAAGGCAGAACGACTATGGCGCCTGCAGCTCAGCTGTGTCACCTGGGCTTCCTGCCTGGGTGCTGTTGACATCGGTGTCAGGGTCGGTCTTCATTGTGTCAACACAAAAACACTGTTCTCACCTCAGAGGGAACAAGCAATCCTGGGACCAAATATGGACGCTGGTGCCTAGAACACAGATCCAGGTTTTTCTGTGCACTGTGCTGTACTGTTGAAGTGATCACATGAGAGGTTTTTTTTTTTATTAGTCACAGAGCAAAATAAGTCATAATCAGTGTATTGGTGGGACCGTAGGTAGGTGAACCATAACAAAGCCAGGGTTGTGGCGGGGGGGGGGGGGGAGAGACTTTGCTGTAGGCTTCAGATGCTTTCTGAAGGCGTTCTTGGCATTTGGGGTTGGTGGAATCTGGCAGTCAGCTAAGAATACATTTTAAGGTTTTGGTAGTTGCAGCAATGTAGTTTAGACACAGGGATGGGCTGTGGAGAGGTCTCAAAGGGACTCAAAGTAGCCCAAGATAATTTGTCTTTCGTCTGCAGCGTTTTGAGTCTCCCTACCTTTTAGGTTTAGTCCTTTGGCCTTGTGGAATCTTTTAACACAGACACAGCCGGTCCTTCCCTCCTGCTTTCCCCACCCCTTCCCCCCAGAACTTCAGTTCACAACTGTGGGCCTGCCCTGTGCCTTGCAGATGTCCTCAGCATCCCTGGTCTTTTCCACATGTCAGTGAGACCATCCTGAGCACTGCCACTTGCTCCCTGGTTGTAGGGGGAAAGCAGAGCCCTCCAGTTAAATAGATGGCCACAGCTGTCTAGAGTTCAGCTGGCAGTAACGATGCCTCCACTGTCCAGTGGAGCTGGTCCCAGGCCTTCCTCTGACACCTGTGCCTGAACAAGCTCAGCTTTGTCACGAAAAGTGGGAATAGTATCGACACAGCATCCCATCCACTCTCCATCACTTCTGGATAACTTCAACCTGCCGCCTGTGACGTTGACGTTTCTGTGTGAGTGGCTGCACTGCATCACTGAGGACACAAGACCAGAGAAAAAGTCTGTGCGTGTTCAGTACAAATGCTATTACAAAAAAGAAAACGTTTTTAACCCAAGGTTGGTTGCCATAGAAGTGGGGGACTAGCTGTCTCTGCCACCTCGGTGTGTTCCAGAAAAAAAAAGAGTTGGTCCTTGACATCAGAGAGATAAGAGTTCAAATCTTGGCTGCCTCACTTAGCAACAGTGTGATGAGAGAAGTGAGTGGCTTGCTTCTGAGCCTCAGTTTCCCCATATGTGAGTGGAACTGATAAGATAGCCACCCTCAGAGCCGTCCTGAGAGCTGGCCTGCACCAAAGGGCAGCCGGTGGTCTGAGCAGGTGCTTCGAGACCGGCAGCCTCCAGCAGTCCTAGTGGACTGGCTGCCTGTCAAGAGAGCTTGAACAGGGACCACAGAGCAGTGATGGGTGGGAAGCTACCTGTGGGCCGGGCAGCCAGATGGTAATCAGGAAGAGGCTGGGCAGGTGAGTGGGTAGGTATGGAGACCCAGGTTGGCCACTGCCAGCTTTTAGCCCGGTGGCCTGAGGGTGAATGTGTGTGGTCTCCTCTAGGCTAAACCGGATGTCACTTGACCTTGGCATTGAAACCTTTGAAACCAGGGAAGCTACTCATAGAAGACCAGTGAGTGTGTGCTTGTGTGTGTGTATATGTTTGTCTCCTCTGGAAGCATCTCATTGGCTGTTAGCTTCTAGGTTGTGTTCCTGCTGGGCCACGTCTGTAGGAGCAGGGGAGCCTGGCTGCTGTTCCCAGAAATGTCCCACAGATCACAGGAGCCACACAGGGCTGCTAGGAAGAGTGACTGTGTAGTATAGTGGTCATTTTAGAGCCTGATAGATAGCAGCAGAGAGACATTTAGTTTTCTTCTGAAGTCTGTGCATCTGTGCAGGCACACTGGATTTCTAGTGCTCAGTTGTACTCATGTTAAGAATACCACTGGCCTGGCCCTGTGTCCCTACATCTCTAGGCCATTGGGCCATCCCTCTCTTCCCAGTGGTCTGTGGGTTTGAGCGTTTGAGTTGGGCAGGCCTGGGTGCTGTCAGGGCAAGGTATATCTGCTAGTCCTTTGGTCTACGTGGCTATACACTGTAGCTGTGTAAAATGTAGACAATTAGGATCACAGCGCTGGAGGCTGGGAAGGCCAGGATCGAGGTTCTTACAGAGTGGAAGGACCTGCTTTCTCATTGTGTGCTTGTGCGGTGGAGGGGAGAGGCAATGCCCTTGAGTCTACTTTTCCTATCAAGTCTCCACTCCTATTGATGAAGGCCTGTCCCTATAAACTAATCACCGAGTCAAAGGCCCATCTTGTAATGCCGTCATCTTGGAGTTAGGATTTTCATATATGAATTTCTGAGGGGGACATAGACAGTCAGGTCATAGCAGGAACTGAGCCAAGAGGGCCTTGGGTGACAAACTGGGGGAGTTAAACATGGCAGTTTTGATCTCAAATAATGTCTTTTTGGTCATCAGCCTCCAAATCAACCTATATAATGTCAGACAGGACCCCTCTGTGGGTGGGAGAAAGGAGACAAGGCCATCACCAGAGAGGGCAGTGACTTGTTTGAGGATGCCTCCAGGTCCCCTGGATCCCAATTGGGTAGCCCATGAAGAATGAAGACCGGCCGCTGTGTGGAGCAGCCTGATGGGGTGATGGAATCCCCCGCCCTGAAGTGTGGTTGGGGTGTAGGTCAGAGCCGAGGCCTGGTGACTGGCTAGCGCAGGGTCACCTGTCTGTAAAGGAGACGCGTGGTGAGGGAGAGGAGGAGAAAGGAGAGCAGAGAGGGTGAGATGGGGTGGGGTGGGGCTTTTGCCAGGGACTGAAGATGGTGCTGGAGCTGGGGGAGTACCTCGCTCTGCTAGTTCTGGGTTGTGTGAGACTGAAATGGCTCTCCCATGCCTGCTCTTCACTCACTGCAAAGGCAGCCACAGAGATGTAACAGGGTCCCTGAAGGATGAAGTGTGACAGTCTGGTCAGTCGCCAGCGTCTGGATCGCTAGGAGAGCTCAAGCAAGTGTTAACTTGGAGAATAGTTTCTTGACCACCCTTGTATTTCAAGCCTTGCAGGAGAATTGACTACTAGTTTTTAATTGTCCACCATTTTTTCTTCTCTTTCTTCTCATCCCTCAGAAAGGCAGGGGATAGTCCCCTCACTCTACGAGTGGTAGGATAGAGGCCCGGAGATGTCCAGTGACATTTTCAGCATCATAGCAGGACTGGGACTTAACCCCAGGTCTTTCTGGCCAGGGCCCTGCACCTTTCCCCTACAAAGAACAGAAGGAAAGCCAGAGGTCATGTTAGGCCGAGAAGGTTGCTTCCGGAACCGTAGCGGCTTCTCATGGTCTTCTGGACTCTGTGTCTAGGAACACAGCCTTCTTTCTGCGCCTGCCCCAAGCGGGTGTTGATGGTGGCCTCTCCTACAGAGGAAGTGGTGATGGGCAGGACTGCAGAGGAAGTGGCTGGGGCCTCTGAGGGCAGAAGATGAGGAAGGTTCTTGTCACCCTGCTGGGCCCTGGTAGGTGGGTGGGGTGGCTGGGAGGCAGGCCCTGTCATGGGGACATACACCCCAAGGGGCCCCCTGCCCTCCCTCCACAGGCACCTCCCACTTCTGCTCTCTGCCTTCCCTTTTCACTTCTGCTTCCCCCTGTTGCACTTTTTTCTTTTTCCTTCCTCCATATCTTAGTGATTCTTTTGTTTAAACCAACATGGTTCTTATCAGAGCAAGAATAAAGGGAAGGTGGAGAGATGGGGCTTTGAGGCAGGGACTGGTGACGAGAGGGTTAGCTCTGTCTGGCCTGACAGAGAAGATGTCTGGTAGAGATGGGGGAGCCTCCAGCCCCCAGGAAGTGCTGAAGGAAAGCAGGGCTTTGTGGTGTGGACCTTTGCAGAGGGTGCCCCTGCGGCACTCTTGACAGTGCCGGCAGCCAGCTCCTCCCGTCCCAGGCTTTCAACTCACTGTTCCTCAGAGCAGCCTGCACTGCTTACCCTTTTCACTTCAGTCAGGGCTCTGCCCTTCAGAGTCAGAACCACAACAGGCTACCTTGACCAAAGGGCTGCCTATGTCCCCTCTCCAGGAGATGTAACCTGGGGACAGAACAGGTTGGGCTACACAGAGGGTTGTTAACCAGAGAGGAGGCAGTTGGGTAGAAGGAATGACTTCCTTGTTGTTTGTTTTGTGTTTTGTTTTTCAAGACAAGGTTTCTCTGTGTAGCCTTGGCTGTCCTGGACTGCCATTGTAGAACAGGCTGGCCTAGAACTAACTCACAGAGTTCCTCCTGCCTCTGCCTCTTAGGTGCTGGGATTACAGGTGTGTGCCACTGGCTCCTGGCTTACAAGAAGGAATGGCTTTGGGTTTTTTGTTTGTTTGTTTAGTTGGTTGGTTTTTTGTTGTTGTTGTTTGTTTTTTTTGACACAGGGTTTCTCCGTGTAGTTCTGGCTATCCTGGACTCGCCCTGTAGGCCTCGAATTTAGAGATCTGCCTGCCTCTGCCCCCTGAGTGCTGGGATTAAAGGCGCACTCCACAACTGCCCTGGGGAAGGATTTTTTTTATTTTTTTATTTTTTAAGGAATGACTTCTAATAACTGAAGCTCAGCACTGGCCATGGTGGCTGATTTTATTAGTATATTTCAGAGCTGCTAGTAAAGAGACTTCACATGTTCACACAGACACACACAGACAGACATGCGTGCGCACACATACACGTATATACTTTATGTGTGCGCGTGCTTTGCCCACCTGCATGTTTGTTGGATCTTCTGAAACTGGGGTTATGAGTGTGAATCACCAAGTAAGTAGGTGCTGGGAATTGGACCTGGGTCCTCTGCAAGAGCAATAAATGTTCTTAATCACTGAACAGTCTCTAGCCTTTGTATTTTTACTTTTTTTTTTTGTATTCATGCTATATTTATTTCATATTTTGAGAATATGAAAAAGTCTTGTCAATTTAGAGTAAATAGATATTTTTTTAAATTTAAGATCAAATTTAAATAAACAAGTTTATTGGAAAGAAGTTGTTTAAACTCCAAGGGTGAGTACACAATGTTCTTTGAATTCCTGAAAAGACAAGTCATGTTATTATCATCCATGAAAAGACTAGGCAGCATGAAACTCTATAGAAAACAGTATGTGAATAGTTTCAACTAGATTTTTCAAAGGAAAATTTGAAAAAATGTACTTATAGTTGTAATCATTTTAATATTTTTATAATTTTAGCCATAAAAGGTAAATATATCTGAGACCAAAATAAATTTTGAGAGAAGTATTTGCAAGACATTTGTTACATGATAGCATCCCATTGCGTATAGCTGCTATAATACAATTTGTTTTATATTTATTTTATCTTGTTTATGAGTATTTTTACTTTTTAAGTGTGTGTGTGTTTGGGGGGGGGTTAGGTATGTGCACACGAATGCATATGCCGGAGGAGGCCAGAAGAGATGACATTGGATGCCTTGGAGATGGAGTTACAGATGGTTGTGAGCTACCTGATGTGGGTCCTGGGAGCTGAACTTGGGGTCTTGCAAGAGCAGTATGCTCTGACCATTTCCACAGCCCTGTGGCCTCAGTATTTGAAGCTGTGAACTCTAAGTCAGAGCAGGGCTTGGCTCTGTGGAGCAATGGGACCAGTCTGGCAGGTGCTGCCGAGCGTAGAGAAAGCTGGCGAGACAACTGTCAGGTGCTGTGGTCCTGAGTCTGGGCCCAGACTTCAGGTGATTGTGGATTCCCGGGGTGACAGGAGCACTCTGGGGAGGACCCTCATTGCCTGTTTGTGTTGAGGCTGCTCCAGTGAGATGCTGGGGAAGGTTCCTCGGGTCAGCCTGTGTTTACTGCCCTCTGTGGTGTGAAGATAAACATGATTTGCCAGAGATAAAGAAGGCCACCCTGGGGCTGTGGGGTGTTCCTGAGGCCTGAGCCTCCATCCGTGGCACAGCAAACCAGAAGGATACCAGAGCCTTGGGGATGCCAGGGCTTCCATGGCTGCCCATGCTGGGGAAGTCTGGGGTGCTGAAGGCGCCCTGGATATCAGAGAGGCAGCTAGCCTCTCCTGGAAGTAGGAACCAGTGTTGGATCTTGCTTTCCTTTCTGAAAGCTATGCCTTGTCTGGAAGCCAGGCCCACTCCTGGTCTTCCGAAGTGGGTACCACTGTCCAGGCGGATATCTTGGGACATGGTGGCCCCCCCTGCACCACATGCCGTTTGTCCTGTTTGTCCTCAGGAGTCTTCCTACCTTTGCTCTGAGCCTTGGGCTCTTTCTGAAGGATTTCTCCTCTAGGGCTCCCCTTATCTTCGGAGGCAGCAGGAAATCCAAGCGGGCTGAGGGTATGGCTGGGTACCGCTGTCAGTGGGAGAGCGTAGAGCCCTACGTGACGGTATTGGCCCAGTGCGCAGCCAGCGGTGGCTGGAGGTGATGGTGGGAGTGCTTTGTGCACATTGGTGAGGGCTCGTGTGGATGCTGGAGGACTTGTTATAGAACGAGAGGGAAGGATAGTGGTTACCTGTGCCGGGGAGCCGGGGAGAGAGAGGATGGCTAATGGCTAAATAGAGAGGCTGGACAGGAGAGCCAGCTTGTAATGCTTCAGTGCAACTGCAGTGGAGGCGGTGGAAGTGGCGGAGGTAGAGAATGCTGTATTGATGTGCGTGCATGCACATGCTCGTGCATCGTAATCTTGCTGCATCTGCCCAGTGCCAGGAGCGCAGGCTGTACCACAGTTGGCTGTACGTTGTGAAGTAGTCACAGAGGTTTTGGAGGGTTTGTTTGTTTGTTTGGTTTTTGGTTTTCTGTTTTGTTTTCGGCAGGGTGTAACTTTATAATCCTTGGCTGTCCTGGATCTCTCTGTGTACACCTGGCTGGCTTTGCACGCACAGGGAATCACGTGCCTTCTGGGTGCTGCATTTCGAGGCGTGTGCTACCACACCTGTCTGCACAGAGGGCATTTGAGTGTTGCCAACACACAGCCATGGTAAGTGGCTGAGGTGATGGACATGCAGATGGCCGGATTGGGATTGTCACGTACTTCGCATGTAATGAGAAGTTTCCCTGAACCCTATGAACACATAAAATTATTATGCCCTAATTAGAATGTAAAGAAACTAAAATGTAGAGAAATTAGGATGTAGCTTTTATTCCTTTTTTATTAGTTGGGCAGGGCCTGTTCTAAGCATTCTCAGGTTAGCTCAGTGGACGCTGTCAGGCAGGAGCCTTCATGCCCTCAGTGTAGAAAGGCAGAGGGTGAGGAACACAGTGCTCACTACAGTCTGCTGCAGCCTCACAGCCAAGAGTGTCAGCATGGGACGGCTGTGCCGTGGAGGAATGCGGAGACACAAACATACAAGATGCAGAAAGCGGTGTCTCTGAGGTTCTGTTATTTTTTATTTTATTTTATTTTGTGCCATTCTATTTTTAAGATTCTTTTTTCATGTACTTGTGTTATTTTTAGAGTAATAAAAAAAATAGCATGGGGTGGGGGGCTGGAGAGATGGCGCAGAGGTTAGGAGCATTGGCTGCTCTTCCAGAGGACCTGGGTTCAATTCCGAGCATCCACATGGCAGCTCACAACTGTCTGTAACTATAGGATCAGACACCCTCACACAGACGTACATACTTACAAACACCAATGCACATAAAATAAAAATAAATTTAAAAATAGCATGGAAGGTACTGTTGATTAAAAAAAAAAGTAGCAGTGGCCGAGTTGTGGTGGTGGTGCATGCCTTTAATCCTAGCCCTCAGGAGACAGAGGCAGGTGGATCTCTGTGAGTTCAAGTCCAGCTTCGTCTACAAAGCAAGTTCTAGGACATCCAGGGCTACACAGAGAAACCCTGTCTCAAAAACCAAAATCAAACAAATGAAAACCACTATGACATGCTGACTATAACTCTTAGAAGCCTGTGATGGGAAGATAATGTGAGTCAAAGGATCCCTGAGTTGCAGGGATTAAATGAGATGTTTTTATAAAGTACACCACACTCTCCCCATGTTCTTTCTTCAGGCGGGAGGCAGCCTGGCAAAGAAGGGAACTTTGCCTCCCAGGAGGCAGAACCCATGGCTGTCTTCCCCTCACTAGCAATGATATCTTGGGGCTGGGTTCCTTACCACATTTGAAAAGCTGGGATCCAAAGGTTCCCACATGCCTGGCCAAGTTGGACGGGCTGCTGGGCTCGTTGGCCAAGGCCATGGCTTGGTATCTTTGAAGCTGATCCTGTTTGGGTTTGGTCCCAAGCCAAAAGGTCTTGGAGGCTTAGCATTTCCTGGCTGTGCCAGGATGGCCCACCAGGCTTCTCCTCCTGGGGATGTCGAATGTACATCTATGGGACTGTCCCTCCTCTCTGCTTTTGTGCCACATAATCTCTGCTGTCCTCAAGTGTCGCTTCTGAAACTTGGCTGGCTCATTTGTCACTGAGCTAAAGCTTGGCAGGGCACTTACTGACAGGGAAATGGCTCTCTCTCCTTGGCAGGACTTGTTAACTGTGTATGTCCTGGTCCAGCCAGAAGTTTTGGCTCCTGTCAGGCAAACAGGTGGCATTTCCCAATAGCAGAGCAGGATGACTGGAGAGAGCAGGAGGAAGTGGACTCCTGTCAATTTCCAGTCTTCTCTTAAGTGGACTCTCTCACTGTTCTGTAGTGAGTACAGCTTTCCCCCCATCTAGTCATCCGCCTGTCTGCTTAACCATCCTCCTACCCACCTGTCTCACTTACTTTTCTACCACTGTGAAGAGACACCGTGACCAGGGCAGCTTACAGAAGAAAGAATTTATCTGGGGCTTACAGTTCCAGAGGGTCAAGAGTCGGTGACCATCATGGTGGAAAGCATGGCAACAGGCGGGCGGGCGGGTGGGCAGGCAGGCATGGTGCTGGAGCAAAAGCTGAGAGCTTACATCTGACCCACAAGCACGAGGCAGAGAGAGAAGGAGCTACCCGGAAATGGTGTGGTCTTTTGAAAGCTCAAAGCCCATCCCCAGCGACACACGTCTTCCAATCAGGCCACACCTTGTAATCCTTCCCAAACAGTTCTACCAACTCAAGACCGAGCATTCAAACATATGAGCCATACTCACCCAAACCATCACACTACTCATTGGTGTCTCTCCTCCCCCTCGCTCATCCACCCATCTGTCCATCCTCCCTCATGTCTATCTTCAAGGCTCCCTCCCTGTTCACCCCTCCCCATTCCCTGATCGTTCTGTGCCAGGCTCTGTGAGGTGTAGGCTGAGAGGAATCGGACATGGGCTTGGCCTTCATAGCTCACAGCTAACTCAGATCTGCGTTGCCCATGACCACAGCAACAGCCGCCTATAGTGGAAATGCTAACAAGGGGTCCAGAGTGCTGGCCGGGGTGCTTAGGCTGCGTATGTTCAGCTTCAGGAAGTGTTTGTGCTTGGAGGCAGTGGAGCAAGAGATGTCGGGGGAGGTCTGGGTCCTGATGCCATTGGTCTGGAGACCTGAAGATGGTAGGCTACTAAAGCTAAGACTTGGGCAGGGAGCCAGACCTGCCTGAGTTCAAGCCCTGGCAGTCCCTGTCTAGCTCCATGACCTGAGACAGGTCTCTTTTTCTCTCTCGGCCTTCCTTTTCCTTCTCCCCTCCACCTGAGCCTTTGCTGGGTGAAGGCCAGTGCTCAGTGTCCTGCTTCCAAGGACCTGCTTATTATCTTATCCTGAGGCTACAAGGCTGCCACTCCCATTGGGTCGTTTCCTCCTGCCTCCTCTTGCCTACTGAGTTTGCCAGCCTTTGATTCCAATTCCTGCTGCACACCAGCCACTAGACCTGCTGCCCCTTGGTCTCCTTCCTGAATGGATACTGGTCTTTTCCTTGCATATAACTAGTTCTTCTGTGGCCTGGTTCCCTCCTCCAGAGCCAGATGCCTCTCTCCCTACTCCCTGAACCAAAGCCCTCCTATGACTGGCGGCACTTGTCTCCATTCCCTATGTCCTCATGTGTGACACAGACCAAGACCCAATATGCTAGGGGCCTGAGCCTCATTTGACACCTGCCCAGCACAATCGTCAGCACCCAGAGACGAAAAAGCAGAAATGGTTCGCCTTGCCTGCTCCAGACTTCAGCCGTTACCCACACATGCGCTCTCATGGACAGGTCAGCTGGAACCATTTCGTCACACCTGAGCCCTAGCCAGGTTGCTAGGAGACTCAGTAACAGCTGTGTGTCTGGGGTGGGAGTGTCTACTCCACCCTCCTTTCTTCCTCCCTCCCTCTCTCCCTCCCTTTTCTGTCTCTGGGTTTCTCTGTGTGTCCTGGAACTTACTCTGTAGACCAGGCTGGCCTCAAACTCCTGCCTCTGCCTCCCAAGTGCTGGGACTAAAGTCATGCCTCATCACCAGCACCACCGAGCCCCTTTTTCTCTTTCTGAAAACAAACGAACAAACAAACAAACTTCTGGAGCCTGGGGCATTGAAGATATTCTCCACTTCTGAGGGGACGATTTTTTCTGGGAGCTACAGAGTGTGGTTTCCACTGGAACGGGCAGACGTGAGGCGTGTCTGCCGTGTTTGGTATGGTAGCCACCTCTTCGTGGTCAGGAAGCATTTGCCACATGGCAGATGCCACCGAGGAAACTCAGGTTTCACTTCATTTTCTTCTGACTCCTGTACACCTCCCTAGGTAGCTAGCAGCAGCTACCTGCACAGGATAGCTCCAGCTGCCAGCCTGTGACACCCTGTAAGGCCGGATCTGCGGATGTGCTCACCTTCTGTCCAGGAGACTCCTTTCCACTCCCTGACCCTCACCGGGACTCCTGTGCACACTTGCCAGCTGGCTTTGGATGGAAAGCACTTGTCCCCAGCTCATCTCCCTGTAGGCATGCACGCTTCCCAAGGGCAATTTCATTATCCTGCCTTGTTACTGTTTTCGCTCAGCTGGTGGCCCCCGCTGCTGGATTGTTCACTCGCCGTGTTAAAGCGTTGCTAACAGTCGCATTAAAGCAATTTAATAGTTGTCTCGCCATTAGGCATTTAGGCCACTCCTACCCCGTTTCCGTTATTATAGGCCATGAGTGGGATCCTGTACATTTCTTTTGTTGTGTTTCTTGAATTATTTCTTGGCTTTAATTTCCCGGAAATTAGGGATAATAGGCTTAAAAGATACTTCAAACCTATCTCCAAAACAAAACAGAGCAGTTCTGACCAGTTGTCACCTTTGGAAGACTGAAGCTATTTATATTCTTGCCTGTAATGAGGACCTCTGTTTTACTACATAGTCACCGACATCTGGTTGTTATTGCTTGTTTTTGCTAATTTAGTAAGTGTACAGCAATCTGTTTCACTTTTTTTTAAAGGATTTTTTTTTTTTGGCTTGCCTGTGGTCTTAGTTGTACTTTCCATGTTGCTCCCCAGGTCTCAGGTTATCTCTCTTGGGAATCTTGGGAATGTCCCTCTGTGGTCAGGGTGGGAGTGGAGATTGCCCTTGTTACTTGTGTGGCTGGTGCTAAAATACTTCCCTACATGCCTGCTCTCTGTGGGAACATCACCCCCTTCCCTACCCCCAGATGGGAGACTCATTTCCTTTTTGGTAGCAAATGACCCTGATTCCCCAAGGGAGTTTATTGTCTTACATAAGCCAGAAACCCAAGGAAAGCGCTGCTGGCTCCAGAGCTCTGACGTCCTCAGCACTCTGGCTCCTCCCTCTTCAGCACTCTGTGGACCCCGCTTCCGTCTTGTCTTTCACTCTCAGGCGGACTCTGAGGAAGAGACAAGATGGACTATCCCATGTGAGGATAGCGCTCAATGGTGGGATGCTCGCCTAGCACGCCAGCCTTGGTTTCGAGCTGTAGCTCCACCAGACGGTAACAACAGCAGCAGGTGGCTCCGTGTGCGCACCTGCTGTGCAACCTGGAGGACCAGAGTTTGGGTCTACACCACTCAGGGGAAGCCAGTAATCCCAGCCCATGGGAGCTGGAGCCAGCCAATCCCCTGGGGCAAACTGGCTAGATGGACTAGCTAAAATCATGAGCTCTGAGTGACGTAGCAAGACACCCAACGTCCGCCTCAGACCTTCGCATGCATGTAAACACCTGTGTCTGTACATGTGCAGACACGGGCACACACACCATACACGCCAAAAAAACTAAAACCCGCCTTAGACTTGTTAAAATGCAGGGCTAGGGATGTGATTCGGTGGCAGAGCCCTCGCCCAGCATGCGTGACCTTAGATGGGAGCCCAGCACAGGGCCCGGGAAGGTGGGAGTGGTGTCCACAGTTCCCCTCCCTTCTACCCTGTAGTTTAGCTAAAGCTGCTTTTCTGGTAACCTTACAAAACAAACAAACAAACCCCCAACAGACAAGAAACCATTCAGGGAGAGTTTGCCCACCTTGGGCTACATGCTCATCCCTGAAGCAGTAGCTGTGACAAAGCTTGGCTCTGCCTGGTTGGACCTGGATGTGTACCTGACCAGGGTGGGGTCAGCCCTTTCGGATCCTTGGACTGAAAGTGAGGCAGTTCCCAAAGACAGTAGAGTTTTGCATGAACCCTGGGAATGGGGTGCCCAGGATTCTTTCCAGGCAGCTGCAGAGGCTGCAGGGCCCTTGTGAACTGCTGCCCATTCTACTTCAGTCATTGTGCTCAGGCTTGGGTCTCTGTAGTCTTTCGTGGACTCAGTTTCCCTATCTGGATAATGAGAATGGGGACTTGAAGTTCAGGAGCTGTGGCTGAGGGCCTGGCTGCATTCTGCGTTGTCAGGCATTTCCTTGTAGGGAGGGGACCAAGTGGTCAGCTGGCTGCCAGAGAAGGTGAGGGTCTGGGGCTTGTCCGCTGCCTGGCTTTCATGTTACCAGTAATCCCCCAGCCCCTGATCTGGCTTGCTGCATCCCTGGGGTAGGGCAGAGCTCCTGGTTGGGCTGGGAGGGCTGGGCCCCACCTCCTCTAGGCTGAGCCCCAGGCTGTCACAAGGGAGAGGATTGTTCCCACAGAGTGTCTGGGCCAGAAAACACAAGTGGCCACTGTGTCTGCTCTCAAGGGTGTGGGCTTGGAGGTTAGAGACAGCCAGCGAGCAGCAGGGCAGGGGATCCCCCTCATCCCTGGCCTGGCCCCAGCACTGGTGGACTTGGGCTTTTGAAGCCTTGATGCTGTATGTTTATGGAAATCCTGCCTGCCTGCTTCTGCGTGCACCTCATTTGTTCAGAGCCTCAGCTCTCCCAGCTTTCCCCATAGCACAGGGAGAGCTCGGGCATTGTGCCCCACCCTCCAGCTGTACAGAGGGGAACCAGAAGCCCGGGCAGGACAGGTGCTGATTGTAGGCACCTCTGGAAAGCAGTTAGATCCGAGGACTTGGAAACAGCAGGGGCCTAAGCCCTCTTCGTTACAGATGTGCGGCCCTGGACCGTGGTCTCACCCCTCTGGACACACGGCTTCTCTTTGTAGTGAGACGGGTCTCCTTGGGCTTGAGGTCCTGGGCTCCAGTGATTCTCCCAAGCGGTGGGTACCACAGCCATCACACCTGACCGTCCAATTTCTTATACATAAAACAGAAACAAACAAGCAGCCTCTAGAAAGCACAGCATTCTCTTTGAACCTGAGGTCCAAGTCAAGACCACGGTCCTGGACTTTATTCTCCTCTTTCCGGGCCTCAGTCTGCTGTCTGGGAAGCAGGCATGTGGCCAGTGAGTGCCTCGGTATCTGTGGGAGGCTCGTTGCCTGCACCTGTCAAGGCCCCCTGGCTGTGACTGGTTGGTACTGGCTGTGCATGCCATTCTTCTTTAGCTCGTGTCAGTTGAACCCTCTGGAAGTGATTTGGTGCTGGGAGCACCCAGGCTTGTGACAGAGCTGGTCTTTAGGTGCCTGTCTGAATCTCAGCCTCCTCTGTTGACTTCGAAGGGTATTTGCCTTCCAGGTCTGGGTGGCACTGGTCAGCACTGACCAGTTGTTGCTTTTTTTTTTTATAAATCCACTGTTGCAACATCCTCTGTTGCCTTTTGGGAATGGACTGCTGCCTCAGCCAGGCTCTTAAGGAATTTGGTTTTGGCACAGTCACTGCATGGCCCCTCCCTGGTGGGTCCTGGCTTCTGAAATCTGAGTAAGGCACTGGGCACCGACCGAGCAGTCCTGGTGTTGACACTGGCTCCTTGCTGGAGGCCCAGCCCTTTGGTCAATGCAGCGTTTACAGTGTAGGCCAAAGCAGGATCTGTGCACTCCTGGGAAACTGTCCCCATTCCTCCACATTTACAGGAAAACCTCTGTTTCAGGAAACTCAGGAAAAGGTGACATACAGCCTTCTCCCCTCAGCACAAAAAGGCAGTGGTGAGTGGATGACTTTTGCCTACCTCATTTATGGTCGAAGAGGTGCTGGGTCCCCTGACCCTCAATCTGCCACCCCCAAAGGTCTCACCCTTCCTCTCTGCCTCTTCAAAGGAAAGAGAGAGGGGGAGAGGGAGAGAGAGAGACTCTAGCTGCTTGTCTCATGGATTTTTTTTTTGGCCGGGGAGGGGCGTTGGAGACAGGGTTTCTCTGTGTAGCCCTGGAACTCACCCTGTAGTGAGTCAGGCTGGCCTCCAACTCAGATATCCACTTGCCTCTGCCCTCCTAGTGCTGGGATTAAAGGCGTGTACTACCACTGCTTAGCTCTCTAAAGGTTTTTAAAGGTGTTTTGAACAAGCATTCAAAATTGAGTTTGAGGGGAACAGGACCCCCCACCCACCCACCCACACACTCACCCTGCTGATCTGAGATCCCAGTCTGGGTTCTGGAGGTCTCATGACCTCTAGTCTGGAAAGAACTTTGGTGGAGGAAGATGGTCACTAGTAAGGCGCAGGCTTCCAGAAGTCCAGACCCACCCTACTACTTTGCTCTTGGGGCTTTGTCTCTGTCTCTCCCTCTACACATGGACCGGTAGCTGCACTGCCCTGGAGGATGCTTGAGACAGTTAGTAATTGAGTTAATACACCTAAGAGGTGTAAGCCAAGGGTGAGCAAACTCTGTCCCCCATAAATGTGGAACTGTTGGAATCACTGCAGGGGACCTGTGGCTCTTAGCAGCTTAGCTAGGAAGGCCCCGGGTTGAGAGTAGAACGGAAAATGCTGTTTGCCTCCTCCACGCCACTTCCTTCTCAAAGGCTCCCTCTCAGGTTGGTGCCTTCTGGGGCCACGCCCATCATAAGCAGCCACCTGGTCCCTCTCAGCAGGATACATGGCACCTCTCCATCCAGACCTTAAATCCTGAGGCCAGGGAGAGGGCAGTTGTCAGAGTGTGCAGTCACCCTATATGTGCCTTGCCTAGGGCATAGCAGAAGTCATTCAGTTTCTGGTTATAGAGTTTTGTGGTGCTGGGGATTATGTGGACTTGTATAGTCTAGACCTGCAGTTCTCAACCTGTCAGTTGAGACCCCTTTGGGGGGGGGTGTCAAATGACCCTTTCAGAGGGGGTTGCCCAAGACCCTCAGAAAGCGCAGATATTTACATTACGATTTATACCACTAGCAAAATTACAGTTATGAAGTAGCTGATGTAATGTTATGGCTGGAGGTCACCACACCATGAGGAACTGTATTAAAGGGTCACAGCATTGGGAAGGCTGAGAGCCACTGGTCTAGAGAATGTAGAGGATCTGTGAAGGACGATGACCCAGGTGCAAATTCCAGGCTTGTCTCCTCTCTGAACTTGGACTTGTTTATCACTCTTGCCACGGCAGAATCTTGAGCTGCTGGTTGCCCTCTGTGCTGCGATCCTCTGAGTGAATGTGTGTTGTCACCCAGGCCCTGACGATGGTCAGAGTAGGCGCGAGGCACGGCACCCTCAGGAAGGCACGGGTGGAACACAGATGCTCACAGCCCTGGAGCACCACTGCCCCTGTGCTTGGTGACAAGCAGCTAGCTACTGACCTCTAGGGCCACGACGTCCCACGGTATATCCTCCTTCAACACTGTGACCTCAGTCCTCATGAACCCCCCCCCCGGGTAGAGAGGCTGCAGGTTATAGCAGCATCCTCAGCAGCTTGGGGGTCACCGAGGGAGCTGTGGTTCTTGTGTCCTGTTTCTGGGACGCCTTGTGAGGAGGAGTGATGCTCTTGGCTCTGTCATTCACACGCTTCTCTCTCTCTCTCTGTCTCTCTCTGTTTTTAATTTTGGCAAAATAGCACTAATATTCTGTTTATCCCATTAGCTTCTCCAAGGCCTACAGTTCTTTAAAAAAAGTCCGTAAGCCATGGAGTCTTCACTGGTGTCTATGTTTCAAGGCTTTAGTTTGTTAGTTTAGTTTAGAGGCACTGTTCCTACATGTCTCACTATGTAGGTCTGAACTCACAATACAAACCCAGCTGGCTTCAAGCTCCCAGAGATCCTCCTGCGTCCACATTCTGAGTACCGAGATAGAGTCATGGCCTATGTCACCATGCCTGGCCCAAGAGTTTTCCTGTTTGTTTGTCTTTAAATCATCTCCATCCTCTGAGTGGCCACCCTTCCCCACACAGCCCCAGGTTAAACTCTGAGTTTCTGTCTCTGTCACTGACTGCCTTTGCTTGGTCTGACAGAATCATGCAGTATTTTGCTTTTGTGCCTGGCTTATTTCACTTAGGCCAGAGGCCAGCGTTTCCAAGGCTCAGTTGTTACTGTTGCAGCATTTCCTGGTGGAACAGTAGCCATTGCCCTTATGCTTCCTTGGTCTCTTAGGTGTGGCCCACCTCTGGCTGTGGTAGGTGTAGGGCGGCTGGAATCCCTGCTTTGTGCTCCTTTGGCTCCGAGGCTCTTGTGGGATGACAGTGTCTGTCAGCATTGGTCCCCAGAGAAGGGAGCTCTATAGTGGCCGTCCACCTCCGTCTGGCCTCACTCCAGTACTCCTTCCTCTGCGCCTCCCCGACTCCTGTTAAGTTTTGTTTCTTGGCTGTGTCATCCCAGCTGACTAAGGTTTTTCTCTCTCTTTCTCATCAGATAAGAAGCAGTGTTCTGGCCAAGTGATGTGTGGCCAGGAGACAGTTTTAATATGATGCGTGCGGGACACCCCCACCCTCCCCCTCTTTGCCCCACAATGGGACACAGTGACAGTGTCATGTCTGTGTCAGGCTTTTTCTGGCTGGCTGTCAGGAAGAGCTTCCCTCAGATTTTTTTTTGTTTTGTGTTCTTTTCATTTTTCATCTTATAAAGATTGTATGTATGTATGTATGTATGTATGTATTGTGTGTGAATGCACTAGCCCATCCTTGTATTTGTTTCATAGTTTATTTTATAGTATGGTTATATCTTACTTCCTTATTAAACACATAGAATGTTCTTTCTGGTCTGAGACCCCCTGTGTTGACACCTCATGTGCCATGGCCGTTGTTGGGACGTTAACTGTCTGTGTCAGGACAGTGTTTTAGTCCCCTCTGTTTAGTCTAACTCTGTTTTCACACTTGTGTGGGGGCCTGGGAAGCCTTCTTTTGCCCGGCCTGCCTTGTAACCTTCTGTGTCTCTACTTTGCAGGCCAAAAACAAGGAGACTGGTGCCCTGGCAGCAGCCAAAGTCATTGAGACCAAGAGCGAGGAAGAGCTGGAAGACTACATTGTGGAGATTGAGATCCTGGCCACCTGTGACCACCCATACATCGTGAAGCTCCTGGGGGCCTATTTCTATGACGGGAAGCTATGGGTAAGAGCACGCAAGCCCGGGCACCGATGCCCGCCATGCTTGCTCAGCATATGCTGGGTAGGCCAGGGCTGTAGCAAGGAGGTGAAGTCGGCTGCTCTGAGTCCTTGGCCTCCCCTCCCCACACTCAGGCCAAGGCCGCAGAAGCAGAAAAGTGCTATAGTGTGCAACCCAGAGAAGGCTGGGCCTGTCTGTAACCATGTGTGATAGAGGGATGAGTATCGGTCATTGAGAAATCTGAAACAGCCCAGAGGTTGTGTTGATGCTCAGGATGTTCCCGGTTCATACTGCCAGCTGGGGAGACTTGGGGAGGCTTCCCTGTGAAACCTTCCTGCATGTTAGGTCTGACATCCTTTCAAGCCTGAACACAACACCCCATAAGGAGTTCTTACCTTGTTGTGCCTTGGACGTGGAACAGTCCAAGACTGAGCGAGTAAATTCTGGATGAGTGTCCAGAAGCCTGGCATGGACAGGACGCCAGAGTACTAACCTTGGCGACATTTGCAGGACTCACACATCTCTTATTTCTATGCTTTTGCAACCTGAACATCACCCTTGGCTCCCTGTAGATACCCCTGTTATCAGCCTGCCTCATGTTGATACCTCTCAACTGGCAAAACTCAGATGCCCTAGAATGTGCATTTTGCTAAACTTGTTTTCTGCCAAATCTCTCTGTCTCTCTTGTGTGTACATGCATGTGTGTGTGTGTTTCTAATGGTGAAATTGAATTCAGGGCCTTGTGTATACTAGGCAAGTGTTCTACCATTGAACTACATCCCCAGCCCAATTGCATATATGTATTATATATAATATATATTATATCATATATGCATAATATATATAGTATATGATCGTGTGTATGTATGTATGTATGTATGTATGTATGTGTACATACATATATGTGTATATATCTCTCACACACACATATATAAATAATCCCCCTCCAAACTCTGGCCAGCAAGGAAGCAAAGCGATGTGTGTGCAAGAAATATCACAGCCAGGGACAGTGGTGCAGGCCTGTAATCCGAGCACTTGGGGAGGCAGAGGCAGATGGATATCTGAGTTCGAGGCCAGCTGGTCTACAAAGTGAGTCCAGGACAGCCAAGGCTACACAGAGAAACCTTGTTTCAGGGGAAAAAAAACTTCAGATAAATTCTGGGAGTATGTGACAGTGTCAGAATCCTGCAGACTTTTGGAGACATGGCTGAGGGCCCCCATGCATACAACATCTCTGCCATCATTGGGGCTCTTTGAGCCCAAGTCTTGCACCTACAGATGGGAGGGGTGGTTCAGAAGCATACATTGATCAGAAAGGATGTTTTAGGCATGGTACACACCGCTGTGGTGGTCTGGTGTGTTGGGAGGGTTTTCCATGTCTGCTTAGGTCTCAGAGCACCTGGAGCTTGCTATTGGTCAGCAATGGCTTGTCATCTTCTGTGCCCAGTGGGAAGCAGAGTCTTGGCTTTTAATGACAAAATGTTTGATATGGAGAAACCTGGTTCATTGGAGAAAGATCCTGCTGCTTAGAGAAAAGGAAAGTTCAGAAGGCCCCATGAATTTTTACTTTCCAGACAGGAATGGAAGCCAGCAAGAAGAAGTCAGTGCCCGAGGGACAGGGGCTTGGCCCTCCCAGCTTGTGCTAGCCTAGTGCCCATTGCATGAGGTATCTGAGGAGGGACTTCTTGAACACGAGCTGTTTAGTGGGCACATAGCTCTGGAGGTTCAGAGCTATGGTGCCAGGGTTGGCTAGACTCTCTGACTGGGCTCAGGTCAGTCGGAACTGCAGAGGGTTTCGCTGCGGAAAGTCTCATGGTGATGGTGTGAACCGGAGAGCTCCTCAGGTCCCAGAAAGGACCTCATTACTCGGTTCCTTCTGCAGGCATGTCTCTGGTGATATCATGAATAGTCTCCACTCTTAAAGGTCCTACCTCCTGCTAAGGTCATTACAATGGGGACCAAGCTTCCAGTGCTTAAAGTCTTGGGGGACACACACAGGTCATGGCATAGCTCCGCCTACCCAGGGCTCTGTGCCTTGTTACTTGCTGCACCCCCCTCTGTTGCGCCTGTTTTTAAATTCTATTTTATTTGTGGTTCCTTCAAGCCTCTCCCTTCCAATTCCCCAACCCTAGTAGGAGAGAGAAGGTTAGCAGGGAGAGGGTGCAGACCCCTTTGCTTCTCCTGGCTGTTTAGGGTTGATGAGCTCTTTCAGGCCTATACCAGTTCTCCATCAAAAGGACAAGCAGCAAGCAGTCTCCTCCATCCTTCCATCCGTCTCTGATCTCTCCAAAGTGCTGTTCACCACACAGCACACACTCTGTCTCTCTGGACTCTCCTATTTATATCCCTCAGAGCCCTAGACCACGCCCCTCTTGTGTTGCAGGAGGTAGGCCATTACCAGCTGGCAAAGACCATACCCCACAGGGGGCAATTATGGGCTGTGGACAAACTAAAGCCCTAACTAAAATCCCACACTTGGGATTGAAACAAAAACATTCTTACGTAACATAACTGAGTTTACAGAGAAACCAAAACTGCCATTACACCCTCTATTCCCTCTCGATTGCTCCCCGATTCTCCCTGGCTCCGTCCCCTGTCGCCTACTGTCCACCCCAGGCTCACTCCCCTGTCATTTGCTACCCAGAGCTCTGTCCCTGTTACTTGCTCTCCCCCCAACTCTGTTTCCCCTAGTCACTTGTATCTTTCTTTTTACTGTTTGGAGTCTCTCTTGGAGGAGCCACTTAGATTTTAAAGTCCTTTTGTCCCTTGTCACCTGTTACTGGGAGGTGGAGCAGGATAAGGAGTATCGGCAAGTGGTCTCCTTTTTCCAGAGGAAGAAACAGGCACGGAGAGCTAGGCCTCTTGCTCAGAGCCAAAGGGCCAAAGTGGGTGGAACCAGGCTGCATGCTTTTACTGTCTGGGTTCATGAAGTTACTCCCCCACCCCCTTTTTCTAACACAGGGTTTCTTTGTGTAGCTTTGGCTGTCCTGGAACTAGCTGTGTAGACCCGGCTGGCCTCACACTCACAGAGTTCCTCCTGCCTCTGCTTCCTGCGTGCTGGGATTAAAGGCGTGAGCCACCACTGCCCAGCTCCATAGAGCAAGTTTTTGTTGTGGTGTTTGTTCCAGGGCATCAGTGTTCTTCACATATTCAACAGAAAATGCAACAGATGAACAGCAGACCTCCACTAATGTGCTGGAGCCCCTTTGAAAACTGTCTTTCAAGGGCTGTGTGGTGCTTGCTGTGCAGTCCCCAGAACTCACGTGCAGATACAAGAGAAGTGACTCTCAAATCGTCCTCTGCCCTCCACATGTGCATTGTGGCATGTGCACTGAGTGTGCACACACACCATCATCATCATCATCATATAATAATAGTAGTATAATACTTGTTTTTAAGCAGTTAGAGAAAGAAGAAATGAGGCTGATGTCACTCGATTAGTTATAGAAGAAAAATGGAAAAATGCGGAAAAGCAAAAAGTGAAATGACTTGATTGTGTGTGTGTGTGCCAGAGGACCCACTGTGAACGTTCAAAATGCGTTTTCTAGATATTTTCATGCCTAGAGGGTTAAAATGTTAGAGCGCCATGCCTGCCTCCTTGTGTCTTTGCCCTTTTGAGACGCACGGTGTGAAGAGGGCCATAGCTTCCTCTGTATCCAGAAGTGCCGCATCATCCGGGGCAGGGTGCTTGCCGCCATGCAGCTCTGTGAAGGTGGCTTAGTGGTTTTTTTTTTTTTGTTCCTGCTTGGGAATTTCTTTGTGAGAATTTTTTAGATTTTTCAATGTCTGTTTTCAAACTGGCATCGCAGAGCAACTTCTGATGTGCGTTGAAGTTCCACTGGCTTACTCATCTGTCCACCATCCTCCTAACCACCTGTCCACCATCCCTGCATCTGCCCCTCCCCAACCATCCCGGCATCTGCCCTCCCCCACCATCACTGCATCTGTCCCTCCCCCATCACTGCATCCACGTCTCCCTCCCCACCATCACTCCATCCACAACCCCCATCTACTCTCCACACATTGGTGGAAACATCAGGTAGGCAGTTGCAGCAACTATCGAAATCTCTCCTATAGGCCTCAGATGCCATCTGACAACATTCTTAGCTTTGGGACCTGTTTCTACATTCCAAAAGGATTTGTGCAGTAGTCACAGGGTATTAGATCACACACACTCACACACACACACACACACACAGATGGGAAACGAATGGCTTTTTAAGAGGGCCAAGATGGCCTAAGATAATTTGACCTCTGGAACTGCAACATTCAAACTCCCCCATTCACCAGTATTACCTTGCCGTTGGGCACTCAGCTTTTGTAGAATGTTTAGTGTGGATACAACTTCTTTTGAGAACTTCAGTGCATAGAGTCATCATTGCTTTTGGACTGGGGCAGCCACTGGGGAGAGGCTCAACGGGTACAATAATTGGAGGTCATCTTGTGCAAGGCCTGGATGCCAAGGTGAAGATTTTATACCTCACTTTGTAGAGGTCGGCAGCCTCAGCACTTCCTGGGACCTATAGTCATGGTCGGTGATGGGGGCCCACATGGCCCTCCCGGACCGTAAGCTGGGATGCCGCCCAGCAGCCTGTAGTTTGAGAGCCTTCTAGGTGAGTCATGGTGGTTTAAGTTTGAAAACATCTATTTTAGGCCTTGGCAACCCAGTTGCAGTTTTGCTCAGAGGAAGTACATTCTGTGTTGTAGAAAAAGGTCAGGTTTAGGGGCAAGAGGTAAAGCACTGGGTCTGGTCGAAAGCAGTTCAGAGTAGATCCAGCCAGAAGCCCACGGATGTGATGTGGAACACAGACCAGCTTCAGGGGAAAGGACATTTGAACTGTGTCCTGCAGGATGCATAGGAGTTGGAAAGAAGCAAGGTTGGCTAAGTGCGGGGGAGTGGGGCCCTGCATGTGTGGAAGTGAGAAGCCATGTGGTTCTGAGATTGGAGGTGGGAGGCCACACTGGCTATGATGTCACTGCTGTGGGGTGGCCTGAGGCCCAGGCTTCCTGTGGAGCCAACTTTCCCTTGTAGGTGTATAACAGAACCAGTCAGGGCCGCTCCTAGGGATGGGCATTGAGGAGCTGGCTGTTAGCAGGTGGATCTCTGTGAGTTCCAGGCTAGCCTGGTCTACAAAGTGAGTTTCAGGACAGCCAGAGATACACAAAGAAACTATGTCTCAAAAAAAAAAAAGCCATATACATGTGTGTGAGTGTGTGCGTGTATACATATATATACATTTATATGTGTATATATACACATATCTGTGTGTTTTAGCAAGACATTTTTCCTTTTCTATTCTGTATGTTTAAATCCTGTGTGTTCTGTTCTTAAAACACATTTTTAAAGATTTAAAAAAATTTAAACTTTCATCGGACCCTTTATCTAGCCAGACGTTACAAAATTCCCATAAGATTCACATCCCCAACTGTCCTTCCATTCTTCAGTGTGCCCAGTAGCCGAGCGGAGTGGATTTGAACATTTAACTGGGCTAGAAGTAAGAACAGTGGCTGACGGGCAGTTTCCTCCCCAAGTGGCTGCTGTATTGGTAGCCCCGGGCTTCCCAGTTCATCCTCCCTAGGCTGGCTCCATGTAGCCTTGGCCTCCTGATTAGCCCTGCCCATCCCACCCCTAAACCAGATGTCTCTGCAGGACCAGGCCTCTCATCCAAAACACTGTGGGGCTGGGGATGCGAGAGTGGGGAGGGGTTTGCGGGGGGGGGGGAGAAGCTGTGCTCTGGGATGCATTCAAGGCTCTCAGGAGGGAAAGCTCTGGCTTCTAGCTAATGCCCATTTCTGTTCTCACCATGGGTCAGTATCAGGGGCCCTGCGGTGCCGCTAACACAGTCTCCCTGAGCTCAGAGCCTGGGGGTGGAAGCACTCTCTAAACACAGGCTGTGTGGGAGGACTTGAGCAAATAAATAAATGGTAAGCCAGGGAGAGGAAATCCAGTGGGGAAGGGCTGCAGAGCGAGGGCTCTGGAGTGGGCTCAGGAGCCCTTAATAGTGTAGGAGAAAACCTGCCTCCGAGGAGAGGTTTAAACTGACCCCAGAAGGCTAGGCTGAGGCAGACCTCTGTAAATTTGGTAGCAAAGCTCAAGTAGCAACAATAGGAAGTTCAAAGGCCCTGAGGCAGGAGCTGCAGAGGACCAGACAGGAAGCTGCCTCAGTTGGAGTCTAGCAGAGAGTGAAATGAAATGGGGCTGGATTGGCCACAAGTGCCTGTTCTAAGGGCTGGGAATTCAGCAGCGAGGCAGGCAGCCTCGTGACAGGGAGAACAGCTAATAAGTAGGTAGTTCATTCATTTCCGCAATGCCTACACGTGTTTGTGGAGGCCGGGGGTCAGTATTGTGTCTCTTCCTTCCTGAGTCACTTTCCACCTTAATTTTGAGGTGACATGTTTGTTTTCACCGAACCTGGATTTCATTGGTTCAGTTGAGCTGGCCTCTGAGCCTCAGGGACCCACCCTCCTGCACTGGAGTCATAGGTGTATGTCTCTTGGTGCCCAGCTTTTTATGGGTGCTGGGATGACCTCACGCTTTACCAATCGAGCCATCTTCCCAGTGGGAATACTTGCAGTTTATTTAATAAGGACATTTGCTCAACCATGTTTGTAGCAGCTTTATTTGTAAAGAAGCTGGAAACAACCTAGATGTCCCTCAACTGAGGAATGGATACAGAAATTGTGGTACATCTACACAATGGAATATTACACTGCAATAAAAAACAAGGATATCGTGAAATTTGCAGGTAAATGGTGGGAACTGGAAAGGATCATCCTGAGTGAGCTATCCCAGAAGCAGAAAGACACACATGGTATATACTCACTCATATAGACATATAATATAGGATAAACCCACTAAAATCTGTACACCTGAAAAAAACTAAATAAGAGGGAGGACTCTTGCTAAAATGCCCAATCCCTATCCAGAAGGACAAAGGGGATGGACATCAGAAGAAGGAGAGGGCAGGGAATGGGTCAGGAGCCTGCCATGGAGGGCCTCAGAAGGGCTCTGCCCTGAAGACTAACAAAGCAAATGCTGAGACTTATGGCCAACACTTGGGAAGAGTGCAGGGAATCTTATGAGGGGAGTGGGAAATAGTGGGATCTGGAGAAGATAGGAACTCCACAAGGAGAACAACAGAACCAAGTGGTCTGAGCACAGGGGTCCTTCCTGAGACTGATGTCCAACCAGGTACCAGGCATGGAGGTAGCCTAGGACCCCTGCACAGGTGTGGCCCATAGCAGTTCAGTGTTCAAGTGGGTTCCATAGTAATGGGAACAGGGACTGTCTCTGACATGAACTAATTGGCCTGCTTTTTGATCACCTCCCCCGATGGGGGAGCAGCCTTGCCGGGCCACAGAGGAAGACAGTGCAGCCACTCCTGATGAGACCTGATGTACTGGGATTGGAGGGAAGGAAAGGAGGACCTCCCCTATCAGTGGTCTTGGGGAGGGACATGGGTACAGAGGGGGGTGGAAAGGAGGGGTTGGGACAGGAGGAAGGAGGGAACTACAGGGGTATATAAGGTGAATAAAATATAATTAATAAATAATTTAATAATTAAAAAAAAAAGATATCTCACGAGGTACAGGCAGGTGAGTTCGAGGCCAGCCTGGTCTACAGAGAGAGTTCCAGGACAGCCAGGGCTACACAGAGAAACCCTGCCTCAAAAACAAAACAAAGTAGCTTTTGTGTCACTACCTTAAGTGGAAAAAACAGGGGCTGTTGCCGTAGAGATAAAACAAAGATAGTCTGCTGTGGCCAAGCCCTTTGCCCTTGGGTCCTGCCTCAGCTGAAGGTCCCCTGGGAGGGCGAGCAGACACTGAGGAAAGAAAAGTGTAAAGCCTCAGTGCAAGGTGACACTTCCTGCCAGCCTCCCCCCACCATATGGCTGGTCTTGTGGAAAGGACATCAGGCCAGACCAAGCCACACCAGGTCTGTAGAGCTTCTCTCCTTGGGCGGGATGGTGAAGGACCACTGACCAGCCTGTGTCACTATGGGGTGGACAGACAGAACCCGGGCATGGTATTGTGCCTCCCACCCTGGAGCCCCCTTCTTACTGCACGTCATGGACCCTGTGTTTTTAGCTGTGGCGTCTCCTGATGAAGCTTCCTGAGGCATCCATGTGGGAAGGCGGGCACTGGTTGTCGGAAGCCACCCAGCCACTCCTCCCCTCCTGTGTGGCTCCCGGGTAGCTGAGTATTTGAGGCAGTTTAGTCTGCACCCTGGTTTCTGGCTATCAGCACTGGGTCTATCGGGGGCAGTTTGGAGCAGGCAGCCTTGCTTGTCTGTCCTGAGTATGGGAGGATGTTAGCACCTTCCGGCTAAGATAGAGCATCTGAGGTTGTCTCTGGATGTTGCCAAGTGCCCCTGGACAGAGGACCTTGGGTGAGCGCCAACAGTTCCTCCCACACACAGAGGACACCAACCCTTTGTTGAGCAAGGGCACAGACTGGTAGCCTCAGGCCACATGGCCCCCAGATACAATTTGCTTGGCGTGCGCTTCAGAGATGTGCCCTCAGCCACAGGCCTCAGGATCCTCTGAGCTCCAGTTCCGAGACCGCGGCTACTCCTGCACTGATTCTCTTGGAGTAGAATCGGGAGGAAATGAAACATCTTTCATCCCACGTCTTTGCCAAAGCTGAGGTGAATGAAGATGACTAAGAGGACAGAGTTCCAGAAGCGAATACCAGGAACCATTTCCTCCCACGGGCCTCGCTCCTCGGGCCTAGATGCACGGAAGCCAGGAGGCCTACCTCAGGGAGTCCCAGCTAGGCTGTGGACAGCTCACGGGGTTTCTGGGTGTGTTGGGGATGCACGTGAGTACGAATCTGCACACGTGTCAGGATCGCTAGTAGAGGACTCTGAATGTTCTACGAACAGAGAGGGATAATTGTCCGAGATGATCGACATATTCATCCATTGCAGTTCCTCAGTCCCCAGTATCAATGAAGTGAAGGAAGCCGGCCAAACAGAGTGAGGTGCTCCATGTGACCCAAGGCATGCTGGGGGTTGGAGTCAGGAGGCCTGGGTGCCTTCCAGGACTCGGGCCTATTGACAAGTACCCCCCTGTGCCCCACCCCCACCCTCAAGATCTCCCTACTTCTCAACAACCTGGCAAGGAGTGACATCCTTTTAACCCCCTCCCCCAATCCCTGGGCAGCTGGGACTGCCCCTTTGAGCCCACCCTTCTATCGTTGAATGAGCGCCCCTTCTATTCTTTTGTAGCCTTGGCTGTCCCAGAACTCAGTCTGTAGACCAGGCTGGCTTCGAACTCACAGAGATCTACTTGCCTCTGACTCCTGAATGTTGGGATCAAAGGCATGCATCACCACCGACCAGCACTGTTACTGTAATTCTTTATTCTGGATCCCATTATCTGAATGGCCAGGGCAGTCCTTTTCAAGAGTGTGTTGCCCTTGGTGCGGGCTCTGAGGGCCTACACCTCCTGGGCTCCCTGGCAGTCACTAATTTCTCACCATTTGGGTCTCTGTTCACACAGGCCCCCTTTGCCCTTTGAGGCAGGTGTATTTCCTTCTGCCAATCACATTTACACATGGACCCCAGAGGCTCAGGGACAGTACTGTGGTTTGGATGAGGTTTTGTCCCCCTGAGGACTCCAGTGCTGGGACTTGGTCCCAAGGGTGACACTGTAAAATGTGGGAGAAGCCGAAAGGGGCGGGTCTTGTTAAAAGGTGAGTGGGCCCTTGTGGGCCTTGCCCTCACCCTTGCTCTCTAGAAGGATTGTTGGCCTTGGAGAGTGTAGTGTCCCACTGGAAGGGTGAGCCTAGCTGTCCCACCCCTCTGAATTAGCATGAACCTTCCCAAGACAGCCTTATTGCAGGAGCACCCAGATGTCTAGCTTGGCTCAAGGATTCTGGTTCTAGGCTCCCCCTAGGTACCCCCATCTGAGTCTGTCTGCCCTCACTCTACTAGGGCTCCTGCTGGCCCTGACAAAGACCCATAATTATAACCCTAGGCAGGAAGCCAGGCAGGTGATACTGTCTCTGCTCGCCTGTGTTTTGGGACTTCCCCTTTTTGCTGGCCACTCCACAACTCAACAGAGTTATCCTCGGGAGAACCTTTACCCTGTGGTCCCCGTGACCTCTGCCCCATTGTAAAACTTCTTATGTGGGTATGGCATTCCATAGGCCATTCTCATGGGATTGATGCCTGCCCCCTGGAGCGGGCGGAGCCGTTATTCATTCATACAGAATCAGCCACAGCATGCCAGGAAGTTTTAGGTGGGAGGGACACAGGCTCGGAGCTGGGCTGGTCACCACAAGCATCCTGTGGGGATGTGTTAGTAGCTATGTCTGTATTCGGTACACATTCGGTAGGCATCTAGATAGAGGTATCCCCGTGTCACCCATTTGACTGTGAGCTGGAGGTGGGCTCTACAGTTTCCCAACCTTGATGGACGAGGTTGCAGTTTCTGAGATGAGCTAGTGACAGACTGGCACTCTCCAGGCAGAGGTCCGGATGCTTTGGCTGTGCTAGGTCTGGGCGCTATGGGAAGGCCCCTCTTCACTGGTGGGGCATGGCACCCCACCACTGCATACCTCTCTGGCTCTATGAGCTGGCAAGTGTCATCTGTTCGTTGTACCCACTACCCCATGTTACCACCCATCTGTGGTTCCAACCCTGCCTGCTTCTCGGGGACTCAGCATTATGAAGTAAATTCTCTAGTCGGGAATGCCAGCTCTGAGCAGGAGCCTCTGACAGCGTTGAGGCGACCCTCACCCTGTGTGCCTTGTCTGAAGGGTTTCAAATCCTTTTCCTCATTCCCTGGTGGCCATGCCTGAAAATAGCCCTGGTTTATTCCTTTCTGTGCCCAGTACTGTTCCTGGCTAGCTTTATGAAGTGGCAGACAGACAGACAGACTAAATCCTTCCCTCAGAAGAGAGACTTCTTTGACCCTTCCTAGAGAGCCTGAGGCCAGCTCTGACTTAACATTTCCTGTACAGTGGCCAGGACTCCAGCTCAGGGGACTCTGAACTGGAAGCCCAGACCCTTAACTTCTGGGAGGGACAGTCTAAGGGTGAGGTATGCCTCCAGTTGAGTCACCTCAACTGAGTGATGCCTTGGGGCTTGGGCACGGAGGGGGTGGCCGAGGGTAGAGTGGCATCACCAAATGCCACCTCCACCTCTGCATACATTCAAGAACCCAGGTTACTGCCTCTGACTCAGGCCTCATTCCAAGGCTGCCAGGACCGGGGAAAGCTGGATTCCTGACCCGGGCTTGCTGCAAGGCGGTGGTTGGAACTGGCATGGAGGAACAAGGCTGGCCCTAGGAGGCCCTAGTGGGTGTGGGCGCCCTACTCAATGGCCGCATTGTTTGGCTGCTACTCAGAGGTGGGGAGGTTCAGGGACACTCCACCTACAGAGACAGGCAGCTGACGACTGAACTGGCTTTATGTTGACGCTGGCTTTTTTTTTTTTCCCCCTAAAGGCCGCCTTCATGACTTCCTCCTTCAGGCTTTGGTTGACTAAGCAGGAGCTTCTGTCTTCTGCACTATGTCAGAGAGCCTGGAGGCCCCCAGCCCCTACGTGGGGACGAGCCGCAGCCACTAGCTCTGCTTCCTCAGAGAGAAATGAATCCAGAGAGGAAAGGCGGCTTGTCCACGGCTGGCCACAGATCCAGCCATCCCTATGTCTTAGAGTCACAGCCAGCTTGAGTTTATTCCTTTTTTCCCCACTCACTGTGCAGAGTGGCTTTGGGGCAGCCCCTTACCCTGCCAAACCTCTCTGTGTTCTCACCTGCACAGTAGGGGTAAAGATGGCTGCTCGTGGCCAAAGGAATGCTTACTTTGCCAGCATGTATGTCTGTGTGAGGGTGTCAGATTTTCAAGTTACAGACAGTTGTGAACTGCCATGTGGGTGCTGGGAGTTGAATCCAGGTCCCCCGGAAGAGCAGTCAGTGCTCTTAACTGCTGAGCCATGTCTCCAGCCCCCATTTCTGGGCATCTTAAAGCCATTCAACAAACACTGTTAATCATGTACAGCAAGTCCTCTGTGCCTATGGACTCAACGTCTCTGTACTGAACACACAGGGACGTCTTCCTGGTCAGCGCTCCCTAAGCAGTACAAGACAACAGCCATTCATCCGGCATTCCCATTGAATTCAGTGCTGTCACTCTCTAGAGCCTTTCAGATGTGTGGGAGGACATGTGGGCTCTCTGTGGACCTGATGCCATTCAGTAACGGACTCTAGCCTTGGTAGATTTCTAGCCATTGGGGCCTGGCCAGATTCCCACAGACTGATGGACAATTGTCCGAGGCCCAGGCTCTGCAAACGGGTGACAGCAACCTTTCACAGATACAAACTGCTTGTTCTGCGAAAAAAGTGACTACAGTCACATTGAGACCTAAAATGTTGGTGCCGCAAAAGGTTGTGGAGAACCTCACTTTCCAGATGGGGAAACAGAGAACCAGGCAGGGAAAGGGTTAGGGTGGCCTGTGGTAGGACGGTGGCCCTCTTTGGGCTACATTCAGACCCCCTCGATGTGCTCAGGAGATTCACATGTATCGGTCAGCTGAGCTTCTATTCCTGGCCAGTGTATGGTAGTGGCCTCAGGAAGGGCTAGGGGTGGAGTATCGAGGCCATCGTCCTGCAGGTCAGCGGGGTGGTGGCTCACGCTGGACTGTGTGTGACTTAGTTGTTTCTGGGGGGATGGTTAGGGATGTGGCAGTGCCTGGCAGGCTGTCTGGGTGCTGTAAAAGTTAATGTCTAAGCTCTGGGCTGGCCAGGCCATTCTTATCTGGGCCGGGACATCCTGGCCCCTTATCTCTGGGAGAGCAGCCTCTCAGTCCATGTGTGCAATGAAAGGGCCCAAGGGTTAGTTAGAACCAGGAGGCCGAGGGGCCTGTTTCACTGACCCAGGGTCGGTGACTGGAGCTTCCTGTGGTTTCCTCCTTAAGGCAGAGGAGGGGGATGGGTGCTCACTCTATCTCTCACAGAACCTACCTCACCCCATCCTGGTCCTACCTCTGCCGCTTACTATTTGCATGACTGGACTCTGAGACTCACCTAATCCTGGTCACACCAGATAGCACTTATCAGTTACCTACCTACCGCGTATCAGGAATGCGCCCTGGGTCCCTGCTACAGTGAGCAACCCCTTCCCCCTCCAACTGAGATGCCAGCGTCTGTCAGCTGTCTTCTGAAGTGTGGGGGTCCATGCGGAGTACTTGCTTAGGGCATGGCATCGGAGAAGCGCTCTGGCTGCATGAGGTGTCATGGAAACTGCGATGGAGTGACACAGCCCGTGGAAGGGAAGGGAGTGACGTGGAGATGTGAGAACTTTAACTTCTCGGTCCCTCAGTCCTGCGCAGTTACTGAGGGCCGGTACTTCAGATGCACAGCTCTGGCGAAGTTTGGCTCCTGGGCAACAGAGAGGAGTCTGGGAAGGCAGGGTGTCTTTTAGAGTGACCCTGGATGCCAAGGTGTTCTGCCAGGGATGAGATTGCCCAAGAATGTACATAGGAGTGAGGCAGGCATGGCCCCTCACTGCTCTATTTCTGTTCTGTCATTGTGCCTGAAACAGTGCCTGGTACAGGGCCCAAGTCCCAAGAATCTTCATTCCATTCACAAACGGCCAGAGACCCCAGAACCTGGCCCCAAGACAGCTGCTTAGCCTAACCAAGGGCAGTGTGGTCCACCTTGGTCTCCAGTTTCCTTGGCCGTTGGCCGACAAGGAAGCCAGTGACACGAGGCTGCTGTCACGTTGTCCAATAGGTGCCCTCAAGCAATGTTGCCAAGGAAACATGGATCTCCTAGAGACTGAGGAAGGAAACCAGCTGTACAGGGGACAAGCCTTCAGCAAGAGGGACCAGGGACAGCAAGGGCTTCCCTCGACAGCACTGCCGCCTGCACCTGTGTGTGTGTGTGTGTGTGTGCGCGCGCGCATGCACGTATGCACGCGCACGCACCCACCTTTGTTTGGGTTTTGTTTTACTCTCTGGGTGTATGTGTGAGTATGTGCTTGTGTTCTTGTGCACATGCTCATGAGGGTCAGAGGTCAACTGCAGGTATCTTCCCCTCCCCCACCCCTGACTCACACACCTTATTTTTTGAGACAAGATCTTCCCCGAACATGGAGCCCACTGATTCTTCTAGACTGCCTAGGCAGGAAGCCCCAGGGACCCTCCTGTCTCCATCTCTCCAGTGCTGACATCGTAGGCGGTCGTCACAGCACCTCACTTTTTGTATGGGTGCTATGGATCTGAGCGTCACTCCTCATGTTTGCACGGCATGCCCCTTACTGACTGAGCCATCTCTCCAGCCCTCCTTGTTTTTTAAAACATTATTTGTTTGTCTATTTATTTGTTGGAGGTAGAGACATCACATGAGACCTGCCCTCCTGACAAATTTCTAAGCGTAGGATACATCATTGTTGATTATTGTTACAGTGTGGACAACAGGCTCCAGAGCTGAGTACAGCTTCAGGCCCGTTGATCAGTGGCTCCTTCCCTCAGGCTGTGCAGCCGGCTCCACTCTGGGGTCCGTGTTTGTCAGCACTGGATCCCTGAGTCTGCAGTATCTGCCTGTCTGCTTCTGGCTTCTCTCCCTCAAGTGCAGCATCCTCAGGACTTACGCTTGCCTTCTGCCACACTGCAGACCCTTTTCCTTTGGAAGCCAGCAGTTCTGCTATCTGACATGCTTCATGAGTGTCACTGTCCATCATGGATGGAGAGCCTGCTTCCGCACCTCGCCTTTTATGAATTGCGCTCCAGTGAGCTTGGGAATGCTAGCAGCTCTTTGGAACCCTAGTTCTACTTCTTTCAGATAAATGCCTGGATGCTGGTTAACTGGATTCTGTGTTCTATTTTCGATTTCTTCGGAAACCCTAGGATGGCCTTGAACTCTCGATCTTCTTGCCTCTGCTCCTGAGTTCTGGCTACCACAGGACTCCATGCTGCGTTCTGTAGCGGCCTTGCCACTCTGTGTCTTCCCCACAGCATCTGATGTTATTGTCTTTCATAATAGCAGTCTGACAGGCGGGCTTCTTGGTGTTTATGACATGCTTGCTTGTATACGTGTTTGTCTTTGGAGGCATGTCCGTTCCTGACCTAGCCAGTGCTGGTTGGGATGTTGGAGTTTCTAGGAACTCATTGGGTCATCTGGGGATGAGCTTGTTAGTAAGTGATGATAATCGGCAGGTGTGTCCCTGGGCTGCAGGCCACTCTGTGTCCTCCGCTCCACAGGCGTGTCTGCATTACAGAGACTATGTATCTGGAGTCATGTCTATGACATCACTGCCAAGACCAGTGTCATGAAGCTTCTCCTGCTAGTTTCTCTCAGGCCCTTTACAGTTTGTGCGTATGTCCAACCTTTCATCCACTTTCCATTAATGCTTGTGTAAAGTAAGAGTCTGGCATTCTTTCTCTTCCTGTGAGTGTCCAGCTTTACAAAACTCATTTGTTGAGAAGAGTATACACCCCAACTCTGACATCTTTCCTGGGACGGTCTCTGGACCATATATATGAAGCATTATTTCTGGGCTCACTATTTTGTTCATCTTTTATGTTTGTTTTGTGCCATTGCCAGACTGTGTAAATTTGTGTAGCTTTGTAGTATGTTTTAAAAGTGTAAGACTTCTGGATTCTCAATCATTTAGCTGAGATTGAGTTCAGAAAGTGTGAGACCTCTAGTTGTGGTCACCTTTTTCAAGGTTGTTTTGGTTGCTGAGGCTCCTTGATGATCCCTGTGAACTTGAGACTGAGTTTTTAGTTTCTATAGAAGATGCTGTTAGGACTTGGTGGAGTTTCTTGGCCTGTGAAGGCAGTGCTTGGCAAGCCTCTAGACTGCACTGGGTTTTGTTACATTTTAACAAGGCTAGGTTACAATCAGTGAATGGATGCCTTTCCGTGTTCCTTGTATCATCTTTCCTTTCTTTCAACAACATTCTGTGGTTTTCACATGATTTTATACCCTGAAACTATGGTTTTTCAGCCATGAGTTTTTCTGTCCTAGGGCAATGTACCTCTCCTCCATGTTTCTACCTTTGGCCTCCAGCACAGGCTCATGCATGGCCCTCCAGGGCAGGGTCACTCGGAGTTGACATCTGTGATGAAGACGTGTTCTGCATTACGCACATTGGCTCTCTCTCACAGAGCTGTCTGGTCTTTCAGAGCCTTTCCTGCACCATTGAGTCACCCGTGTGTTGTTTTGCCCTGCAGTCTGTTAATGTGCTAGAGCACATTGATAGATAATTGGATGTTGAACCATCCTTGCACTCCTAGAGTAACTCCTGCTTGGCTGAGGTCTAATCTCGCTTGTAACTGATGGATGTCATTTGCTAGATCTTAAGTGTTTTTGCAACAATATTCACCAAAGAAGTCAATCTGTAACGGTGTTTTGTATATAACCTACTGTCACTAGGTAACTCAGAAGCCCCCAACACTGTGCAAATACTGAGTGAATAGTTTGTTATGATGTGTTGAACCGTGATAAAAAAAAAATGATCATTACAGACATGTTTATACCTCATGTTTTCAACTCAAAAGTTTGGTCAACTCCATGAATGCAAGGCAGTTGGTTAGAGAGTAAACTTTGTTAGGTTTCTTTTTCTTATTAAAGCCTGTGGGAACTGATAATTCATTCCTGTGCATCCCCGTGCTGACAAGCTGAAGAGTAAGCCCTGCGTTCCTACCGGCTGAAAACCCAAGAAAGGCTAGAGCTAAGGTGGCTAGCCTCGCTCTGAGTGTTGAAGCAGCCGAGGCAAAATGCAGATAAAAGGGAAGCACAGCAGTTGAGGGCTCTGAACTGCGGAAGAGGAAGAAGGCCAGGCTCTCAGCGTGCACTGCTGTTCCAGGGCTGGTGTGTATGGGTGTTGTGCAAGGGATGCTGCAGTTGAAGACACAGGGCCCGCCTAGGCCTGGCCCCTTCTCATACTGGCTCATGATAATCCCCAGAGTGTGCCAATAGCTGGTGGCTCTGGGAAAGCCTATGTTTATGGGCAGCCACGGTCCCAGAGGGACAGTTGCCAATTCCATTTGCTCGAGGTGCCACCCAAGTGTGACAGCAGTGTACTTTCCTGCTGGGCCTTCCAGCCAGGGGTTGCTCTAGTGTTCCTGGTGATGTCGGAGTTAGAGCTCAGTGCCTTAGTACAGATGAGGAAACACACTGGGAGAGGTCCCCAATATCACAGTCTCTTAAGTGGGGGGACTTAAAGGGACTGTCACCTTTTTTTTCTTTTGATGATACCTGGCGGGGAAGAGGGGTGTCTGGACTTCCCTTATCAGTGGACTGGGGGAGGGGCACAGGTGGGAAAAGGGAGGGTGGGATTGGGAGGGGAGAAGGGAGGGAGCTACAGGGGGGCTACAAAGTGAATAAACTGTAGCTAATAAAAATGAAATAATTAAAGACAAGAAAAAAAGAGGGGTGTCTAGCCCTGTTGCTATGCACAGCGTGTCAGACCCCTCCAATCCTTGTGATAAATCCACAGGTCGATAGTCACCTGTGTTAGAAAGAGACCAGCAGGTGGCTTTAGGCTGTTCTGCCCATGAGTGGTGAGGAGGAATGTTGGGAGTCAGCCTGACTGCCGGCAGACTTTGCCCTGTTTTGCATTTTTCTGGTTAAGAAGAAAGGATGGTGTCCTGGTTTTGTTTCCTGTCGCCGCTATAAAAAGCGCCCTGACAAAGCAGCTTAGCGGAGAAAGGGTTGATCTCAGCGCACAATTCCGGGTTACTCGTCATCCTTGTGGGGAAGTTAAAGCAGCACGAACTTGAAGCTGCTGGTCGTACCTACAGTCAGGAGCAGAGAGTGAATTCATGTGCGCTTGCAAGAGTGAATTCATGCGCGCTTGCGCTCAGCTTGTCTCCTCCACTCTTCTACAGTGCAGGGACCAAACCAAGGGGATGGCGCCCCCCTTGGTGAGCTGGGTCCTCCCACTTCAGTTAGCGCAACTGCGACAGTCTTCCACAGGCCCCCTGATCTAGACAGCCCCTCCTTGAGACCCTCTTCCCATGTGACTCTCATGTGATTGTGCCAAGTGATCACTAAAACCAGCTGTCATGTTTAGCTGGCATGGAGTCTCAAAAACAAGCAGCCAGGCTTGGTGGCACTTGCCTTTAACTCCCAGCACTTAGGAGGCAGAGTCGGATAGACTCTTTTTTTTGAGTGCAAGGTCAGCCTTGTTACATAGTGACTTCCAGATCAGCCAGGGGTACCATAGCGAGACCCTGTCTGAAAACAAGTAGAATAAAACAGATCCCAAGCTCCGTTGAGGAGTCCCAGTGTATTTGGCTGAGCCCCAAGCAGGGGGAGAGGGGCAGGGTGTGCCATCCGCCTGGCTGGCTCACCTGCTCTCCCTCACAGTGACTAGGATTTGTGTCTTTCCCACCACTGTGTTCTATGGTTGACATTCCCAGTGACTGACAGAAGCCCCTAGGTCCCCTGTGATGCTGGGAAGGATTCCGGGAGGGTGCTGGGCAGTGCTGAGAAGTGAGTTCAGCCTGCAGTTTTCTGATGCCGAGGAGGAGAATGAGTGGGTGAGCGAGCGGGTGGGTGAGAGAAGCAGTAAGTGATGGTGGCTTTCCTTCTCTGGTATACCGGTTCTACAGATGAATACTTTCTTGGGTTATTGTCAGATGAGAGAGAAGTCTTGGGGAAGCTGAGGACAGTTTGCTGTTGATGTCCGGTCAGGGTGACCTAGCTGTCTCAGAGCCACATCCTCCCTTCCTGTGGGCAGTGTTGTGCAAGCAGACAAGTGCCCTTTCTCCATGGCAGTTCTCTTTGGCATGTGGTGGGGCTGGTGGGTCAGGACTGTCTGCTGCTTCTAAAACCTGGTACTCCTCATGTTGCCAGCCCACATCACAGCCCCACTTGATAGCCTAGGACTTCTTACCCTTCCGTGCAGCCCAGCCCTATTTGACCTTCTGCAGTTCCCTGCATCCCAGCATGGTTCATCTCTCAGTACACCCTGTGGTTGGTCACAGTTGGGCGCAGAAACCGCAGCAGTCTCTTTTAGAGCCGAGTCCAGATGGTTGAAGGCGCCCTGTGGAGATGTGGGCCTGGGGTGTGCGACCAGCTGTGGCTGTCTCCAAAGCCCTTTTTCTTTCATCCTCATCTTCACATCACCTAGAAGCCTCTAGAACAGTGGCTCACAAGCTGTGGGTCATGACCCTTTGAGGGCTGAACAGTCCTTTCACGGGAGCCACCTAAGACCATTGGAAAACACAGATATTTACATTACAACTCAGGACAGTAGCAAAAAGCTCGTTAGAGTTATGAAGTAGTAATAATTTTACAGTTGGAGGTCACCACAACACGAGGAACAGAATTAAAGGGTCACAACGTAGGAATGTTGAGAACCACTGCTGTAGAAGGTGAGCATCATAGTCCTGCAGTGACTTCTCCCTCTGTGTTGGAGAGCTGGTGGGACCCCCTGGGTCATGGCTAAATGTGCCTTTCCTGTTTAGAGAACCCCAGATTCTTTGTCGGCACATGGTCTTTGCTCTGCCCCGCTGAGTTGCATCACAGGGACTGGAGCTATAAGCCCAAAGGTGGCTCTAGAGCATTCGTGGTGGTGGAATCTCCACTCAGGGAAGATGACAAAGATGTGCTTAGAGAGTGCTCCAGGAGGAGCAGGGATGAGAGTACTCCAGGGAGAGCTCACCTATGCACTGCTTTTGGTCCCTTGCATTAGCTGCTGCTGGTTTTCCTCAGGCCTACCACCCGTTAGGTGTGCAGATAGGTCTGTGGGATAGGTGGATGGATGGACGGCTAAATAGATAGGTGTCCCGGGGGTTAGAAAACCTGCTGTCCAGTCTAGGATCTGCCACCAATATATATGGCTTAGGTGAGACACACTGTTTTCTGGGCCTCTGGCTGTTACATCTGAACTGAATCCCCCACCTCCAAGGCCTTGATGGCCTGATGGCCTGAGTCAGCTGGGGCAGGACTCTGGCAGGTGGCGTTGCCACAGGGTTCTGAGAGGCCATGGCCAGTGTGGATTTAGTGAGGAGGTTCTCTGCGGCTTTTGGACTTAGAGCACAGGAAGTAGAACGGGTATGGGATGCAGGGTTGACTCTGGGCAAGCTGGAAGGATCCATGGGGCACCAGACCTTGCTGTCGAAGCCTTCGTTGAAGCTTCACATTTGCTGGCAACTTGGAAAGATAAAGTGCCCATGGCATCCTGCCTGGGTGGCAGAGGCTCCTGTGAATGTGGGAATGGTCGGGAGGAGATGGGCAGGTGGACATGTCCCTAACAGTAGGGGTGGGTGGGACAGGTGTTTCCGTGCATGGCGTGGCCCCAGCTCATGGCTCTGCCTTGTTTCCTCCAGATCATGATTGAGTTCTGCCCTGGGGGAGCTGTGGATGCCATCATGCTGGGTAAGTCTTTCCTTAGCTGCTGGAGCTTCAGGACTTGCCCTGAGTGCCCTGAGCCCTGCATTGTACTCCTTGCCTAGTCCCTCCCTCTTCTCCAGCCCCCCTGCCTCTTTGAGGGTATGGAGAGAACGGTGACCCTGACCTATGGGAAGTACCCACTGTGCTGTGACTTGATTGTGACTCCCTAAATACCGTGGGCTGCAACCTTAACCCTCAGATTCACCCACAGGCGGAGTTTGGAGGTCGGTCTGTGGGAGGACATTAGGGTTAGGTGAGGTTGTGAGGCAGCCAGGCCCTGTGGTGGCATTAGTGGCTGGCTAGCACGCTTGCTGTCTCACCAGGTGGCGCAGGAAGAGGGCCTCTAGGTGAGGCCGTGCTGTTGGGACTTCCAGCCTACAAAACCATGAACCCTTTCTGTATCAGTTACCAAAGCAAAAAACAGACCAAGGCTCCCTGAGTCCTGCATCTCACACACACCCTGCATTTCAGTGGGATATTTGTGAATCTGAATTGTGAAGCCTTGGATCTCTAAGGTGACCTTCAGCCACTTCTGTGCCCTTGGGAGTCCAGCGGTGCTGGCCCCGTGGCTGTATTGTGGGAACAGGATTGGTCTATAGGCCCACAGGCTCCTGGGGACGCTCCCCACTGCCGGCCTGGAGAAGGTTTGGTGCAGATCTGACAAGAGCCTGGGGCTGGCCCTGTGTAGGGTCAGGTGTCCATCAGGAAAGGGCCTGGGGCTGGCCCAGCAAGTGCTCCTCAGTTGACACAGTGCTTTTCTTTTCCAGAGCTGGATCGAGGCCTCACGGAGCCCCAGATTCAGGTCGTATGCCGCCAGATGCTGGAGGCCCTCGACTTCCTGCATAGCAAGAAGATCATCCACCGAGACCTGAAAGCCGGCAACGTGCTTATGACCCTCGAGGGGGACATCAGGCTGGGTAAGAAGGGCTTGGGGGGCAGGCGGTGTCTGACTGCAGGGGTCCTGGCTTGGTGCCGCCTGGCCTTTGCAGCAGAAGGGAGCAGGTCCTAGGCCTGGTAGTGAGTGTGGGGTCCTCACTCACACAGCTACCCCTACACAAGGTACCAGCAGGGTTCTGCCCGTCCTTGGATCACAGGCTATTCTGGTGCTTTTGAGCTAGGATCAGGGGGCATTTGGCAGCATGGAGACAACAGGGTGAAGGTGTGTCTTGAACCTTGTGAGTGGAAGCCAGGGATGCTGGCCAGCACCGTGTGGAGTTCACAACAGCCTATGATGCCAGAGCCTGGCCCTAGGTTCTACTCTGACAAACTCAGATGGAGAGATCCTATATCTAAGCACTTTTACCCACTGAGCCATCTTGCTGTCCCCCCCCCAATAGTGATCGAATCCTCAGATAGGCATGAGTATGATAAAAGATATACCAAGTGTCAGAATTGATTTTGTTTGTTTGTTTATTGATTGATTGATTTTAAGGCAGGGTTTCTCTAGCCCTGGCTGTTTTAGAACTTGCTCTGTAGACCAGGCTGGCCTCGAACTCAGAGATCTGCCTGCCTCTGCCTCCCTGAGTGCTAGGATTATATCTCGTTTTTTTTCTGTGTATTCTCTGTAATATTGTAGCTGAATGCCACCTGTGTACCCTCTGCTTCTGCTTACCCCCATTGTCATTCCCCAGAGGGTTTCCTCCAGCACCATTAAATGATGTGTCTGTAATTCTGCCATTTGATGGACAGCACATGATTATCGTACGGTCTACCGGCACAGGAGGGGTCAGGGGAGAGAGCCTGGAAGCACATCTGATTTCTTTATCTGGACATGTCCACCACATTGGTCCAGGGTGCCTGGCAGCGCTTTTGTGTTCATCGTAGCGCTTGCTGGATTTAGGGCAGAGAGCTCCCCGGGTGGTGGAGAGAGCTCTCGCAGTAGGGGATGGCAGTAGGGTCCGACTCATTTGGGAGCACTCAGCTCCACTGCCCAGGAAGGTCTGATGCTGGTTCATTGTTCCATCCCCCACTCTCAGCCTGTCCTGGTAGAGAAGTGTCAGCCTTTTTACTTCTGCTAGCGGCTGTACCATAGGCCCCTGTGAGAGCTGCTGGGGATAATATGAGGGTGGGGCAGAGAAGGCACACTCCATCAACATTTGTCACAGGGCTCAGAGAGGACACGTAGCCAGCCCCAGGACACACAGCTAGCAAGAACAGAGCCAGGGTCTCCCCCCAACCCCCCGCCTGCCCAGACTTGAGACTGAGACCTCTCTCATTACCCCCATATCTTTGTACAACTCAGAGATTCCTGAGAGAATTGCTTGGCTGTTCTTGCTCCCAGGCAAGATTGTAGGAGGTGACATCTGTACACATACCGTGTGAGAGAAAAGTGGGGGAGACAGACTCAGACAAGCCTGGTTCAAACCCTGGGTCTGCCACTTCTGTTGTGTGGCAAAGGCGAGTGTTAGCCGTTATTAGCAGCGTGGGTGTAACGGTGGGTCCTTCTTGAAGGGTTATTGTGGCGGGTAAAATGACAGCAGTGTCATCCTGGGCAGGTGCTGGGCACCTGCTCCTGCCTTCTGATGAGTGTTTGCCGCTGTCTCAGGTTTCCTTCCTCTGAGTTTCCCTCTGTTGTCTAGTCTGGCATGGCTCCAGCTGCCCCATTCTGGACTGACAGTTGGATTGTGTTTGTGCAGAAAGAAAATCTGCAGCCTTAGGACATTGGGATATTGGCAGGGTGTGGCCTCTGGAACCAAAGATCTGCATTGTCCCAGAAGAGCTGGGTCACCCACCCCCTCTGAGCCCCACTCAGAGTGCTGCCTCGTGGACTGGGGGTGACTTAATTTCACCCAGTGGGCCCACACAGCTGAGTGGGCCAGCAGACGTGGCCGACAGCTCCATTCTCTGAACCCATGCATGTCTCGCCCAGTGAATGAAAAGGAGGACACGACTAGTCGTAAAGTATGAAGAGGCTTTTTATTGTAGATACAAGGGAGAAAGCAGGCAGTGGGAAGAGTCCTTGCTGGGCATGGCCTGCAGATCAAACCAGACCCTGAGAGGAGTGAGGGGAAGAGACAGCAAGAGTTGTATAGGGATCAGGCTGGTGGAGGGCAGCAGACCCTGGGAGGGGGAGGTTTAGGGTAGGGGCGGCCTGAGAAATGCTGGGAGGAACCACAAATACCAAGTGAGACTTGTCCCTTGTTTGAGACCTAACACCCAGGTGCTCCTCGGGGTAGATGAAGCAAATCCTACAACCTTCAAGGCCTTTCAGGTGCCCGGCTGAAATGCCAGTGGTTCAGCAGTCTGGATCCTGAGCTTAGAGCAGCTGGAAGTTGGGAACAGTCATGTCCACCGTTGCCATGGCTCCTTCAGTCTGGTTACCTAAGGATCCTGACTCACGAAGGCCCCTGCTCTGCTGGGGGCCTGGCTAGTAGCCCAGCAAGGAGCCAGTCACCTGCTTCTCACCCCCATCTTCGCCTCAACCCAGCACCCTTGGCTTCTGCTGTAGCAAACTGGGGCCTGGGGTCTTTGTCAGGACCCTCAGGGGATGCCCAGAATCCAGATAGCACCAAACCCTCTGTGGACTGAGTTTCTCTATACAAACATACCTACCGCAAAGTTTCATTTATGAATTAGACAGTGGACGTCAGTGACAACAAGAAGTGATACAACAAGGGTTATCACAGGGTTATTGTAACAAAGGTTACATGAATGTGGTCTGTCTTAGTTAGGGTTGTCATTGCTGTGGTGAAACACCATGACCAAAGCTCACTGGGAAGGAAAGCGTTCATTCGGCTTACACTTCAACATCACTGTTCACCACAGAAGTAAGTCAGGACAGGAACTCAAGCAGGGCAGGAACCTGGAGGCAGGAGCCGATGCAGAGGCCACGAGGGGTGCTGCTTACTGACTTGTTCCTCATGGCTTGCTCAGCCTGCTTTCTTCTAGAACCCAGGACCACCAGCCCAAGCATGGTGCAACCCACAATGGACTGGGCCTGCCCCATTAATCACTGATTAGAAAATGCCCTACACGCAGTCTTTTTTTTTTTTAACTTTTTATTGATTCTTTGTGAGTTTCACATTATGCACCTCAGTCCTACTCATCTCCTATGTCCTCCCTCCGCCCCTGCAACTTCTTCCCAAAATACACACACACACACACACACACACACACACACACGCACACACACACGCACATGCACACACACACATAAACAAAGCATAGAAAACATCTCGTCATGGAAGCTGTAGTATGTCACAGTGTGTCCCACAGTGCACCCTTCTGTCCACACATCTTCACTTGCAAATGTTCATTACAGTGAGTCGTTGGTCTGGCTTGAGGTCTCTGACTTCCATCACACCATCAATATTGGATTCTTACGGGGACTCCCCCAGTAATCCCGTTATTGCTTGTGTCATGGAGATTGTGCAGCTTTGGGTCAGTAGTACTGGCCCTTTCACATCCCCCAACACTTCACAGATGATATAGATTTTGGGGTGGGCCAACTCAAAGGCCTGGAACTGGGCCTGGATCTGGGCCTGGATCTGGGCCTGGGTGGTAGCTGAGCTGGTCAGCACCCAGGCTCTCCCTAATCCACACCGCCAGACTGAGCTCTCTAGCACTGCTCCTGCTAGGCCATCCTGTGCCACCATCAGCAGGAGGCAGGGTCTCCTCTCTTGCTCTCCTGCCCTCGGGATGGCTCTCCCGACTACTGCAGATGGCAAGGGCTGAGGAGAGGGAGGGCATCACCCCTGTGCCCACCCCACCTCGTGGCAGACCAGGTGGCTAGCTGGTCAGCTCACTTGCGCCTCCTCCACCAGGACCAGCTCTTCTGTGCTGTCCAGGCGAGGTGTGGGTCTGGCTCCCCCACTGTCATGACCCCGCTCTCTCAGCAGTCCCGACTGCCCCAGGAAGCAAGGGCAAGGGGCGGAGGGTGTCAATCTGGCTCTCAGGCCACCTCAGGTACAGCCTGGTCTTATGGAGGCATTTTCTCAATTGAGGTTCCCTCCTTTCAGATAACTCTAGCTTGCGTTAAGTTGACATAAAACCAGCCAGCACATGCTCACTTGTTCTCTCTCTCTCTCCCTCTTCTCTCTCTCTCTCTGTGTGTGTGTGTGTGTGTGTGTGTGTGATTCTTGAGTGAGAAGAGCAAGGTTGCTAATGTTTTGGGCTGACCAACTGAAACCACAAAAGCTGAATTGCAATAAGCAGGTATGGTGGCAGCCGCACCGTGGGCTACTGTTGAATTCCTGGTAGCTTTCTTCATCCTCAGAGGCCACTGACTGCAGTTTACAGAGGAGGACTTTGTAGCCTGGAGAGGTTAATTTTCTGACCCAGTGTCTCATAGCTAGCAAGAGGAGCAACCGGGGTTCAAATCAAGGCATCTGGCTGCAGGGCTGAAGAGCTGACATGTAAGCCACTTCCCTCTTGTAGACTCTTTTGGGGGAAGCACAGTAAAAACAAAACAAAAACAAAAACAAACAAACAAACAAATAAACAAAACATCTCCTGTGTGTGAAGTCAACAAATGCTCAAATGCTTATCTCTTGGAACCAGATTGAGAAAAAGAGGCAGCTAGGAGTATGTGGTTGGTTAGAGCCACACAGAGCACTGCTAGGTCGCCCCATCTTTCTAGGGAACCCCAATGTTGGTAGATTCTGACACCATCTAGTTCTACATTTCCTATCCATCGGCTCCTGCAAGATAAACCAGAAGCCACTGGGGGCTCTCGGTGTCAGTAGTGCCAGTGAAAGGCGCTGATTGGCCCAGCTTGGCTCTCTGCCAATATGGAGTAGATGCTGTGATTGGCTCAGCCTGTGGTCAGTCTCTGGCATGGAAGGGGAGGGGTCAGGGGCCAATATGGAGGTCCTTCCTTTCAATGTTAGTGTGGGGGCAAGATAGCCTTTTTGGCGGAAGAGAGGTCCTGGCCAGAGACCCAAGTCATTGTTCTCAGCCTATGAGACTCGTGTGGAAACTAGGGGGCAGAGCAGGAAGCAAGCTCAGGGGACTGCTTTTGCAGCTGGTGTTTTGGGGTGATGTGGGGAGAAGAGAGGAAAGCAAAAATAAATAAATAAATAGAAAGCAACAATAAGGAGCCGCAGGTAATGGGGAATCTGTGAGCAAACAGGCTTTGTTAAGAGACCACGCATAGTTGCCCTCAAACCTACAGACAATAGAATAGAAAGGTTGCCGAGGTAGAGTAGTCCTTCCGGTCTGTTGTCTGGATAACAGGGGCACTTTAACAGGTGAGGAAACTGAGGCCTAGAAGAACTGAAGCAGTGTGTCACTTCCCTTCCTGGTACCTTTGCTGCCATAACCCCCCGGCCCCCCACCACCATCACCATGGCAGATCATCCTGAAGTTAGGAGAATTACACTCCTGCTAATGAGTGTAGCCGGGCACCGGCTGCTGCAACCCTTTCTGGGATCCTGAGGAAGGTGGCCCCCGGGAGCCCTGGGCAGGGCAGGCGCCTCCGATCTCCTTTTCCCAGCCCTGGTCCAGCAGGTCTCAGCCTTCTCTAGGCCTGCTTCCCTGTGGTCCCACGAGGGGCCCGGCTACTGTCACATGGTTTTTGGAAGGGACTGTTTTCACCATGCTCTGTGGTAGGCGCCCTCAGGCTATAGGTGACTGCCAGGCTGAGGTGGGGGCACCTAATCCTCTCCATACTTCCTGGCTTCTGAGGGGAAGCTGTTGTGTCTTGTGTACATGTTGATCTCCTGGGGTCAAAGGAACAGAGCTGCTCGTGTATCTTCAAACGTTTCAACCTAACTGTTTTCGTGTGTGCACGTGAAATGTTTTTACCCCCGAGAGAAGATAATATTTATACATGTGTAAAAAGTACTCCAAGTGTTTGGGAACAGTATCACTTCCCTTTAATCCCAGGGAGAATTGGAAGCCAGCCTGGTCTGCATAGCAAATTACAGGCTAGCCAGGGCCATAGAGTGAGGTCTCAAAGAAAGAGTTGGGGAGGGGGATGGGAAGGGGGAGGGGCACACTCTCGAGCCTCAAGGTAGTCATCATAGCGCCATTGGTAGTGAAGTCAGAAATGACCCACATGTGAATCCAGGGGAAATGAATACCTGTGTATTTTTGTTCAGTTTTATATTTGTGTGGTGCTGGGGCTCAAGCCAGGGGCAGCTAAGCTTAGCATGCTGGGTAGAGAGGAGCGCCTTCGCTCACATCCCTTGCCCCAAGACTGCCTTTTAAAAATCTTTTTAACTGAAACACAAGATGTACACATACTTACGGAGCATAGGGTGACAGTGGCCAGACAGTGACCATCGTGGCCATCCCCTCAGCTGCTCACTGTTTCTTAGAAGAATATTTAAAATTGATCGATTTTTGAGGAAGTCAGTTATCGTCAACCATAGTCCCTGCCTTAGAACACTAGCTGCTTCAGCTTCACTGTGTGCCCACCTTCACCCCTCCTCCCTCGTGGCTCCTTCCACCCCACTCTGGTTCCCTCTACTCACCATCTTCCCTCCCAGCTTCCCCCACCACACACACCCTACTTCTGGGAGATCCTCAGATAAGTGGGACCACGCAGATTTTGTCTTTCTGTGCTTGACAGAATGCTCTCATCTGCCATTTAAAATCAAACCGTATCCGCTTGTTTCCCCGTATCCTTAAGTGTTGCTCCCGGGCATCATTATTTCACACACATGCAAAACGGGTTACCTCTGATAGCTCTGAGCTGGATAGTAAGTGTGTCAGGCCATGTTGCCAGGAGGAGCGTGCCAGTGCCTGGCTCCTGGAGCCTCCTGTGGAGAGTTCTTGGGTTATGGGGCCCCCTTTCCTCCTCCTCCCACCGTGTGCACCCACCAGCAGATTGTGAAGTCTTCCCTCACCACATCCTGTGTTTTATATAAGAGGGACAAAACCCAAACCGGTAACATTGCTAGATGTGTTTCTGTTTTCTAAACCGCGAAAACAGTGCAGTCCATCAGAAATGTTGTAAAGAATAAAACTGTGTCTAGAAAAGGAACAAATAGATCAAGGACCTCTGTGCTCTGCCCCTACCAAAACCCCACCTCTGGGAGGTGACCGCTCGGGTACAGCTGAGTTTGGGGAGGCTGGGACACGTAGTATACAGACGTTATTTTTTAAATGCAGCTGGAATCATGCTGTGTGGACTCTCTGTCTCAGCGTATTACAGGCAAACTTCTGGCCAGCTGCATCCAGACAGAGCGGCGTTCTTTTTTTAGGGCTACGTTCTATTTCGTAGCTAAGGACCCGCATAACTTAACTGCCTGCCCTCAATCTCCAGCAGTGAGCTCAGTCGCCTCGAGTTTGTCATTCTTCTGAATGATGCTTTTCTGGAAGCATCTGTCTGTTTACTAAATCTGTATGTGGCCATCTATAGCCCGAACCGCTGTAACAGCATGCAGCGGGGCCTCTGGGACGGCTTGCTGCTGCAGGCACCTGCTGCCCGGCCTGGTGACCTACATGGTAGAACTGACTCCTGCCAGTTTGTCCTCTGACCTCCACATGCACACTGTGCCACTCACCCTCTCCCCACATAAAGATAAAAAAGAAGAAAATGTAGTAAAGAATTGGGGCAGGAGAGATGGCTCAGTGGTTAAGAACAAACACGCTACTCTTGCAAGAGGACCTGGTTCAGTTCCCAGCACCCACATGGTGGCTGACACACACCTGTAACTCCAGTTCCAGGGGGTCCTCTGCTCACTCCATAGGCATCAGGCATGCAGGGGTGCACATACATACATGCAGGCAAACACTCATAGATATAAAACAAATTTAAAAAGCCATTTGTCCAGTAGTCCCTGCTTATCCATAGGGGACACAGTTCAAGACCCACAGGGGGTACCTGACAGTGTGGGTGGTTCAGAACCCTCTGCATAGAATGATTTTTCCTACCCATACATCCTGATGGCAAAGTTAAGTTTGTAAGTTAGGCATGTAAGAGATTAATAACAACATTTAGACTATAACAATGTAACTATAATGGTTGTTTTTTTAAGACTTATGACTTAACTTCTAGAACGTCCCATGTAATAGCTCCAGACTGGGGTTCACAGCAGGTAACCAAAACCATGGAAAGCCAAGCCATGGGGTGGGGGGCAAGGTTGTATGAGCAAACACTTTTCTGTAAAGCCCGTGTGCCCCCTTAGCTGTGAGTGTGCTCCCTTGGCTGTGAGTGTGTTCCCTTGGCTGTGAGTGAGCTCTCTTAGCTATGAGTGTGCTCCCTTAGCTGTGAGTGTGCTCCCTTAGCTGTGAGTGTGCTCCTGCTCCCTTGGCTGTGAGTGAGCTCTCTTAGCTGTGAGTGTGCTCCCTTGGCTGTGAGTGAGCTCCCTTAGCTGTGACTGTGAGACTGTTTCCCCAACAGATTTGTTGGTTTCTTGCTGCAGGGCTGCTATCGCGGCTAGAACTGTGGGCTGAGCAAAGGTGTCTCTACAGACGTTCCAGTCTATCAGGGGGAGTCCCTTGACTCTGCTGCCCTGTTTCTAACTTATTCTAAACTGGAGAAAGAGAATCATGCTTTTATGAGAAGAAGCTGGTCAAAATACTTCGCTCAAGATGGCTGTCCACCCCCTCTCATGTACTCTAGCATGGTCACACCCCATGGGTGTCCACGGAAAGCCTGAGGCCTTTGGCTGCCAGGAGGGGGCATCCCACCCTCCACACTGGGCCCCTTTTATGTGAAGAGGAAGGAATAACAGCTACCCTAAAAGTTGTCTTGGTGCCTGCTTCTGGGACGGCCTGGAGCCAGCTGGTCATTGTGGAAGCTGGTAGTTTCCCATGTACCCTTCCCTCTTGAAGGTGTGGCGAGGGCCACTGGGAGGGATGGGATGGGAGTGGGGTGACCGACTTCTGGCAGCATCACCCCAAGGTCTCAACCAGTGTCTTCCCAGGAGACAGGAATGGTGTCCTGCCCATAGTGACTGTTTGTGGGGAACAAGTGGGGAACAGGCTCACAGGTGCCCAGGCTGACCCAGCAGGAAGGAAAGCCCAGTCCCCACAGGAACCCTTGATGGGCCACTTTCCAGACAGGCTGGGGGCTCCCCTATGCCTGAACCTCACCCTTAGCAGCCCTGGTCCTGCCCTGGGAGTTGACAACCCATAGCCCTCTCTCTCGGGGACACAAACACACACCTGCTGCCATCTGGTCTACACTGCCTAGGACATGGCCACGCCCAAGAAAGGCTTGTTACTTTGGCCTCTCGAGGCCTCTGGTTCTCAGGGTGGGCTTTCCTTAGGAATAACCAGAGCTTCCTGAATGGAGAACTCAGGATGACCTGGGCTGGGAGCAGAGACATTTTATAAATGTGTCAGTTGAATCCTGAGGATAGTCCCTAAATGAGCTGTAAAGGGTCAAGGAAGCACCCCTGTGTCACAGAGTGAAAGCTATCATAGGCCCTTGTGGCCTCCAACCTAGCTTACTGCACCCCCCACCCCCAGCCAGCCTCTGTGTAGTTTCCTGCGCCTGGAAAACGTGAATGGCGAGAGGGCAGTCCCACCAGGCCACCACCCTCGATCACCTGAAGAGGCCCCTAGACTTAGGACAAACTGGGATTCCTGGCTTCTGCGATGAAAAGAACTTCAGGACTAGTGCACCTATACAGCAGAGTCTGTGATTCTGTAGGGCTGGCTCAGAGTGTGGTCATGGCTCAGAGTGTGGTCAGCAGAGGAGGCGAGAGAAAGGAGACGCAGAAGCAGGGTCTACGGCATGGCTTGGTGGATAAAGGCTCTTGCCACCAAGGCTGGCGACCCGAGTTCCACTTCTGGAATTCACGTGGTCGAAGAGAACTGACTTCTGTGTGTCAGCAGAAAGCCACCTGTAGCATAGAGGTCTTTTTAAAAACTCTACTTTATTTGGGGTGTTTAGGCTTCTACCTCCCTCCCACCAACCCCCAACCTTAAGTAGGAGAAAGGGGTAGAAGGGGCTCAGATCCATTTACTTCTCCGTGCTGTTCGTGTCAAGGGGCTCTTTTAGGGCTCTCTACCAATCTCCATCAATCGCAGACGCAGCCAGCAGTCTCTTCCACGCCGCTGTGCCCCAAAGTGTTTCTCTCTGTCTGTCTGTTCCAATCCACCACACACCAGCACAGAACGCCACATCAAATTGCCACACCTTCTTTCTCGGCTCTCATATTTATACTTCTAGACCACGACCCCCACTGTGCCACATGTGGAAGGCCATTACCAGCTGGCAAAAGCCACGCTCCGTATGAGACAATTCACAGGTATGGACAAACTAAGGCCCAACTAAAACCCCACACTTTGGATTAAAACAAAAACATACTTATATAACATAACAGTTTACAAAGACACCAAAACTTCCATTACACCCACAAGATGCCCTCTGACCTCTCCATGTGGCATATGTGAATAATTTAAAGATGACCGTCCTCCAGGCAATCTGGATGGGTGGAGGTATTCTTTTTTTCCCAACTTGTGTCAAGTTTACATGCCTTGGATGGAACTAGAGCCTGATAAGGTGAAACTAGGAGCCACCAAAATGAAAAGAAAAACATTAAGATTACAGATAATACCTTTAAAAAGTTTATTTTCTTAAATGATAGCTATGTAATTCGGGTTGCTAATGTGTATTTGAATAACCTATTGATGAATATCATAATTGTTTGCACTTTGTATTGTTTCCGTGAGTGCATAGATTACTGGATGAAATGAGTCTGGCTTCTTACTCCCCTTGAGACAGGGTCTCACTACCTAGTGAGAAAGAAAGAGAGATCAAAGCCAGCAGTGGTAGTACACATCTTTAATCCTAGCACTCAGGAGGCAGAGGTTCTGTGAGTTTGAGGCCAGCCTGGTCTACACAGTATGTTCCAGGACAGCCAGAGAAACTCTGTCTTGAAAACCAGAGTGTGTGTGTGTGTGGGGGGGTGTTTCTCTGTGGAGACCAGGCTAGCACTGAATTCATAGAGATCTTCCCCAGTGCTGGGATTAAAGACGTGTGCCACCATCCTGGCCTGGGTCTGGACTTTTTAAAAGGCTCTCTCTCATGGTGATTTATTGTTAAGTTGTTCTCCTGGAAGCGTCTGGCCGGTTCATACTCCCAGCTGGTGGCAGGGTGCCCGCCTTGGCAGCATGCTCACTTTAACTTTAAAGCTCCAGTTTGCCGGGTAAACGGCAGGGGTGCTGCCTGCCCGAGTCCACACCTAGGGGTGTGGGTGGAGAAGAATCCCTCAGCGATTTATCTGAGGTTCTTGTCTTGCAGCTGACTTCGGCGTGTCTGCCAAGAATCTGAAAACTCTGCAAAAGCGAGATTCCTTCATAGGAACGCCTTACTGGTGAGTTGGCGGGCTAAATATCCAGCCTGGTACCCCATGGTTGCCTCTGGGTGGATTGTGTGTGTGGAGCCGGGTGCCAGTTCAGGGTCCCTGAGTCAGCCCTCCCAGTACCGGTCCAGCTCTAACTCTGGGTACTCCTGTGCCTAGCACAAGTGGTTAGCTTCCTCACGCCTCATCCATAAATCGGGGGTACGGTGGAAAGCAACCCATTAATAAACTAAACCGAGTCCGTTCGGTTCTTAGTTTATTTAACACATGTGCTGAGTTCTGGGTGCTGGGCTACAGGTGGGAGCATTTTCAAAACCGTAACTTAACATAAAAACACCTATAAAAAGAAAGCTCTCAGCCAGGTGCCACGGTGCGTGCCTGTAATCCCAACACTCAGGGAAGCAGAGGCAGGCAGAGCTCTGTGAGTTTGAGGCTAGCCTGGTCTACAAAGTGAGTCCAGGACAGCCAAAGCTACACAGAGAAACCCTGTCTTGAAGAGTGGGTAGGGTAGGAAGCTCTCTGGTTGAGGTGACCTCTGACCTCAGTCTGCAGACTATGGAGCTGAGGACCCCCTCTCCCACAAGTGCAGGCGTCACCCCAAGCCCATAGCTCTCTTACTCAATTTCCCACCTTGATGACTCTTGTTTTACAACTCGCCGTGGTGTTCAGCCCCTGTCTTGCTTGCTTATTACTCTTAACTCTTTCTCTCCCATCCCACCCGTTATTCCTGTCTCTTCTCTCCCATCCCCCCTTCTCTCTGTGCTGCCCTATTCTGTGTACCCCGCTGTCCCACCTTGTTTGTTTTTGCTGGAACCGTCCCCCTCTGCCCTCACCCACCTGCCTCCTCCCCAGGACTCTGTTCTGGATTGCTGCTGCCACCCTGTGGTAGTCTCCCGGAACTGCAGCGGGCTGTGGCAGGGGCTCGTGAAGACCCTTGAGGAAGACAAGTGGGATGCCAGTTACCCAAATCATGGCTTCAAATGCTGCCATCCTCCAGTGTGGTGCTGGTGGCGTCCCAGACCCTGAGGCTACAAGCGGCACTCACAGGGGCCCCAGTTCTTAGCCCTTATTGTTCCTTGGTTGGCTCAGGATGGCCCCTGAGGTGGTGCTCTGTGAGACCATGAAGGACGCCCCCTATGACTACAAGGCTGACATCTGGTCCTTGGGCATCACGCTGATCGAGATGGCACAGATCGAGCCTCCACATCACGAGCTCAACCCCATGCGGGTCCTGCTCAAGATTGCCAAGTCGGACCCTCCCACGCTGCTCGCACCCTCCAAGTGGTGAGAAGAGAGGAAAGCTGGGTAGTTGTAGAGGGTTCTGAGGCCACTCCAAGGACGTGTGAGGAGGTGGGGCACTCTCGCCACGGCAGTCTCCAAAGTCGGGGATGTTGGAGGTGGGGGTCCCGGTCTTTCGGAACTTGGCGTACTCGATCTGAGAGCAAGGCCAGTGAGCCGGGATGAGATCCCATTATGTCCTCTGGGAACCTAAACAGAACCCCAACAGCCACATGGCTCCGGACCAGGAACAGGGACTTGGGTTCAGATTCTGACATGGCCGTGCTTGGTCCCTAGACAGTCTATGTCCCGCTTAGACTTCTGTGTCCTGATGTGGACCAAGGGTGTCACGTGGACCCTGTCTCCAGACGCCCGATGCTGGGCACATGGTGCCCGCGCTATGGTCCACTCCTTCCACCTTTCCTCCCAGGTCTGTGGAGTTCCGAGATTTTCTGAAGAAAGCGCTGGATAAGAACCCAGAAACCCGGCCCAGTGCTCTGCAGCTGCTGGAGGTGAGTAGAGCTTAATCGAACCGGCCCTTGAAGAGGTGGCCATAGGAGTAAAGTGACAGACCATCAGGCACTTAGCCTGGCTCTTCAGTACCATGCTCAGGGAATGCTTGGTGAGTCAGTGCATTATTAAAACATGAAGGAGACTAGATTTGTGTGGTGGGCCACACCTGCAAGTCTTAGCACCTGGGAGGCAGAGGCAGGAGGAGTTCAAGGCCTGGTCTGCATAGCAAGTTCCAGGCCAACCAGAGCTACGTAGAGAGACCCTGACTCAAAGAAAGGAAAGTGAAATGAAACAAATCATAAGTGGGCCTATGTGTGTGTGGGGACTCTGATTTCCCTTTCACACTTCTGTTTCAAAATCGAATGTGTGGCCTTCCTCAAGGCCTGTTTTCAGTGAGTCGTGTTTGTTTGGGGGATGGGCCCACTGCCCGAGTCAGATGCAAAGGCTCCAAGCCGCACGGGGCCAGTTGCTTCCTGCAAACGGCACCTCCTGTGCTGGGGCATCCGGCCTGTCTGACATTGCAGGGGCAGAAACCAGCTGTCCCATCCCACATGGCAGCAGGGAGCCTTGGCTGGAGCCAGGAATTTCCACTTCCTAGCTGAAGCAGTGTCTGCCAGGAGATTCTCTGTGTGCAGTGGAACAGAGCACAAAGAAGGGGGCAGGGGAGGCTCTGCCTCAGTTTACCCAGGTGCCCTCAGTCCTGCTGGGGCTTGTCCAGCACGTGTTTCAGTTTAGGGTAGAAGGAACACATCGCTCTTCCGGACCTGAGGACACTGTTTAGAATTGGACCTGAGGACACTGTTTAGAATGCCCACGCTGACCCAGGTCTTGACTCTGAGCACCTAGGCCCCGTGTCTGTTGCTTCTGGGGTGCTTCTGTCTTTTTTTATCTCGTGTGGCTGAGCCACCCCTGGCCCTGGTCACCGACGGCTCAGTCATTCATCTGCACGATGTTCCCGGGCCAGTGTCCTGAAGCCGTTGGTAACCCAGGGCTGAAATTAGGCACCTCCAACCAGGGGTGTGAGGGTTCTCTTTGTGCCTCCGCCTCCGTTTCTTTCTTGGTCAGATGGATAATACATAAGGGCTTGCGGATAATGCTTTCCGTGTGAAAATCATTCTCAGCAGGATGTTGTTCGCTCTGTCCTAACGGTCCAACAGCAGTCTTCCTGGTCTTGGAGGTAGCAGTGAGCTCAGGCCTTGCCACTCTGTCATCCCACCCTGGCCGGCATCTGCCTTACCTGGCCCTCCCCTCCCACCGCTTGCTCCCTGTCTGTCTCCATCTCCTAACCCCCCTCCCCACACAGCTGATGAGCATGTAATCTCTGGGGCTCTCTGCTTCCCTTAACTTGCTGTGATGACCAGGGCCAGCCAATGTGGGGAGAGGGGGCTGGCTTTGTGCCTCCAGCTCAGTCCATGCCTGACCCCAGACCTTCATCTCTCCTACCACCATACAGCATCTCCCTCTGTGTGACCAAGACCAGAGAGCCTCCTCCAGCTCAAGGTCACAAAGCTGCCAGCAACAGCTAGTGTCCTCATTCCGGTGATTCGGCTCTGAAGTCTGTGCTGTTGGCCAGTCTGGGAAGTGAGTGGAGGAAAGAAAAAAAAGGCCAAAGAAGGGCTGGAAAGATGGCTCAGTGGTTAAGAGCACCAGCTGCTTGTCCAGAGGACCCAGGCTCAATCCCTGGCACCCACATGGCAGCTCACAATTGTCTGTAACTCCAGTTCCATAGGATCTATTGCCCTCCTCTGGCTTCCACAATCACTGGATGTGCGTGGTACACAGACGTGCATGCAGGCAAAGCACACACAATACAAATAAAGGTTAAAAAGAAAAAAGAAGACAGAAAGAAAGAGAAAGGAGGTAGGGGCGGGGCCCGCTTTTATCTGAGCACCCCTCCCCCAGTGGTTTCTCGGGGCATAGAGAGAAAATAAGCTCATTTGGAAAGGGCATCTGTTTCAGTAGCAGCAGAGATCCTGGCCAAAGGGAGGTGCCAGTTGGCAAGCTATATGCCGCCTCCTCCATGCTGGCATCTTGGAGCCCTCAGCAGAGCTGGCTCTGAGCATCCGTCCCTCTTTCTGGAGGGATGGACAATGAGGCCATCTCTGGCCTGCCCTTCTGTAGGGTCCTGAATGCCTGGACCAGCCTGCCTTGGACAGCATATGGGGTGTCTGCCCAGTGTTTGGGCACGCTGAGAGGTTCCCAGGTCCGGCTTTCTAAGGGCCTCAGCATTTGAGTTAGATGGAGAGGCTTCTCCACACGCCCATCTAGAGGTGGGGGACTGATGCAATGTAGGCCACACTGCCCGTTCCATATCTCCCAGAGCCTTGACACACATCAAGGCCTGGTCAGCCTTGGCAGGGCTGCCCACACACCAGCCACCTGCCCCGGGCCCCATGCCGGGAGCTGCCCCGCTTAACTGGCCCTCCGTGAAAGGCTGTCCTCCCTCTCCTCCTCCTCCTGGGGACCTTGAGCTCCAGGCAGGCAGAGCAGATGGGTCTCCTCAAGAGCTGCTAATTTGCTCAATATGTGGGGTGCCTGACGAAAGCCTCGTTCTCCCAGAAGCCTGGGCCTGTGCTGCTGGTTTCTGCCGCGTCCGCTTTAGCTGCTGCAGAGCCGTGTCCTGTGGTGCCCTGCTCAGGTCATGTGCTACAGAGCTCAGGAGCTTTGGGGATCTTGGGTCTTCTGAGTCCCAGAGAACTGTGCTCTGGCGGAGGAACGGCTAGGAGTGCGAAGCGGCTGCACAGACTTTTCTCTTGCTCTTGCCGTGGTGCTGGTGCTGGTGGCTGTGGTAGTTGTGATGGCAATGAAGATGGTGGTTGTGATGATGATGGTAGTGGTGATAGTGGTTGTGATGGTGGTGGTGATGATGGTAGATGATGGTAATGGTGGTGATGGCAGTGATAGTGTGATGATGGGTTATGGTGGCAGTGATGGTGATGGCAGTAGTAACGCTAATACTGGTTTTGCTGGCGGTGGTGATGGTGACGATGGTTGTGGTGTGAGTGGGAATGATGCTGTTTTGAACTCACTATAGCACATAGAACAGCCATACTGTTATTCCCACTCCACAGATGAACAAGCTAAGGCACAGAGAGGGTCTCTTGACTTGCCCAGGTTGGCAGTGGGAGCTGGAGTTTATCCCAGATGGTTTGGCTGTGTCCCCTAGTCTGCACACTTAACTCTGCACACCCTGGTGACTCTGGAAACATGCAGCTGCTAGAGTAATGTGCTGTGAGTAGCAGAGCTTCTGAAAACGGCTCTCCATTGGCCAGGCCTGTGCATGTCTACCAGGCATAGGCCCTGGCCTTCGGCTCTTCCTCCACCCTCCAAACCCAAGTCTAGATCAGATGCTCTGGGGGCTGTAACTGGGGTTCACGTCGCCAGTGACACCTCCCCTCTCAGAAAGGCCCCATGTGAAACTTCCACCAGCCTCCTGTCTGTCATTCCATCACAGGCCTTCTGACTCTCTTTGGTGAAAGGCCTGACCTGGCCTTAGCACATGGGGTCACCTGCAGTGAAGCAGGGAGTCATGGGAAAATTCCGTTCTTCACAGCTCCAGTAGATTAGATGAACTGAGGTCAGACAGGTGTAAGAAAACATGGGGGACACAGCTTTTTAAAGAAGTGATATTTGTAGCTTTCTGGGGAACAAGTTGAGCAGGTCGCTGGCTGCCAGTGAC
>CM053757.1:22034862-22315844 GCA_028658305.1 Pachyuromys duprasi
ATTTGATTCTTTGTATAGGGCAGGGTGTGTGTGTGGGGGTGGGGGGTGGTAGTGAGGAGGTGAGAGCACAGTTTGTGGGAGTCAGTCCTCTCATTCCATCGGCTGGGATGGGGGGGGGGGAGGGTCAAACCAGGGTCATCAGGCTTGTTCTGTAAGTGCCTTTATGCCCTGAGCCAGTTCGCCAGCCCTAGGTACATTCACACCTACAAACAGATGGAAATACTTTCTCACAGAATTTCCAAGTTCTGGATGTCCTTTCTTTTCTTTATTTTGCGTTATGTGGGTGGGTGTTCTGCTGACATGTATGTCATGTGCAGCGCTCATGGAGGCCAGAGGAGGGTGTCAGCTCCCTTGGGGCTGGGGTTACAGATGTTTGTGACCTCTTATGTGGGTGCTAAGAGTTGACCCTGGGCCCTCTGGAAGGGCAGCCAGTGCTTTTAACTGCTGAGCCATCTCTCCGGCTTCCTGAATATGCTTTTTAAGGTGTGGGAAGTAGAGTTTTTAGTCATTGAAGGACTTCCCCAGCAACTTTGCTGGCACCACCCATCCACAAATAAGATTTCTGGTAACAGCGGTGGGTTTCATCAGCGCCTTTCCGTGAACCTCGGGTGAGAGCAAATTCCAACCCAGTGATGCCCCTAAGCCTCTGACATTCTTTCCCTCTGCCCATCACGACGTCATGGCTGAGGGATCTGAGGGATCCCACCATGGCCGCTGCCTGTGCCAGGGAGGAGATCTCTGTAGATACGGTCTCCCCAGTGTGCTCCAGGGCGCCTCAGGCTGATCAACATCACTCCAAACCTTTTGCCTTGGGGTTTTAGAAGGTCTGTAAAAGAATACTCACTCTTGAAGGGTGCCATTTGTGTAAAAGCCTAGAATAGAGTCCAGTCACTGCCAGGAGACTCTACAGTGTCCTTCTGGAAACCAAATATATATATTTCCATCCAAAGACAACAGATGCAGGACTGTCCCTAGCTGCTTACTTCCTGGTCACCCAGAGCGGGAAACACTGCCACATGCCCGGCAGTAGCAGGATGGTTAAACAGACGATGACATGTTCCTTCAGTGGTACAGTGCCCTGGAGTCAGAGAGGAATAGGGTGGAGCACAGTGGCACCGAACCATGCAGCCTTGCAGGGAGCCTGCTGAGCTCCGGGACCTCTGCTCCGTGCCGTGGATGGATCTTCACATCTGCCACAGAAAAGGATTCTGGGGCTTGGGGGTGTAGGTCAGTTGATAGATTACTAGCCTGGCATGCCCAAAGCCCCGGGTCCAACCCTTGGCATTGCATAACCTAGGTATATTGGTGCATGCTTATTATCTACACTAGAGAGGTAGAGGTTCAAGGTCATCCTTGGCTACATAAGGAGTTTGAGACCAGCTTGGACTACATAAAAACCTGAAAAAGAAAAAAAAAATTAAAGGCAAATCAGAGTGAAACACAGTTACCAAGCTTACTGATTAAGCAGACAGATAATACTATCTACTTAGAGTCATGTGACTGTGAGAGGCACATAGCTGAGACCCCAATGATAGCTGCACACATGATTTGAAGCAACTTAAATCAGCAACTATATCAGAGCCAGGATGTGCTGCTGGTGTACTCATTATCCACAGAATCCTGTCCTAGAAGAGGCTTTGTAGGTACATGGTGTAGCTGGGGGGGGGGGGGCGGGGGAGCAATCTTAGTTACTTTTCTGTTGTTGTGGTAAGACATCATGACCAACGGAACTTATGAAAGTATGAGTTTGTTGGGGCTTACAGTTTCAGAGGGCTAGAGTCCAGGGCCATCGATTAGGGGCGCACAGCAGCCATGATGCTGGAGCAGTAGCTGAGAGCTCATGTCTTGATCATAAAGCACAGAGCAGGAGGAAACTCTAAAGCAAGTCTGGAGAGACAGTTCAGAGGTTAAGAGCACTGGCTTCAATTCCAGAGGTCCCGAGTTTAATTCCCAGCAACCACATGGTGGCTCACAGCTATCTATAACTAGTCCCATGGAATCCAAAGCCCTCTCTAGTGTGCAAATGAACATACAAAACACCCATATACCTAAAGTACATAAATAACTAAATCTTTTTAAAATAAGGAAGCCAGGCAGTGGTGGTACACACCTTTAACCCGAACACTTGGGAGATAGAGGCAGGCAGATCTCTATGAGTTGGAGGCCAGCCTGGTCTACAGAGTTCTAGGACAGCCAGGGCTACACAGAGAAACCCTGCATCAAAAAAAAAAAAAAAAAGGGACACATCTCCTCCAATGAGATGTGTCTTTCCTACACAGTTCCACCAATGGAAGACCAAATATTTAAACATGAGTCACATTCTACTTCCTGCCCCCCATAGGCTCATGGCCATGTCAGAATGCAAGCCATATTTAGTCTGTATTAGTGAGGGTTCTCTAAAGGAACAGAACTGGATGGAATGAAGCAGCTGAATGAGGGAGGGCTAGCAGAGTAGAAGCATGCGTCAAACAAACAAGCACACAAATGACACAAACCCCACCCCAAGAAAAAACATGGGCTGGACCTTGACTTTACAAGGCACTTTACAAGGCATGAACTGTCTCATTTTACCCTCACAACTCCTTATGGTTTCAGCATGACCTTATGTCTGTCTGTTCTTTGGAAATGGAAAGGCTGTGGTTCACAGAGGAGGAGTGGCATGCTCGGGATCACACAGCTTGAGACGCAGAGGTGGGGCTTGCTCTCTTCCCTCGACATGCAGGACTTTCTGATCCCCTTCCAACTTCAAGTTCACGTGTTGCCTTGGGACCACCGAGGATCAAATCCCCACAGCTACTCCTGCCCCACAGCTGGCCCCAAACGGCTCTAACACAGGCGTGTCTTCTCCTCAGCATCCTTTTGTCAGTGGCGTCACCAGCAACAAGGCTCTTCGGGAGCTGGTGGCGGAGGCAAAGGCCGAGGTGATGGAGGAGATCGAGGATGCCAGGGATGATGCCAGGGATGATGCCAGGGAAGATGGAGAAGAGGAGGAAGCTGTAGATGGTGCCTCTGTAAGTCTGGGGGTCAAGGAGGGAGGGCCGCAGCCACCCCTCGGAGAGAGGCTGGGAAAGGATTTCTTTCTGCCTCTTGGGGTCAAGTGGCTGGGAGTTCCAAACACCCCTGCCCAGGATGAGGCCGAGCAAATGTTGGTCAGATCCTGGTTCTCGAGCATGCAGGATCTAGAGCTGTCCTAGGGTCCCTGGTATCACAATTCAACCTCCTGGGGGATTGCTCACCCTAGAGGACCCCCAGTAAATCAGGGCTGAGCTGTCGTGGAGCTAAACCCCAGACCCATCGCGGTACTCTCTTTTCATTTATTTATTTTTGGTTTCGGAGACAGGGTCTCACTGTGTAGCCTTGGCTGGCCTGGGGCTCACTATGTAGACCAGGCTGACCTTGAACTCATATTCCTGCCTACCTCTACCTCCTGAGTGCTGAGATTAAAGGTACCCGGCTCTTTTTGTTTTTTAATTTAAAAAATTTTAATTAGAATTAGGCATAATGCCAGAGATAGCCCCTGCTCCCCTTACTAGGGAACCCACTTGGAGAAGGAGTCCATGGGCTACATCTGAACAGGGGTTTTAGGCCCTCTCCATGCATGGTCCTTGGTTGAGGTATTAGTCTCTGGAGGCTCCCAGGACCTAGTTTTTATGGCTCTGTTGGTCTCCTTGTGGAGTTCCTGTCCACTCCAGGTCTTTCTATCTCTCCCTTTCATAAAATTCCATGCATTCTGCCCAAAGTTTGGCTATGAGTCTCAGCCTCTGCTTTGATACCTCTCTGATTACCTCCCCCTGGGGGTGGGGGTGGGGTGGGGTGGGGTGATGCAGCCTTGCCAGGCCACAGAGGAAGACAGTGCAGCCAGTCCTGATGAGATAGGCTAGGGTCAGAGGGGAGGGGAGGAGGTCCTTCCCTGTTAGTGGACTAGGGGAGGGGCATAGGGGGAGATGAAGGAGGGAGGGTGGCATTGGGAGGAGACAGGGAAGGGGGGGCCACAAGGAGGATGCAAAGAGAATAAATTGTAATAAATAATAATAATTAATAAAAATGGGAAAAAACAGAATTAGGCTCCATTGTAAAAAAATTACATTAAAAAATCTGTTTTTGGTTCTCTCTCAGATGGAAGGGGTCCCTGGCCCCTCCTACCCCCAGCTGTAACCCCCATGCTTTCTTTTCACCTTCATGTCCCATGTAGACATTTATTTTCTATTCATAGAAATGAATATTTAGTTTCATCATAGCAACATTTCCAGTACTCTCCACCCCACAGAAAGGAAAATGCAAGGGGTAGCAGGCAGGCTGAATCCAGCTCCTGGGCAGGATTGATTACTACTTTATGTGATTCTTAAATGTGAATTAGTTGCCATTTAGAAATCAGCAGATTTCATGCTGGCCTAACATGCCTAAAACCCTGGGGTCAGTCTCAGCACCACACAAAACTGGCATGGCGGTGCACACCTGTAATCCCAGCACTTGGGAGATGCAGTAAGAGGATCTGAAGTTCACAGTCATCCTTGGCTACAGAGCAGGTCTGAGGCCAGCCTGAGCTACGTGAGACCCTGTCTCAAAAAACAAACAAAAAAATCAGATTGCCAGTGTGTGTTGAGAAATTAGCAGGCCTGGCCTCGGGTGAGAAAGGGGCATTCCCTGCTCTGTGACAGTTGGCTGGACCTCTCCACAGCTGTCCCCAGTCTGTTTTCTTCATAGGACACGCATGGTGATCAGGTGAAAGTGCAACTAGGCGAGTCCTCACCCTGGTGGTATGGTAGCCTGTTTAAGAGAGGCTGTGGGGAGTGGTAGAGACCAAGCTCAGTGGTCCCTGCCCCGCTCTGCTGGCCTGTCACCTGCAGGGCCTGACCACCACCTCAGAGCCCCAGCAGCTCAGCCTTGACTCTTTTTTAGGCTCTGGTCAACCATACTCAGGACTCTGCCGATGCAACTCAGCCAAGCCTCAACTCTGACAAGGTTCTCCAGGATTCCTCTGCCCCTTTATCTCCCAGCCAACCTCAGGAGCCTGTGAATGGGCCTGATAGCCAACCCTCAGGGGATGGATCCCTCCAAACCGCCATCCCTGCCGAGGTGGTCCCCAAGAATGACAGTGACTTAAAGGTGCCTGTTTCCCTCCGGAAGTCCCGACCATTGTCCATGGATGCCAGAATTCAGGTGGCCGAAGAGAAACAGGCCACTGATGAGGCCGAGGGCCTCAGTCCTGCAGATGGCAAGTCCCAGAAGGCAAACCACAGCCGACCTAACAGCAGCGCCCTGGAGACCTTGGGTGGGGGGGTGATAGCCAATGGTGGCCTGGGACTCCCCAGCTCTGTGGCTCCAAGCCATGCTAAGAGGGCTTCGGACTGTAGCAACCTGTCTACCTCAGAGAGTGTGGACTATGGCACCTCCCTGTCTGCTGACCTGTCACTGAACAAAGAAACGGGCTCGTTGTCTCTCAAGGTAAGGTCACCTGTTTCCCAGGGAGCCAGAGCAGGCTTGTTGGCCGATGTGCCATGCTCAGGTTCCATTCTCAAAAGCATGCAGAAGCTACTTACATTGTGCTGATTTGTGTATTTATTTGTAAGAGGTGTTAGGGGTGAATACAGATCCTGATGCATGCTAAGCAACACGCACACAGACACGCTCACCTCCTTGCCTCTTCCCCCTCCCCCCACGTATTTAGGTCATGTAAGACATTAATGTTTTGTGGTTGCTTTGGGTTTAAAATTTGAAGTTTGGTTAAAGGATCTAGTAAAAGTGGGGAAAGAACATTCCAGGAGTGGAAGTTCCCTTGCTTGGGGGTCAGCATTGTGCCCAGTGGCTGACAGGTAGATTCGTTGAGGGTACGGTACCCTCACTGTCCTCTCTGGCCTCCTGTCTGGCAGGGAGTGATACCAAGAGACTGTAGGCACCTTATGTAAATGTGCTTTACGCAGAGCTAAAGGGCCGCTGCTTTCCAGTTTCCAGACGGCAGCAGAGACTCAAAGTAGTTGGCAGTGGGCTCAAGGCCATGTGGGTAGAAGTAGGAAGTGGTCAGATCTCAGGCTGGCTCCTGGCCTGGTGTGCCTTTAGCCCTCTTTTCCTCCAGTAGTCAGGAGGGGTGATCCCCTTCTTTGTCTGCCCCCAGCAGTTCCTCGATAGATACAATTTAACTTCCCATTGGCCAGCTGAACCCCCAAACAAGGCTGATTTAGGGGGATCTGCAGGAGGAGGGGATGATGCTGTGCTTCTCTCTATTGCCTTCTGAGATTTACTCGGTGTTAAAACCCACAGTGGAAGTTCACACATCTCCTAAGTGCAAGGCGGTGAAAGGAGGAAGCAGCCAAGAGCCTGTTTTCCCCCTCCTCCCCGCAGTGGCCACTGGAGCAGAAAGGTCTCTGTCAAGTGGGAGTCGTTTCCTCAGAACTGACACAGATTGTCATAAATTGTAGTTGCCCAGCTGTGGTTAGTGGCTTTTAGGTAGAAGCGTCATCTTATTTAGGACAGGGTCTTGTACTTCTTCCTCCCCAAAAGGCACTAAGTGCGGCTGGAGATAGAGTTTGATGGGAGAGTGCTTGCCTTCCGTGCACATGGATAGCCCTGGGTTCAGTCCCTAGAACCGTTAAAAAATAAATAACATAAAAGGCACCAAGTGCCCAGAGCCCAGGTGAGGTATGCTGGGCAGAAGCATACAGACTGAGGAACCACCTCTTAGCCATCCTGGCATGCCCAAACATCTTGAAAGGGCAGGAAGGCCCTTGAGCCATGTTGCAGAGACAGGGTTAGGTGCTATAGGAAGGGCCTTTGCAGCTAGCAGGGCAGTGGGCAGATTGGAGGTCATCAGAAAGCCAGCACAGGCCCCTCCGTACACCCTCATCTGTGTGAGACCCAAACACTTCCAACGGCCGCCATGTGCAGTGCCATCATGACACCTCAGAAAGAGACAGGCGGTCCTCTCTAAGCAGCCCCTGTGGCCCTGTGCGATTATTCCAGGAGAGAGGAATGGTCCCGTGAGGCTCCAGTCAAGCACCTGTGGGCAGCCTGTAGCTAGGTCAGTTGAGGCCACCAAGTGCAAGAGGGATTGTGGTCTGTGATAATACAGGCAGAAGTAAACCTCATGCCAGGGAGCTGGCACAGCCGTGTTCCCCATGTGCATCTCATCCAGTCTTCGTGGCTGCCCGGGAGGCAGGTTGTTTTAAACTCCCTGGACAGCTGAGCTTCAGGCACAAAGCCTGAAGGGTCACAAGGCCAGTGGTGGCCAGTGAGGATGAACACACAGCCCTTTTTGATGTCCAGTCTTAGTTGTGCAAGAAGGCCTCAAGGGGACGTCAAGAGCCTCGAGCGGTGTCTGACACCTAAGATCAGCACAAGGAAGGTGGCCTGAGGCCAGGCACTTAGGCCTTGATTGGGGAGCTTGAGGAAGGGGACAGAGAATGGCCACCGCATCCTTCTGGAGCCTAGGCTGTGGACCTCCCCTGTCTCTCCACTATGGATTTCTAGCTGAGCTTGGCGTGTTCTCCTTGCCAGGGCTCAAAACTGCACAATAAGACCCTGAAGCGGACCCGACGGTTTGTGGTGGACGGCGTGGAGGTGAGCATCACCACCTCCAAGATCATCAGCGAAGATGAGAAGAAAGACGAGGAGATGAGATTTCTCAGGCAAGTCCGGGGAGTTGTGAGCACGGGTGGCTGTCCAGTGCTTAGGCGTTGGCCCTGTGTGTGGGAGGGCCTTCTGTCTTCAGTGTGGAGTGGGGGATTGAGGCAAAAGGAAAGCGGTCTTACTGGAGACACCTTCTCCTGCATTTGTATACTCACACATCTATCTATCCATGTCTGTCTGTCACCCATCCCTTCTGTCCATCTTCTCACTTGTCCACACGCCCAGTGATCCATCTACTCAACCTCTATCCCCGGATCCATGTCTCTGCTCCTCTGCCTAGCAACCTAATCCCTACTCACACACCCATTGGCCTGCTCATTCTTCCAGCTCTCTGCCTGCACACCAATCCACAGACTACCTATTTTTCCTTCCACTTATGTATTTGTTCATCCATCTATCCATCCATCCATCCACCTGCCTGCCCAGCTGTTCACCCAGTTATCCATCTGTCCGTACACTGTTGTTTCTAACAAAAATCTCAATTGTTCAATTTTACCAATCAAGACTCAGGAGCCAGATGCTGGGATGAATGCCTGCTAACCCAGAGAGGCAGAGAAAGCAGCTCACTGACCTTTCTCCTTAGACCATGTCCCAAAAGTAAAGCTTCTCCACACCATCTCAAAACAAACAAACAAAAAAACCAACCAAACAACAACAAAAACCATCAAACTGAATATCCCTCCCTTCTACTTCCTGTACATCTCTCTGTCCATCCTCCTGACTTCCTTTTACTCCCTATGGGTTTTTTTTTTCCCCTCTGTTAACTCCTTATCAACTGGTTGCTTGTTCTGCCTCTTGACCTATGGTTGATTTTATTTAATTCAAGCAGAAAGCGCTTGGATTAAAGGTATGTGCTAGGGCTGAGCACACCACAAATCCAAACAGGTTTTCCCCAGTAAATAACATAGTCTTGGGGATCAAATATCCTACAGCAGTCCACCTACCCATATCTGTACTCGCCTACCCATCTATCTGTCTAATCACCCATTTAATCCATCCATCAACCTCCTCTTCACTTACCATTTATCTGTCCACATGTCCATCTAGTTATCCATGCGTGCATCACCTTCCAGGTGGGACAAAATGGAAATCCCAATACACAGAGCTATCCCCTATGTTGAAACTATACCTGTGGGTCTCAAACACAATACACACACTAATTCTTGGTTATGCTACACATTGGGAAGGAAGGGGTGGTTCAATAGTGAGTGCCTGGGCTGAGCAAACACTGTTCTTAGGGCCCTCACCATGACTACCCTGAGCTGAGCTTCAAATGTGAGGTGAACGCCCCAGATCTGGGGATGTGTTGAAGGAATCTGAGAGCCTGGCGGGTGACCCGAAGTAAAGGTCTCAGAGAAAAGGACTTCAGTGTGGAATGTCAGGCCAGGAGAAAGGTGGGACTGTGGTCTGTGTTGGGGCAGGACCCAGGCTACGGAGGTCTGCAAGCTGCAAGGGAAAGGTGGAGGATTCCAGGCACAGCAGAAAGGGAAATGGCACATAGTGATGGGCCCTGATGTCCTGTCTGGACATTTCCCTGGCCACTGTATGGGTCTTAGCTGTAGAAGCTAACACCGGCTTGGGAGGTGGGAGGGCAGTCTAAGACCCCCAGACTCTGGCTCGGGCTGGGCCACTCCCTCCAAGAGGGAGAGTACTCAGTGTGCATCTCGGAGGTAAGCCCTTGAGAAGGAGAGGGAGTGGACAGAGAAGGAAGATGTGGGGCAAGGCCATTTGCCAGCACAGCCTCCCACACTCCAGTTGTCTCTAACAGCCCTGCCCGGGGACCGTATTCCTCACGTGCACCTGAGGAAACTGTTTCCTGGCAGGTGAGCTGCACGCGCTGGGTCTTTAGTTGGCAAGGAGCAGAGTGGAGATACAGTGTGGGCTGTGGCTCCCCAAGATCGCTGGTTGCCAGGTACTGAGGAGGCTCAGAGCACCTGAGAGCTCTGCCAACGTCATCATAGCTTTGGAGGAAGCTTCTCCATAACAGAAATAGTTTGGGATGTCCTAGGGACATTTCCTTCATCTTGGACCAGTGGAATGAAATTTAACTATAAGTGACATTGTTAAAAACATCCTTATTCAAGATCTGGTGCCTTCTTCTGACATGAGGTGTACATGCAGACAGAACATTGTATACATAATAAATAAATAAAATATTAAAAAAAAACATCCTTATTCAATCCAGAAGTGAAACTAGGGTGCCAAAAGGCATAAAGGAGCTGCCAGCATCTTCCAAAATGTCCTGTTAATATCAGTAGCACATAGAGTATGCATTCCCCGATATGCATGTCTGTTTAATGCAATGTTTTTCTCTTATATTTGCATTTCATATCATGTATAGTTTATAAAGTTTCTTGTTTTTTCACTTGTTTGCTCTACGTCTGTTCATGTTATGTACCACTTGTGAGGGTGGTGGTTAGTTGCTCCCTCTTTATTGATCTAGAAATGTTCTTTATATGTGGAGGATGCTCGCCTTTTTGTTTGTCGGTGAATCCTGATCATGTCTCTGCTTGAGTCAGTGGGATTCTACCCCATGATCCATCCCTCCATGGCCTGGGCTGTGAATACCGTGGTCTCAGGGGCCCCCTTCTAACTGGGAAATGGTTGTGCCTATTAATCCTCAGGCGCCAGGAGCTCCGAGAGCTTCGGCTTCTGCAGAAAGAAGAACACCGGAACCAGACGCAGCTGAGCAGCAAGCACGAGCTGCAGCTGGAGCAAATGCACAAACGCTTTGAGCAAGAAATCAACGTGAGTGAGAGGAGACCAGGGGCTTCTGGCCTCCGCGTCTTCCTCAGGTGTGGGGTGTTGTGGAAGGGTGATTAGGTCACAGTGATCCTGAGTGCTGTGGAAAACACCTCTAGAGGAAATCCCCTCTGTGGAGTGCCACACTGAGGTCCTGGCCAGGTCAGATGAGGAAACGGACTCAGAGAGGTTAAGTAAGTTGCGCTGGGTCACACAACAAAGAGCGGCAAGGCTAGGACTTAGGTCCGGGTCTCGCGCAGACTCTGAGGTATGAAGTGGCTCCCTGGATGCCTTCCAGGCCAAGAAAAAATTCTACGACGTGGAGCTGGAGAACCTGGAGCGGCAGCAGAAGCAGCAGGTGGAGAAGATGGAGCAGGACCACAGCGTGCGCCGCAGGGAGGAGGCCAAGCGGATCCGCCTGGAGCAGGAACGGGACTACGCCAAGTTCCAAGAGCAGCTCAAGCAGATCAAGAAGGAGGTGGGGAAGGGCGGCGATTCTATTGCTGTGGCGAAACACCATGACCAGAAGCAGTTTGGGGAGGAGAGAGGGTTTATTTCAGCTCTGGTTTCGCTGTACTGTCCTTCATCGGGGAGGTTAGGGCAGGAACCTGGAGGCAGGAGCTGATGCAGAGGCCTCGGAGGAGTGCTGCTCACTGGCTCGCTCCTCATGGCTTGCTCAGCCTGTTTATTCATAGAACCCAGGACCACAGACCCAGGGGTACAACCAACCACAGTGGGCTGGACCCTCCCACACCAGTCACCAATGAAGAAAACTTGTCCGTAGGTCGGTCTAGTGGAAGCATTTTCTCAGTCGAGGTTCCTGCTTCCCAAATGACTCTATCTTATATCAAGCTGACATAAAAACTAGCCATCACAGCCTCTCTTCGTAACAGAGGGGCTACATGAGGCCCACTACCCCAAGTTTTGGGGGCAGCCACATTGGGAGCCTAGTGTCCCAGCCACAAAGCCATGATACATGAAGTCCTTTCCCTGTCTTTTGGGTGGCTCTTTGTATTGGCTTTTCCCCCAGCTGGGTCCTTCATTATTGGCTTCTGTCAGCTTCTTTTTATTGCTATTGCTTTTTGTTTTGTCAAGACAGGGTTTCTCTGTGTAGCCCTGGCTATCCTGGAACTCACTCTGTAGATCAGGCTGGCCACGAACTAACAGAGATCCACCTGCCTGCCTACCAGAATGCTGGGAAACCAGGCGTGTGCCACCCGTGTCCAGCTCTGGATCGCTCCTGAGACCCTGTACCCTGTTCAGAGGCAGGCTAAGATGGGACTTCCTCCCTCCCCTGCTGATGAACCCCCTGTGCCTGCTGTACAGGTTCTTACCACTGAGTTACACCAAAGTCCTGGTTTACCTTTTACATGTTTTTTTTTTTCCCTTGCTTGTTTTATTTGAACATTTTCCTGGGAAGAAGAGGCTTGACTTCTATGTCTTTTTAGCTTCTCAGGAGTCCACTGCCATTTAGTAAGCTTGGGACAACCAGCTTGATTACTGTGGTCCGGGGATGGCTCTGTTTTCGTTGACTCTGTGTGGGCTCACACTTACTCTGTTTCCAGAGCTCACTGGAGTTCCAACACTGAGTTTAGTGAACCACGTAGACATTCAGGGACCCACTCACTCGGAGGCTTCCACAGGTCCAAGGCTGCTGCTTCCACATGGTGGTGTGTGCTTCATATAAGCCCCCCCCCCACCTTCCTGAGGACTGTCAGTCACCTCTGGGTCACTCACAATTTCCAGTGCAGTGCACTGCTGTGTAAGTGGTGGCTGCCCTGGACCAGGGAGCTGTGGTGAGGGGAGAGTCAGTTCATTAGGTTTTCCCTGAAGGCTCTTCCTCAGTTTGCGTGTTGATGAAATTGTGTAATGGCTTGTTTCTCAGAATGTGTCCCCGTCATGAAGCTGAGTCTGTTAAATGGGTCAGAGTTCCCCAGCCCCACACGGAGCCCTGGGGACTTCTTAGTTAAAAACTAGATTGCTCTTCTGGTTGGGAAAATGGAATGCCAACACAGCCAGTAACTTCAGTGCCCTGGAATGCAGCTTATCTGCCATCTGGTGGAACCCGTTCTCCCGCCCTGCCATGCTTGCCAGAGAGTGCTGCTGGCCTGTAAATGGTCCCATGAGTTCTTGGGCCTGCCTCTTTGCCAAGTGGCCCCGGAGGACTCCGATTTTATTCTTCTTCTGCCTCCCTCCCTCCATCACCAGATGTAAGACTGTTTCTTGTGCCTTCCATGCCTTTGACAGAAAACTCAGACCCTGTGCTCAGTTGCTGCTCTTAATCTCTTGCGCCCCAAACTAAAGCAATCGGTCTGCAAAAGCACAGTTTGGAGTCTAGCTCTTAGTTTGTGTGGTAGCTCTTAGGGCCACTGAGCTGGGACTGGGAGCCATACCTTAAACAGAGGTGCACAGATGAACTATTCCTTTAGGCATTTTATATTCATCTGTGATTCTGAGCCAGGAGTCTTCTGTCCCCAGCTCTCTGGGACATCAGCAGTGTCTATCAACATTTTAGGGGGTGCTGCAGCTGGGGGATGGAGTAGGGCTGTCTGTCGATCTTGTAGCTAGGGATACTACCGACATCCTGTGAATGCACAAGACAGTACCTCCTCTCTGTCAAGTCTCCAGACTCAGTAACACTGCAGATGGGAAATCCACCAAAAGCAGAGAGGCCAGGAAACGGGACCAGACTCAGCCTGCAAAACCCCAAACCTAGGAAATGGAAGAGGGTGAAACTGGCTAAGCTGGTGGGCTTTGGAAGTCAGACAGTAAGCTCATGTCGCTCATGTCACAGCCCTCCAGATGCTCTGGATGTCTTTCTCCAGAGCGACTTGTGAGCGGTCCAGTTGCTCATTTCCCCCAACACTTGGTTTTGTCAACGGCACTGTTTTATTTTAGCGACCCTGACGGGTATGAAGTGGCATCTCGCTGTTACTTTGAGTGTGCATTTCACTGAGGACTAGTGACATGCATCTCCTCATTGCTTGCCACCCATATGTCACTTTTGGTGATGTGTCTGTTTAAATTTTTTTTTCTCCTTTGTATGGCTGGGAAATTGGTTTCTTTTTTATTGAGTTCTGACAGTTCTCTTTGTATTGGTACTGCAAGAACTTTATGAGATATTATTTTGCAAATATTTATTCTCCACCCATGGCTTGCCTTGCCAAGCTAATTGTTTTCTTTAGGGGTAATTCTTTTGGTGGCCTGCTTAAGAAGCCAAGGAATCCTTCCTCAGCCCGATGAGATGCAGTCTTTTAGCAGTTCACCGTGTTTGGCTTTGTATTTCCCACTGAGAACATTTTGAGTTGAGTTTCTGTAGTGGATAAGGTCTGGACGGGTTGAGCGTTTGCTTTGGGATATCTGTCCCAGCACCGTATGTTGGAAATACCCACCTTCTGCTGCCAAGTTGTCTTTGTGGGAAAGGAACCGACTATATGTAAGCGAATCTGGTTTGGTGCACTTTGGGTCTGTATGTCATACGGGTTCATTTGTCTGTCCCTCATCAGTGCTTCCGTGTCTATGAGGCGAGGCCCAGTGGTGTGAGTCCTGAAGCTGTTGGCCCTTCCACATCTTAGCCTTTTCATACACATCGTAGCATCACCCTGCTGATGCTGTAGAGAAGCCTTGCCAGGACATTGGGCCATTTTGGGTGGAATGGCCATTAGAACAACACCGAGCCTTCTATTCACAGACGTTTTATATACTTATATTTTCTTTGATAACTTTTGTTAGTCTTTTAATTTTTAGTATACAAGTCCATCCTCATTTTGTTAGAATTATACTAAAACATCCATGTTTTGTCAGAATTATAATCATGTCTTTTGGGGGTTACTTTCTTAAGATACTCCAACATAATCACTTTAGGGGGCTGGAAAGATGGCTTAGCAGTTAAGAGAAGTTGTTCTTCCAGAGGACCTGGGTTCAGTTCCCAGCACCCACATGGTGGCTCACAACTGTCTGTAACTCTTGTTCTGGGGGGTCCCAATTCCCTCTTCTGGCCCATGTCGGCAGCAGACATGGTGCACAGATACACATGCAAGCAAAACGCCCATAATAAAAATTAAAGTATCAATTTAGCTAATTACTAGAGTTATATGGCTGTTTGTGCAGTGGTCTTGTATCTGGCCTTGTTGTCTCATTCTAATATTTCTTTTTGTAGATTCGTTGAGGTTTTCTGTATGGACAGAAACAGTTCTTCTGTTCGGTTGATCTGCCTCTTATTGCCCTATCATGCTGGCTCAGGTCCCAGCAGGAAGTTGGCTAGAAATAGCAAAAATAGTTCCTCCTTTATTCCTAGTTTCAAGAGGAGCATGTTCCTCGTTAAGCCTGATATTAGCACAAGAGCATTGATTTGGTTCTGTTTTTTATTGTTGTTGTTATTGGTGGTGGTGTTTTTTGTTTGTTTTGGTTTGGTTTTTTTGAGATGGGCTTTCTCTGTGTAACAGAGCCCTGTCTGTTCTGGACTCACTTTGTAGACCAGGCTGAACTCAAACTCACAGAGATCCATCTACCTCTGCCTTCCAAGTGCTGGGATTAAAGACATGCACCACCAATACAGGTTTTTTGTTTTTCGAGACAGGGTTTCTCTGTGTAGCCTTGGTTGTCCTGGAGCTCACTCTATAGATCAGGCTGGCCTTGGACTCACAGAGATACACCTGTCTCTGCCTCCCGAGTGCTGGGATTAAAGGTGTGGACCACCACTGCCTGGCCCCTGCCTTCTTTTCACTAGTGTTTACATAGAATGTATTTTGTGGGGCTGGAGAGATGATTCAACTCTTGAAAATACTGACTGCCCTTGTAGAGGACCCCAGTTTGGTTCCCAGTAACCATGTCTGGTTTTCTTAGGCACCTGCACAGAGATGTCCAGGAAGTACTGTGTAGACAGGATGTATCTGCACACGTCCCAACACAGACACATACACAAATGCCCATAATTAAAAAAAAATAAACTAAATCTTTAGAAGCATTGTTTATCCTTCTAAATTGTTAACTGTATATAGTTGCCGATTGTATATAGTTAGACCATTTTCCAATATGCAGTATGTTGTTTTAGTTGGGGCATTTGTGCTGTTTACATTTAAGGAATTATATTCTGCTTGTTCCTCTTGTTTTTGTTCCTTATTTTCCCTTTTCTTGCCTAATTTTTTTTTAGAGTACTTGGCTATTTTTAGTACTTTACTAGTTGGTTTAAATATTTGCCTGTTTGTGTAATATGCTTAGTGGTTTCTCTCAGCATGTAATGTGATGTTCATACTTTGCCATTCCATATCGTTTAGAATGGATATTGCAATCCTTTTGTTTGTTTGTTTGTTTCAGGAGGTACACAGCCCTGTTAGGCTCATATAAGTCAGGACCTACCTTCTGTGGGCGGTGGCTTCATTTCCCAAAGCTTTTCTGACGTTCTCTGGATTTGTTCCAGTGCACAGGGCTGAACCTGAGGCTTTTGGGAGTCTCATTCATAGAAATAAGGATTTCCTTTTTTTTTTTTTTTAATGTTCTTGTGATATTGATCTAAATCCTCTGGCCTACCTGGGATCCATTTCCTGATTCTTTGGCCAGAAACTTGAGATTGCTTGGGGGGGAGGTTTTGCTGCCTTTTATACTCCAGTGGGCTAGTGCGATGCTAGGAAAGGGTTAAAGGAGCTGCTTCTTCCTATGTTGGTATCATCTTGGGCAGACCCTACTCTGGGGATGTTTACATCCTTTTCCAGGGAGAGACCAGCTTCCCCTGGCCCCTGCGAGGGTCAGGAGCTCCCTCCAAACCAACCCCCTGTGAAAGGTGCTGGCTCCTGCACCAGCCTAGAGCCATGCCCTCCAGGGAGTGGCATGAGGGAGTCCACCTAAGGGACTACAGCAGACGGATATGGACAGGGCTCCCACAGAAGCAGAGACATCTCAGGAACCGAAATTGATGCTGACACTAGAGACCTTAGACACTGACAGCGTAATCTGTGTAACAGATATTTCGTGGGTCGAGAGTGACTAAGACTTACAGGGCGGCCAGAGCAGGAAGGACTGTGGTGCAAACTCTCCTCCATGTATGTGTTTGCTGCAGGTGAAGAACGAAGTTGAGAAACTGCCCAGGCATCAGCGGAAGGAAAGCATGAAGCAGAAGATGGAAGAACACTCGCAGAAGAAGCAGCTGCTTGTGAGTCCCCAGCCTGGGTTACTCAGCCCCGGGAACCCGAGTGACGGCTGGCCCCCTCTCTCACCTGCCCAGGCCTGCTGCTTAGATAGCTACCTCCTTGTTTGAGTACCTAAATCTGGCCTGTGTGACCATCCTCCCTGACTGCCCTCACGCCCCCAGAGCGAGCCCTGTCATCTCTGTCCACTGCAGCCTGTGCCTTAGTCCTGCCTGCCTTGCTGCGAGATTGTTCATATGTCACATGGTCTGTCAACCCAGATTAGTCACCTGACTGCCTCGGTGTCAAAAAGACATCAAAAGTCTTGATCTCCCATACCTGACTCTGTTCTTATGTCCTGAGAAGGAACTTGCCTCTGTCTTGTTGACAGGCCAGAACCTTTGTCATTTCTGACCCAGCCTTTCCCTCTACTCCTTGATCTCTTTCTGAAGCATGGTACACACACACACACACACACACACACACACACATACATGTCAGACATAACACACAGATGCCCTAACACATAACATACAATATACATACATACATATTAAACATAGACTACAAATCTACTCCCCTCCCCCCAGCATATACACACAACTCTGTATTCCCAGCCATCCACCCACCCGTATATTTCTCCAGTCTCTGGACCTGTGAACCTGCCGACATTGCTGGATCCCACCACTGTTGCAGCTCTCTCTGTTCCCCCTGACTCTTCCTGCTTTTCTGCACTCCTCTCTCTTGGAGCCAGCAGGTATTATCAAGATGAAATACAAATCTGGCCCTGTCACCCACTCTTCCCTTAGCCCTGGGCCTTAAAACCCTTTGTCCATAAACTGAGGCCCACCTCCTCACTCGCCTGCTGCTGCCCAGCCCTCTTGGCCCCTCTCAGCTTGACCCCTGGTCCAACCTCTCCCCCTTGCTGGAATGTTCCTGTTTCCTCCCCTGGGGCAGGGAGGCCCCTTTGCACGTCGTGCCTCCTCAGCCTTGGGTGCAGGCAGTTGGTGCTCATGTTTACAGATGCTTGACATGTAATCTGGTCAAGCGCCGGGTACCTTTGGGTGGGAGTTATTTGGTTTTCCACTTTCAGAAGGATTCAAAGTCAGAAAGGGAACACTGCAGAGTTCGTGGCGGTAGGGCCAGGCCTGGCACTTGACCTGACCCCGTCTCCCCATTCTCTCTGCTGTATCACGACCTGTGTCTTTCCTCTGGGTAAAAACTGGTTATTAGCAGAAGAAGCAGGTTTTGTGTTTAGTAGCACAGAAGGGTGACCAGCCCTGGCATTATTAATGTGCATTTTCAACACAGCAAGAAGAGGGGTCTTCAGTGTTTTGCCAAAACAAAATGATAAATATCTGAGGTTATGGGCTTGTGAGTCCCCCAAACTCAACAGTACACGAGGCACCCTCGTCCTGAAATGGCACACAGTACCTACACAGCCATACAATTCTTATGAGCAGATAGCTTTTTAAAACACAGGACTGGGGGCTGGAGTGATGGCTCCATGGTTTAGAGCGTTTTTCTGCCATTGCAGGAGACCTGGGTTTGGTTCGCAGCAGCCACAGCTCACAAACCAACCAGTAGCTCCCGTTCCAGGAGATCCAGTGCCCTCTTCTGGCCGCTGGAGGAACATGCGATACATGCCAACCAGTACTCACACACATAAGATAGACAATTTCAAGAAACCAAGGCTGGTGAGAGAGGCCACCAGGCCCTCCTCGTCACAGAGAGAGGGAGAGAGCTAAGTCACCCAAGCCATCTCCGGGTAAAGGCTCACTGTCCCTCCCTGCAGGACCGGGACTTTGTAGCCAAGCAGAAGGAGGACCTGGATCTGGCCATGAAGAAGCTCACCACAGAGAACAGGCGCGAGATCTGTGACAAGGAGCGCGAGTGCCTCAGCAAGAAGCAGGAGCTCCTCCGAGGTGGGGTCCAGAGTTACCCTGGATGGTAGAGCTAGAGGCAGTCCTCCCTGCCCTTCCCCAGGGAAGTCAGCAATGAGGCAAGGGTACCAGTTCCCACTGCACACAGAAGCAGCAGCTCGTGTGACCACCGCTTGCCCCACTGTGTGCTTTCACACCTGACCTCATGGCATCCTCATCCCCTCCCTGTAAGACTCTCCTCCCGTGATCCTAGCGTATAGCTGAGGCAACCACACTGGGGACGGTTGCTGTGCTTCTTGGTCCACTGATGCTACCAAAAGTGGCTTCCACAGTGCGAACGACTTAGAAGCAGCAGAAGGGCAAGGACAGCTATTCCAGCCTCAGTGTCTGTGAGGACCTGCCTCCCGGGGGAATTTCTCACCCCAGTCACCTCCGAACCCTTCTCATCTGCCTCTCCAAAAAGAAGGGGTGCTGTGTAGATTTTCCTTATACTAATGTCTTCCAAGAGCGTCCTCTCTTCGGGGTTTGGCGGAGGAAGAAGCTAGGGCCATTCCAGCTGCAGCTCATTCCCTGCCCTCCAGCCTCTTATGCTCCCAGGCTGCTGGGAGCTCTTAGTCTTAGTTTCTTCGGGCTCCTTGGGCTCCGTTCAGACCGCTAATGTGGTCTGCTGAGGTAGCCCAGGTGCCCATTCCTCTGAGCCCAGCCGGAGGCCTGCCGGGATGGGGAGAGGAGGCGCTGGGAGACCCGTGGGCCTCGTCCGCTCCTCACCGTGTGGGTGGCATGGTCTCCGCAGACCGGGAGGCAGCCCTGTGGGAGATGGAGGAGCACCAGTTGCAGGAGCGGCATCAGCTGGTGAAGCAGCAGCTCAAGGACCAGTACTTCCTGCAGCGGCACGACCTGGTTCGGAAGCATGAGAAGGTGAGGAGGCCAGGGCGGGATGTGGGGCAGCTTGATGCCAGCTCCCGGGAGGGCCTGCTGTGGCCAGGGCCCTGCTCGAGAGACAAGAATCAAGGAAACTGTGGGGGATGCTCCCCCCCCCCCACCCGACGCCTCAGTCCTGGGCTACTTGAAACTGCCCCACCCACCCCTAAGAAAAAAAAAGAAATAAAAGAGAAAGGATGATGCTCCTTGTCTTGTATCCTTCTGTCCTAAATTAAAAATAACATAGTACTTATGCCCTTGAGCCACGTGCCCTAGCTTGGTAACACAAGTCCGAGGGCATTTCCTCTCAGGAGCATGTGGCTTGATGACTCTGCTCAGTATTCAGAATATCGTACTAGGTTTTGTTCACCCACGAAAAGATTTAAGTTCAAAGGATGAGCTCAGCTGAATCACGTTATTTTCACCCCACTGCCGAGTCAGAAAGCTGTGACTCAAACCACGAGAAGTCAGAGACACGTATGTTGAAAGAACAAAACCCAGCACTGGTGAAATGACTTAGTGGGTAAGGGAGCTTACTGCCAAGCCCGATGACCTGAGTTCGAGTCCCAGAACCCTCATAGGGGAAGAAGAGAACTGATTATCACGGCCTGTCTTCTTCGGAGTGTTAGACTCATGCTTGGCCTTCCTGCTCTCAATAAAGTAAAATAAGTGTAAAAAGAAATCTTTTTCTTTCTTTTTGATTTTATGAGACATGGTTTCTCTGTGTAACAGCCCTGGCTGTCCTAGACTCACTTTGTAGACCAGGCTGGCCTCAAACTCACAGAGAGCCGCCTGCCTCTGCCTCCCCAGCGCTGCGATCATAGGCGTGCGCCACCACGCCCAGCAGTTTTAAAGAACAGATAATGATGTTGAACTGTAGAGGTGAACTAACAGCCTCTCCACGCTGGCACCCAGGGCCCCTGTGTCGGCTCCTGAGCACTACCCTTCTCTCCCCCCCCCCCCGTGTCTAGAGTTCCCCTGACCTCTGCCCGGTGTCCCCCCAGGAGCGCGAACAGATGCAGCGCTACAACCAGCGAATGATGGAGCAGCTGAAGATTAGGCAGCAGCAGGAGAAAGCTCGGCTACCCAAGATCCAGAGGAGCGACGGCAAGACACGAATGGCCATGTACAAGAAGAGCCTGCACATCAATGGCGCAGGCAGCGCCTCCGAGCAGCGTGAGAAGATCAAGCAGGTGGGGCTGTGTCCGGTGGGCTGTGGGCGGTGGGGGCTGCATCCAGCGGGCTGGGGGCGGCAGGCAAGGAGGAGTGTGGTAAGGGCTGGCCTCAGGCAGCATGTGAGGATGTAAAATATCAGTTACGGCATAGTGGGTCAGGCAGTCATGGCCTGGAAGCGTGGAGAGCCCAGGAGACCGATCCTGGTTCAAGTTTGTTGTGCGCTGGTCCCTTTCACGCCCCCGTGTTTTTACGTGCACAGCATTCTCTGTTCTCATCCACGGCTCATTCGTGTCCCACGTGTGACATAGGCCCCTGTGATTTCTGTACATACTGTCCTCACACATGCCACCTCGTCATGTCAGGTCCCTGTCCGCGTGAGGACAGGCGGAGGCTGGGTCTCCCTGCAGGACAAGAGTTTCAATAGTGAGAGCAGTAGCCTGAGGTGGGCCTGGCTCTGAGCAGGGCAGGCCTCCTCCTCGGGTCGGGCCCAAAGGCTCAGGCTGAGGTAGGGAACACCCCCCCCCCCCAGCCGTTCGAGGAACACCCACGATAGCGCCCTCTCTCTGCAGTTCTCCCAGCAGGAGGAGAAGAGGCAGAAGGCAGAGAGGCTTCAGCAGCAGCAGAAACACGAGAACCAGATGCGCGACATGGTGGCGCAGTGCGAGAGCAACATGAACGAGCTGCAGCAGCTGCAGGTACTGAGCCCCGTGCCTCAGTTTCCCCAGGGCAGTCAGTGCTCAGAGGCCAGGGGCTCCTCGGCAGGGCGACATCCCAGTCAGTCAAGCCCAGGCGAGCTGATTGCAGCCTGCCGTGCTACTCAAAGTCTGGGTGACCCTCCTAGCCATGCTTTTCATCTCTCTAAATAGCCGTAGGGTGGAGGTGGCGACTCCTGTTTGGCGGGATTGGTTTGTAGATTTGTTGGAGCGGAATGCTTTGCACTCCAGGGCCAGAAGGCTGCTGTGCTGCAGTTTTCCTTCGCTTGGGTGGGGATCCTGGCTTCTAGTGTCCCTGTTTGAGTGTCCTAGTCTGGCCCCAAGCGTCTGTGATGTAGGCAAGCAGTAGGTGTTTGTACATCGGGACCTGCAAAGTGCTAGCGCCCGCCGGGACTTCAGTAAGTGAGCCCTTGAGGGACAGTTCCAGGAGCTGGTACCTGGGGCCCCCTTGTGGAGGATTGAGGCGTTGCACTTGACAGATGGTGCCTGACTCCTGTGTCCGTGAACTTCAGGAAGCTGCTTTGAGAATTCCTGACTAGACCAGTTTATAAATTCCCAGAAGCTTTCGGCTTGAGGCCCCAAATAAGACCCCTGTGAGGGGCTCTTCCCGACTTGAGGGCTGTGCCATCTAGAGGAAGGCCTTGCCCCCGCCTTAGAGGCTCCTGTAGCAGGACTCAGTCCCTGCAGGGAGTCAACAGAGGCCTCCCTCCTGTCTACCACATAGATTTCGGGTAAAATTTATGAAGCGGATAGCTTACCTCGGAGCGTATAGCAGAGGTGGGGAGAGCCTCAGCCACGTTCTCGCCAGGGATCTCTCCTGAGGAAATGACACGAGGCAGGAGATACTACATGTATCATATGATATGTAGTTAGAAACAGTGCCCCATAATCCTGTAGGTCAGGAATTATACGCACGGAGTTAGCCTGCTTGGGCTACCCTTTAAAAAAACACCACCCTGTAGCTCGGTGCAGCGCTGCATACCTATAGTCCTGCTACCTGAAAGGGGTCAGCAGGAGGATGGCTTAGGACCAGCAGTTGTAGGCTGGAGTTTAGTTATTTCCTTAGGTATGTTTGCATATGTGCGTGGGCTCGGGCAAGTGCATACCCGGCGCACGTGTGTGGTTCGGAGGACAACTTCTGGGCATCAGACTCCATTGTCAGGCTTCACCCACTGAGCCATCTCACCAGCTCAGAACTTTTTCAAAAGCTCAGACAGCTTGGACAGTGTCAGAAGCACATAGGAGGTCTTGGGTGGCTCCCTGACCAAAATGCTTGCACAGGCCTGACTGTCTCAGCTTGATCCCCAGAACCCATGCAAAGGCGGAAAGAGAGAACCTACTCCACTCAGGTGTTCTTTGGCCACCACCCTGGCATGCATGCCCACACGTGCGCCCTGCCACCATCGGTGTTCTGGACTAGTTCCCCGGGCATTGCCTGGTGCAGAGGTGTGGATAATGGCAGAGGCCCGTGGTGGCAGTGCCCTCCGGGATGCAGTGAGTCTGGTTCTCCCGGCTTCTGCCTCCTCGCTCTCACCCCTGTTCTGCCTGTTCTAGAATGAAAAGTGTCACCTGTTGGTAGAGCATGAAACCCAGAAGCTGAAGGCCCTGGATGAGAGCCATAACCAGAGCCTGAAGGAATGGCGGGACAAGCTTCGGCCCCGAAAAAAGGTACTGCATCGGGCTGGTGGGTGATGTGCCACGGGTGCCCAGGACATCTGAAGCTTCCCTGTTTAGGGACCCTTGCCTCGTGGGTCCCTTAAAGTTGGTCTGTTCCCGAGGGAGGGACCCATCTGCCTGTTGTGCTTAACACTGGCAGCTCTCCGGACCCCTGGGGATAGCATCCTCCTCCTGTGCTAGTCCATATGTACCTGAGACGACGGAGGACCCATGTCCTGTGGAAGCAGGGGACCTGCTGTGAGCATTAGTCAGTTCTGCCAGTAGGCTGGCAGCCTCATTTGTGGGAAGTCACCCTGTGGGATCAAAGGCCAACGCCAGCTTGTTTCCTTTCTGAATTGGTTTCCTAAAGTGTAAATCTCTGGGCTTGAGCTAAGGTGGAGCGTGGGGGCGGGGGGAGGTCAGAGGACCTGCACCAAAGCAAACAAACAGCCATACATGCAGCAGCTTGAGCCACACTCTTTATCAAACGCTATAGGAATAAGATTCAAAAGTTGGAGTTCTCTCCAGGGTCTCACAAGGCCGGAGTCAGACTGGGCTGGGCTCTTAGCTGTGGCTGTGAGGAAGGAACCCTTCCTGGTCATTGAGGTCTTTACAGAACCCTCACTGCGAATGCAGTGTGACTGGTCCCTTGTGCTCCTGCTACCTGCCTCCTCATGATGGGCTGTGCATCTTCTAACTGTGAGCCAAAGCAAAACCCTTCTTTCTTTAGTGCTTCTGTCTGGTATTTTGTTGCAGCAATGAGAAAGTGACTAGCACAGTGAATCATTGGAGGCTTCAGTGTGGTTGTGGCAGCCATAAGATGTAGGGTCAACTAAAGGGTCGTTAGCTCCACACCACATATCAAAGGCATATTTATATCATTCATTCATTCATTGAGACAGGGTATGACTGGTCCTGTAGGGATCTGCCTGCCTCTGCCTCCCCAGTACTGGGATTAAAGGCATGTACCACCCAGTATAGCCATTCTTGAACTCTGAGGAAAGAGGTGTCCTTGTTACCCTTGACCTTGTGCCAACGTCCTGAGGGTTTTTTACCTAGATGGGAGGCAAAGTATGGCCTGCTGGGACTTCTGACACTAAACCCACGGGAACCCAGTGTCCGTGCTGGCTCTGACATTAGGAAGGCTGTTTCCTGGACACATCCTAAGAGTCTGAAATTCTTCCAGCTGCCTGTGACCCTAGCTGGGCTCTCAGGCTCCGGAAGCACCAAGGCAGGCGTGCGCTTGGAGAGCTGGCTCTATTATCCACCCCCCTCATCCCCCACCCCCGCCTGTGGGACTGCCTAGGGGCAGGATTCTGTCTCAGCTGCCTGAGCGGCTGCAGAGGTGATGGTCCTTTGAGCTGTGTTACATCCGGCAGCCTTGAGCACTGTCTCCCTGTTAAATCATGTCCTATGGAGTATTTTTAGAAGAATTCAGAAGGCTTCCTTTTAAGTGGCTGCAGACTTCCTAACCTTCTGGGGTCACTGAGGACAGAGAGGCTTCAGAGTGCTCTGCTCTCCCTCCTCAACCTGCCTCTTCAGACTGTCAAACGCAGAGATGGTATCTGCATCTTAAGGTGTGTCAGTGGAAGTTGGTGTTAGCACATTGCTGCCTGTGGGCTAAGTCGGCCTCCCTACCCATCTGTAAGTAAGTCTGATTAGAAAGCAACTCATTCATTTACCTTCTCTGTGGCCGAGCTTGCCCAAGGCAGCAGTTGCATACTTCACAGGAAACTCCGGCCTGCAAAGCACAGTTTCTTCCGTATAGGACCGGGAAGTGTCAACAATATCACTTAAATTAGGCCTGCACGATGATGACACTGGTTGACATTCCAGCATGGGTGTGGGTGGGTACGTGGGGGAGGTCTCACACAGCCTCTCTCCAGATGAAGAGATAGAGGTCATTAAATGGCTGCTGAGAGAAGAATCCGTCTTCTCCAGGGATGAGCTCCACCTGAGAAGGTGTCTAACCCCGAACCTTTAATATGTATACATCTGAGCAACAAACAGGAAGTGTGCTCAGCAGGCAGCATTCACACACACATATGATGACTTTAAAGAAGAGGCCATAGATCTGAGATGAAGTAGATGGGGACACACGGGGGACTCAGAAGATATGAGGTAAATGTAGTACTCATGTATGACAGTCTCAAAACTTTAAGTGTTTCCTGTCTGGCACACAGCAGGAGACAGGCCTGTGGCCTTCAAAGGCTTTGGGGAATGCTTGTGGTGGGCAGGGGCAGCAGGGCTTGAGTTGCAGGCTTGTTGGGTCCCTGCTCGCACTACCAGCTGAGCAGCCCTTCAGCAGGGGACCAAAGTGTTTTGGGTTTCGGGATCCTTCTCCAAGTTTGGGATGTTTGCATATGTATAAAGAGATGTGTGGTCTTGGGAGGAGACTGTGTCAGTGGTAGAACACCAGGAAGGGGGTTTATTTTGGCCTCACTGGAGTGTGAGGCAGACGCCGGGAAGCAAGGCTGAGTTATAATCCTCAGGTCTCCTGCCTAGCGACTCTGGCTTCAGCAGACATGCCCCCCTCCCCACCAGCTCGGGGAACTGAATGTTCAGGTGTAGGAGCCTCTGCGGACATTTCACACTCACGCCATAGTCTAGACAAACTCAGTTGTGTCCCCTACGTTCTTACACACAGCCTGAAGGTATTTTTGGCATACCCACCTTTTGATCGCCACCTGTTCAGTAAGTTCAGAAATGGTGTTTTTTGCTATGACATCAAACTAGCATTTCCAAGTTTTCAAATTTTGGAACATCTTGGGATGTTCGGAGTGGGGATGCTCAGCTATTCCTAGCTTTGAAATTGGAGAATGTACTCTGTGTCTAAACATCAGCAGAACAGTTAGTGCTGCCTCCAGCAGGGCCACACACTGGACCCCATTTGGGGTAGGGTCACATACGGGACCCCTGTGGGGTAGTCACACACTGGATCTCTGTTGAGTGGGGGAGGGCCACACCCTGGACCCCTGGGCTTTTCAGTTTACAAATGCAACATTGAGCCAGTATAGCGATTTTCACGGCTTTTTGTTTTTCAAGACAGGGTTTTTCTTTATGGCCTTTGCTGTCTTGGAACTCACTCTGTAAACCAGGCTGGCCTCGAACTCAGAGATCTGCCTGCCTCTGCCTCCCTAGTGCTGGGATTAAAACGTGCGCTACCATTGCCCAGCCAGGTTTTTGTTTTATTCTGTTTCAAATTGTCAGTCTTTTAGGGAAGATTTTTACATAAATGCAGTTTCTCCTCAGACAAGCTGCCTGCTGGACCATGCTCTCCAGCTCTCTTCCACTTCCTTTCTGAGCTGGTGCTCCTGTGTGAGCACCCTCGGGAAGTCTTTCTGTTAGGGTTTTGTTTATCAGGATGAGTGCGCATGTGCCAAGGGGAAGCTCCTGAGCTGCCTGACAGCTGGAGAGCATGCCCCCATTACCTGAGGAGCCCCCACAGGTATCTTTAGTCCCCCACCCTCAGAGGGACAGAGGTACACGGCTTCCCAGCAGGCATTGTCCCTGCAGGCAGGTGTCACTTTGCCATCTCTGACTGTCTTGCTTTTCTTCATTCACCTGGCTCCTTTGCCACGTGGAGAGCCCTGGACCCTTCTTAACAAGCCTTTCCTCAGGATTTGTCCTGGGCCTGTGAGCAGTTCAGAAGGTGCCTGGCAGGGCACCTGGAGGGGGTGCTTACCTCAGGGAGAGGGAAGGGAGACCTTGCACTTGTCCCCTGAGGCCTGGGTGGGAGCTATCCAGAGAAGGCCATGTTGCTCTAAAATTGGCATCCCACTGAGTACCCTCTGCTGTCTCTTCCCAGGCCCTGGAAGAGGATTTGAACCAGAAGAAGCGGGAACAGGAAATGTTCTTCAAACTAGGCGAGGAGGCAGAGCCCAGACCCACCACACCCAATCGAGCCAGCAAGTTCTTCCCCCACAGCTCTGGGGACACCTCCTAACGACCACATCCCTGGGCTGTGGCGGGCAACGTGGCAGCCTGGCGCCTGGGGCCTCCAGGCCTCTACGAACAAGTGACTCAGGACCTCTTCCTCTTGCTTCTGTGCCAGCTCCAGCGACCCCTCGGTCTGCAGTGCTTCGGATGGGATGACCTCATCAAGATTCAAGTCCCATCACCTGAAAGTGATTTGGACTGTTGGGGTCAAAGGCCAGGCGGGATGAGTGTACCCCTCTTGTTTGCCAAAACACCAGCTCTACTGCTGTCTGTGGGCATAAGTCCTCCTGATGATATCACCGTGAACTCATCCTTATTGCCATCCTTGTGGTTTTTTTTTTTTTTTTTTCTTCCCAGCAGTTCCCCACAGTGTCGGAAAACATCCCTAACAGCTATTTCAGTTCTCTGCAGCTAGCTCTGAGGAGTGTCCTCATTCCCCTGCTTCACCCAGGCGCTGTGTATGTGTATGTGTGTGTGTGTGTGGGGGGGGGGTTAGGAATGGGAAAAGGGAGGCCAGAAATGTTCATTCTGCTGGTTTCTGGCATTTATCCTGTCTCATCTCTCCCTGCGCTCATGCACACCCATGCTCGCTCACACAGGCACACATGCACGCGCACGCAAACGGACACACGACTTGTCCCCCACCCCCAACACCACACCACCACCACCCAGGCTGCCTCTGCTCTGACCTGCTATGACCAGGTGGATTGGAAGCTGCTTGCTGCCTCCTGAGCCTGATCCTGGGCCACTGAGCATGTCAGGTGGAGCAGCTGGTGGTGACATGCTGAGCGCTGGCACCAGAGCCCAGGGAAGGCACAGGCTGTACAGCCAGCCTGCAACTCATTTGGCTGCACACAGGGTCCTGTGCCGAGGGGTAAGCTCCCCTCCGCACTTGACTTCTGCTGCCTGGCACATGCCAATCTCACCCTTGCCCACTTGTCTTGCAGGTACCCTGGGAAGGCTCTTGACCTTTGCCCTGCTCCTGTTCTGGAGTCCCACCATACGTTTCAACTAAGCCTGGTGGTCTCTTGGACTTCCCTCTTCAGGAAGAAATGCTTCCTGCACTCAGGAACGTGCTGAGCTCAGGAAAATGCCGAGCCTCCATGGCTCTGGGCCTTTAGGCTGCTCAGGTGGCCACCCAGGATGCCAAGCCCCACAGGCTTCCACGCCTGGTAGAAAAGCAGCTGTTCTGCCCAGCAAGCCTTTCTTGACTCTGATGGCCAAGTGCTCCATCTTCCCGGGGGTGGCGGGGGTGGCGATGGAAGGGGCTTAGGCAGTTGAGTCTGGTGAGTGGCTGAGACTTCAGCAGGGTTTCTCCACCACTGCCCAATGCTGGGACAATTCCCCGGAAAGTTTCCCCAGATGCTAACTGGGGGTTTAGGAGGGAGCGGGCTGGGAAGGTAGGAAAACAGGTTTTAGGCCCCCCAGATGTTATGTCAGTAAAGAGGCTCACAGGCCCCAGGAAGGTTCTCAGGGTATCGAGCATCAGCTTGTCTCGCACCAAGCAGTCTTGAGGAACAGTTGACTCTTTTCTTGCTGGTGTGTGAGGGCCGGGAAACATGAACTGGCAAAGTGCACCTGTGGGACTCAGAGATGGCAAGTGGGCAAGACCATATCAGCAGATGGCCAGGCAGGGCTGCTTCTGCCATTGTTTACAATCTCTGCTTTTTTGCATCCAGGGAACTTGACGGTGGCTATTAGGCAAAATGGCAGTTTTGTGGTTCAGGTAAACGGTCTTTGGCCATTCCCTGACTTATCATTCCTACTGTCCTGGTCCTTTGTGTGACTCTTGCTTCCATACTTGGTGCCACCTGAGCCGTGGTAGCTCGGCTGTGCCTTTTTGAGTGGGGTCTAGCCTAGTCTCCCAGCCTCATAATTTAGCGTATGTGCAATGCCTGCTGCTGACAAGGTCCACGCAGTATTCCTTGTGCTCTGTGCTAACATGTTCTGTGTAGGGACAGGCAGAAATGGTTTTAGCAGAGCAAGTATAACTAACTTATATTTCCCTTCATGAAGGATAGAAGTAGTGTGTATGACCTTTCCAGCCATCCTGTATAATTTTTGTAAACTTTTCTCTGCACACACAAAAAATTGTAAATATGCTTCTAATAAAATACCAAGGTAATTTGCATGTGCTGTTGTTGTTTCTGGTTGGAGAGGGAAAAAAGGCATGCTTCCTGTTTGCCCGGCAGGGAAGGAAGGGTTTATTCTCTGAGTAAGGTCCATCGGCAGCAGGTCAGACTTTGTGTTTTCTGTTTTAAGTTGAGAGAGGAAAGAGGCCGAGGCTGAATTCTCTCTGGTCATTCAATATCATTCTAATTTAAAGATGAACATTGATTGACAAACAACCCTAGTTTTCATGTTAATGGACTGAATTCTTTCCGTAACTCCGATGAGGAAGGGGATTGTGGGCAGAGTCAGTGTCAGGATGATCTCGGGGCAGAGCTAAGTGACACCTTTAGAATCCAAGCCCTGAAGTTTCTGCCACTGATTTTGCCACCATGCCTCTTTCCGACTGGCACTAATGGTTTGCTGTCTCTTCTGTATTTTAAAAGAATTTATCAGGACAGATTTAGCCTGGTGGTAGAGTGTGTCCTAGCATGTACAAGGTTCTGGGATCCAACCCTAAGGGAAGAAATAGAAATATAGTTTATATTCATCTGCCTGTGCCTCTTAAAAGATCACTTGTGTTCTTACCCTGGGATCCACAGGTAGAATTTGGGCCATCTCTGCACTTGGGTGTCAAAAGATGTGAACTTTTTTGCTGCCTGAAATGAAGTATTTCCCTTCTTTGTGGAGGCGGGCAACAACCCCCCCCCCCGGAGTTGTCAGTGGGGACTCTTCACTCTCTCCAGCAGAAACCATAGACGTGCCATGCTGCACCGTTTTCCTCACTTTTCAAATGTAGTGACTAGGCCTGAACTGCTAGATCTGATTTACTGTGTGTATCCATACATCATGTTACTTGAGTCATTTATTAACTGTGTAGTTATACTTGAGTCAAACTGTGTAGCTACAGTTTTTTTTTTCAAATCATTGATACTTATTTTTCAGGAGACTGGCAAAAAAAATTATAAAATTAAAAAACCCACCCCAGTGCATTAGGGGATGTGTATGATGGGGAAAATGAAATCACCATATGGTAATGGACCTCGCATAGGGCACCCAGGGCCGGAGATGCTGGAAAGAGTAATTCCTGGACACAGTCCTCAGCATGCTCACCCTCGTGGAGACAGAGACTTGGGAAGGCAGAGTGTTGGTTTAGGCTGACACTGCCCAGGAGAATCAGGGATCAATCACCTGTAGAAGGACAAACAGGTATATTCCAGAATGACATGCTCTAAAGGCTGGCTTAAAAGCATGAAGCTAGAGAAAGAGTTTGGCACAAACAAGAAGGCAGGGCCAAGACAGCCTTTCCCTGAGGGCCGCAAGAGTGGTAAAGAAGGGGCTGAGTAGGGAAAGGAAAGCTTGCAGGGTCTTGAGGTAACGAGTGAGGCTTTTCAGCAGAGCCTCAAACGCAGCACACAGAGGCTGGGTATAGCTCTGTGGTACCCAAGGTGTCCGTTAGGTCTGGCTATCAAGGGCATCTAGTAACCATCAAAGCAGAACTTTCATGTGCAGCAGAAAAGGTCATTCAGACCAGGCCTAGCACTAAGGACGGCTAGAGAGTCTAGGCAAGAGACTGGAGCGTTGGCTCGGTGGCTAAAAGCACTTGCTACTCCTTCAGAGCGCCTGAGTTTGGTTCCTAATGTCCACATCAAGCAGCTCACAACTGCCTGCAGCTCCAGCTCCAGGGGACCCAAAGCCCTTTTCTGGCCTCTGTGGGCACTCACACACATGTGCACATATCTATGCACACATATACATATATAAATTATTAGTATTAACCTGGAGAAAGAAGAAAGCAGGCCTTTAATCCCAGCCCTCAGCAGGAGGCAGAGGAAGGCACATATCTGAGTTCAAGGCCAGCCAGGGCTACACAGAGAAACCCTTTCTTGCAAAACCCAAAACAAAAGAAAAAAGGGGAAAAAAAACCCAAACAAACAGTAAAAGCTGGGTAAAATGAGCAGTTCTACTTGAAGGCACATGCAGATCACACCATAATGAAGGGCTTCCTGGCCAGGATCCAAGCAGGGGTGGGGGCCCCATGAGGAGACTGGGTAGTTCACCCTGGGTTCCCAAGCCTGAAAAGAGCAACAGAAATGCCGAGCTGAGCTTGACAGGTCGCCAGGGCTACAAGCGCAAGAAGAGGAACCCAAGGCCTGTCAATCGAAGTGGGAGGGATCCAGGTGAAGCCATTTCTTGCTCTTTATTTTTTCAATTATTTTATTATTTTGTGTGCGTGAGAATTTTGCCTGTGTGCATGTATGATGCCTACCAAGGTCAGCAGAGGGTGTTGGATGCCCTGGAATGGGAGTTAACAGATGGTTGTGAGCCATCATGGGATACTAGGAAATGAACCCAGGTCCTCTTGCAAGAGCAAGAAGGGCTCTTAACTATTGAGTCTACGCCTGAACCCCGTGAAGCCATTTCTTGAACTCACACAGCAGAAGAGTCAGAACTGTAGTGTCTGGGCTGGAGGTGGTTAGGGCCTGGGCTGGAGGTTGGTGGTGGAAGTTCATCCAAACATGGGAAGGGGAGGAAATAGGGAGAGGGGAGAGAGATGGGAAGAAGTAAGGGGGGGGGGGGGGAGATGAGACTAGAGTGGAGGGGAAAGAGACTAATAGACGCTCTCAATTCTCAACTGGCCTGACTCCCACAAACTCACTGTGCCCGCTGTGCTCGTTGTGTTCAAGGAGACACAAGGTGACTTAAAATTTTCAGCAGAGAGCTGAAACCAAAAGATTTTAAAAGAACCAAGCGTCAGGGTTGGAGAGATGGCTCAAAGGTTAAGAGCCCTGGCCGTTCTGCCAAAGATCCTGAGTTCAATTCCAAGCAACCACATGGTGGCTCACCACCATCTATAGTGAGATCTGGTGCCCTCTCCTGGCATGCATGCACATGTGCAGGCAGAATACTATATAATAATTAAATAAATCTTAAACAAGCAAAACCCCCCAAAAACAAGTGTCAGAAACTGTGACAGTGATAATAGTCAAACCCAGTTTGCAGATTTTACCTTTGTAGTTGAAACTTTTTCTCTCCTGATTCAAGCTTGAATTAGACTGAGAAGCTCACAGTGTGAGGGGAAAACATGACTTGGGGACATAACCCCGAGACAGAATGCCGACCTATTGTGTGTTCAGAAGCTCAGTGGTAGGATGCTGTTCTAGTACATGCGAGGCATTGAGCTGCATCCCGGCACTGATTTTTTTTTCCTTAAGAAAAGCATGGCTCAGCAATACTTGACTAACCGTACCACTTGGATGGTCCTGTAGTCACTAGGCAGAACAGGTTGTCCGTCTGCCTGATGGCATATGACTGTCCCACCTGTGTGGAAGCACACAGCAGGGCAGACATATGGTCCTTCCTTTCTAGTAAGTGACCTCGGAGGAGGCCGTGTTCCAAGATAGTAGGTCTTCCAAATTCACTTCCTCCCAACCTCAGAGAGCACAGCCCCCTGAGACTTACACAGGACATGACGCCTGCTCAAAGGGTGGGCTTCAAGCTGTGGAGGTCTGGGGGCTGCCGGTTACCAAAGAGCACCCAGCCCACCAGATAGCAGTCCATGCTGACCTTCTTCCTAGGTTGCATCCGACTCCCCCATGACTGCAGATGAGAGAGGCAGCTAAGGAGAGAAGGAAAGAAAGGAGTGTGGGGTTGGTGCTCCCCAGCTCATGGTGCAGGAGACAGAGCCCAGAGCCTTGTCCAAAAGCCCTATTACTGAGCCCCACCCCCAGTGTCCCAGATCCCCTTTTGTGGTTTGTCTTACCCATTTATGTGGGTTTTTTTGTCTTAGCAGTTCACACCAGACTCCCCAAAGGGCTGCTTTGGGGCTACCAAGGCCACTTCGCCCACAGGCACCAAGTACCTGGAAACTGGCATCTACCTACCTTGAGATGAGTCTTAGCCAGGGTCCCAGCAGAGTGGGAGTATGAAAGGCAGGACAAACCCTGAGGCGAGGTTGACACTCTTAAGCTCCCCGAGGGATCAGGCTGTGGCTCCCCCACTCTCCTTGCTCGGCCTTCCCCCTCCCTCTCTGGCTTCTGTTCAGTTACCAGCCTCTCTCCAGAGGGTTTCCTTAACAGATCACCTGCACTCAGCTCTCAGAGGACTCCTTAAGACACGTAGAGCTGGTACGTCTAAGAAAGAGACTCTGGGTGGGTGAGGTTTTAGAATCACACTGGTCTGACCACAGCAGGACTCTGTCACTGATGGTAAGCGGGGTGTCATCATACCTAAATGCTGGTAGCAAAAGTATAGATGCCTTGTGGTAACCCAGGACTGGCTGTGGCTGGAAGGAGTCGCTCTGGCTTGTGCACAGGAAGCAGTGACTTAAAGGACTACAGAGTTAATTTGTTGTTGCTGAATACCATTGCTTTTATTTTTTGGAAACAAACAACAACAACAAAACAGGCTCAGGTCAGGCAATCACCAATTTAAGGCAGGATGTGGAAGTAAAAAGGCCTAACATGAGCCCGGTAATCCCACCTTGGTACATCAGTGTGTCAAATAGATATCCACACTTACACTTACCATATTTCTTTCACAATAGTGAAGAAATGGAGTCAACATAATTGTCCATCAACAGGTGGACGGGGAAAGAAAAGGCGGTCTCGATGCACAACCAACAGGATACTAATCAGTTAAGGCGAGACTGCGTTTGGTGGGTCAGCTAGGACTCTCGTTACAGTTCTAAGAGAGGAAAATGTGATGATCTTTGACTCCTAAAGCAGTGAGCAGAGGCAAGACCGTTTCCAGTTGGCTCTTGGGCACTGCACTTGGGTTACATGCTGGGAAGAGCAAACTCCCCCAGTGCCACGTACTGCGCGGGTTCAGGGGCCCTTGTCTCTTTAGGCTGCACTGAAGCTTGGTGCTGGGACCTGTGCTGTTTTCCTCTGCTTCCACCCCTGAACTGTGCTGTGCCATGGCTGTGTGCTTGGCACTGGGTCACCCTCTTACACTTCATTCCTTTCACCAGAGTTTCTTGACTATTTTTTTGTTTTTTAACCTTGTACGGTCATAGGCTTCGAGAGAACCTTCTGGATTAAAGCGTGATTACAATTATTAAGCACAACGTGTCAAATAAGCACATTGATATGGTTAAGTACAGATTTTGCTGGAATTACATCTTTCAAATTCCTAATTCATTAAAAATCATTAGCCTAACATTTCTGTGCGTGAATATCACTTGGTGCTGCTGACAGAATTTGCATTGTTCCTCTTTTTCTGTCGGGACTGAGAACACCTGTCACTTGTCTCACAGGCACATTATGAGACCTGTTGGAGTCCTAAGTTATGTCAAAAACTACACAGTGGGAACTGCCCTGTGTCCGTCCAGTCGGTGTCAGTCATCTTGTGGTTCCTGGAGTATTTGAGCACCTTTCCACAGGTGCTGATGATACTGGACTCCTGTCTCCGGTATAGACAGCTCATCAGAGCCCTGTAGTCCAGCTACTGCCTCCTTGTGGGCACCTTCCCTTTAGCCCTTTCCTCCTTGGCTTCATCCCAGCCCTTTCGCACCAGAGTACAGATCAATTCACAGAGCAAGCCAGCCGCCCAGCCTGTTGGGACTTCCTCTGCACCAGCACTACCTTACACCCTGTCATGAACGGCGCTGGCCGAGCTGCTCTTAGTTAGTTGTAGAGTTGCACACTGGCAGAATGCTCGCTCTTTGTTGTGCCCTGGATAAGAATCCTGGAGATGGCAGCTTGTTAGACATGTAGATTCTCCAGATCTGTGCTTAACTCTGACTGGGCATAAAGTGGGGAGTCCAGGGAACCCCCCTGCTGTCAGACTAGCCTTGTAATGCACACCCGTCAACACAAAATCTGCCTTCTTCTAAATGTAACCTTTCACTTTCCAAATTAAGTTCCTCTGGTGGTCTAGTTGGGTTAGGATTCGGTGGTCTCAAATTAAGTTTCTCTACCAGACTTAAAAAAAAAATTACATAGCAACCTACCAGCAAAATCATTATTTTCTTTTTCTTTTAACTTAATTTTTCATGTGTTTATGTTTTATTTTTTAAAACATTTTTTAATTTATTTTATATGAGTGTTTTAGCTGCATGGTCGCTTGCATGCCAGGAGACATTTTAGACAGCTGTGAGCCACCACGTGGTTGCTGAAGCTTGAACTCAGGACCTCAGGACAGTGTTCTTAACCACTCTCCAGCCCAAATAGTTAATTTTTAAAAATTTATGTGTATAGGTGATTTGAGTGCATGTATACATGTGCACCAGAAGAGGGCATTGGGTTCCTTGGACCTTGAGTTACAGACAATTATAATTGGTCATGTGGGTGCTGGGAGTTGAACCTGGGTCTTCTGGAAGAACAGCCTGTGCTCTTAACTGCTGAGCCATCCTTCAAGCACCTGGTGTCGCATTGGGATGTGATCTTGCTGTGGCACCTTGGCTGGTCTCAGGCTCTCAGGCTCCTGCAGACTTCCTGCCTCTGTTTTCTAGGCAGCTGACCTCTTGATGTGTACCACCATGTCCAGGCACCCTTAAGTTTCTTTTAGCCCTGGTTTGCTCTTACTCTGATGTTGCTGACAACAAAGCATTAGAAACCATTACCATTGAGTGTGGAAGTACATTTTTGTTGTTGTTTTTTCTTTTCTGTCTCTATTATTTTCTTGGTGGTGAGAATTAAGCTAACAATCTCGTACTTCAATTACTAAGGCTTTTAAGTGACTATCTATTGTATATTAGGGACCATCACATATGGTTTACCAATTCCTTCCGTACCCTCTTTTTGTTTCCTGTTTTCTATTGTACTCAAAGAGCATGTGTGCAGGATCCCTAACAGCTTCTTGGGGACATGTGATGAAGTACTGGCCAATGAATGATGAGCAGGAAAGGTGTACTTCTGAGATATGGTAGTTATTGGCTAGTGAGCCACCTCTGCATGTCACCTCCCTATATACCAGAGACCGTGTTTTCCAGATTGTGCATCGTTCGGAAAAAGGTTAGCTTACTGCTACCAGATTCATATGAACAAGATTTGTCTATTAGTGAGATGCTTCAGCTACGGAAAGTTAGAATCATGTCAGCTTGCCTAGGACATTAAGACATTTCTCTGAATTCTGTTCCTCTATGTTTCTACTTAGGATAGGACACAGAAATTATTTGTGTGCAGGATTGGGGGCATGGGAGAGAAGTGCTGGTTCTATGTTGTTCATGTACACTATTAGTGATCTGCTGGATCTGCAATCCCACAGCCTTCCTTTAAGCCTCTTTCTGTTTCTCTGATTCCTGAGCCTGAGTGTGTATCTGGCTCTTTGACAAAGCCCCTGGATAGAACAGATGCCCACCAACAGCAAGGCACAATGACCCAGTGTTCCACTGCACATCATTTCCCCTTCTTCATGACTACACCCTGAGACTCAGCTTGTATTGTGAAGCAACAGTTTCACCAAGAGTACTTGCCGGGCCAGACAATGACACAAAGTCAGTTCTTTGTTTAAAAAATTCCTCAATATACTCTTGTTGCTTCTGAATCACTGATTTTTTTTCTTTATTCCATTAAAAATATTATTGGGGCCAAGCAGTGATGACACACGCCTTTAATCCCAGCACTCAGAAGGCAGAGGAAGGCGGATCTCTGACTTTGAAGCCAGTCTGGTCTACAGAGTAAGTTTCAGGACAACCAAGACTACATAAACACTGTCTCAACAAACCAGGCCAAACTAAACCAAACCAAGCAAAATGCTACTGTGGCAGGAGAAATGGCTTAGCAATTAAGAACACTTGCTGCTCTTGTAGAGAAACTGGCTTTAGTTCTCAGCATCTGTGTGGTGGCTCACAACCATCTGTAACTCCAGTTCTAGGGGAGCTAATGCCCTCTTCTGGCCTCTGGGCACCAGGTATGCATGGATGGAGCAGGCATACATAGATGCAGACAAAATACTCATAAAATAAAATAATTAGTGTTTGTGTGTGGGTCCCTGTGTACTATGATACACATATGGAGGTTGGAGGACAACTTGCAGGAGTCAGTTCTCTCCTTTATCATGTAGATTCCTGGGGACTCAAATCAGGTTGTCGGGGATGGTGGCAAATGGCTTTACCCACTGAGGCCATCTTAATGGCCCCTATTCCCCCTGCCCTGCCCCAGGAAAAGGCTGTGTAGCTGTGGGTGGGCCTTGAACTTACACTGTAGCTGAGGGTGTGCAGGATGGCTTTAAGGTCCTTCTGTCTCCCTAGTGCTGGGTTATGGGCATGTACTGATATACCAACCTTCGGACTGAGTTCTGACTAATGCTGCACCGCTGGCCTCCACAGGCACCTGCACTTACGTGTACACTGACACATGCTCGCACACATAACTCACTAGTCAGCCAGATTAGGCACTGTCTTTGTCACAGTTATCTTTCTTTTTCCTGAATTCTATAGATAAATGGATAAAGATACATAATCTTATCATATGGGTAAAATAAGAGTATGCTACTTTTAATCTGTCTTACTAATACTCTTTGCTAATGGTCTCAAAAGATGTTAGTTGGAAACGAACTGAATCAAAATCTTATTGTGTATAATCACTTTTTATTTGAATTTAGAAAATTCATCATGGATGAAAATACACTATTTTAAAATGCCCTCCTATGAACACCTTACACAGGAGTCACAGGAAAGGAACAGGGCTGGGAGGATGGCTAGTGGGTAAGAGTGCTTACTGTGTAAAATGAGAGGACCTGAGTTTGAGTCTCCAGCACCCCTGTAGAAGCCGGAGATGGTTGCACTTGCCTATAAACCCTGGAGCTCACTGGCCAGTCAGCTAAGACCCGACAGTGAGCCTCAGATTTAGTGAGAGACTCTGTTTCAAAAACTAAGGGGAGAGCAAGAGAGGAAGACACCTGGCATCTTCCCCTGGCCTCTATGTGTGTGTGTGCACACACCTGTACACGTGACTATAATACACATGATAGATAAAAGAGAAAGACATAAATTCTATCGAGAGTTTGGGTTATTTCAATTGAAAGTGATCTCAGGGAGGCTCCTGCTTTAGATGAGCTGGCCTGCTCGCCTCACAGCTACCTGTACTCATGTAACATTGACTTTAGAACAGCTTGGAAATAACAAATATGACCGCATATGGTCTCTAAGGGTCAGGAATCCAGGAGTCGGGGAAGTTCAGTTAAAATCTGCTGAAGGAATACCAGTTGGGGCTGGGAAGCTGGTAACTTACTGAGGTGCCAGTGAACTAATCATTTCAGCTGAGGTATTGATATTGAGAAAGAGGGGAGAAGGAAAAAGGGAAGGAGGGAGAAAGAGAAAACAAACATGTGGGACAGTCAAACATATGTGACAGTCACACACACAACGAGAGAGAGAACAAACACACGTCAGACAGACACTCACACGTATGCACACACAGTGTGGTGGGATGAACACATGAGAGACAGTCTGGAGGACATTTGCTGCTTGGGTCACCAAAGCAAAAAGGAAAAAAGGTACACCAGAGGCAGGGGCAGGAGCCCCTTCATTCTGCTGTGCTCATGCTCTCTGCTGAAGAAGTACAGTAGAGTCCACGTCCTCCAGCATTTCAAAGCATGGCAAGGAAGGGTGGGCTTGGAGCCGCCTGTCAACAGGCACCCATACAGGTTACTGCAGATAAATGAATGTTTGATTCTGGAATGTGACGCTAGACCCCTTGGTGGTTATTACACTGTGTGATAGGTGCACCTTCTGCCATGGTAGTATGAGGTATGCCCTTCAGGTGTCTATGGGGCCTCGGTGCCAATGCTGAGGGTCGTGGATCTGCACCAACATCTTCATTGTCAGTATGCCTTGCAAACCTTAGCCCAGAGCTGACGGTTCTGGAGAGAAACTGTCTGAAGACTTTCAGCCTTTGTCTGTGATTAGATCTGATGACCAAATGGCATCAAGCCTGAAGAGATAAGAATATTGCACACCCAGGTTCTTGTCTAAGAGGTCAGAGTGAGGAGGTGAGCCTCGGCTCTGCTTATATAAGACTTCTGCCATAAACATGAATTTTTAATCCCTTTGAGCTTTTGGAATTCAAGCCAATAATGTTAGTTTTCTTTTCAAGAGGCATATATGATTTTAATTAAAGGACTGAAACTTTGATATTTTCTGATGCCAGGGGTTACAAACTCATATCTATAGGAATTTAGCATTCAAATGAGAAGTATGCAGATTGCTATGATGAAAATGTCCCACCAAAGCACTGGTTGAAATGGAATCCCCATTGTGAGGGTTAAGAGATATTTGGGTCATAAGGGCTTTTATTCTCATAAATTATTTAACCCCTTCATAGATTAATGGGCCAATAAGGGAGTTGCTTGGCTATGGAAAGGAGCTTTGTTTGGTTAGCTTGCTCTGTCTTGCCATGTGATGACCACTGCTGCCATAAATCCTTAGAAGGCCCTCACCAATGCCAAGCAGATGCTGCCACCATGCTCTTGCCATGAACTAAATCACTATCTTTTCTCTTCCCTTCAAGATGTTTTTTCACAGGAACTCACTCTGCCCCTGCCTCCAGAGTGCTGGGTGTGTGCCACCACCACTCAGCTTTAGTTTCTTTTCTTTGTAAGTCATCTGTTCTCACATATTCTAATACAGCAGCAAAATGGAACCCGACACAGATAACAGACTACAAGAAGTAATGGCAGTGGAACATTACTTATATGAAGAAACGCTTTCTAAAAGGAGAGGAGCTGCCACTTAACCTCTGCACACTTCTGTCGTACAGATCTAAAAGTCGGATACTCTATTTTTTCAAGAGAAGTTAAAACACAGATTTACATGTGAGGTTAAGATTTATGTCTAACTGTGTGTGTATTGAGGTATGTGCACAGGCATGGAGGTGCCTGCAGGGCATCAGTTCTCCCAGAACTGGAGTTCAGGGCAGTTGTGAGCCTCCAGTGTGGGTGCTGGGAACTGAACTCAGGCCTGCAAGAGCAGAAAACACCCTGAGCCATTGAGGACATCTCTCTACTCCCCCTAAAATGTGAACCTTTTAACTGATTCATCCAGGGCCTTCAGGTTAGGGATATGCCTTTTTGTTTTGTTTTGTTTTTTCGAGACAGGATTTCTCTGTGTAACAGCCCTGGCTGTCCTGGAACTCCGTTTGCACATCAGGGTGGCCTAGAACTCAGAGATCCACTTGCCTCTGCCTCCTGAGTGCTGGGATTAAAGGCGTGTGACACCACATCATGTGTGTGACAGTTTTTAAAACAATGAGGACGGCAGTATTGGCTAAATAAACACATGGGAGGTTCATTCTCATCATGTGATGCTCTACACGCTATACTATATGATAGGTGCTGGGAGTCAAGGTCTCAGCTGGCTGTTACACTGGTGAACTCCAATGAACTAGTCTTTTGGTACTCACAGAACTTCCCACACTTACTATAGGCTCGGACATATGACTTGTAGGGCAATCAGAGCTTGCTAGGCATCTGTTGATGGGTCTTGTCCTTTTCTGAACCATTCTCAGAGGCTTGATAAGTAGCCAGTGGAAAAGAGAGGTGCCAGAAGATGAGAAAATCTGAATGTATTCCCAGCGGATTATAGCCCCGTGTGTAATCTCAGCTCATATCACGTTGATCCAGATGAGCTTGGTTTACTTACACAATTGTAAAAAAATAAAAACAAACCAAACCATTGTTATTCTAAGCTACCAAGCCTGGGATCAGTTTGTTATGTTGCAGGAGGTAACTGAAGCAGAGGTCGTTTAACATAACCTTCTCCTTACACTACTCACTGCCCCAAGTCCAGACAGTGAAGAGAGTCTGATGAAATCCGGACAAGGCAATGACAGTCACCCTAATTCTGGGCCTTTCTTTCAATCTCTTGGTGACGGTCACCAGATAAAGATCATAAAATTTCAAACTCTAACTGCAGGGAATTTATACTGTGATTTGGATGTATACAGATTGTGATATCTTGCTCTTTGGAAATGGAAAGGGTTCTAAGTCATCCACTTCACTGGGGCAGAGATTTGAAGAACACCTGTGAAGTAGGAAAACAGTGAGAAGTGGGCCTGAAACAATCAGCCAGGCCCTCGAGGTATTTGATAATAGCCAGAGCCTCACCGCCAGGCCTCTAAAACACAATGCACAGACCATCAACATTAGACAAAGCCATTCTGTGGTCTTATCTTACGAATCAAGACAAAAACAAGACCACTCCATCATTTGTGAACACAGATAAAACACACACAGCTACAAAACACTTGAATCTGACTAACACGAGGGGCCGGCACCAATTCACACATCAGTTTCAATCTGATACAACTTCCCAATGATAAGACCGAGGCGTCCAATCTTATTACCCCCACTTCCTGACAGTAACTGCTCTACAGCCTCTTCAAATCCTTTTCTACATTATCTATGGTCTCTTTACTGAGACGTCCATGATTCATCATGGTGTATGTTTTCTTCTGCTTCAGCTAGAAATAAACCCACCTTGACCTACTATCAGCGTGTTCCTGGGGGATTTTGGTTCGAGGGTACTGACAGACTTGGAGGTCACACAGAGTTAGAGGCAGAGTTCACTGAAAGGCTCTAGATGTTTATCTTCATAGTATCTCCAATTCTTAATGTCTGCTGTCTTCCCATTAGAATTAAGCGTCACGAGAACAGGGATCTCATCCGTCATGTTCGAAGTTGACTCCCAGTGCTTAGGTTAGTACTTAGTAGAAACTGAATGTCTAAAAATAAATGTCTTCAGAAAAAACAGCTTCTCATGGCTCAGCTCCTCCCAGTCAGTTGCTACACTGATCTCCATACACCAGTTTCCCCACTCAGTCTCCAAAGTCTTCCTCTTGGGATGTCCATCTTCCCTCGGTTGTGTCCTTGGGCTCGCGGGCCCCCTTCCACATTTCCTAGCGCACCTGGGACTCACCTGTCTCAACCACTGGTCCCTACCAAATGCAGTACACATGGAGTGGGCTCTGCAGACATCCACTGCGCATGTGCGGAAATCAGTCGCACCGCAAAGGTCTCAGACAAGTGAGGAGTTGCCTCGGAGTTTCCGTCCGGGTCCGGGCAGCCCCGGGCTGCCAGGAAGTCAGGAACGACGAGCCGGAAAAACACCTCGCGCGCGAGGATTTCTGGGACAAGTAGTTGCGGCGCTCGCGAGGCCCTACCCCGAGTAAGCCCTAGATTGTCCAGGTCTGCACCCTCCACTCCCAGCCTCGCGCTCCCCTGGGCGCAGTCTTCAGGGGCGGGCCCTTGGCGTAGTGGGCTGGGCAGCTTCTTTCTCCCACAAGGCCGCGCGGGTCGCGGTGACTGCCGGGAGTTGTAGTTCCCGCTGTACGTCCTGCGTCCGCTGAGGGGGAGGGCGGAGCTGCCGGCGGCCCGGGCGGGCTGGCAGCTAGAGTGGGTGCGAGAGCTGCCTCCACCGCTGCCGCTGCCACCGCCTCCTCCGCCCGGGCCGTTCGCTGCTGTGCGGGGAGAGCGAGGCGGGGCCGCCGGGGCCGCCATGGAGCCCGACTCGGTGATTGAAGACAAGACCATCGAGCTTATGGTGAGTGCGGCCCGCTGGCTCTCCGTTCTTCCGGCCGGCCGGCAGCCCGGGGGCCTGCCCACCTCGGCGTCCGCGCCAGGCCGGCCCTCGCTCCCCGCCGCCCAGGCCCGGCCGGCCCCCTGCTATGGCTCGTTGCTGACGCCTCGCGCTCTTGGTCCGGCCCGGCCTCCGCTCCCCGCGCCCCTCCTCCCCCTTCGCCGGGCTCCGGCCAATCTGGGGTGCCCCTGCCTCGCTCCTCCCGGAGCCTCAGCTCACTTTCGCCTTGCCATCGCACTGTTTTTCAGAAGGGAATTTTATTTCCCTTTCCTCAGTTCCTCGGGCCAGGACCGCATCACGCTTCCCGGCTGCGCTCGAGCCGAGGGTGATGGTGGTGGGAGTCCGAGACCAGTTGGGGCCGCTTCGGCCTCCGTAACCTAGGCGCGGGGTGGGGGTGGGGCTGGGTTTCGGAACCCTCTCCCCAAGCTACGGCTGTGTGGATGCCCGGATAGGCCCCTCAGGGCTGGGATGTTGGGGGTGCCCTCCAGTCTGAGGCTGTGCGGGATAAGGGCCCTCTTTTCCGGGCTCCTGTGGTGTCAGGCTTCTTGGACAAAGGGTTTCCTACCCTGCCCTGAAGGATGTTTGTATAGCAAGGCCCTAGGTACTCTGAATTCCATCCCCCAGGAAAGGGAAACCATAACTTTATCTTTTGGGAAATGAGAGGGGAGGGGGAAGAGGTCGCCCTCATCACTGCCACCGCTCTTCTTTAAATAATAATAATAAGGTGTGTGTGGGGGATCCTTGACCCACGGAGGAGTAGCGATCCCTTTACTGTTAAGAAACCATTAGTAGCCAGGCTGGTCAGATCTCCCCGGGCACTCCTGACACGTTTCTGACCTCAGATTTGGTGCTAGAAGGGTTTTTGGATTCAGGACCATGAGTGAGTGGCTGGGAAAGTGAAGAATCTGCTCATTGGTGGAAGAAATAAAATATGGCTGGTATTACCTGCCAATGTGAACGTGAGGCAAATCTAACTGGGCCCAGGAGAGTTGGGAGGAAATCAGCTTCTGCAAATGGACATACAGAGGGCTTCTTCCTGTGAAAACCTTGACAGTTTCTTTGTATCTCTGCTAATACAGTAACAACCAGTAACTGCCCCACAGTATTGAGGAAAGGTGAAAGACCTACTGAACTTAGCAAAGCGTTTTCCTCCAGTGTGAAGTGCTTATTGAGTCAGTGATTCCACTGGGTAGGGTTGGTGACATCAGAGCCACTTCCCCCATTTAATGCTATAAATAATAAATGGTGATACTGAAAGTCTGTTGGATAGCCTCATGGTTTCTGCAGATGATGTTATCCAGGGAGTTGAGGTAAACGTTTTAAAATGGAAGTATAGTAGTATAAAATAAATACAGAGGTAGTTTTACGTCTGCTGGCCAATGTACAACTGTGCAGAACTGGACTTGTTGAAAATAAAGGGCAAAAAAAGCCTTTCTGGTAGTTTCTGGGGTGTGTGTGTGTGTGTGTTTGCAAAGGGATTATGTCACTTCAGGTACTGAGGAATATTTTTTTCAGCATCAAATTGTTGGTTATAACAGTTTGGGAAACTGTTATAGTGGGTTATTTTGACAAACTTTTAAAAAAATTGCCATTTATGTATTATTGTGTATGAGCACATGCACCACAGAGGGCATGTAGAGGTCAGAGGATGGTTTGGTAGAGTCACTTCTCTCCTGCCTTTACCTGGGTTCTGGGAATGGAATTCATGTTGTTAGGGTTGTATGGTTAGGTGCCTTTGGCTGAGCCATCTTGCTCTATATTGGCAAACTGTCTTCATACATGCTCCATCTTCTTAAAGATAAACAATGTATCTGCTTTCATTGTGACCAGTGCTTCATACACATAAAACAACCAAAATGTCTTCATTTTTCAAAAGAGTTGGAAGAAATAGAGTGTAACTAGCCCCAGGCCTGGCCTTCTGGTATATGACTAAAGAAAGCCTCTGGCCCACATTTACTGGTTTTCTAAGCTCATAACTAAAAGAAGTTTTGTTTTGAGTGCGGGAGTGTACTTCAGTGGTAGAATACATGCTCAGTTAGCATCCATGAAGCCCGGGCAGGTGGTTTACACTTTGTGTGGTAATATTTGCTGTTAAGCTGAAGAGATGTCACCCAATGAAGACATAAGTTGGGATTTAATGTAGGATTCTTAGAAATGTAATAATAATAAATGTGGTAGTCATGGTGGCACGTGCCTTTAATTCTAGTACTTGGGAAGCAGAGACAGGTGCATCTCTGGGAGTTTGAGGCTAGCTTGTTTTACAAAGTGAGTTCCGGGACAGCCAGAGCCACACAGAAAACCCTGTCTCAAAAAACCCAACCAAACAACAACAACAAAAACCACATCAAAACAACAAAATTGTAGTGACTAGGCAGGCCTGAGTTGCTAGATCTGATTTACTAGGTATATGCATATGTCATGTTACTTGAGTCATTTATAAACTGTGTAGCTACAGTTTTTCCAAATTGTTAATATCTGCTTTTCATTATGATCGGTTTCATTTGTAATCAACATACTTCGCTGCACATTTTATAGTATTACTTTGAGAAGCACTTTGTATTGTGAAATACCAAAAGTGGAGACTACACCTATAGTTTATTACAGTACAAGTACTCTTCCATTTTCTCTCTTCTCTTTCCTCTCTCTTTCTTCCCTCTCCTTACCCATCTCCCTCTCTCTTCTTAACACATTCTCCCTCTCTCCAATTCCGCTAGGGTCTCATGTAGCCCAGGATGGCCTGGAACTTTGTAGCTGAAGTTGGCCTTGAACTCCTAGATATTTTCCAAGTGCTGGAATTAATGGGTTTGTAGCACTACCCTCGGCAATGAACTCTTGATAGAGACAGTGAATTTATAGTTGCTGATAGTGAATAATTTAATTGCTCTGCGGCTTTCACGGCTTTATACTGGCCCAGTGTTGGGCCAGCTTTATGGACCTGCTTTCTAAAATTCTTTGTAACTACAACTTGATCATGAGTGAGCTAGAACAGCAGTGATCCATTTTGGGAATATTTAGAGTTCATTGTGTTCATGTCTGGTCTGGTGGATTTTACTGGAAAGAATTCAAGTTGTATTATGCATCATATTGAGTTGGGAGCATGAGGTGATATACAGGCATTCCTTAGGAAGCACTCAACAAGAGCTGCAGATTGACAGATGGCTAATCCCTCCCACGAAAACATAGCAAAATGCTTCTAGCACTTTACGGACACAGGCCAACAGGGAAAGGTGCTAGCCACCAAGCCTGACTATCTAAATTTTATTTGCTAGGACTCACATAGAGGAACAATAGAAGAAATCCTTGGAACACCCATCACCCTAGTATGCACTCAAAAATAAACAAATAAAAATAAATAAATAAATAAAATTTTAAAGACGTTTAAGTGGGAGTGGTGGCACATGCTTTTAATTCCAGCACTCAAGGAGGCAGAGGCAGCCAGATTGAGGCCAGCCTGGTCTACGAAGTGAGTCCAGGATGGCCAAAGCTACACAGAGAAACGCTATCTCGAAAAACAAAAACAAAAAGTTTAAGGATGCTAATTCGGCCTCATGGATGTGAACAAAACTTGCATAGCTATACTTCTATTGAGTTATTAGCTGTTGAAAGATTTCCCTCTGCTAAGAGACCTTAAGGGAGTCATTTCCTTTTTGTTTTTATCTCTTAAGTGGATGAAGTAATAAGACTAAAGTATAGTGGTCCTTATTAAGAAGGTGCAATATAAATGCTACTTTTAGAGCTATTGAAGTATAGACACGCTGCAAAACTAAGGAGATGAAAGAAACTGTTAAGCTAAATTATTGTTTGTTTTTCTCTTCTTTTTGGTTCAGTTTTTTTCCTCCTCCTTTCCTGTCTTTGGCTTAGTGAGGCAAGTAGGATTGTGTAGTGAGTCTGTCAAGAAATTGGATGTCTGCAGCCATCCCCTCATTGCTCTCTGGCGGCTGCTAACTCACCAAATGTGCATAAATAGATGCGGGTTTCAGCAGGGCCCAAATGAAATAAACCACATGTGTTTATCGACTCTTTGACCTGTTTAAGGAGGCCGTGGCTCCGATATATAATCTGCCTAAGAATTTGTAGTAGGCTGAATGCCCTTCAGACTTGACAAGGATGGATCTGACCAGGACACTTACTAGGCCAGTGACACAGATTCCTAGACCCACACATATGTGTGCTGTGGGAGCTGTGAGTTCTGGAACTCTTTCTAAGCACACTGGGATCCTCGGGAGGAAGCTTTTCCAGGCCTACTTCTCCTTCTTCCCATCTAGTTCCCTCCTGCCACTTCCTTTTCCTCTTTGAATCTGCCTTTCTTTGCTCTTTCTTCCCCCTTTCTTCTCTTCTATACGCCAGCCAGAGTTGGGGACATGGTCCTGCATATATGTTCACATTGTTTCTATTGTCAGCAGTGGTATAAACTGCCTTGAGTACACTTATTGAAGACTGCTGTTTACCAAAGGTCTCCATCCTTGAGCAGCCTCTGGCCAAATTGGCCTAGGGCATGTCAGCAATCTTCTCTTTTGCTTATGCTGTTAAACCTCTATAAGCCCAGGAAATGTAATAGAGGCCACTTCTTTGATGTCAGTTTGTATGGTAGTAGATAATCTTGTTTATTTGTACAGCACTACCTCTGTGGAACAACTCTTAAATGAATCCCAACATTTGACTTATCTAGTGGTTCTTAGCAGAGTCTGTGCTTATGCTGTAGTTACCTGTTTGTGTGCCCCGCTAACTGAGGTCTTCACGGGGAGGACATGCCACCTTCTCTTGCTCTGGCCACAGCTCCTTCACAAGCAGTGTGTTCTTACAATAGCTGTTTATTTAGTGGTGGACTGCTCTCAGTATCTTAGCTGTCTTCATATCTGGGAAACTTCATCTGTTACCAATTCTCTTAGTCTTAACTTTATGAAGACTTAGCACCGTTTACAGAAATGCAGTTGTGTCTAAACACCTGTGCCAGAGGCTACAGCCAATGACCTTTTACTGCTGTACCATGTGCAAGTGTGTGGTGCTCAGTGGCTATTTAATGTTAGGGTTGTTTTTCTTTTCTTTTCTTTTCTTTTCTTTTCTTTTCTTTTCTTTTCTTTTCTTTTCTTTTCTTTTCTTTCTTTCTTTCTTTCTTTCTTTCTTTCTTTCTTTCTTTCTTTCTTTCTTTCTTTCTTTCTTTCTTTCTTCCTTTCTTTTCGTATTTTTTGAGTCAGGGTTTCTCTGTGTAGCCTTGGCTGTCCTTGAATTCGCTCTCCAGCTGGCCAGGCTGGGCCTTGAACTCACAGAGATCACCTGCCTCTGCCTTCCAAGAGCTGGAATTAAAGTTGTGTGCCACCACCACTTTAGGTTTATTTTTTAAAATACCATGATACCATTTTAGATTTTGTTTTGATAACTTTAACACAAAGGTGTATATAGAAGACTGGTGGGGAAAAATGTGTTGCATATGACAAGCATAGACATTTAACCTCATATACAGACATATATATATATATATATATATATATATATATATATATATATATATATATACCATATAGACCACCGATTAGCTAAGAATTGAGGAAGCTACTTTCCTTTTATATGTGTTGGTGAGACTGGTTGGTAAGCTGCAAGGGTTTCCTGACCTTAGAAAGTGTGATGTAAATAGCAGAATATACATAGGCTGTAGGGAAAACACCTAATTTTCCATCAAAGTTCTACACTTGCTATATGACTTTAAAGGAAGCCTAATAAGGCAGCTTAGCTGTACACATATGGAAACCTGGATATCCTTCTGAATTATTGGGAAGGTTTTAAGAGATATGTATATGAAAGGGCTTTACAGAGGGGCAGCCTTACTAACTGTACCTAAAAGTGCAGGGACCCTTTTTAATTTAAATATTTGAGACCATTGCTACGTTGTTCAGGCTATGTCAGCCTCCCGAGTGCTAGGATTACAGGCATGGCTGATGCTCTGTTTGTTTGTTTTGAGACAGGGTTTCTCTGTGTAGCCTTGGCTGTCCTGGACTCTCTTTGTAGACTATGTTGGTCTTGAACTCACAGCAATCTGCTTGCCTCTAGCTCTCTTAGTGCTGGGATTAAAGGTGTGCACTCCTGGCTCGATGCTTTTTAAAAAAACGTTTTTTATTGTGTATTCATATGCTTGAAGTGTGTATTTGTGTGTGTGTGTTTGTGTGTTGTGAGTGCCACGGGTGTTCATGTGGAAGTCACAGGACAAATTCATTTCTCTGTCCACATTTTGTGGGTTCCAGGAACTGACCTTGCATTTCTGGGCTTACATGGCAGTCTTGTTTACCAATTGAGCCATCTTGCAAACCCCACTTTTTAATTTTTTATTTAGAAAATGTTTTTAAAAGTGCTTTAAAAATTTTGGGATGGATATCATTTCATAACCCAGGTTAGCTTTGAACTCACTAGCTCAGGTTGACCTCAAACTCATTGTCTTCCTGCTTCAACCTTTCCAGTTGCTAGGAGAGGTGTGTGCCACTTTGACAAGCCTTTGGGGACTTGCATTTTGTTAAAAAAAAAAAAAATCAGGACAGATGGTGTGGGAAAAGTTAACTTTTTTCCTCATGAGTTGTGCATGTGTTTATTTGTTAAGCTATTTGCATGTGTATGCATTTATTTTAGAGATCTAACATTCAGTTGCTTTTAGCCCATGGTTATAGTGAGTCATTCTGTGAGGGAAAAGATACATTTCACAGTATCCACAGTGGTTTGGAAAATATTGAATGTACCATGATATTTAGTGGGAACTATCAGTCTAATCAGACCTTTGTAGCTGCAGAGAGAACCCCTACCTCCACCCCAGCCCTGTGTTGGGCAGAAAGACACTGGCAATTAGTGTTTGCAAGCATTGAATATTCTGATTAATGTTTCATTGGTTTAGGGTGTTCTTTGAAATGAAGATTTTTGATTCTTGGCAAAGCTGGTGATTTTGACCACTAATTGAATAAGCCATGTTTTCTTTCAGGTTGAATTGTTGTTCATTGAGTTAGTTGACAATGGGGGAAAACCTGTTGGTCAAGAAGGAGCTCCCCCTGTTAAGTTTCTGCTTGATGACAATTGCTTAACAGGAAGCCTGTCTTTGTAGGCAAATGAGAGACAGACTAGGAGGACCTGACAATCCAGTTGGGTGTCTAACCTTGGCCTTAGTGTTTTAATAAATGTTAACTTTTGTATAGAGGTTTGTGATGTCAGCAGGAACATTGTTTAGAAAATTCCTTCTCATGGTTAGGCAACATAAAGGCCTTCACAGGCCAGAGTGCATCGGGGTAGAAATTGGGACATTAGCAAGAAAAATGGAGGGAAAAAAGAAAAATTCTTGCTTGTGAGTAGGGAAGTGTGTAAATATAGTGAATGCCGGAACTGGTCTCCAGTAGAAGGACACTGCTGTACAGAAGGGAAAGCCAAGTGTGGGCCCTACATAACACCTTTTCACTTTTTAGGAAGTTAAGCTGAGAACTTTTAACCACTTTAAGAACTGATACTACTTGGGAGACAGAGGCCAGTGGATTTCTATAAGTTCAAGGCCAGCCTGGTCTACAGAATAAGTTCCAGGACAGCCAGGTCTACACAGAAAAAACCCTGTCTTGAAAACCAAACCAAACCAAAACAGAACAGAACAAACCAAACCAGAACAAACCAAACCAAAACAGAACAAAACAAAACAAAAAAAACCAACAACAACAACAACAAAAACCCCCCCAAAAACCCTGATAATAAAATATACTTGTATACTTTGGTTGTCTTCAAAGAGACAGAAACTCAGTCCTCATTCTCTTAGCCTCTGTGTGTTAATCTTCTGCAAAGCTTGCCACCAGTTAGGCATTGGTGAGATACTTCTTTGAAGGAAGGGTGAAAAATTAACTCACCAGTACAGGGAAAGGCCAGAGGATTCAATAGAGTGAGAAACGAGTTGGCTGATAAGTGGTTGTTTGGTGTGTTCTGTCCTGCAGTTTGGATATAAGTTGAAGTTTGAAAAACAGAGTATTTTCTATTTGCAGCTAGATACTAGCATAGTTCACTGGATACTTTTGTCACACCTGGATTTCCAGTTTAATTAATTAAGACAGGTTTCGTGTGTCCTAGGCTGGCCTTGAATTTGCTGTGTAGCCACAGATGCCCTTGAACTTCCACAGATCCTTTTGCTTCCACCTCCAGGGTGCTGGGCTTATAAGGATGTGCACCTGGTTAATGCAGTGCCAGGGACAGACCCTGGGACTTTGAGTTCTAGGCAAGCCCTCTGCCAGTAAGCCACTGTTCAGCCTCCAGTCACTCTGGCCTCAGTGACATCAGCCAGTGAGGAACAGCTTGACTTTTTTCTTTTGGTGTGGTGCTTTTCTTGCATGCTTTCTTCAAGTTGTGAGGACTGCGGTGTTTGCATCTGGTCGCTGTGGTAGTTACAGACAGGCCACTCAGTGCCCAGAGTGTGAAAGTCAGCACACCTGTCCTAGTCACTTGTGGACTGTTGCTGCATCTGAGAAGTCGCTTGAGTTGAGACAGGAACTTAGTTTGCTGCTGACACAGAAGAGGATTCAACACCCCTCTAAGATAGGCTTTGCTGTGACATTAGTGCTTGGGGCCTTGGAAGTGCATAGCTCATTGGTAACGTGGTACCTTTTAATGTGGAATAATCTGTGTAGCTTGCTCTTTTTGTCACCATGCCGAAGTTCTCACCCTTCTGTATTTTTGTAGTTCTCATTAACTTTGGGCCTTTTGAAAGAATTTATTTTTCTGTCCGGAGAATAATGGGTTTTTCTGACCCTTGTACTTAGGAGGCAGCTGCGCTTTGTGAAAATGCCATGCATAGGCTTTACCTCCTATAGATGGGGGACTTGATAATTAAATACGGGTTCATTCTCTCTCTCAACAGGATTTCTCTGTGTAGCTTTGGCTGTTCTGGAACTCATTCTGTAGACCAGGCTAGCCTGAACTCAGAGATCCGCTGCCTTGCGTCTGAGTGCTGGGATTAAAGGTGCCCCCCCACCCCCACCTGTCTTAAAGACGGGTCACTAATGTACAAGGCCTGGCACATCCGCAGCCATAGGTATGAACACTGCAGGGACACTTTGTTAGCAGTGTGACAAGTAAGTTCAGTCTCTCTGTTCTCTGGTTGTTTGTCCTGTTTAGTGTCTTTTCTCTTTTTGTTATAGTCTGTTAGAATTTGCAGTCTAATGGGAAAACTCATACAGTAGAAAAATAATGTTAATAAAATATGTATTTACTGTAATGTTTATAGGTGTCATTTTGTAAATTATTGATTAGTGTTCTTTATTGTTCCTTTGGTTTTCTTAATTAGCTGTTGTAGGATTTTGGCCTTTATTGAACTGTAAGTTCACACTTACATTGTCGTGTGTTTAAGAATGTTCTGTATTCCACTTGAATGAACATCAAGGATTTAAGTAATATGTGTAGGTTTCATGTCTTTTCAGCGGCAAACCAAATGGTTTCTTTGCTAGGTGGTATGTCAGTAAATACTGGGAGATATTTGAACCCTCACTTATTTTCATTTTGGCTGGCAGATTGCTTTTGTAAAGGTAGAAGAACTGTCCTAGAAACCTGACAGGAAGTTCATTGTGTTGAATGGTTAGGGACAGTTTATGGATGGTTGAGTGAGTTTTTAGTTGCTCTCATTTGTAGATTGTATAAATATTATTAGCTGTATTTTATTACTTGTCATGTACCCCTCTCAATGCAGAGTGAGGGGTACTGTCCCAGGCCCTTCATGTCCAAGATCTGTGCCTCAGATCCACTATTCCATTGGCCCTTCTTTCCGTTCTTGGTGGCTATTGTTTGCCGCTGGTGCCATGGTGGGTGTATGGATTGCTCTCTGTCTTTCAACAGTTACCGAAGTGCATGTTTGGGATTTTGTTGAAGAAAGCTGGATACGGTAAACGGAAAGAATCTTGGAAGATGCTTGACTGCTGTCTTTTCTCAGACTAGTCTGAAAGGGAGTACCCCATTCATTCAGTGGTGGATCTGAAGTGCAAAATGCTTCCCAGGTAAGCATTGCCCTGTGTTCCTTTGTTTTGTGGAACTCACCTCACTGAAAGAAACTTAAAAAAAAAAAAAATCTTTTCAAAGGTAGATATTGTGGCTCACCTCTAATCCAGGTACTTGGGAGGGTAAGGCAGGAGGATTGCTATAGGTTGGAGGCTAGCCTGGGCTACAGAGTGAGGCTGTGTTTCAAACAACAAACAAATCTTTCCTCCTCCCCCCCCCCCCCATTGCTAGGAAAGACATTGGATATGTTAGAAAGACCTATTGCATATTTGTGCTTAGTGTCGTGTGTATGTGAGTCAGTGAAGGGGCTGTGGCAGAGATACCAGTAAAAATGGTGTAAATGTAAGAAGTACAGTTAGGGACTTAAATATTGTCTAGTTAGAATCTCAACAGAGAATATTGGAAGCAGGGATTTGGGGGGCTCTGAGGAAATAGCTTCTAAAACAAGTGGCCATTTTGAGACATTTTCTTGAGTGATTAATTGTTGATACTAAGCTAGATTTTGTTGTTTGTTTTCTGAGACAGGGTTTCTCTGTGTAGCCTTGGCTGTCCTGGACTCATGGAGTGCTCATGCACGGGCATGAGTGTGTGTGTTAAGATGTTCATTTTGTCTGTTTCAGGGGTGAGAGTTATACATGGAGGCCAGGTTGATGAGGAGTGACCTTCTCTTTATCCTTTAAAAAAAACAATTTTTATTTTATGTGCGTTGGTGTCTACCCACAGGTCTGTGTGTTTGATATGGTATGTCTCTGTGCAGGTATCAGATCCCATGGAACTAGAGTTACAGAAAGTTGTAAGCCACCATATGGGTGCTGGGAATTGGACCTGGGGTCCTCTGGAAGAGCAGCCAGTGTTCTTTTTTTTTTTTATTAATTTATTTATTTTTATATCAATCACAGGTTAGGTACTTTGCATCCCAAGCATAGCCTCCTCCCTCATTCCCTCTCACCCTCCCACTCCCTCCCTCATCTCCCTCCTCCCCGCCCCTTCCAAGTCCACCAACAGGGGAGGACCTCCTCCCCTTCCATCCAACCCCAGCTCATCCTGTCTCCTCAGGGCTGGCAGCCAGTGTTCTTAACCTCTAAGCCATCTCAGCAGCCCTGAGTGTCTTTCTCAGTAGCTCTTATACCTTACTTTTGAGACAGGGTCTCCTAATGAATCCGAACTCACTGGCTTTGCTCCGCTGGCCAGGAGACCAGTGCTCAGATAATGGGTGTGTCTGTCACCTCAGGCGTTGAGTCGGTTTTTGTTTATTTGTTGTTGTTTTAATGTCTGGGGGTGAAGATCAGATCAGGTGCTCATGCTTGTGCAGCAAGTGCTTTACTGACTGAGCTTCCCTGACCCTCACAGTGGGATTTCTCTTGAGGAACACATACTAGCTCCTTGTTTGGCATGATGTTTGTCCTAGTCAGGGTTACTATTGCTATGATGAAACCTCACAATCAAAAGCAATTTGCTTTCATATCACTGTTCATCGTTGAAGGAAATCAGGACAGGGACTCAAACAGGGTAGCAGTTGATGCAGAGGCCATGGAAGGGTGTTGCTTACTGACTTCCTCCTCATGGCTTGTTCAACCTGCTTCATTATAGAACCCAGGACCATCAGCCCAGGGTGATCCCACTTACAATGGGGGCTAGGCTCACCGCCATCAATTACTAATTAAGAAAATGCCCTATTGGCTTGCCTACAGCCCTGTATTAGGGAGTCATTTTCTCAGTGAAAGCTCCTTCCTGTCTAGTGACTGTAACCTGGGTCAGGTTGACATAAAACTAGCAACCCAGTATTTTGGTAATTTCTGGTGTTCTGTTTCCTTTGTAAAAATTGAGCAGATCTTTAGTCAGTTCTTCAGGTGAATATGAAAGTAATTAAGAAGCATGAGAGAGGCACACTACATTGAAATGCAGTGTGCTGTACACAGGGAACTCCTGTGAATTCAAATCTACAGCTTTCCCATTCCTTCTTAAAATTTATTGCTTTACGTATATAGCTTAAAGCTCCAATGCACACACTTCTTTTGACCTGTCATCCAACAGCCTGACAGGACAGATATTGTTAAGTAATTCTTAAAAACACAACTTTTTCATTACTTAACACTCTTTCTAGATTACACCCTATACTGTTTGAAAACTTTGTTATAGACTAACATTCTGACTTGTTTGAATTGGATTTCTTTGAATTTGCTAATATATCACCTTAAGAGCTGTGGGTATTAGTTGTAGTAGAAGGAAGATCAGGTTAGAGTTACTGGGCACTTATTCTCTATGAAGGTTAGTCTAGGAACTCTTTAGATATGGATGCATATGTCCTTCCAATAACCTGGTAAGGTAAGAGCCCTTGGTTCTTCATTGCTGAGGGAACCAGTTTATAGAGTGGTTAAATAATGTGCTCAAGAGCAGAGATGACAGAGGAATCCAGGCAGCTTGCTTTCAGAGAATACACCTCTGTCCTCTACTCTTGTTCAGAGCATCATCCAGTCAGGGGTACACAGGCCAAAATTTTGTCTAATACTGTATACAGTTTTCTTACTTTTAGAAATTATTGAAGCAGGTGTGATAGCTCATGAGCCTGTAATGCCAGTATTGGGAGGCTGGCTGTAAGTCCCAGGGCAGCCTGGGCTGTAGAGTATGTCTTAAAAAAACAAACAAACAAAAAAACCCACCAACAACAAAGAGGAAACAGTTGTTGAATGTCTCTGCTCTTGAAAGAGTCTCCCTCTCAGCTTCCAGGAGCCATTCATGCTCTAAGTCTTTCCCAAGCAAACCCCAGTAGTGTGAATTTGAGATAATTTTTCAGAACTGTGGTAATCCTTCTGCCATGATCAAGATGCTTGAAATCTGGGCTATTCATAATGGCAGTCAGCAGTTGTCAAAGTGTTGGCTCTCTGCTTTTTGTTTCTGAGACCGATTCTTGCCTCATAGCCCTGCCTACATTGAGCTTTGTAGTCCTCTGGAGTGCTAGAATTACAGGTGTGTGTCAGTGTATTGGTGTATGTGACAATTTTGAAATGTAACTAAATTTATATTTCAATAGCCACATGTCATTTTAGAATTTGTTATCATCCAAGGCAGTGCCTTTAGCATCCTCAGGAATCTGATCTAGTTCAATGTGCTCAAAGTGTGCCTTTATCCTACAGATGGGCTAACATCAGTAGCTTAACAATACTGCTGTGGAAGACCAGCAACTGATTTTTAAGTTTACAGTAATTGTATATGTTTTAGCATGATTAGTATATATTTTTCTTTTTTCTTTTGAGACTGGGTCTCATGTAGCTTTCAGGCTGATTTTGAACCCACTGTATAGCTGAAGATAGCCTTGAACTTGAGATGTTTCCGCATCCAGCTGGGAGTGCTGAGAATTATTGGCATCTGCAAGTATACTGTTTTATTTGATGGTGAGCATCAAACCTAGGGCTTTTGTGCATGCTAGGCAAGCACTCTACCAACTGAGCTACAACCCTAGCCCAAACATTCTGTTATTGAAATATTTGCTAGGTACTAATTTATATGCTGATTTAATTCAGAGGGATTTGCAGACTCCACCCAAAATGACTACAATATTCTCTTTCTGTAGGTAAACTTTGCTTAGCACAGTAGTTCTCAACCTGTGGGTGCCAACCCTTTTGGGTGTTTAAACAACTTTTTCACAGGGCTCACATGTCAAATATCCTGAATATTTGCCAAATATTGGATACTTACATTATGATGTATAACAGTAGCAAAATTTCAAATATGAAGTAGCAATGAAAATATTTGTGGTTGGGGATCACCATATCATGAGGAATTGTATTAAAGATGGCAGCAATAGGAAAGTTGAAAACCATTGGCCTAGCAGGTCATACGTATCATGGATTCAGTCTTTAGTCTGTTAAGTACAATATCTGCAGGATGGGTAGAAAGAAGCTTTTTAAAATTTTGTTTTGTTTCCCGTGGAGTGGATAGGTTTCCTGATGACAAAACCTACTTTCCAAATACTTTTCTAATTAAGGCATTCAGGGTTTTGCATTTTCCTCTTTTTTCTCTTTGTTTTTGGTTTTGAGGTAGGGTTTTGTATGTAGCCCAAGCTGGGCAGGAACTTGTGGCCCTCCTTTACCCTCCTCACTGCAGAATTTCTAGCTGAGTGCCACCATACCTGCTTCAGAGCAACTAGGTCACTTAGCATATTCAGCTTGAGTGATTTAGAAATCTGAGAAGTCCTTGTTTCTTCCTCTTTTTTCTTTCTTTTTGCATGTGTATGTATTAAGCATTCACATGTATATGCATGATTGTATGTGGGTGTGAATGTGTCTGTGTGCATGTGTGTTCATGCAGAGACCAGCAGTATTTTTCCCATTTTTTTCTACTTTATTTACTTGATTTCTCATCACAGAGAGTTTCACTGAATCCAAAACTTATGGATTGGTTAGTTTAGTTAGCCAGCTTGTTCCATCTCCACCTCCCTAGCCTTGGGAGGCCACACCAAGGGTCTCCTGAATCCTTGTGCTGGGATTCAGACGTCCTTCCTCCAGCTTGTAGGACAAGCTTCCCCCTCCCCCACTAAACCATTTCCCCAGCTCTGGCCCCTGATTTTGCATCAAGTTCCTTTGTCACTGCTGTGACCCATTTTCTGTCCACTTTCCACTCTTAAGGAGATAGTTGACTTACTAAGCTTATGTAACGTGGTCATATAGTGTGCTGTAAACAGGAACATACTCAGAGGACCACGTACTCAGTAGTACATTCTCCTTGCATTACAGCATGCTGTTCAGTGGAGCTTGTTTTCAGCCTACTGTGTCATTACTTTCATTTTGCTATTTTCTTTCTGTTCTTGAAGTAGAAAAGGTAACAGCGAATTGGTATTTCAGGGAGTTAGCTTGACAAGTGAATGCAGAATGCAGAAACTGGAGGCCGACATCCATTGGGCTTAGTGAACAGTGATAAAAGTGAGCCAGAGTGCTTAAAGGAGGGCTGACTTGGGTGTTGTGGGTTTGTGAAAGTTGTAGGTGGCAGACCTACAGAGTTTAGGCTTTGGTTTTAATAGAATTGAGGAATAATATCATGAGTTTTAGATTTTTTTTTTCTTTTGCTTTGAGCCCTTGGTTAGATGTTTGCTTTCTTCCTTAGGATGGGTAATACTCTAATAGAACATGAGATTAGGGGGGAAGAAAGAATGAGTTTATGTTGGGTGAGATTAATAATGAATTTGAAGCCAGGTGTGGTGGCTCACGACTGTGATGCCAACGCTCCTGGAGCAGAGGCAGGCGGGTCTCTGAGTTCAAGGCCAGCCTCGCCTACAAATCGAGTCCAGGAAAGCCAAGGCTACACAGTGAAACCTTGTCTAGACACACACACAAAGAATTTGATTCACCCATAGATGAAAAATCTAAGAGTAGAGGTATCTGTATATAATATTGGTCTGGCCTGACCAAGTAGGGAAATTTGGGAGCCTTTGCCTTCACATCTGACTTTTTAAATAGAATTCTGAGGTGACTCAAACACTGACGGTGTCTGGGAATGGCAGCATACAGGAATGGGCTGTGATGTTGACCAGGAGGTGGGCTACGCTTCTCTCACCCTGATTTCCCAGCAGCCTGCTAGTTCCTGTTTCCAGTCCACAGATGGATCATCACACTTAGTTTCCATCTTCTCTCTCACTCCAGTCAGTAGAGGCACAGTTTTTAAAGAGTGCTTCCAAAAAGTCATTGTGCTCACTGTACACCCTTTATTCATCCACACAATTTTAATTCTACATCTGGTTACTAAAACAAGAGGGAAATAACCTGAGCAAAGGTGGCAAAGAGATATCTGCCCTCCTATCCAGCCTCAATTTTGAATGTTTCTCACCTACCTCTGGTGAGTGAAACTATATAGTATTTTAAAAGTCATGTTAAATATCACAACATGAAGCCTAAATACAAGTCAGCTATTTTACCTACATGTCAGTTAAAGAAATAGCTGTTCCATTGCTGGAGTCAAAATTAGCTGTGTTGGAATAATTGAGACACTATGTTGGTCTCTAGTGTAGCACTTCCTTCAGGGAGTTAATTTTGAGACAGAGTCTCCCTGTGTAGTTCATGCTGACCTCAAATTCATCATTAAGTGATTGTTTCGACCTTCCTAACCATAATCCAGTTCCTCGTGTTGTGGTGACCCTACCCATAAAATTGTTTTGTTGCCACTTCATAACCATAATTTGGCAACTGTAATAAATTGTGATGTAAAGGGCTGGAGAGATGGCTCAGAGGTTAAGAACACTGACTGCTCTTCCAAAGGTCCTGAATTCAATTCCCTACAACCACATGGTGGCTCACAAGCATCTATGATAAGATTTGGTGCCCTCTTCTGGTAGGCAGGGACACATGCAGACAGAATGCTGTATAAATAAGAAGTAATTTTTAAAAAAATTGTGATGTAAATACCTGATGTGCAGGATATCTGATGTAACACCATAGGGTTTCAACCCACAAGTTAAGAACCACTGCCTTAGGGGATTACAAAAAAGATATTTATTTGTTTTTATTTTATGTGTATGGGTGTTTTGCTTTATGTATGTGTACCAAATGTGTACAGTGCCCAAAGAGGCCAGAAGAGGAGTTAGAGGTGTGGGACCTGGGAACTGGATCTGGGTAAGAAGCATTAAGTCCTCCTGACTGCTGAGTTAGTTCTTCCATGTCCTCCTTAAGGGACTTTTAACACAATTCTTTTTTACTACATGCTGTTTTCTACCTTAATCACTTAAGACTGTCAGAGATGGCCATCAATACTTGCCACATTTTAAAGTAAATTATATGTACCTGTGGTATGAGCCATAAAGTTCACAATGCCAAAGAAAATGCAAGACTCTTGCTCTACACTCACCTTCTGTATGTGCATCTGCAATCTTTATTATTACTAATGCTTTATTATTGTTGTTATTAGTTTGAGATGAGGATCTCATTTTACAGTCCTGGCTAGTTTGGAATTTGCTATATAGACCAGGTTGGCCTTGAATACACAGAGGTCTGCCTGCCTTTGCCTCTTGAATACCAGGATTAAAGGTTATGCTCTATCATGCATAGCCTGACCTTATTTTTTTTTTAATAATTTTGTTTAATAATACTTTATGTGTATGAGTGTTTTGTTTGTTTGTTTGTTTGAATGCATATCTGTGAACCACACAAACATATGTCTGGTAATTGAAGCCAGAAGAGGGCATTGGATCCCCTGGAACTGGAGTTACAGACAATTGTCAGCCTCTAGGTGGGTGCTGGGAATTGAATCCAGGTCCCTGTGTTCTTAACCCCTGAGCCATCTGTCTAGCCTTTGAATATTACCTATTTTAATGTAAAATACGATGTGATCATCTTACCTATAAATTCCCAAAGGGCCCTTGTTTTTTAAGGGATACTTTTTTTTAAAAATGCAAGCTGATTTATTGTATAAATAGGCTGTAATTTGTGTGACTAGTCTGAACTGATGGATGGTATGTGGATCATTTTCAGTCTTTAGCTATAACATATAGTGCTATAAAATAATTTTGTATATATGTTATTTCACATATGAAATAGTATATCTTCAGGGCAGATTCCAAGGAGGAGGTGGTCTAGGTAGGTACTTTGAAAGATCTGGCTCTGGGCTGGGGGTTTATTTCAGTGGCTTGTATAACATGTGCAAGGACTTGAGTTTGATCCTCAGCATTGTACCTTGTACAAGCTTTGCCTCTGTCTGTACTTATTTCCTGATTCTCTACTGGTATTAAGTGGACTTTAAATTGGAAGTTTTAAAAATTGTTGTTCTCTCTGTCCAGCCCCTAAGCCCAGGGCCTTCTGCTTGTTGGATAGTTAGTTTCTCTAGCATTGAGTTTAAATCCCTTAATCTTACATGAAAATAGCATATATACATAGAGCTGGTAGTCAGACAGGTGGAAGGAAACATTCTTTTCACCCGGGCTCAGCAGTCATCATGAGCCACTTGTCAGAGATGTTCTGTGTGTTATTTCTCTTCCTTGTTATTTTTCCCCCTAGCTCTCCTTTCTGTCTTACCCTGATACAGATTTTTTTTTGTTGTTGCAAAAAATTTTGAAAGTCAGTTGCAAACATTTTGATATTGTTGCCCCTTAATTTGTACTTAGTTGTCTCTCTACTGTCTTAATTTAGAACAATTTATCTTTCCTTTTTTTCCCCACTGACTTCTTGGAAGAGCCCAGTGTACTTAGTTGCCTTATACATGTGCAGCAATGTGCAACATTCCACGTTCATTTGAGTATTTCCTCATGGTGTCATTTAACTTTGCTTCTTTAGCTTCTACTTCCTGTAAAGTGGAGCTTTGGCGAGCTGAATCCAAGCTAAGCTTTTTGGTAGGAATGCTTCATCATAGGAGAAATGTCCCTCAAATTGAATCACATCACGAGGCATTAGGAGCTGTACTACATTGTTCCTTGGTTAACGTGGCAGCTAGATCTCTAAAATAATTGCAGTGTTCCCCTGTGTTCTTGGCAAGGTTGTCTGCAGGGCACTGTTTGACACCTTGTAACAGTCTTCTTATAGCTCCTCACCTAGAGACTCGCAGCTTTTCAACCTTGAAGTCTTATTACAGTAGGGTTCCAAAATTGTGCTCTAGTTGTCATTCTTCTGTTTATTAGCTAGTGTTCACAGAGATAGCCTGATTCTCCACCTTTTTATCTGTGCCACCGTACTCTCATGGGCTTTTGTTTATTTGGTGTGTTAACAGTCAATTACCATCCTTACTGATTCTCAGTGTCCCAGATTTGGCTAATGAGAGCCTCTTCTAGTAGCGCCCAGTTTCTTTTGATGTAGCCCCACCAGTCTTTGTGTTCCTGGCTTTTGGGGATCAGATTGTCTCAGGTCTATGTTGTATGACACTGTGGCTTTTATGGGGCTATTTCTAGAAACTATTTGTTGTCACTGTTTGTAGACCCTGGAGGTAGACAGGGCTAAGAAAAATGTTTAAAAGGAATCCTGAGTTCATCTTATTTCTGATTCAAATTTAACATTACAATTTCTCCCCTTTGAGCTTGATAATCTCGATATTGAAAAATCTAAGGGATCTTGCTAACATAATGGCCATCAAATTGAGGTGCACATTGTTACGTAAGTAGGTAAGTATTTTATTCATTCATTATTGAGCATGTCCTCTTTGGTATTATGAGGAATACAGAGTAGAATCAGATGTATATGTTGCTTCAGTAGGTTACAGTCTTATGGAGAAATGAATCTGTTGCTGGAGTTAGAAAAAAGACAGTTTCATAAGGGATGTTGTATTTGCTTGTTTTGTTTGTGAGTGTTTATATGTGTGGTGTGCATACATATGTATGTGTGCTCAGGAGGCCTAAGAAAGGTGTTGGGTGTCTTTCTTTGTACTCTCTGCCGTGCCTCTTTCAGGCAGGGTCTCTCGATGGGCCTGGAGCCTGTGCCTTTTGGGCTAGGTTATGCTGTGATTAAAAACACATGCAGGACACACCAAGATTTTACATGGTTGCTGGAATATGAGCTCCTAACTTCATGCTTGCACAATAAGACTGAGCCATCCCTCCGGCTCCATTGTAAAAGCTATTCTTTGAGGCTTGGAGTAAGGTGGACATGGACATAGATGTGTTGGGGCAGGGGCCAACCATAGCAAAGATAATCAGGGGACAATGCCTAAAAGGCTGTTTATCTTTTTTTTTTTTTAATATTTCTTTATTTTTTAAGATTTTATACATTTATTTTATGTGCGTGAGTGTTTTGTCTGTATGAATGTATGTGCATCACATGTATGCCTGGTGTCCATTGAGGGTCAGAAAAAGGCTTCAGATTTCCTGGAATTGGAGTTACAGGTGGTTGTGAACCACTATGTGGGTGCTAGGAACTGAACCCTGGTCCTCTGCATGAGCAGCAGGTGCTCTTAAAACACGGACATGTTTCTCCACCCCCGTTAATTTTTCAGTATGTGTGCATCAGTGCAGGTGCCTGCTGTCTCTCATGTTCTTATGAGACACAGTCTAGTTATGTAGCCTGGGCTGGCCTTGAACATATGACAGTCTTCTGCCTTGGCCTCCCGAGGAGTGTGATTATAGGTATGTGTCATCCATGCCTGGCAAAGGGTGTGTGATTTCTATGAGGAGGGATGAGTAAGTAGTTCCATGGATTGCTTAGGCTAGCTTGAATGAAGCAACTGAGGTATATGAATTTGCAAAGGTAGGTTATAACTAAATCTTAGGTCACAAGTTACAGACTAGTTTACATATAGACAGGAGTCCTACAGACAGTTTTTGATCTGCATAGATTTTTAAGGATTGGGACCTTGCATGTCAAAACACCCATTTCTGGTTTTGTGTGAAGACAGGAGTGTAGCGGTTACAGGCCTTTTAAACCAGAACTTGTGCTTTCCTGCCTACCCTTGCCTATCATGCCCTCTTCATGTTACCTGCTGGTGCAATTGAGCTTGTGGTTCTTGCATGGACAGAAGATGAGTGCAGTGGATGTGGATTATGGAAATTTGAGCAGCATCTGTGCTTTACAAAGATTATTCTGGCAGTTAGTTTGGAGGCTGCATTGAAACGAGAAATTGGAGCAGTTAATAGACTGTTGCATTATTCTAGGGAAGAAATGACAAGCTAGTAACAGATGGTGGAAGAGGAGGAAATGAGTCATTTTAGATATAGAGTGGATAGAGTGTACTTGTGGATGTGAGCATGATGTGCCTATGGACTGACAAAAGAGTATAATTCTTATGTAAAAAGAAAAAGACTTAGTCTTCTGTGTATGAGTGTAGAAGGGCACATCCACCATGTGCCTGGAACCAGAGAACAACCTCCAAAGGGTGTTCTCTCCGGCTTCATTAGAGCAGAGTCAAGCTGATTCTCCTGCCTCTCTCTGCCTCCCATCTCACCATGGGAGAGATGGAATGAATTACACAGAAGATAGCCAGCTTTTTTTTTTTTTTTAAACATGGTTTCGAGGATTGAACTCAGGTCCTTTGGGGTCAAATGGCAAGTGCAAGTGCTTTTTACTGACTGAGCCAGACCTGTAAGTTCTTAAACTTTAAAACACAAAGTCCTGAGGTTGAAGGTTTAGCTCAGTAGTAATGCCAGCTCTTGCCTCAATGTCCAGGGCTCTGAATTTGGTTGTCAGTACTTCAGACAAAATGAAAACAGTTTAAAAATGCTTTTTTACAGCTAAGATACTTATATTCACTAACCACATTTCTTGAAATTGGCTGCTACTCAACATGATAAAGATCACTTCTACCCTGTCTCAAAAAACAAAACAAAACAAAAAGCCCTGGAAGAGTTACTACCATCAGCCAGTTCCTCCAAAGGTATTTATAGGATTTCTAGGTTAGCTTTGTCTCTTTCAGTCATGTGTTCATGTAACTCTGCCCATAATTATGTTTGTGAAGTTCTCCTATTTTGCCCCTCTGTATTTTCTGTTTCTAGTTCATTGCTCTTTTTATTAGGTCTATTGAACTGTTGAGTACTTGGCTGCTGTTGATAATTAATGGAATTGCTTCCAATTTTTGGCTAATCCTGTGGGTAACACTTCTAAGTAGAAAGAATCCCATTTTTCTGTTGGGTATACAGCTCTGAGATAGAAAAGTTGGATTGTGGGTAAGCATAGGGAACTTAGGCAGCTCAGGTGTCCTCTGAGTGGATTGCAGGTAGTAGTCCAGTTTAAGCTTCTATGCTAAGGTAGAGTTTGACTGTAATCCATTACCTGATGGCTGGCCCTTGTCAGTCAGCTTAATAGGTGTGTGCTGGTATCTTTACTATAGCTTTTATTTGCTTTTTGTTTAATTAGCTTAGTAGAGTTGATGTTCAGTTAAATGCACTACTTATTTTAAGTGCAGTGTTTGAGTTGCCAGAAATATATATGCTCATATAACCACCTCCATAATCAACATATGGTTCATTTCTGTGCTTTCAAAAACCTTCCTCACTTTCCTTTGCAGTCATTCACTTTCTCCCACCCCAATCCCCAGTGTCCTGCTTTCTGTAACTGTTGGTTAGTTCGGTGTGTTCTGGAATTTCACATAGTTAGAGTCCTTGTATACCCTGTTATGTTTGGTTTGTTGTGCTCAGCATGGTTTTAAGACTCAGTCCTTTAAAAAGAGATTTTGTATGTGTGTGTTGTTGATGTTTGTGTGAATATATGCATGTGTACAGGTGTGTCCCTGGAGGCCAGAAAGAGGGGGTTTGATCTCTCCGCATTGGAGTTACAGACATTTACGGGTTACCTAGTTTTTTATGTGGGTGCTGGAATTAGAACAGTGGGCCTCATGATTGTGCAGCAAGTGCATATTTCTCTGCTGAGAACCATCTCTCCATCCTCAAGAATTGTTCTTGTTCTAGTCTTTTTTATTGCTAGGTTGTTGGATTTTTAGAAATAGAGTTAGTGAACACTTACGTTGACTTTTTTTGTTTGGGGGGGGGGTGTTTCTTTTCAGGTGGATATACTAAGAGTGGAATTATTGGCACAGTGCAAATTCAAAGACCTAAAAACCCCTTTTCTGCACTCTTAAGAGTTGTGACACTGATCCTACATCAGCAGTTCTCCAGTTCTTTGCATATTCCTACTGGACATCCTGTAGTTCAGTTCCCGTGCTACCTAGAGTTTGTGCTAGATCCCAGCTTGTTCCTACTTCAGGCAGCAGTTACTAGTCCTCTGCTGTGACCTACTTAAACCTTGGGAGTTCCCACAACCCTCTTCCTCATGTTTAGTAATGTGCTATAGTGGCGTAGAGAATTCGGGGAAACTTTCCTTAGGGTTACTAGTTTTATGAAAGTATATTATAAGATTTGTTTATTTTTCTTTTCCAAGTATTGAGTGTTTTGCCTGCATGTATGTGTAGTGCCTGAAGTGGCCAGAAGCGGACATTAGATCCCCCGGGACTGGCGTTAAGAGACAGTAGTAAGCTGCCATGTAGGTGCTGGGAATTGAAGCCAGTGCCCTTAACCACTGAACCATGGCTTTAGCCCATGAACAGATGTGATAAAGAATACAAATGAATCATCAGATCAAGATGTGATCAAGTTGCCAGAGGTGGTTGTTCTGGTGACTCCCCTACCCCAGCCTAAAGTTACCTTACTCACACAAGCTCAGGTACAGTTGAAAGGGCTGATTATAGACAGTAAGTGGTTGTCAGTTCACCCCTTACACTCAAGGAGTTCCAAGTTTTGGAAGCCATTGTTCTGGAAGGGTACAGCGGGTACAGCAGAGAATCAGGAATGAAATGTGCATGTACTGTACCACAAGGTGCACATGTAGCTAGAAAAATAAACCTTGGATCTTCTCCAAAGCAGTATGATACGCTTTTTTTCCCCCTCTGGCAATATATGAAAGTTTCATTTGCTTTATATGCTTGTGAGCATTTGTTGTTGTCCTCTTTAATTTTGGTTTAACCTTGTGGTTTCACCTACTGAGTAACTACTGATGCTACTCAGTTGTGTCCTGTGAGAGATGTGCCACTTTATATCTTTAATCCTAGTGCTTGGCTGGTAGAGGCAGGTGGATCTCTGAGTTCCAGGACAGCCTGGGCTATGTAGTGAAACTGTGTCTTGCAGAACAGCCCAAAACTTGAGTGTGTGAAAGGACAAAATTCCACCAGACTAACTGAGAGATCTTGATTGGTTTTATTTTATGTGTCTAGGATCAGGCTTTACTTCATTGCACACACTGCATACATTGCGCCCTCAGTACTTTCATAGTATTGAGTGAACAAGGGGAGGAGGTTTGTTTCATGGTGAGAAGGCTGAAGCAGTTGGTCCTGTCAGAGTTGCTTCCTTGTGAGCAGGGAGGTAAATAATAGAGAAACAACTGACGTGTTAATACCAGGCCACTTCAGGTTACATTAGGGATAGAGGACTAAAGATTGGACCAGAGGGATCTTCTTTGTCATGCCAGTTGGCCTATTGGAAAGCTTGCCGGTTGCTCTCCCCAAAACCTGGGAAGGTACGATAACTTAATTTGGTGAGATGGAACGTTAGCATGGGCAATTCCATATTGATTTTTAGCCTGATCTGGTGTGGCCCAGTGCAAGAGTTTAATTCCAAACAGTAACTTCCTCTACTATTTACTTAAACTTAATTTAGATTTTCTTTTACAGAAGTATCCCTTTGTATTTTATGCTTTCAGCATGCTGTGGTGCTTTCTGAATTGTGGTAGCCCATACTCTTTCTAAGCAAGTGGTCATTGAAGTAAAGTAGAACTGCCTAAGTCAGAATCTATACAGTAGTCCATGATAGGAATGTATTACTTTTGGCTAAGTCAGTCATGACCCACTTGTAGCAATGACAATAAGTAATAATTAGTCCTATAGTGTTTTTTTAATGTAATTTATTTATGTTTATATCAATCACAGGTTAGGTGTCCTATAGTGTTTTTTAAACTCTCTTTAATTATTTAATGTGTATGTATGTGTGCCTGAGTGTATGGATGTGCCCCATGAGCATGCAGTGCTGAAGAGGACCAGAATGGGGCATGAGTCTAGAATCATAAGGTACTTCTGAGCCACTCAGTGTGGGTGCTGGGAACCGAATCTGGTTTCTTTGCAAGAGCAGCAGGCTCACTTCCCACCGAGTGTCTCTCCAGTTATTATAGTTTGCTTTTAAGTATTTTTCTTTTTCTTGGTTCACAAATGTAATGACCCTTACTACTGTTGGTAACAGTTAACCTGTGGTGTAATGTATGCTAAAAAGACTTGCCTGATTACAATGACATATCATGTAACGAGGATAAAACCTCAGTGGGAGAAAGAAACTATGGTCACCCGTGAGATGAAGTCAGTGAAGTTAGAGCCCAGACAGGGCTAGTTGTTAGACAGGGCCAGCTTGTTTAATGTGTGTTTGTGTACACTACTGCTCTGTCAGTAGTACTCTTGTGTCTTAGATGATAAGTGTCCTCTTTCTCTGAGGACACCGCCTTATTTGGCATCTGTGGTTGGTAGCCTCGTTGCCTTCTGTAAAGATGTAGGTCTTGTTGCTCTGTGTAGGTTCCACGGGGGTCTCTGGAAAGTCCTGACTTTTTTGTTCTGTTTGCCGTGCTGCTTGCGTTCCTTCCCACCTTCTTCCCTCTCTCTTTCTCTCCCTCCCTCAATTCCTTCCTTTTTTTTTTTTTTTGAGACAGTTTCTTTACGTAACCTTGCCTGAAAACTTACTCTGTAGAGCAGGCTGGCCTCCAATTCACATCTGTCTTCCTAAATGCTGGGATTGAATGCATGTGCCGCCACCACTCAGCTCTGTTGTGCTTTCTTTTGTAGTCTTCTTACAGTTTGTATTCCTTCAGTCTCGTCCTGCTTTCTTCTATTCTACTATCTGCAATTCTAGTGTAGATGAAATGTTTTAGACTCTTTAGTTTTAAACATTGTCAGCAAATTAATGACTCCATAGGAAGGTAAATTAAGCTTTAAGAATGTTTCAGCTGCAGAATACCAGATCTTTACAGCCTGGAATTATAAAATTTATTTTTAAATTAATTAATTAACTTTTTGGAGACAGAGCATCATTTACCTGAGCTGGCTGTTATTATCTTGCCGTCTCTTCTTCATGCCAGGATCGCTGGTGTGTGACACTACACCTAGTTACCTATGTTTGTTTGGACTAAATAGTAAAGGTTTGTGAGGATTTTCTAGATGAAAGTCATAGAAAATGTCAAACCATTTAAAGCCCAGAAAGGGCATCTGTAATTTGAGAAGAAAGCTGACCGGGCTTCCAGGCTAGGGCGCGGCATCTCCAGCAGCTTGTCTTCTCTGTTGTCCAGCTTGGAGGGGAAGAGCTTTCCCATCCAGCTCCCACACAGGTCTTCTGGTTCCACCTTGGATAGTTGTGAGCACACTGAAGCAGTCACTGTGACTGGGTGATGCGACAGAAAACTGGTCAGCTTTTTACTTTACCTGTAGGCTTTTTACATTTTTTAATGTGCATTATTATTTTGTGTGTCTTGTCTGTTAGATCCTCAGGAACTGGAATTACAGACAGTTGTGATCTGCCATGGGGGTGCTGGGATTTGAGGCCTTGTCCTCTGGAAGAACAGCCACTGCTCTTACCTGATAAGCCATCTCTCCAGGTCCATCCTGTAGACTTCTAGAGTCAACTTGCTGATTATTTGCTCACTCAGTTGGTATTTATTGAGCTTTTGTTACATTCAAGTACTATAAGGACCTGAGAACACTAGGCTATAAATTGGTTTATTGTTGGGGACTGGAGAGATGGCTCAGTGGTTAAGAGCACTGTTTGCTGTTTGAGAGGTCCTGAGTTCAATTCCCAGCAATCACATGGTTACTCACAACCATCTGTACTGGGATATGATGCCCTCTTCTGGCATGCAGGTGTACCTGCAGGTAGAGCACTCAAACACATGCAATAAATGAATGAATGAATAAATGAATAAATCTAGCACTTGGGGAGGTAAAGGCAGGCTAATCTCTGTGAGTTTGAGGCCAGCCTGGTCTACAAAGCAAGCCCAGGAGAGCCCAGGCTATACAAAGTAACCATGTCTCAAAAAAAACAAAAACAAAATTGGTTTATAGTCTTGACAATTGCTTGTAATCTCTTATTTCTTGTAATACAACACCTGGATACAACAAGTAAGTATAGTTTTTGAGGAGAAAATTAATAGCTTTTAGTATTTTCCTGTTATATTTAAACCAATTTTTGCCTTTTTTATTTGAATTTTTTTCCTCCTAAGACAGGGTTTCTTTGTATAGCTCTGGCTGTCCTGGAACTCGCTCTGTAGACCAGGTTGACCTCGAACTCAGATTCATTTGTCTCTGCCTCCCGAGTGCTGGCATTCAAAGTGTTGCCACCACACCTGGCTCTCTGAAGTTTACATAGTCTCATTGCCTCCTCTGTGTGAGAACAGTGTGGCAGTGCATCCAGTCATGTGCATACCTGCAAACTCATTATTAGCCTTTAGGTTGATATTACCATTATCTGCTGTTAAGATTAGTGTTTTGAATGTCTGCATACTTAGAACTGAAGTCTAGAGATGTAGGAGACCTGGCTGGAAAAGCAGTGTAAAAACATAGAGCATGCAATGAAATCCCTGCTTTCAGGTAGTGAGAACTTGCCTTACCTGGTTAGCTGATGGAAACAGTGTAGAGGGACTCAAAAAGAACAGCAGGAATCTCTTACTGAGGCCAGTCTGAAAGAAGTTGTTCTGGGTGCCTGGTGGGCAGGACAACAAAATAGCTTTCTTATGTAAAATCAAGATCAGTTTAAGGTGTGGAAACAGTAGCCATATGGGAAAGAAAAGTGAAGATAACTATAAAATGACAGGACTATTGTGAGATGGCACAGGGAGCAAAGCCGCCTCTTGCCCAGCTGGATTCCATGCTAGGACCCACACGGTGGAGAGAACCACTTCCTTAGGTTGTTCTGCCTTCCTGCATAGTTGTCACTCTCTGCCCACGTAATGCTCGCGTGCACAAAATCAATCAATGCAAATGTAATACAGAATTTAAACTACAGGCTAGTAAAACGTGCCCCACTGGTAACCAAGCTTGTGATTCTTCTCTTCCTTGTTCTTGAAGAAGCAGGATTTTTACCAGCACTGCTTTCTAAGTCTATTGTCTGAAAATGTCAGCATCCAGGCCCTGCCATTGGGGTGTGTGCTTATTTGGGGGATGGACTGGGTAACTTCTGAAAGTTATTAATGTTAGAGATAGCAGAGGCTTCCCCTGGGGTTACTAGCAGAATCCATTTTCTTTTTGTTTTTAGTTTTGATTGTCTTTTTGTTTTTGTCTTTGTCTAGCCCAGGCTGTGTGGGAACGTAAAATAGCACCCAGGTTGTCCTCAAACATGCTGTGTAGTCCAGGTTGGTCTGGAAAGTGTGGTGCTGCTTCTTTCTGAATGCTGGGGTTGCAGGTGTGAGCCCCTTTCTTTTTTAAGCACTAATTCACAGTTTGCAGAATCAGGAATCATGTTAGATGGTGAAAGCATGGGGCAATTTTGCAGTGGATTTACAAAAGATTTTTCAGATACCAACTAATGTTAGAAGTATAGGAAAGGGGGCTATGCATGGGATGCAAAAAACCTAACCTGTGATTGATATAAAAATAAATAAATTTATTATAAATTAAAAAAAAAGAAGTATAGGAGATAGTGAGATGGAGTTTGTGTACAACATTTTGCACTGTAGGGGTTAGCCACATTTCTCCCTTCAGTAAACTGAAAAATTATATAGCTTTAATTGTTGAAACAATTTCTGGTATCAGAATGTTTGGTCTGTGGTTTCTTACAATGCTTGCTGAAGCATGTAGTATACTGCTTCAAATATACTACAGCAAATATTTTTTAATCAAAAATCAAAAAGTTAATTGTTCTCAAGCCATCTTCCTGAAATAGTTATCTGTTCCTAGGAAAAATAAGAATATTTGTCATATGGGGAAAAAGCTTTTACTTCCCATATGTTCTGTTGTTCTATATAAAACATGATAAAATTTGCACTCTGTTGCATGAAAACTTGCTATACTAGAAGATAGTAGAATTTTATACACACATTTCCAAAGACGATTGAAGCTTTTTGGCTTGAGGTAGAAGGACCTGGAATGGATGAAGCTTGCACCTGTGCCTGAGGTGGTATACTAATCCATTTTCTGTTGTTGTGACAAAGATACCTAACGCCAGGTGCTTGCAAAGAAGAGAGGTGACTGTCGATAACAGTGATGGAGGCTGACAGGATCTGCTGCTCCATCTGTTTGGTTTCTGATGAGGATCTTGTGACAGTGACAGATGTGCTTATAATGGTAAGAGTACATTCAGAAGAGATCACACAGAGACTAGGATAATACCCTGTCTTGGGAACCGAGACCCCGTGAACTACCTTATTCTCAATGTGACAGTGTTTCCATGAGTTAACCATCTTCTACACCCCACTTAAAGGTTCACCATCTCATAGTGCTGCCAGGCTGGTCAGCAATTCTTCAGCATGCAGGAACCCTGAGGGCACTAACTCATGGAGCCATAGCCAATAGGAAGGCAGATGATGAGGGCTTATCTCTGCTGCTTGTCCTATCAGTTGGAAATCCTCCCTGTGTAGTGTGTGGTAGAGCGTGGGTTGCCACAGTAAAGTACAGTGAAGTACAGTTCCTCTTAGATGGAAGGTCACTGGCTTTCTGACTAGAGCTCAGCTACCTGGTAGCCATAGGTGTGGAAGCTACAGTAGTATCTTTGCCAACTAAGAATATAGCTAAACTAATGGCTCTTTTAGCCCCTCTGCTTCATTAAAGGTCAGGGGACCAGTGGTTGTAATCAGATCTCCTAGTAAGGATGGAAAGGCCAGTGTTTTATATGACGATGTTCTCTGGACATTGGATCCAGAAACCTGGATGCTGTGTTCTCAATTGTATGTGGCTGACTGAAAGAGTAAACTCAAAATAATTGCATCTTACTCTGTGTATTAAAATGGAACCTTAACTCTTAAGTCCTGAGTTACTGCCTTTATTCACATAAAGCTCCTTGAATTCCTTCAGTGTGTTGGAATTGTTCTGAATGTCTACCTAGGTCATGAATGGGCTCCTGCTGGATGGTCCTATGTGGCAGAAACATCATGCTTCTGTGGGTCATCTGTAATGTGTTGCTTGGTCCTTGTTGCTGGGGATTTTGCTTGCCATTATGAATGGTGATCAGATCTGATGGATATCGTTGTGCTCCTAGATAATGTCTTTGTTTTTCCCTCTTAAAATAATATCTTACTTATAAATTGATGAGTCAGTGATACATGTGCTTTTCAAACTTTGAATCCATGTTGTGCAGTTGCACCTAAGAGGTTACGTCAGTTACCCTGGTATACTCCATTAGGACTGAGAAACGAGCAACAGGTTGATGAAGTTTGAATTAACCAGGAGAATGTGCCACTTTGGAGAGTTTAATATTAAACAGAATGATAGGCAGTGTAAATAAAAAAAGGAAGCAGGGAGGGCCTTGCTGAGACTGAAGCATCAACCAAGGACCATGCATGGACTGGACGTAGGCCCCCTACACAGATGTAGCAGACGGGCAGCTTAGGCTGTGTGTCCTCTAGTGAGTGAAGTGGGGCTGCATCAGACAAGGACTCACTGCCAGCTCTCTGATCACTTCCCCCTGGGGGGAACTGCCTTGCCAGGCCACAGGGGAAGAGGACATGCTCAGTCCTGATGCAACTTGATGAGCTGGGGTGGATGGGAAAGGGAGCTCTCTTCACTGAGGAAGATGTGAGGGAGGGAAAAAAAAAGATGGGACTGGGAGGGGAGGAGGGAGGGGCTACAGCCAGGATGCACAGTGAATAGAAAATAAATTAATTAATAAAGGGGGAGCAGGGGTTTTGGAGTCAGGGAGAATTCTAGTTTTTCTTTCTCCCCTCCCCTCCCTTTCCCTCCTGAGTTTGAGTGTCTTATCCTGGGTCATCACTCAAGATGAAGTAATTGAACATTAAAGAACTGAGAGAATAGTATGTAAGAATAAGTTTGGCTCTAGCTTTGAGTTCTAATTTATCAAGTTTCTATCATTGTTTGGCCTTGTTTGAATCTCTGAAATTCAGCAAATAATAAATTTCCATTTTCCTTATTTTGTTCCTTTTTTTTTCTTCCTCTTGTTTTCTTCTTGTCATTTTTTTCCCCTTTATTGTATATCTCAGCTTGAAAATACTGGTGTAATATCAGTGACAAGTAAATATGCAATTCTAAAGTACAATTGCTAAGAATGGAATAGGAACTCATGGTCACGTGACACATGTTTATTATCCAATTCTTTCTTAAGTGTCATTCTGTTGGAAAGATTGTTGTTACACATGAAGGTATGGGTCAGTGTTGTGTTGTTTTTTGTTTTGTTTCGTTTTAGGTGTGGAAAATGCAATTAAATTGTGAATTAACTTTAGAGTTATCACACTATGATGTGACTGGTAGTCAGAAGACAGCTTTGGGGAGTGGGTTCTCTCCTTCTGTTGTGGGACCTGGGTGTTAACAAGGCTTTATCTTAAAAATAAGAGTTGTTTTGTTGATGTTTGCTGTGTCTTCCAGGTCACTGTTTAACATTAGAAACCTAGGTTCTAAGTCTTCTGAGACATGGAAAAGCGTCGTGGTCTGTTGCCATTACAGACACTGTTCTTTATTGACAAGTGACAGGACAGGCAATTAGACACAGTAGCTTGGTTCCTAATTTGATTAATTTTATTGCTTGTTCTGTTTATCTTGAGATGAGTGCAGTCTTACAGGAAAATTTGAGTGGGTCCTGCTGGCTCTTAAACCTAGGTTTAGAGAGCTGACTGCCGGCTGGAGATTTTTAGTGGAGAGCATGTTAATGCCCAGTGCCCTTTACTCCTGTGTTAGCTGTCCCCATTACATTACCAAGACAGCTTTGTTTTCCATCTCATAAGGAGGGCATAATGGGAATCTTATGGGGGAAGAAAAGGACTTGGACTATGAGTGTTGATAAGTACTGTCTCCTCATCCACTGAAGTTTGCAGTGTTTAAACCAAAAATAAAAGAATGGTTTGTAGTTCCCTGAAATAGCCCTTTTGCTTTTCCTCAAATTGTGCTTTTTCTCTAGCTGCCAGGACTCATTTCTCTCTCATTTTCTCTGTTTTCAAGTGTGCACCACTACACACAGCTTTTTTTTTTTTTTAACCTGGGGCTCTGAGCACAGGTCTTTTTTCTTGTGCAGTAGGCGTTTTCCCCTCTTGAGCCCTCTTACCCCTGCCCCTGATTATTACATTTACATTTTGTAATTTCTTGCTTAACAGAATTAAATGATCTGAGCACTCATGTTTATTGAGCTTTAACGTAATTTATAATAATCTGTTAAAGACGTCTATGGTTACCATTTTGTTTGTTTTTTAATAGACTTTTCATCTTGTGTGTTTAATAGTGTGCCCCATCTCCTACTTGTTGGGCTAAGAACCCATGGCCCATTAAAAAAAAGATTAATTATTTAAAATCATGTGTGCGTGTTTCTACGTGGGGGGTTATGTGCACAAAACGTGCCAGTGCCTGTGGAGGCCAGAGGTGTCAGGTCCCTCTAGAACTGGAGTTAACTGGTGATTATGGGCTACCCAGTATGGGTGCTGGAATCACACTCAGGTCCTCTGGAAGAGCAGTTAGTGCTCTTACCTACTGAGCCTTCTCTGCAGCCTCATATTTAAGAGTGAATAGCCAGATGGCTTTTGCCCTTACTGTGCTATTTTTTAGTTTTTCAGATTTGCTTATTCTCCTTATTCTGTTTGAAATTCATCTTTTCTCCTGGCTGCCCCCTACTCATCACTTTAGCTTTAGTTGCCTCCTCCTTTGGATAGGTTGTCTGTTTGTGGTATATGTGGTGTGTTTAAATGTTGTCCAGATAGCTTTGTGTCTAGGGGAAAGTCTTGCTTTGTATTTTTTCTATGCAGATAGATATAAGTTCAGATGTATATTTATTGAATGAGATGGAGTTGAAGATACTCAACTTGGCCATCTAAAGCATCATGATAGGACTTAGATGAAGGTAATCATTTGATTTGATGGGAAGTGGTTTAAAGAAAAATACTTGAGAGGGAATTACAGGAAACGAGTAATAATGCAGATTTCTAAGTCAGGAAACATTAGAGAGATGACAGAATATACCTCTGTGTGCTGCTTTAAAAGAATTGCCTCTTTGAGAAGGAATCAGGGCAAGAGATTCAAAGCAATCCCATCTAGAAATAGACCAGCGGCAGCCTTTGTGAGACTCTGGAAGCTGGGCAGTGAGAAGACAAGGTGGCAGCAACTACTTTTTCATTTGATTTGTGGTTCCTATGGTAATAGAAAGAAAACCTAGGACATTTCTCTGTTACCCCCTTTAATAAACTTTCAGCTTTTGAAAAATGCCAAAAAGCTATTATTCTTGTCTTTTCTTGACTTGAAGTATTTCCCAGCTGGTGATGAATGTGGCAGAAACAGTAAGCACAGTTGGATTCCTTGGGCAGTGTTTTATTTGACTGTAGAGTTGAAAAAGTATTTATCCTGACTGTATATTTGCCCTTAATACTAGAACCTAGTATGAATAATTTCATGTTTTCTATGAATATGAATAATCTTAAATTAGAATAAATAGGAAATTGCAGCAAATGTATATTGAAGATTTTATGGTCTCTGAGATGGTCCTTGTGAGAGTCTTTGGGGTTTGAAGCTGAGGTTGCAAGAAGAAAGGCTTGCTTGGTATTGTGGCTTGGTGACTAAATAGGTTGATACATATTTGTTAAGATTGGTAAATATTCTATTCAGGGCAAATTCCTCAGACTTATTATAACAGTAGATAAAGATATTTCACCACTACCTTAAAAATATACAAGAAGTAAGGGAGGAGTAGTCACATTGTAAACATAGCTGACAAGAAGATAGTTTTCATTATTAAAGAAAAAAATGACAATTTAGTCAGTGGTGGTGGTGCACACCTTTAATCCCAGCACTTGGGAGGCAGAGGCAGGTGCATCTCTGAGTTTGAGGCTAGGCTGGTCTACAAAGTCAGTTCCAGGACAGCCAGGGCTATACAGAAAAACCCTGTCTTGAAAAACAAAACAAGCAAACAAATGACAACTCGAGTTTCCAACCCAAGTCCTGAAATTTAAATTAGAAGCTTCACGAATCAATTACTGTTAAGGTCCTAGTTGCATTTTATTTGATGTTCTTAGATTAATGAGTACAGAACTTTTGTTTTTGCCTATTTACAAGTTGGACCCATGTCTTTCTGTTTTGTTTTTGTTTGTTTGTTTTGTTTTGTTTTAGACAAAAGGACCTGTGCTTAGGACAGTATGTGTGGACTTCCTATTACAAGATGCATGGATTTCCTACAGTAACCTTTTCTGTTGAGTAAAGACATTTCGGCAGTGTGTCTGGTTAGCTATCTGCGGATGACTGAGCAAGGGGATGGGGCACTCCTAACACCTTTTAACTATCGTTGTCTTAGTCTCATCTTGACCTGGAAGATTGTAGGCCTGCTGAGCTGAAAGTTGAGATTTCTGACTGAGAAGTTTTGGCAGTTGCTTTACAGTGGCAGGTGTCTGGGAACCCACTGTCTTCACAGTCCCTGTTTTCAAGCAGATGTGTCAGCTCTGGGGCTGGCATTCTTATGTAGGATTAGTGGGATCAGCCCCAGCTCAGACCCAGCTCTGTGTGGTTTTTAGACAAGAAATTGCATCTCTTATTCTGAATATTGGAAAGTAATGTGTGTAAAGATGGAAATGGTGATGAATTATGCTTAGCATGGCAAGGCATAGTCACCTCTTAGGAAACACTGCCATTTTTTAGTGTCTATCTACTGCGGGTGTTAGGAACATAAACTTTTGAAATTAAACCATCAGTGAGTCCTTTTCTGTTTTTGTTGTTGTTCTCCCCCGACCTCCCAAAAGAGTAGGACATGCTGGCAAACATGTAGTCCTAGCACTGGGGAGGCTCAGGTTAGAGGATCATGAGTTTGAGGCCAACCTAGTGAGAATCTGTCTCAAAAAACCAACAGGGCAAGTTTTGCTTAGGATCTGACTGATTTTGTGACTCAGCAAACTAAACAGTCTAGAAAGAAACTTAAAGTTGTGGCTAGGGATTCTACTTGTAGTCTTTGGTTCAATTTCCAGGACTGCCAAGAGGAAAAACAACAACAAAAACGCCGAGAGAAGCCTAAATGGAACTATTGAGGATATTGGGAGTTTATTTAACTTAAATAATCCATGTAATGAACATGTGATGTGAGTCTTTTCTCTGACCACATACTGACACAGTTTGATAGAACTACTATCCCAGTTAGTGTTTGTAACAGGACCTCCGGGTAGAGAAATCACTGTGGTTAGAATCATCTGGCATTCCTGTGGATCTTAGACAAGCCAGTGTTTTAACAGAACATCTGTAGACCAAGATAGTATCTGCCCTTCAGGAGTTACTATGAGAGTTTACCGTGACAGTTGTTATAATAGGAACCTCTCAGAGGAGCTCAACAAATGACAGCTGCTTTCATTGTATTTTACAAAAGTGCTCAGGTCTTTCTGTGGTTACTTTTGTATGTTGCAAAACTATTGAACGACAGACTGTCCTGGAGAATCAAATGCTTTACCACTGTCCATGCTGAGCCTTTAATAAACACTCAGGTTGGAAATGTGTGATGTTTTTCATTGGTTAGAGAGTTGTGCCATTACTTATCCAATTTACTTTCTCTGATTTTGTGTCCTGGAATTACATGCTTCTTCCAAATAACCTCAATATTCTTTACATCATGAGTGAAGCAGGGCATGCTGGGTAGGAGCCGAGGTCTATCTGAGTTTGAGCAAAGCTCTTTGTTTATAATACACCTGTATTGATTGTAGCGCATTTCCTAGTGTAAACTGAGGAGCTGGGGAAACAAACACATGGCTTGAGTCTAGGATTTATGGAGTATTTCAGTAGAACTCAAGCACCCACCTTCAGGGTTTGTTTGTTAAAATTTTTTTTAAATGTGATTATTGGGGTTTTTTGCCTCTGTAAACTAATTGATGTTAGAATAAAAATATTTATTAAATGCCAGGGTCTGATGGTTACTATCTATTAACTGTAATATGTGCTCATTTTTATGTTACATTTAAAAACATTCCTTTGAAAGTAAGAAATTGTTTTTTGTTTTTTTTTTAAGGGTGGAATGGAGTCAATGAATTAAGCTTATAATTCTTTTTGTTTTATTTTGTTTTGTTTGTTTGCTTTTTTTGAGACAAGGTTTCTCTGTGTAGCCCTGGCTGTCCTAGAATTCACTGTGTAGACCAGGCTGGCCTTGAAGTCACAGAGATCTACCTGTCTTTGCCTTCTGAGTGCTGGTATCAAAGGTGTATGCCACCACTGCCTGGCAGGTATTTAGTCTTCTCACCAAGTTTGTACATAAAGTCCAGAATGAAAAGTTACAGGGCACAGTACTCTCAAGTTTTTCCTCTGAGAATGCAATGTTGATGACAGTGAAAACAAAGTGTGTTTCAAGCACTTAATTACCTGTATCTATCACATATCTCTCCTTTTCTTTATTTGCCTCGTTCTCCTAAGTCTCCTGCAATTTTACTTTAGAGAAATGCAAAACTATTCACGTAATGTATGTTGGGTCACCAAAGCTTTTCAGTAGAGAAGGCATCCTGGTCTTACCAAAAGAATGGGGGATTTGGTAGCCAACAGCCTGAAGCTTAACTATGCTGTGTGTCCTTGTGCAAAGTATTCAACAACTGAGTTTCACTGTTTTTTTATAGTATGGTATGGGGGTTAGGGGATACATTCAGAAGGCCTGCTACAGTAGTTTCCTACGCAACGGAGCCTGTGTGAGATAGACTCCAATCCCTTAACTCTTGTGGAATTGTTACACTCTTTCAAGTGCTCTTGCTTTACACTCAGTTCCGTCTAGTGGGTTGTCATTTAAGCATTCTCTCCCTCTTGATTCTGTTTACTATATCCTGTGAAATGAGTGGTTGGCAGCACACAATCCCTGTCCATAAGACAGAGAGGGGCCTGCTCCCCAGGGTTCAGGAAACAGAGGCCCATCCCTGCCCTCTAAACTGCATGGGTGCTCCCCTGCCCCGACTAACACTCAAGCTGCCTGTGTGAAGGAGTGACTTGTTGCGGCCTCTAACTGCTTCTTCTCTTCCTTCCTTTTTGTCATCCTGCAGTGTTCTGTGCCAAGGTCTTTGTGGCTAGGCTGCGCCAACCTGGTAGAGAGCATGTGCGCACTGAGTTGCCTGCAGAGCATGCCCAGTGTCAGATGTCTCCAGGTGCCTCTCTTCTTTCTTGTTGTAAATGTGTTTTTACGTATGCCATGAACATTTGTTGAAACTTGCAGTAGTGTGTTTAATCCAATGTTAAGTCTGCTAAATGTTCTGTGTAACCCTCTGCTTTCCTCCAGCCTGGATTTCCCCCATGGAGGAGGAGCACTAGGAGGGACCCTTCTGAGCACCCAGGTCTTAAAGGGTCCTTTCTTGCTCCCCTTACCTGTTCCTGCCTTTTAATTCTTACCCCCTCACTTCAAAGTTGTGATTCTCATGTTTAATAGTTAAACCTTTGAAAAACAAAACAAAATACTCGGATATTTCCCATTTGGCTACCTTTAACAGTTTTGAGTTGAGAGGCTTTCATAATTAAAATGATGATTTTTTTCTATTTTGAAACATCTTTTGGCTTACCTTTTCTCCTCCATTCAAAGAAAAAAAGAGTGGGGAGGGAATCAGTTAAGATTAGACTATAAACCTCAAATTGAAGTTTATAAAAGACACAGCTTTATGCTGCTGGGAACCATCAGTTTAAGCCAACTCCAAAAAATGGCCAGATTTGATCCCTGTCCTCAGGGTCCACCCAGTTTTCCAGGCCAAGGCCGGCAGAGAATTCCACAGATAAAAGTAATATTGGGAGGGGGTTTTGGATGGGTGGGGGTGGGGTTGCTCAGAACAAAACTGTCAGCAGGAGTGTAGTTGGTGTTCTTCTTCTGATGGCTTCTGATAAAACCAAGCCCAAAGCCATTATGGCTTTACATGGGAAGCTCTATTTAGAGAGTGTTTAATTAAATGTGTCAGTAGTAGTATCAGCTTTTATTATTGCATAGTTCATACAGGTTGGTATAATTTTCTTTTAAAAGCAGTATTACTTTTCTGGTGTCTTGTTGATACTGCTCAGATCTTAGGAAACAGATTAGAGGTATATTGATGCCATGGGTGATTTCACTGTTCTTTCTCAAGGCTTTCTATTCATGTATACAGTTTTTAAATAGTAGTAGGGGTTTGGAAGAAAGTTTCTTTTCTATTGCTGTTGAGCTCTTTATTTGCTTGTGTGTTGGTCAGCCTCTGAGTAGCACTGGCGTGGTTATTGATTGAAATTGCTTTCTTTAGGAAATTGTGCTGGCACTCCATTAACAGTTAACTGGAGTTTAGATTCGGCACACCGCCCAGTTCTAGGCCTACGAAAGAAGATAGGTCCCAAGTCTGTGATACAGAATTGAGTGTTTGATTCCAGCCGCCTGCCTTGAAGGGCAGACAGTGTTGCAGTGCTCTCTCTGCTTGGTACCAGGGAGTGACCATTTGCATTATAAAAGTCTGTTTCTTCAATGTGTCTTGAGGGCTGCCCTTGATTTGTAGTGGGCTGACCCAGTTTTACCCAGAGCTTGCCAGCTTCAAGTAGGGGAATAATTGTAGTTATGAAGTCTAAGTTGTTAATCTGAGGATTTCTTTCCTGCATTCATTTAAGTAATCAGGCAGCATAAGGCACCAGGCAGTGTGTTGTATGGGCTGTGGGCTCTCTGGAGGTGCTAGTGGGAGAATGGACAGCTTCCTCCTGAAAACAGGGAGATGCCTTCAGAGTTCCTCAGTCACGTCCTCTGAGGAGGAAAGACGAAACGTGGCTTTTATTGGACCTTGTTTCAATGAGTGGGATCAGTGTTGCCTTTAGATGTACATAGGGAGTTTTGATTATTAAGTTTTTACTTTGACTAGCCTAGAATTGAAGGCATGTAGCTTAGTGAAATGAACGAAGGGCTTAGCCGATTGGAGTTACCAAGTCATTATTTTGTTCTGTGTGAAAATGAACCTGGACTATTTCTTCCCTTTCCACTTACTTGTTTTATATAAGTATTATTGTTGGTTGCTTTATTTAAACAAAAAATGTATATGTGGAGTTTAATTCTTTTCAAATTTAATTACTGTTTTGACTTCTGGTGCTGGGATTGAATGTAGGCCTGTGTATTCTAAGTAAGCGTCGTGTCACTGAGCTGCACCCTTGGCCTTTCCTTCTCCTTCTCCTCTATGCCAGGTACCACTGCTTTGCTGCAGTCTCCAGGCAGTGCTGAAGTACCTTTTGACATGTTCCATGTTTGTTTTATTACGAAAATGGCTCTTCTAGACATTCCATGCCTCAGCATCGTTCATTTAAAAAAGACTAGAAGAGGATAGAGCCTTAGTTGATTCGGCTTGGGCTGTAGAGGTCTGAAATTGACACACTGAACCCTATAATGACCTCAGCTTTCAGCCTGTTGTCCTGTGTGGCTGTCTGTGTAGTTTCTGAAAAAGCAGGAGTGAAGATAGTAATTATGTATTTAGATTAATTTAGCTCTTGCAGGTTTTCCAGTGGAGAAGAGTCTTTTACCAGCTGTTTGCTATGTTTCACATCTATTAGTTTATGACAACCCATGAGATGCAGGAGTTACTGTCCCCATTTTCCTCATGTGGCAACTGAGGCAGATGATGCAGCCTCCAGGCTGAGATGATGTGTGCTGACTGGCCCAGGTCTCTGCAGCTGTGGTTGCTGGAGTAGGTGTCTGAGATCCAAGTCTGCCCTGGTGCAGCCTTTCTCGTCCCTACACCGGTTTTTCAGTCCTTCTTTCTGTTGTTTAGCATAGCTTCACTTGTGGAAATTGTTCTAGTGATATGTAATGTGTGGTTTCTTTAGTCATTATTTATCTGAACATAAAAGAAGAAAAGCCTGCTAAATTCAGATATTCCCTTTGCCAAAAATGAACACTACTGAGTCTTAGAGCTAGGAAGCCTGAGTGGATTTCTGAAAATTTAATGCCGTGAGCATGTCCCTGGCAGGCTCTGCATGGGCCTTTCTCCAGTGTGTAGATGAGAGGCACAGACTTGTCTCCTGCTGTCAGGGAACTTTTTGTAGTAAGCAGTACCACGAATGAAAATCCAGACCGAACTGCAAATGAAGTGTCTGTGTGTGTGTGCGCGTGTGCGTGCGCATACATGAACGGAATAAATCCCTGAAGTTAGGTAAACCTACATATGCTTTTAGAATCTTGTTAACCAGTTTAAACCTGGTCTACTCTCCACGTGTTTTATGACAGTTCTGTTGAAATGTCTCAATGTCTCAGAATCCAGCTGAACTGAGCCAAGTATCATTTGCTTCACAAGCCCAGATCTGACAATTGGTTCTTAGATCAGATAATCCAAGAACACCAATTTGCCAGGACTCTGGCATGGGATTAACACTGATGGCTGTATCTTTTATTTTCTACCTTCTGTGTGTTAATGACCTAGGATTTGGTTTTGGTCCTGAGGACTGAACCCCAGGCTTTACGTGCGCAGGCAGGCATGTAAGGCAGGAGAGTCCACTGAGTCATGTCCCTGCCCTCCTTGGATCCTCTGTAGAAATTACCTGGGTTGCTTTTTTGTGTATGAAATTACAGGATTGGATTGACTTGCCAGAGGCTATAAATTTATCTAACAGAACTGGGTTATGAACCTAGATCTGCGCAGCTGCCCAGACTGCAGTGAGAACTGCCTTCTTTAACTTGACAACAGTCATTTTAGAGTTGAAACAAATTCCTTTTGTTTTTAATTGTCAAAACCAAAAAGCTAAAAATGGAGTACAGAGGCTTAGTGCAGTAGACTGACAAGTGATAGTGTTCCTTGGAGGGTAGGAATGATTGTTGGAAACAACAGCAAAGATCATGTGACTCCGCTTTCAGGGCCTTCCTCCTAGCTGCCTTTGTGTTTTGTGGACTCTAAAGAATGCAACTGTGAGGCTGAGGCTGAGTGGAGGGCTGGGAATGCTACATTTCAACAGGATATAGTTGCTGATAGGGTACTGTGTGGGTGGATGGCTTGGTAGCTGGAGTTGATCTCTGAGCTGGCAACCCAGATTCATCTTCTGGCTGCTTGAGCCGGGAGCTCATTCCCCCCTTAAAAAAAGGAAGGTAGTTCTTTACCTTGCAGGGTTTTTACCAACTAGAGGATAATACCGAATGCCACACGTTAAAATAAAGGCCTTCTTGCAAGGGGATGGAAATCCATTTCTTTCTTTGCAGGGAGTTCTCTATTGAAGAAGAGGTCATCTTATTTGTAGTTCTAGGGCATGTTAAAGAAAAGATAGAAGACCAGGCAGGTGAGGTGGCCCTTGTTTTCTGCTCATGTTTAGGGTGTGTGCCTCTGGCTCCACAGTGGCCTCTCCTGAACACCTTTGTCCTTTTTTCTCGTAAACACTGAGGATTTGCTATTTCTAATGATTATTCTGTTGCACTTCAGTTCTAAATATATGAAAGCCTAGGATGACCTTTGGGATTTCTCAGTGTTAGAATCTTTAATGTACATATTTAAAAAACACACACCCTTTCTTTTCTATAGGAAAATTTGCGAAGTACAGCTAGTAGCTGGAGTTGTAGCTTAGTGGAGAACACTAGCCTAGCAAGCCTAGCACAACCTTCAGTTCAATTCCTAGAAGGTCACAACAAAGCAGACACCGTCCGCCTCTCTCTGCCCCTCCAAAATGTGTCAGCTGCCTCATTACCGGCCAGCACCCAGGGGCTTTATGTCATCCTGCAGCTGGGCAGTTTTGATGATAGTGCAGTGTTTTAACTATCCCATGATCCTCAGTTTGATTTTTGGAGTCAGCAGAGGTATAGAAAAGCCTGGGCATGTGTCTCTCCAATTCTTCCTTACCCAGAATACCTCTGGGTTGATCTTTTCTCTGGAGGATTTTATTTGAAAAGTGGTGTGGAACTTTCTTAAACATATGCAGACACGAGAAGCACTCAACTTAATCTCAAGCAGTCTTCAGACCTCCAGGTTTGCTGTTTTCTTGGACATTTTAAAACAAACCTAAGATGTTGTAACTGGAAAAATGTTACTGATTTCTGTCATCATTTAAAGATTTAAAACTACAGTTAAAAATGAAAAGGAACAGTTGGTACTGAAGGCTATAAAATGGCCCAAGTATGTTGGTGTGTGTTCATAATCCCAGTACTCCGGAGACTGAGAAGTATAGAAACCTTAGGAAGGTGTGGAAATCTTGTTTTCCTTTCCTTTTCCCCATTGGTTCGAGGGTTGAAACAAGGGCCCTGTAAGGCTTAGCATGAGCTTCATCCTTGCCTGTGCTCAGGGAAGGGGTCAATAGATAGGGAATTTGGGGCTCGCTTGGACTACCTAGATTTTAACTCAGAAAACCAGAAATAGGGCTGACAAGGCAGCTTTGGGGGTAAAGATGCTTGTTGTCAAGCCTAATGACCAGAGTTCAATTCCCGGGACCCGCATTGTTTTGGAAGGAGAGAATTGACTCCCAAAAGTTGTCCTTTGACCTTTACATGTGTCTCCACTCAAAAAAAAAAAATGTGTAAGTACTAAACAGTTTCCTTGACCTCCAAGTTTTACTGAGGACTTGTCATTTGTCACATGCTGGCTCCCATTTTACTTTCAGGTTAAGTGCAGATGGCCACATTGTGTACACTTTGCAGCTAGCTCTGTGCTATCTCTTCATGTTGTACATGGGGTGATGAGCCAGGAACATTGCATCTTGCTTTTCTTTAGTTACAGCCAACATAGCAAAATACATGGTGGATATGGCTTTTCAGTGTAGTCTTAAGGCAAAGAAATAGGTAAATGGGTTTAAGACTACATTAAAATGTTTTTTTTTTCATTTTTGAATAAAAACTGTGTCATACAACTTATACTATAGCTATTTGTTATTGCTGCTAAAGATACTGATTTCTCCCATTGGTTTAGAATTATTTATTTTGTTTTTGAAATAATATTTTTCCCTGTCAAAATTTAGATAGTAGGTAAGTACAAAGAAAAAAATTAATGATTTATCTATAATATCAACTTCATTTTATTGTTCATCCTGTAATTTTTACCTTGACTTTTATAAAGGCTCAGAAATTCATATTGCATTCTCAATTATAAACTACTTTTAAATATTGTTAATGGAACAATATGGTACATATTAGTGAATGTAAGTCCCTCTATATATTTTGTTAGTTTTTGAGATAGTCTCAGTGAGTATGCAGCCCAGGCTGGATGTGGATTCCTGATCCATTACCTCAGCATCCTGAGTGCTAGGATTACAGGCACGACCCACTAGGCCCATATTTAAATAACTATTTGGCTATATTATCTGAGGGGTTATAATAAGTTAATCAGTCTCTTATCAGTGAATACTGAGGTCGTTAAACTTTAGCATGTATTTATGATTAAGTCTTGATACATTATTCACTGGGAAAAGTTGAGTTTTCCTAAAGTTTATATCAGCAAGTTTAAAGTTCAGCAGAAAAGATGTCTGATTGTAGAGGAGTAATACTCAGTGTGAACTACTAGAAAACCTCGGAACACGTGCACAATACATTTTTAACTACCCTTTGTTGGAGGCTGGAAAGATGGCTCAGTGCATGCTTTTCTAGAGAATCTGAGTTGAGTTCCCAGCACCCAGGGGTAGGTGGTTCACAGCTGTGTGTAACTCCAGTTCAAGGGGATACGACACACAGTTCTGAGTCCTGTGGTTATAGGCACACTTGTGGCATATAGACACAGCATGTTCACATAAAATGGAAAACCCTGAACTCCACTCACCGTTTGTTCTTTTTTCCTTCAACAGCAAATACTTAATGACTCCCCTACTGTGTGCAACGTATTATCATAGGGTCTGAGAAAACAAAAATGTGTGAAACAGAACCACGCTTTATAGTAGTTATTTACTTTGTAGTGCCAGGAAAGGAGCTGAAGCTTCCTGCCTGCCAGCAAGTATTCTCCCACTGAGCTATATTTCCAGCCAGAAACCTACCTTCATTTTAACATAAAAGAAATAAGATGAGGAACACATTAGTGTTCAGTGGGAGCGAGTGCTAAGGAAAATGCAAGCTTTGGGAAACAGCTTCAGGTTTGCATGGGCTGAGGAGAAGACCCCTGAGAAGGTGTTTGAGTGAATGTCTGGAGGAAATAGGTAAGGAGGCTTATAGCATGGGCAAGGGTGAGAGAATACCAGACTGTAGGAACAGGCAGTGTACATCCCAGGTGGGAGCATGTATGGTGGAGAACAGCAGAGGCTGACATCTGCCTGAGTGTGGTGTGAGGGAGTAAGAGGTGAACTGCAGATTGAAGGCGGGGCACATCTTGTCAGCTCTCACTGTACCTCGGCTGCACCAGGTAGGGAATCACTAGAAAATTTATAGCAAGTCGTCTAACATTCCAACAGGCCCATTCTGGCTGCTTTGTCAGAGAGAGATGAAAAGATGGACTCAGGGAGACCAGTTCTAGCATGCCAGTCAGCACTTCTCCAGCGCCACAGAATCAAGGGTAGACAGGAACGAAAGCATGAAGAACCAGTTCACTTTATTGTGGGACTGACAAGTTGGAGCTTTGCAAGGCAGGCAGGGTTTCCCTGTTGCTCTCAAGAAGCAAATATCTCCTGAAAACCTTAGCTTTTACTCTAAGGCTTTCCGCTGATTGCATGAGGCTTCCTTAGATCGTGGAGGGTATAGGGTATACTGGAAGCTTACTGCTTGTCTGTGTTAATCATATCTGAAAAAGTGTTTTCCAGCAGCATCTGGATTAGTGCTTGAGCAAATGGCTGCCATAGCCTAGACAGGAAGCTACATAAAATTGGCAGTTACAAAACCAGCCCTGAGGTCAGGGGTGCCAGGCTGGATTAAGGGATTAAGTGAAGACATAGACAGCCATGATACAATGAAAAGAGAAACGGAGAGTGTAACTTTTGTAGACATGCTGTCAATCTGGTCAAACTCCTGTAGTTTATAACACCCATATTGACAAGAATTTAGAGCTAGTTGGGTGTGGAGCCTGGTTGTCTCTGAAGATGAAGCTGTGCGCACAACAGTGAGACAGTACTTCACGAAGAATCATTCAGAGCACAATCTAGTTCATTGGTGGAAAGTCCGTTCCGTGTGTGGGAAGTGCAGTGAATGTGTACCTGCTTACGTATCTCCAAGCTGTCCCTTTACATCCTCTGCACAACTTTGTGAACCAGGCACCATTAGGTCTGCTTTTGGTCTCTGTTCTTACAGTCACTGCAGCACTTGTCTGTGTTCTAGGTTGGAAACAGGCTTTTCAGAGTCTGAGGTCCCTCATGCATGAGAAGTGTTATTATGTTACTGTCCGGAGCTTGCAGACCCAGCAGTCTGTTCAGAGGCCTTTCTGAGTGTCTGCACTGACGTCCTCCTGGCCACTGCTCCTTCATGGTTTAATTTTTTTTCTTTATAGCACTTAGCAATGTCTGAAATTAGATTGTAGGTTTGTTTTTTCTGTCTCTTGCCGCACCCACCCCACCCGAGTCTAAGTTCTGAGAAAAAACAGGTCATGTTTTCCTGCTCACTGCTTGGTAAACACACTTGTTTCTAAACTGGCAGGTAGTAGGTACTCAGCAATTATTCACAGAAGAGTGGACGCCGTCAGCTGGAAGGAGAGGGAAAGGCTCTGTGGCTGGGCTTTCCCTGGATTGCATAAGCAAGACCACTTAGGACTTGGTTTTCTGAGTTCTGTGATTTTAAGTAGTTCTGTGATTTTGGAAGAAAGTTGATTTTTGCCTTTAAGCCAGCTAGTTGTAAGAAAGAAATCTTTTAGTGTGATAGTGGCGATGCAGTACCTGTAGTCCCAGCACTTGGGAGCAGAGGCTCTCCCAGTGTGAGGTCTACAGAGTGAGTGCCAGGGCAGCCAGGGCTGCACAGAGGACCCCCACCGAAACAAAGTAATCGTTTTTGAATAAGTTCATAACAGAGAATTGGGGTAAAATTGCAAGTGAGAGATAACCCTCAACTTCAGAGGTGACATACTTCATATTTTTGTTCTCATTGTTTTAGTTTTGAATCTGTACTTGTGATTTACATGGCATTGAGACTTTTTATGTGTATAATTTGACACATTCTTCATTTTTCTCTTTATGCCTTGTAAACTTAGCTGTTTTGTTGCTGCTGTTTTGTTTTGAGACAGTCTGTATAGTCCAGGTGTCCTGGACCAGGCAGGCTTCCGGACTCACAGCAGTCCACCAGCCCCTGCCTCCGAGTGTTGAGATTAAAGGTGTGTACCATCAGTCCTGGCCTATTCAGGATGTTTATACTAACCTTTTCCTATAATTTCTCATAACAATTTAAAAGCATCTCAAAATGTGCTACTTATCAAGGCACTCAGAATCTTCACTTTAGGTATTACAAAATGCATTCTTACCCCTGCCCTTGCCCTCATTTGAACTGCTCAGGGGCTAGGTGGGCAGAGCCTGTTACATGGTTCTCATTGCAAGCACATCTCACCAAACCCTCACTAAGGTGGCACATTATTATATTTGAAATTTGGAAAGCCTGTTGCCCTGTGGCATCAAAGTAGACAGACATCATGGCACATGGCAGCTCTTCAGTCCAAACAACTTGAGTATATGTGACATCTTAGAGTATGGAAGAGGATCTGACTGGATACACTTGCCACGAGAAAGAGCCTCAGAGACATTTTTAAGCACACAGCTATGCCAGCGACAGCTCAGGCTTTCTGACTGGGTACCATCTCTAGAGTTTGGTGTTGAGATGATTCAGTTAGAATGGCATCGCTCACAATACTTAAGTTATACACTCTCTCATATATCTTGTACCAGCCTTGGAACCCCTATAGTCCATCATGCTATATATGTCCAGCTAACGTAAAGAACAAGCTGGCAGCCCAGACAGATTGCTTGTAAACATGTACCACCTTATATAAGGAAGCTTTCTTCCCCTTGAAAAAACCAGGTGTCCTTTACTGAAGTCTGTAAAATTGCTTTTATCCTAAGATACTTGTTAGTTGCTTAATTTGAAATAGAGAGCAAAACAAAAATTAAAATCTCTGACCTTTAAAAGAACAGGAATAAAAATTAAGAGTTACAGTGATAGTATCTATGCTGACAGGTAGGAAGGAATCATAATGACCGGAAGAATCAGGGATGCACTCCTTACTATCACCGATGGCCTGGGGCACATATGAACCTAGTGTCCTCAGTCAGCACTAGCTCGAGGTGCTTCTTGGGTGTGTGTGGGTGTGTGGGTACATACATGTGTGCATGTGTACATGCCCATGTTTAAGTCAGAGGACACTCCTGTGGACCTTTGTAAGGGTTCTAAGGATTGAACTCAGCTCATCAGGCTTGCAGAATAAGTGTTGTTACCTGCTGAGCCATCTTGCTGGCCCCAGATGCTTCTTCAGATCATCTGACAGTAATAGTTTAAGGTGGGGGAGGGGTTCCCAGGTAACCAGTTAACTCTCCAACTGGATTTGAGGCTGGCAGTAGAGGAGGGAATTCACTCTGCCCCCTGTAAACCTAGTCAGAAGCCCATGACTGGAGAGGCCCTGGGCCTTAGTGAGGGAAGCCATTGCTGTGGTTTTGCCAACTGGGCATGATGCGCCTTCAGAATAGTTCTGTTTTCTCCATGGATCAGTGCTCTCATCAGATTTAGTCACAGAAGTTTATTTTTTCCCACCAGTGGGCATTGGTAATTACTGCAGAGGCTTACAACTGTTAAATTGCTGAAGATAACTGACTCTTGAAAAGTTGAGCTCCAAATGAGACATCTATATCGTCCCTTCCAGGGCTCAGGGAATATCATAGAAGGTCCTGAAGGAAACTAAGAGATGGGAATAGGGGCAGACTTTGTGGAACACTTTTCTTCAGGGCATGGTATGGCCACCACTAGCTTGAACTGTCAGCATCTCTGATGATCAGTAGGAGACCTGCACAACATTGGGCCTTCAGTATCTGTCAGAAGGAACCAGAGGAGGGACCATGAGGGCCCATTCCTCCCTGCAAATACAGTTAGTGGCTACTGGGGAGAGAGTCATCTTCTTCAGTGTAGCTGCTGGTTAGGTGTCCATGTGCATAAGCAGCCCTAAGTAATCTCTGTGAGTACCAAAAACAAAATGAAAGAAAAAGATGTGAAGGCCGGGAACTAGTTGAGAAGAGGAAGAAGATGGTGAGGCAAGGAAGGACTGTAGGGGTTTAAAAAGAAAAAAAGGGAAAAGAAAACATTGTAGAAAGGATTTAAGTGTGTATGCATACATCTGTCTGAGTGTTCACATGAGTATGGATGTGCTGTGGAAGCCGTGAGTCCATGTTGAGTGTCTTTGCACTCTGTTGAGGCAGGGTCTCTTGTGAATCTGATGCTCCCTAGTTCTGGCTACTCTAGTTACTTCTTAGCCAGGGATTTCCTGTGTCTACTTCCAGAGTGCTGCAATTACAGGTGGCTGCTGTGCCTGCCTGGCTTTTCATCTGGGTTCCACTAAAGCACTTTATCTACCGAACTGTCTCCCTAGTCCCAGGATTTAATTTTTTTAAAAAACAAAAATTGTTGTTTTTTTTAAAATACCAATAATGAAAAGAAAGAGCTTAGGCCTAGGGATGTGATGATAACTTGTGGACCATGTGCAAGGCCTGACTTCAACCCCAGCACTGCAGAAACAAACAAGTAAATAAATGGACAGATAAACCTGATTCTATGTAAACCGAAAGAAGGGAGGTTGTTTCAAATATTTTATTACATCCATTCTTAGTGGTAGGATCCCATAATTTGATGTGCTGGGTATTAAAGTGAACAAGCCATTGCAAGTTTGCTTTTTCTCCATTTGAGCTGGTCTCAGGCTAACAGGTAAGTTGCCGGTGTATTACAAAAACATGTTTCTAAAATCTTGAAAGAGAAGCAGGCTGCTGTCTTACTCCACTGTCTCAGTGCAGGGAGAGTGTTCCTGCAGTGTGGTAGAACTCAGCAGTGAGTTCCTGACACATTGTCCACAGCAGTCCTCAGGCTTGACCTAAGTTTCACCAGAGCTCTCCATAATATCCTGTGTGGCAGGGCCATACATCTAGGAATGGTGTTCCGACTTCAGTTGTACCCTTTCTGTCTGGATAGCTTTTCTGTTTTGCTGGATTCTGGTGACCTTGCCACTTATTTGAGTTGCAGACCAGCTGTTTTGTGGTGTCCTCCTGTAGGTTTCTGTTCACATCTTTGGTAGGAGCAGCAGAAGGGTTTGCTCCCTCTTCATTGCATCCTCGAGATGGAGCGTGGTTTTGATTTGTCTTCTAAACAGTGATTGCTTGGTTTAAGTAGAGCCTAGCAGGCTTCCTTTGTTGTAGAGTTCCTTACCCCTTTGTAACTCAGTGTTCTGTAGAGAGGACCTATGAACTATTTAAGTGTGTCACTGGCATTTCATTTTCATTTATTTTTGTCAGCATAGGTGGTTTTCCTGTTTTATTCTGTAGTCTGTTAGTCATTATTTTGATGATCAGATTGTTCACTTTGGCCAGTGGATGCTTCAAGGTCAGCTCATGTATCTGTTTGATCTGCCTTCATCATTCATGCAAGTGCTTTGGACCTTCAGTTGCAACATGTTCCAGGCTCTTGGGTTTTCCCATTCTCCGGTACAAGTGTGCATGCTTAGTGTTGCTGGGGTATCTTTTGCTTCTCTTTGAGACCTTTGCCCTTTTATGGGTGGAAAACCCCATGAGCTCATGCCCTCAGCTCCAATGCAGCTCCATCCTTCCATGTAGCGCTTGGGAGGCCTTCCTGCCTCAGCCCTAGGTGAGGAATTACTGGTCTGCTCACCACATTAGCTTTACAGTTGCTTGAGTATTAGTTTCCAAATATATATGAGGTCTGAGTTTTAGCAAACCTTTTTTTCTCTACAAAATAGTTGTGTTAATGATCCAGTAAGAAAAGTTGGTGCCTTAATTTACATCTTTTTAGGAAACTGAATGCTTATTTTTCTTCTCAAAAATTTTTTTAGAGTTGGGTAGTGGTGGCACAGGTCTTTAATCCCAGCACTCAGGAGGCAGAGGCAGGCAGCTCTCTGACTTCAAGGCCATCCTGGTCTATAGACCAGGGCTATAGAGAAAAACCCAAAATACAAACATACATATATATTTAATATTTATATATATTTAATATTATACATATTTATTTAAGCTAGGCATACTGGTGTGCTTCTTTAATCCCAGCACTTGAGAGGCAGAGGCCGGAGGATCTCTGTGAGTTTGAGGCCAGTCTGGCCTATATAGTGAGTTCCAAGACAGCCACCCATAGTGAGACACCCTGACTTGGGAGAAAAAATTTATTTATTTATTTATTTATTTATTTATTTATTTATTTATTCATTCATTCATTCATTCATTCATTCATTCATTCATTTATTTATTTATTTATTTATTTATTTATTTATTTATTTACATAGTGGTGCTGGGGCTTGCTTGCAGAGCTTCTTGCATGCTAAGCATCTGCTGTATTGCTGATTGGTACTCACTGCCTCCAAATCATCCATATTTTCTTCAAACTCACTGTATAGCCCAGGCTGGCATCAAACTTGTGGCAGGCTTCAGGTTTCCTACTTCAGCCTCAGTGTAAGATGCTGCACCCAGCTAGGCAACCCCTACTGTATCTATAACTTCCTTTTGTTTGTTTGTTTGTTTGTTTGTTTGTTTTTGAGACAGTTTCTCTGTGTAGCCTTGGCTGTCTTAGAACTCACTTTGTAGACCAGGCTGGTCTTGAACTCACCTGATCCGCTGCTTCCTGAGTGCTGGGATTAGAGGCATCTACCACCACACACAGTTTATAATTCCATTTCTAACACTGAGAAATATGACTTGTAATTTCCACTTTTTCACCTGCTTAGTCTGAGGACCTAGGAAACAGTTTTACTTTTGTTTGACTTTTGTTTCTGAGAAGTAAATACTAAATGAACACTTCTATACTATTAAGAACACACTTGAGCTGCCCCGGGAAGGTGCCAGCCATGTGACCCTGATGCTCAGAAGAAGTCACATTCAGCAGCTTTGTACACAAGCATTTCACATTACAGTTGAGTTTTAGTCTCTCATTAGGGAGAATTCCTAGTGACAGAGCTGCTAGATGGAGAGGCGTACGTACTTCATTTCTTCAGATAGTACCAGATCTTCCTCCACACTGCCTTCCAAGCAGACAGTGAACATGGCTGCCTGCTGCCCCTCAGCTCTAGTGACGACCATGTTTTATACTGCTGACTGGCTGCTCGGAAGTTCAGAGAGAATGTGTGGCCTCAGTTTGCACCCCTCTAATGACAAGGAAGTCTTAGCAGTGTTAAGGGCCATGCTTATGCCTTTACAAATGCTGTTGTGCCAACGTGAGTAATGACTGTGCATGAGATGTTCGAATGAAGCCCACTCGGTGTAATTGCTATGAAATATAAAGTCCCCTGTTGAGATCTTTCCCATTTCTTCGTTTTTCTACTGAAAATTTAGTATTTTCCTGCCCTCTTTGATTTAAAGGAACTTTAGTGCTTTCATCTCTAACTTTTACCTTATTTGTCATTTTTTTCTTTGTACCTAGGGTTTGAGTCATTCTTTGCACTAGGCTGTAACAATGTCATGTTTCCCTCCAGGTTTCTGGTTTTGTGAAGTCTGTTGATGTAGGTTCTGCGAAATGTAGATCTGATTTATGTCCCCAAGTTGCTGATGTTGTCCCCACAGTACTTGCTGAGAACTTCTCCAATCACTGACTTGCCAACTGTTGCCGTGAACTAGGATCAGTTCTCACATGTACTGGGGACTATTTCTCTGCTTTCTTGTTAGACCAGAGTTTGGCATACTGACCCGCAAGGCAGATTTAGCCCTGGCTGTGCAAATACAGTTACATGGTCACACAGTCACTGGTATTTCTCTACTTGATGCCTGTGTTCCTTTCATGCTGAGGCAGAAAGGGGTTGAGACAGAGAGCGAGGCTTACAAAGGGTAAAGCATTAACTTTTGTGTTGAGTGCTCCCTAGGCTCCTCCCCTCCTCTCTCCTAAATGCTTGTATAGGTTTATTTCCACATGAACTTGAGTATCTACTTGTGTTGCCCCATAAGGAGCTTTTTTTTTGTGCTATTTTTGGAAGTGTGCTGATCTGTAAATTGGGTAAAACATCTTTATAATGTTGAGCTATTGTTTACAACAGCAAATTATAAAGCAAAACCCAGAGAAGGCCACAGAGCAACCAGTCCATAGACACACACGGTTCCTGAATACATTTTGGGCTCTGTTGCATTGGTTTTTGAAGAATTACTTTTTATGGGAATTATTCCTACCTAGTTTTAGGTTGTTTTAAATCACAAACTATTATTTTCTAATCTTTCTTGTTTATGAAGCTTATTTCGTTGTGATTTAGCATATGGTCAGCTTCTGTCAATTTTAGGCACAATTGAGAAGCAGATTACTTTAAATCTCTTTTTAGTAGGCAGTATAAAATTTGATACCTACTTCTCAGCTCTGCCCACCTCATCATCACGTATGCTTTATTTTGTCCTCTTGAGCTGTCTGGTACTGAGACTAATGTGCGTAGAATATTTTCAGGATATTTTCTCTCTGTCTCTCTCTGTTTCTGTCTTTCCACCCCAGTGATTGGGATTGAATCTAGTCCTTATTGCATGCTAGGCGAGCATTCTGCTATGGAGCTATAGCCCCAGATATTTTCATTCTAGGACTCTCTGTGTTTCTTAGTTTCCATCTTTGAGTTGTTTGTTTTGGGGGAAGGCTTTTTAAAGTTAGAAATGTTTATTTGTATTTACTTAACATTAGAATACTTACAGCTCTTGGTGAAGCACCATCACAGTCACTTCTATGATGTTTTTTCACTGTTTCAACATATGCGAAACTATTTTTTTTTTTTTCAAGACTGGTTTCTCTGTGTAGCCTTGGCTGTCCTGGACTTGCTTTGTAGACCAGGCTGGCTTTGAATTCACAGAATTCCCCCTGCTTCTGCCTCCCAGGTGCTGCAAACTACTCTTATGTGTACTTGATAATTCTTTTAGGGGCTGGGAAAGGTAGCTGACTCAGTTAAGTCCTTGCTGTACAAGCATGAGGACCCCAGCAGGGCCACTGCTGCATGTCTGTAGCTACAGCCCTTGGGAGGCAGAGATAGGACCCTTGGAATACACTGGCCAGCCAGCTGCACTGAATTTATGCGCTCTAGATTCAGTGACTTTCTCTATTTCAAAAATAAATTAGACAGGGATCAAGGAAGATATCTGACATTGATCATTGGTCTCCACATGCATGCACACACATCCATACAATGCTTTTATAAACAGAATTTACATTAGTGTAATTTATCATATTTATCGTAACTGTAAATAATGTGTTCTGTTTAAGAAAATTGCTCATCACAAGATGATGAGACTGTACTGAGGATAAATAATAATAAGTTTATTGCTTGTCATTTACATCGTTTCTAGTGTAGAATAGATTGTGTGAAGGGGCTGGGAGAAAGCTTATGATATGTTAAAATAACAGTTGATATGGTCTGTTAGCCTAAAAAAACCCTTCCGAAGGCTCACTAGCGTTTAGTCAGGTAAACCTAATATGTGGATTTGTGTTTAAATCTGTGTCCTTCCATTGATCATTTGTCTGCACGTTGGCCTGCATGGCTATCCTTTATTGTAGTTATATGCTAGGACTCACTATTCCATGGTGTGGCTCCCCTAGCTTAGTTCTTTAGATTGCTTTGGTTCTCCTGGGCCCTTTATATTTCTCTATGAATTTTTAACTCAACTCAATGTGTGTGTTGCAGGTGGGTTGCAGCAGTGTGTCGGGGGTGGGGGTGTTGGGGCCGGGAAGGTTTGACCAGGGAAGCGTAGTGGTACTTTGAATACAATTGTGTTGTATCTGTTCTCTCTTTATTCTTTAAGTCAAGCTTTTGGTGGGCTTAGTTTTTTTTGTTTTTGTTTTCTTTTTACTTCCCCAGTTTTCATTACTTAGCAAGAGGTAGCTACCACATTATATCCATAATCATCATGATATAATCTGTCATTGTTTTGGTGTTATGGATTTGATAAGCCATACTTGGACAAGAACATAAGTAGTTGTTGTGGTGTGGTTTTGCAGATGTCACTGGTAGGTCCTTTTTGTTTTCTTTTACAGTGCCTTTTAGTAGAAGCAAAATAAAGTAAAGAAGCATTTTGTGAGCTTTGAATTATTTTGACCCATGAGCAGTGTTATATGATAGGTGATTTCATGTTATTTCCACCATCAGTAAGGCAGGATTTCTCCGTAAGACTTTGTTTCTAATACATTGAGGGTCAGAAAATGGCGTGCATGTTTTTCTTTTTGTATGTTTCGTAAAGGACATGGGAAATATGGAAAAGGAACAAAGACAATGAAATTGCATTCTATTAGTATGATCCCAAGGAAGATGGACAGTAACTAGCTAGTATTTACTATAGGTATATATTTACTTCTCCTTCTGCAGATGCCAAGAGGTACCTAGTACCTAAGTGTTAAGGTGGCAGAATGAACAGACCCAGCCTTATCTATTTTGTGCCAGCTACAGTGGTTAAAGGAGCCCTTCTGAGTGCTAGGACCGTCTTTGACAATTTTCCCCAAGCGAGATCCTTGTCACCTGTTTTGTGTCACAGAAGTGCCAGGTGGCATTCAATAGGACTGGACCCGCTGGAAAGTTAGGCATTTGGCTTTTGTTTCCCCAGGACTAGAGTGTGTGTGTCAGTGTTCTTTATATGGATCTCTTGCTTTTCCTGATTGTCTATTTTATTTTTAAAAATTTATTTATTTTTCTATTAATTACATTGTATTCACTTTGTATCCCAGCTGTAGCCCCCTCCCTCGCTCCCTCCCAATCCCTCCTCCCCCTCCCCCACCACCATCTCCTCCCATGCCCCTCCTCAAGTCCACTGATAGGGGAGGTCCTCTTCCCCTTCCCTCTGACCCTAGCCTATCAGGTCTCATCAGAACTGGCTGCACTGTCTTCCTCTGTGGCCTGGTAAAGCTGCTCCCCCCTCAGGGGGAGGTGACCAAAGAGCTAGCCACGGAGTTCATGTCAGAGACGATTCCTGTTCCCATTACCAGGGAACCCACTTGGAGACTGAGCTGCCATGGGCTATGTCTGTGCAGGGGTTCTAGGTTATTTCCATGCATGGTTCTTGGTTGGAGTATCAGTCTCAGAAAAGACCATTGTGTCCAGATTTTTCTGTTTCATTGCTCTCCTTTGGAGCTCCTGTCTGCTCTCCTGATGGTCTATTTTAAGGTCGACACTTTTCTAAGTAAATATCCAAGCACTACTTATTCATTCATTCATTCATTCATTCATTCATTCATTCATTCATTCATTCATTCATTCACTTATTTATTTATTTATTTATTTATTACTTACTTATTCATTCATTTATTTGCCCTTAAAGTTTATTCTTTTTGCATGATGAGATACCCATTCAGTGTGGCTCATCCCCTTTTCGTTGTCAAATTAGTTTCTCCAGGACTAGAAAGATGGGTAGGGTGGTTAAGAACACTTGCTACACTTGTAGAAGACCCAGGTTCAGTTCCCAGCACCACATGGCAGCACACAGTCATTTATACAGCAGTTTCAGGGCTTCTGGAATCCTCATACAGCTTCTGTAGGCGTGCACATGGTGCACATCTATACATGTAGGCAACACTCCTGCAATAAAAATAAGTGTTAAAAAAAATAAAGTCTCACCAGTTGGCAATAGTTGGGCTTGTCTTCACAATTTGTGATATTCAGGGGGCTGCCTACCTGCACCAAAAGATTTAAGCAACCTCAGGTTAAAAATACTGAAAACAAACAATAGGACCCCCCCATACACATGCACACTATATCTGTAATGGACATGTATATTTTTTCCTGTCATCATTATCTACTGAGCAGTATAGTGTGGCAGCTGCTTGTTCTCATAGCATTTTATGGACAAGATTGTGAGGAGTCTAGAGTGACTTAAAGAAGGTGTATGCAGCTTATGGGCAGACACTGCAGTTGTTCTTCCATTTTGGTTTCTGAGGAGGTTCCTGAGACCAGGTCTGAATGGATACATAGATAGCTTTGTATCTGCACACTATGATTTGTTCTTCTACGTAGTTCACATATTTTTAAAATTACACTTTCATAAGTCAGAAAGTGAGCTATAAATACCTTATGACTGGATGGCACTGTAGGAATAGGCTATGGAAAAAAAATAAAAACCATGGAAAAAAGACCCCTAGGAAATCATAGCCAGGCAACATACTTTGGGAGAATATCAGTATATGCTATAGTGATCCAAATGCACATGTAAATAGACCTGTGCATCACACATGTGCATACCAGAAGACATAGCAGAGTTATTTTGAAGTGCTGAAAGTGGGCTGGGGTTTTGGCTTGCCTGCACAAGGCCCTCAGCTGGACCCCAAGCACCAAGGAAGGGAAAGGGAGAAGCTGGGGGAGAAGTGACTGTGTGCATTAACAGCTTTATTTTGGAATTTTGGGGATTGAACCCAGGGCTTTTGTAGGCAAGCACTCTGCTTTTGAGCTACACACCTCAGTGATAAAGTAATTTTTGGAATAGTGTACAGAAATGAAAAAGAATGAACTGCTATTATATGTTAGAATTTAATGATAAAATATTAAACAGAGGAAGCCAGACTCAAAAAAGTTAATATAGTGGTATTCCGGACAGAAATGACACCATTAACCGTTAGAGAGGGACAATCAAAGCCACGGTGAGAGTTGGATGTGGTGGTGCAGCACCTGTGTCAGGCCCTCAGTCATCTGAGAGCCTAGAAACAGACAGAACTCACTAGTAACTTAAACCTTTACCCTCAAAGGTGGAGAAATGTCTTGAAAACCACATTCATAACTTTTTTGGTGTCCCTTGTGAAATTTTATTCAGTATATGAAAATATGTTTCATCCTGTTTGTGACCTTTGCTTTCCAGAGACCAGAAAGTCATTGTTACTCAGGAGTTTGAATACTGTGCTGCTTGCAACAGGGCCTTTGCTTTCTCTTTAGTTTTAATCCCACCATTGCCCACCGCCATGCCCAAAGCCTTTTCTGTGAATTTGTGCTTACTATGTGGGATAGGCTAATGCCTTACATTTACTTTTTATTATTTTTCTTCTTTTTAAATTTAAAGGTGTTGGTTGCAACCCATTAAATTGATTCATAGGCTACAACCAGTAGTTGGGAAAGCACCTGAGAGACATATTTTTTGTATGGAAAGTTTATTGTTGTCAGGGTAGACTGTCTTAGTGATTAATAACCTCTTACTGCAGAATTTGCAGTTTTATAAAAATAAGAATTGTTCCTTTTAGATGATTCTCAAAGTGGGGAATTTTCAGGGTGAAATATATTGTGTTTGCTGGTAGAACAAAGACACTTCACTGCTCAGCTGCAAGGTAAAAGAAAATGGAGATGAGGTGTTTGGAAGCAGACACACACACACACCCTACCTCCACGCCACCCCCTTCCCTGGACAAGTGGCAGTTTGGAGTCATGTGCTTGCCTTCCAGCTCGCCTGCAGCACCCCCTCCCCAGTGCTCCATCTGGCAAGGGGCAGGGCCAGCTCTTCCAGCTGCTGCAGGGAGTGGGGAAGGGGTGCATCTCCTTCTCACCCACATCTCTGCATGCTACCGCATGGCAGACGAAGTAGTGGGGCCAGCTAACCTATGCCCATGCCACCAGGGCCAGCTCTGCTGTGCTGCCCAGACAAGGGGCAGGGCCCACTCTCCCAAGTGCTGCAGTCAATGAGGGGCAGGGACAATTCTCCCAATTTCATGCCCTGTGGGCCTGCTGTCCCACACTGACCAGGCTAGGAGTGGGGCCAGCTCTCCCTAGTGCTGTAGCTATTGAGGGGTGGGGCCTGTTCTGCCTGCCCCTCAGACATTAATATGGCTCCAGACCCTCCCTGCTGCAGGACCACAGACCCAGAAAAGGCCCTCAGTGGCAGCATGGGCGAGGAACTCACCATGGCCTCAGGTGGCATCACTGGTTCCTCACACAGGCTGTTTCTCTCTACCCTGGTCTTTAATTCTGCCTCTCTTCATTGTGCACACATCCTTCTGCTTCTCTTTCTCTTCCATCCCTCCACCACTTACCTCCTCATTTCAGTGTTGCCGTGGGCCTGTGGGCCTCTGGGTGTCTGTGGTCATCTAGGGCCTTCTCTGCCTGCGCGAGCCATCCTTGCCATTCTTGGACACCACTATGACATACCACTTTGCAACTATCATACACAGGGTGCTCCCATTTTGCCTACTTTTCTAAGGGAACCTTTTGGCTTCGATAGTTCAAGGCCATTGTAGGCAGCTGTAAGTGACCTGGGGGAGGGAGAACTTCATAAGCATTTGTTCACTTCTCCCTCTTCTGCTTTAGGATTGCCTACTGCTGCCCCTGGTTTTGAATACCAGGAGACACTGCCTGCGACACACTCACACCTTCTCTTGCACTCTGTTATTGGCCTTGACTTTCTGGGACTTTTAAGAGTCTATTTAGGAAGATTTTCGCTTGGAGCCATTCTGCTATGTTCAGGTCACTGAAGTTGTAAACATGTGCCAAGGAAACCTTGGGAAAGTAGTTCAGAGCGGGGAAGAAAGACATCTTTGGCCAGAGATACACCGGTGGTCTCATCACACCCTGTGGCTCTGTTTGATGAGTGACTTTACTTGCCCAAGGTCCCACACTGAGTGACCAAGTCAAGATTCCAGCTTCTTGTTTTGGCTCTCCTGTTATCTGCCAGTGACACAGACGGCAGTGACAAACTCCTGTCAACTGTTGGGGATTTTCCATTGCTCTGTTAGGAAGTACTCTGGATTGAGTCCAAACTTTTTAGTTTTTAGGACTTAAAGGAAAAGAAAGGGGGATTTGATAAAGAAGATTATCCCTGAAGAAGAGATCCCAGAATGCTGGTAACTTTAATAGATCCATAATGAACCTTCCAAAAACACTGCAGGGCAGCTGGGCTTTTAAAGATTTGTGTTCACAGTAGAGTTCTAGGTTTGGGACAGAACCTTAGAGCGCCCCTGACCGCAAGTGAGCTGGTACTCCTCTCAGAGCTCCACGTTCCCTTCTCATTAAGGCTCCACTTAGCTGTTAGGTAGGAGCTTCAAAAGGGAAAACACAGTCATGTATAATCGCCAGTTAATGGGCATCTGTTGAATCACTAGATCACCAAAGGGATTATTACACAGAGCTTCTTTGTATAGTAAACACAAAAATGGAAAGAGAATGTGTTCCAAAGGCAAGTCCGACTGTTAGTAACAGCAACCTCCTCTTGAGGGGGAAACTTGGGGCACTCCTCCATGCTTGCTGGGGGAAATGGCAAGGCCAGACTAGCTGTAGAGGGGGAGTGGGGAAGGAGGTAGGGCACTTGAAGGCCCTTGTTACTTGTAATTGCTGGTGGATGGGATGCATTACTGAGCAGCAGGCATTCTAGGAGACAGTCAGCCATTGGGAACTCGTGAGACTTTTGAGTTTTATGCCACAAGCCATAGAACAACAATGATGATGAAGGTGTACTTCAGCCCTACCTACAAGTTAGCTGGTTTCCAGTCAGCCCAGCCTGTGTAAGTGAAGACTATGCCACAAGCCACAGTTCTTGGGTTTACATCTATATACTCTACTTTGGGATCTCAAAGTTTACGTCTTATAGTCATTTAGGCTTTTCAGAACTTGGCATAATTCAAATAACCTGTTTTTCCCCCTTTAGAACACTTCAGTTATGGAAGATCAAAATGAAGATGAGTCCCCAAAGAAAAGTGCTCTTTGGCAGGTAGGCATGATAAGCTAGCAGATGACTGTAGATAAGCCCTGCTTTTGCTCATGTCCTCACTGAGACCAGAGCCCGGCCTTTGCTTTGCGCAGGGTTGCTAGATTCAGAAGCCATCCTATTTGTCCATCATTTTCTCAGGGAAGTGTCCTTACTAGTAATAAATAACTTCGGAGTTTTCTGAAAGATTCCAAAAAGTATCCTGAAATACTGACTTTATGATCCAAGATAAACTGTGCGGAAATCCTCCGTCCCAGGAGTGGTGGAGACTTTCAGCTTAGAGCCAAGTGCAGACCTTCTGTGAGTGCCAGTCCCTGAGTGCAGATGGCTGCTTTTTTCCGGCTGTGCTTCACTCCCTCCTGCTGTGCTCTTCCTTGTGGGGTACTTTTCCTCTTTCACCTCGGTCTCCTTTCGTGGCTCTCTTCCTTTCCTTTCCAGCCTCCCAGGCTTTGTGATGGAGGTGTGGGGAACACGCAGGCTTTTATGGTTTAGTGTTTTCATTAAGTGTTCTGTGAACATTTTTCTCTTTTGTGAGGACATGAGCAAAGGTACAACATATGTAGAATAAAGAAAAAAGTTATCTTGGTTCATTTGAAAACGACAGAGGTAGGTTACTTAGCTAGAGTAATGTATGCCCAACAAATTTAAGATGAAGTGAAAGAAGGTAAAATAATGCCAGGAAGGTTTGGGCCCACCAAGGAGCTGGAAATAGAAGCTGGGATATGTGCTCCTAAACATGCATGTGCCTCTTCATCTTTTTGAGCATCATATGTAAAAGGTACATGCATGACCTTCTTCACGTCGACCTTGCCGTACTTCTCTCCACTGTTGACCCTTTAGTTTGCAGTGGCTCCCAGCTCTCTAGCATTCAGGTTTCTTCATCTCTCCACCTCCTAGTTTGTTACTCAACGGGAAACTTGATGGTAAATGAAATAACAATCCTTTTTGCCTGTCAAAAGAGAAAGAGAGTGTGAAAATGCTATGTGAGTTAGGAAGCAGTGTGCAGATGCAGACTGTTGTCATAATTCTATTTAACCTGTTGTGAAAGCAGATATTCTGTAAAACTGTCACCTACATGTTGAATAAAAAAGGAAAGAACACATGTTGTCTGTAAGACAGTTTGCACAGTTGGCACTTTGATGTGCAGCCTGATTTTATCTTGGTGTGCTCACCTTTCCACGGATGATTGTGTTCATAGCACCGTAGAATTCTGCACTTCACCGCTGTTCCTTCCCATCATTTTAAAAGCTGCCTCTGGTTAGTCCAGTCTTCACTTTCTTTAAAGCTAGATTGTAACAGCCACACGGTGTCTCTTCTGTGTAAATAGATGTAATTTGCATTACCAATTGCTTCGAATTAGGCAGTTACTTCTGTCTTTCCTGTTATAACATCGTGATACTGTTACGTTTAAAATAGCGTAGACATTTCCTTTTATACTTACACTTTTATATTTGAGACTTTATATAAGATATCCTTATATCTCCTTTTATATTTGCTGTTGATATTTATCACAGTGAAAAATTTTTAGTTTGTCTCAAGTTCTATTGAGTCAATTAGATTGGAGTATCTTTCAACAAGCAGAACTTTTGAAATGCCTGTTCATTGCTGCCCTCTGGTGGTAGCAGGTGCCGGTTGGCTCACTCCTCACTCCAGGAATTTAGTGAGGGTGGCGTGGAGAGTTGGAAGTTGATGGTGAATGTAAATAAAGTGGAAGACAAATGCTTTCTGACATTTCCTCTAAGTGCAGACATAAAAAATTAGCTGAGATATGAAACTGAAAAGATTTTTGTCAAGGAGGTTAGAAGTATCCTGTGACTATTTACAGAGGCTCTCTTCCTTCTTAGATGAATTTAGTCTCGTTTAATATGAGAGTTTACTATCAATAAAGGCTCTTCATTCCATGTAAGTCTTTGGAAACAAGTTTCTAATGGACATTTGAATTCAACTCTTTGTGACTGAAAATCCTCTATGTCTTACTTTCTGCAAGTAGTCTATCAGAGGACAAATGGCAAGTATATGACAAAACACTGATGTGGCCAGCTGGTGGTGACACATGCCTTTAATCCTATCACTCAGGAGGCAGAAGCAGGGGGATCTCTCACTGCTCTGGTCTACAGAGTGAGTTCTAGGACAGCCAGGGGCAGACAGAGACACCCTGTCTCAAAAACCAAACAAAAGCAGACCACTGGGATGTTGTTTCTAAATAGGAAGGTATTGTGCTTCCTACATATAGTAGTGGTTGTGGCTTTGAGTCTAGGCATGTCGACTACTATTGTTACGGTGACTAGAGAGGGCATGTATGCTTGCATGTATGTGAGTATGCAGGTGTGTCTGGATATTGAGTGCTTTCTTCTATTCCCAGCCTTATTACCTTGAGATAAGGGCTCTTGCTGAACTGGAAGCTTGCATTTTCAGCTCTTCTGGCTGGCCAGCCATCGAACTCTAGGTATCAGCTTGTTTATGTGCTCCCATGCTAGGGTTACAAGTGTGCAATGATATCTGGTCCCTTTTTGTTTTTTTGTTTTCCCCCCAGGCAGTGTCTCTCTGTATAGCCCTGGTTGTTCTGGAACTCTTTTTGTAGACCAGGCTGGCCTCAAACTCAGAGATCTTCCTCCTCCTGCCTCCCAAGTGCTGGGATTAAAGGCCTGCTCCACTATACCTGGACCATGTCTGGATTTTTACATGGGGCCTTGGGATTTGAACTGAGGTCCTCACAGGTAGGAGCACTGGCTCCTACCTGCTGAACCATTGTTCCTGCCTCTAGATTATTGGAAGCTGTTATCCAGAAGTATGGCTTTTTTTCTTTTCTCTTTTTTTAAGGGAAGGGATGCTGGAATTGAACCTTCCTCAGGACTTATACCTAGCATTCTATGGTTTCAACTTAAATTTTAAATTAGTTTTATTAATTACACACACATTTTATAGTGAAGTCTGGAGGCCAGAGAACAACTTGCTGCAGTCAGTGATCTCTTTCTACTATGTGGGTTCCTGGGATCAGTCTCAGGCTGAGTTATCTCATTGGCCATCAGGTTAGATGATAACACTATGCAGAGAAAGGTAGATGGAAGAATGGACAAGAAAAGCATTGCTGTAAGGACTGCAGGGATCATACAGAAACCATCTGGGATGAATACCTTTCCAGGGATACAGGAGTTACTTTGTATATTTTCTGAGAAGTAGGGTAAAAGAAAGGATGGAAAGCCTAAGCTGTTTGGCCAGCACTTATTAGTCATGAGAACTAATATGGAGGGGTCAAAGCTATAAGGAGAAAATGAAGCTTTATAGATTGATTTACTTTCAGGCCCCTCTTCCCTTGAGATGGACTGAGGTTCTCAGTGTGATCCCTCAAATGTAATGTGGTCTAGCAGACTCAGTAGCACTTGGAAACTTGTTAAAATACTGATTCTGTCATCCAGACAAACAGAATCAGAATCTGTGTTACCAGGCCCTCAGCTACTCTAATGCATGCTCATGTGTGAGAACCATTATATTGATGTATAGTAGCCCAACCCTGCTCTGGTTGTAATTGCTCATGGTGCCTATGGTCAGCATTTAAAAATATTAAATGAAGATTTTCAGAAGTGTAAGTGGGGAGAATGTATATACATATTCACATAATGTTATAGTATATTCTTTAAGTATTCTATTGTCAGTAATTCTTACTATTCATAATTTATAAGTTGTGCTTTCTCAATAGTATGTATATATGTGTAGGCAGAAACATGTAGTGTTTGGGTTCATGGGTTCAGGCATGTGCCTGAGGTCTTAGAACATAGACTGAGAATATAAGAAAGACATTACTTTTGAGTAAGTGAGACAGACTAGATGCTAGCCAGCCAGATGCCAGCTTGTCAGGTTGGGCAGCTAGTGCCTCTAAGATGGTCATCTCCAAATGAGTTATCTAATGATGGGGGGGGGGAGTACTAGGCATTGGGGAAGGGAGAGCTAAGGCACCAGTCAGCCTTAGCAACAGCTGCAAAGTCCAATACATTTAAGAATGTATGGGCCTTGAATACATTTTAATTATGTAAAGAATGAATGAACAAAGAAGAATGAATGAACAAAGAAGTGAATTTGGTGTAGGTTGAAGCTGGCATATTTTAAGGTTAAATCCATAGGAAAAAAGGTATTTCTAATAAAATAGATTAAATGCCTTTCTAGCTAATTTTTGCTTTTTTGTTTTTCCGAAACAGATAAGTAACGGAACATCATCTGTGATTGTCTCCAGAAAGAGGCCATCAGAGGGGAACTACCAGAAAGAAAAGGACTTGTGCATTAAGTACTTTGACCAGTGGTCTGAATCAGATCAGGTGGAATTTGTGGAGCATCTTATCTCACGAATGTGTCATTATCAGCATGGACATATTAACTCTTACCTGAAACCCATGTTGCAGCGGGACTTTATCACTGCTTTACCAGGTAACTGCACCTTTCCTGACAGTTGCAAGAGGCCCAGCCCTGGAACCAGAGCTGAGTGTGAGTCTATGAAGCAAATGGCAGAATGACCACACTGTGAGCCATCATTTCTGGGGACACCCACTCTATTTGTAGATTTTAATCCTTCAAGTGCTAGCTATTAAAATGCAGTAGATGTGTTTCTTTTTCTGTTTTGTTTTTAGTAGATGTATTTTTAGGAAATGTAGGCCATTTCTGTGATTGATCATGCTGTGTCAGTGCATGCTTTATTTAGTTGCTTTTTTTGTTTTTAAAGATATACTTTTTAGTTTTGTGTTATGTATACAATTTTAATTATGTGTGCCTTTACATGTAATTTAAAATTATATGAAGTTGCACATGGCAGCTCCTGCTTAAGCTAAGACAGGAAAATTATTACGAGGTCAGCCAAGGCAGACAGAACACACACACACACACATCTACTTTTCCTTAAATCTGCTTCTTAGCAAACCTCACAGAGATCAGATTGTTCCTTTGTATCTGAAGTGATACTTAGAAAATGGCCAAGAAACTGAGGAAAATTGTAGTGTGTCTTTGTTAATGTTTTCCTTGTTTGTTTAGATTTATTTATTTTGTCTTGTGTATGAGTATTATCTGCATGTACACCTTTGTACAGTGTGGGTACCTTGTGTCCATTTAGGTCAGAAGAGTGTTGGGTTTTCTGAAACTGGAGTAAGAGTGACTGTGAGCCACTGTGCGGTGCTGGGAATTCAACATGGGTCGTTTGCAGGAGCAACAAGTGCTCTTAACCACTGGGCCACCTCTCCAGCCCGCTAGCATTTCCTGAAACTTGCTTCTCTATTCACTCTTCATTGCAGTCCCACAGTCTCTCCTTGTGTATGTACACTCATGGGAACACTTTTCTGGTTAAGTTTTATTTTGATTTTAAAAATACGTTTTGTATTTATGATAGTGTTAATCCTGAGCAAAATAGAATGAAAACCACAGAAAACTCTTGTGTTTCTGCCAGTGTCCATCTCTCCACATGCACACCCACCTACACTGTCAGTGTTCTGCTGTGTTTGTGAACCTCTTGATGATCCCCTAAAGCCATGTTAGACATTAGAATTCACTGTTGGGGTACATTGTGATGGGTCTGGGTGATATGTAAACCTGTACCCACTACTTTCATTTAAGAAGTTTATTTCATTCTACTTAGGGTTTTGACAACTTATTTTTCCTCTCTTACTGTGAAATGTTTCATCTCCAGTTTGGCTAGGTAAGATGTAGAACTCCAACTTCTGAAGAGAAAGCTGGCTCTGCTTTGACAGTCAGTACAGCTTGCTGTGGCTGTGCCAGCACAGGCCCAGGAGCCTCACAAGATGGACAGGGCCACTGCAGCAGCCCCGATTCAGGAACAGCAGCTTCTCTGCTCTCAGTGATAGCACGCAACACCTGAGCTGTGGTCCTAGGCCTGGGACTTGAACTACAAGTGACACAAAAGCTTCTCGTGCCTTTGTGCTCATCTTCCAGAGTTTGTGTGTTCATTTTCTACTCCCAGAGTGTAAAGAATGTTTGAGTTACCTGAGAAAGGCTTGACTCTGCTGTCCTTTTGATGCCAGAGTATGTTGTCTTGTCTTCCATCTTCTCTCAGTGTCTCTAGAAAGGCAAATATGAACTTTTTCTATCCAGAATTATTTAATTGCTTGGTCCAGTTTCTCATTAGCAGATTAGAATGACAAGAATCAGAGAGAAACTTGGATGAAATGCCCTTGGGTCTTGCTTGCCATGTGCTTTTGTAAAGTGATGGTGGCCAGACATTGGTTCAGTGTTAACGCAAAGGATAAAATCATTCAGAGTTAAGATAACTCTGGGAAAGTTCTTAACTTGACCCTGCCTGTTAAATAAGTGGGTCATAACTGCCTTAGTTTGCTACCTATTACTGTGAGCGAGCATCATGATCAGAAGCAGCTTGGAAAGGAAAGGAATGTTTATTTCGCCCTACAGCTTACAGTCCTCCATCAGGGGAAGTCAGGGACTGAAAGAGACCATGAAGATAATGCTGCTTACTGGCCTGTTCTCCCGGCATGCTCAGTTTGCTTTCTTGTATAACTCTGGGCTGTGTTAAATTGACAAAAAACTAACTAGGACAATAACTCAGTTCATAAAATTCACTTTTAGCTGGGGAGGGTGAGAAAAGGGGCCTTTCTTTGAGAGAGAGAAAAGTAGAGGTGAATGCATTCCTGTGTGCATCGCTGTAGCGCAGTATTCTTGTTTCTGGAACTCCAGAGCCCTTCCCTGGCATTGAGCTGCACCAGGAAGTGCCAGGGAAGTCTTTCAAGTTGATGAAGGTATAGTTCCTCCTCAGTGGTTGTTAACTAGTGAGGCCAATCCTCCATTTTCACAAGCAAATCTATTTATTGTTTGTTTGTTCTTTCAGTTGTTTTGGTTTTATTTTCTTCCCCCTAATTTGCTTTTCAAATGGTTTAGATGTGGGTGATTGCCCTTAGGTTTACAGAATAGCCACAAGGTGGCACTGTTGAAGTTCCCTTGATAGTTTCCTGCAGCTCATTCTGGGGAGTGCGCAGCCTTGGAGAAGAGGCAGACCAGATGAACATGTGTTATGTATATAAATATGGTTAGTATAATTGCATACAATTCAGTTTTCATTACAGCGAATTTTAAGGCATTGTCCATATCTCTGTTAAATGGAATTTTGTGGTATTGAATGTTATATGAAATGAATGGACTGTTGGCTGGGACATGGAAATATTTCTGTTAAAATGCTATTTGTTTTAACAGGATTTGATCTGAACACATATACATATGTCAGTATATTTCATACATGAGAATCTAATAGCCAGGGACAAGCTGGCCCAGTTGTGTTTGTGACTAGTAGACTTGGATTAAACCTGGCATTCATTCTTATCCCAGAGCTATGCCAGTAGAACATTACGGGGAAGACAGCCTGTATGCTCTTATGTAGGTTTAGTAAGTTGTAGACCAACTTTTAATCATTCTGCTAGTTCAGTGTTTAGTCTTTCAGTCTCTTGAGTTTGAATTTTTACTGTTAAGATTGACAATCATTTTAACTTTTGATTGTGAAAAACTTTAGTTGTAAAAAATTGTCTATCCTTTTGGCTTTTTTTTAAATGCTTACTGTGAATATTGTACCTGTCAGTATAGGAAAAGTGGAAAATGTTTGTGGTCTCTGGCTCCTTTTGCTTCAGTGGAAAAAGTGATAATTATGATATGCTTTTCTAAAAATCATGGTAAATGTTTAGTCTGCAATGTCAATTTCTGCAGGCTAAGTTTGTGGTTTGTAAGAACTGTTGTTAAAGGGAAAATTTATACCATTTAAAATAGAGGCAGATTGTACTTCAAAAAGGATGATAAGTCTTGCTGATGAGTTTGCTGAGTTATCTGTGCAGTTAAAAATGTTGAAATACTTAGCTTCCTGACCATGGTTATTCATTTGTCTAGCCCGTACGTAAGGACAGAAAGCCCACTACAGACTGTAAATGTGATAGACTAGATCAAAGGTCACAGGAGACGGCAGGAATGAGCCGAGACTTCAGGCTGGGTGCAGGGCCAAAGACCCAGCATCACTGAGTGGAGAGTGCAGTGCTGGAACCAGAGAGTCCCTGGACTTCGGTCCCAGACTGCACATCATCGCTCCGTCCTCACCTGTGTGGGGACAATAGTAACCTCATAGTATGTGGGAGGGTTAAAAACAGGGTGTGTTTGTAATACGCCTAGCACCTGGGGGGTACACCATGTAAGTGTTTCCACTTTGTCATTTGGTTTTCTTGCAATGTAATGGGAGCCCTTGGGTTTGTGACCTGCACTTCTTTTCACTTCCTTTCTGCCCTTAGAGTCACATATTCTCGGGAAAAGTTTCAACATACTGGTTGTAGGTGGTTGTCTTGTTTTAAAAGATTTCCAACTTCAAATTTTATAACCAAAGCTGAGACTCAGGAAACAAGGAGCAGCAGAGAGGTGGAGGTGGGGAGTTTCTTTACAGCTGTTCTTTTAAAGGTTTCTAAAATAATGGAAGTTTTTGTATAGTCTAAACAGCTGTGTTAAGCTGGCCCTTATCAAGGGCGTTAAACTGACATCACACATTTGAGGTTCATGTTGATATGGTAGGTTTTACACATTGAACTTTGGAATTGGTGCCTTTTAATTGTTTGAATTTATTGCTGACATTTTTCTGGATTCTCCTGAGGTGACTGTAATTAGCACGGTCAGCACTTTCAGAATTGTGCGTGCGCTGTCAGGCTTCATTCTTCTGAGGCAGTGGCGTGTCCTCCTGTTGCCTTAGGAGTGGGGGGGAGCCCCCTCAGCATGATAGGGTAATAAGAGCCAGACACACTGTTTAGGAAAAAACTTAGTGTAACACCTCAAAGCATTTCAACCATGGATAAAAGATTGCCTTTTGTTCTATAACCGCTTTTTCCTCAGGGGACTTGAAACCATAAAGTTGCAAGATCTGTATGGCTCTTCAGGATGACCACTGAAGAATCTTCTATTCCCTGGGTCGAGGTGCCCAAAACAGCATTTGATTCTTACTCTTCTCAAAACAGTTTGGGAATATGAGGCTTATAATAATAGAATGGAAACTAACTGGTTTTGCTAGCAGAAATGGGCATTGTTTTCTTTGTGGATGAAGACAGGTAGCCTCCTTGAGTGTTCATATCGGCTAAGGAGAGTTGGAGGGAGGGAAGGAGGTTAAGGACATTTATTTAATACCTGTTATATAGCTGGCCCTTCCCATTGAACTTGAGAGATTCCTTCTCTGTAAAATGTGGCTATTTAGAACACGTCTCTTGCAGAGTTACTTTGTAGATTGTGTGAGATAACTCCTTCCATCACAATGTTGTTCCTATGTTATGGACTAATGATATCCCTAAAGGATAATAGATTTGCTTATGGCCACTCATATAGCAGTTGACTGAAACAGAATGTAAGCCAGGTTATCTATTTGCTTTGACAGCCATTGCATTTTCCATAAAACTAAAGTAATTCTTGCCTCCTGAATTTAAAGTAGTAGCCACAGGAAAGGATTCTAACATTGGGTGTCACTAGGGCGTTGTTTAAATGAGCTGTTGGCATTTGAAAGAGGAAATGTATATGGGATTTGCTTATGTAAAAACTTACTGGTGGCTTAGTTGTGAGCAATCAGTAAGGAGGAAAGATCCAAGACTACCAGGGTACTATTGCTATTAATCAGTAGTTCCTCAATTGTCAGAATTAGGTGGCACTTCCAAGAGGTGGAGTCCTAGGCTGCCTCCTCCAGAGGTTGGTTCAGTAGAAAGTCTGAGGGGTCTGTTTTATTGCTGTGCTTTTCAAAGTTGGTGACCCTAATCAATTCCAGTCCAGCACACGCGTTAGCATCTCATGGTAGCAGGCTCTGGCTTGTCAGAAGGGGAAATTTGAATGCTGTTATCCTGCTTCTTCACAGGTCACGGGAACCATGCTATTGAGACCTGGAAAGGCAGTTGTCTTTCTCATGCATGCTTGCCTTGCTATTTGTTTCATTTCTCCAAGAATAGAGCTTTTGAAAGGGGAATTGGTTAGAACCTGTTTATAATAGGAGGATCCAGTCAGTGGGCTGGAAGTCATGGGAGTCATGTAGAGTGACTGTTAATATCCTTTGTGGGAGGAAGTCCAATGAACCCCCAGATTTAGAGAAATTCAAGAAGAGCTAAGTGTTAGCTTGTAGCTAGAGAAATGTGATTAAGCATGATTTTAATACAAGGATGTTATGATAAGTATAAACTTATAGTTGTGATAAGTATAAGCTCAGCTTGTGACATACAGAATTTGACTTCATAGTTTTAACTGTGGTACGGAGAAAGGTACATCTGTGTGATTACACATAGAAGATTTAGGAGAGGGCACGTGAATATGTGGTACACAAAAGGTATTTGAACTTTGGAGAATGGTATCCAAGGGAACCCACTTGGAGACTAAGCTGCCATGGGCTACATCTGAGCAAGGGGTCTAGGTCCTCTGCATGCATGGTCCTTGGTTGGAGTATGGGTCTCTGCAGGCTCCCCTGAGCCCAGATTTTTTTGGCTCTGTTGGTCTCCTTGTGAAGCTCCTGTCCCCTTCATGTTTTTCTATCTCCCCCTTCTTCCATAAGATTCCCTGCACTCTCCCCAAAGTTTGGCTATGTTCGTGAGGCAGCAACAGAGCCTGGGACTAGTATTCAGAACAGGGGAGTTCTGAGAAGTGACAGAGTGTTGGTGCAGCTGGGCACATAGTCGTGCCTGATGGTGCCCAGAGGAGACCAAGGGACAGTCTCCAGGTTTTAAGAACTGGGGAGTGTTTGTAGGATGTCAGCTGTTATATTGGATGTTACCCTTGGGCCCATCTTAATTACAGAAGTTAATTGGCACCTGAAAAGATTAGGAAGGGTGTGTAATCCTCAAAAGGGTGAATGCAGGATATGAAAGATCTCTTGGCTATGGGTTTTAGAGCTGGCACTTAATTTGTTTATGCGTGTTTTGTTTTTCTTCAGTGAGCATGGTTTGCATAAGTTAAGGAGGGACCCAAACAACTGGTGCCAACCTGCAAATGAAAGATTGCAAAGCTAGAAAGTACCAGCAGGAGAGTTAGCAAGTGAGCCAGAGTCAACTTTTTCCCCTCCTGGGTGCTCTTAACACAGTAAGTCAGAAGAATAGTCTAAAGATGGCAGTGTCTTCATGAGAGTGTCTCCAGATGTTCCTGAGGATTGAATTGGCAGATTTGGGCTGGACATATTTAGCTGACTTAGAGAGCAGAGTGTTGGGACCCTTAAATATTACCAGATTCATCAGTAATAGCCTGCAGGGGACGAACTACTGTCCTGGGTGCTGTCCTTGGTTCTGACCCATTTTCTGTGTTCTCAGCTGCGGGAAAAGACAATCTCTTTGCTCATTTTGCAGGTCTGGATACTAAAACCAGAATTCTAGAGACTGCAGTGGCTGGGTCACATGGAACTTTTGAACTTGAGCTATAGTAAGAATAAGCATAAAGTGCTGCTGACTCCATCCCACTGGTGGTCAAATACAGAATTAAATGGAATTCTTTTAATAGCAGCCAGGGGGAAGGATGTAAGATTTTATTTTGACTTGCAGCCATCTTGGAAGTCTGCTGTGATAAAGCCATTAGGGAAAGGGGGTCAGCCTTTGATTATGTGACCCTAAGGTAATTTGAATAAACAGGATAGCAATGGTGCCATGCAGCCTTTATTAACAGGGTGGAGCCTGGATCTTAGGTCTAGTCCAGGATAGAATTAGTATGTGAAGGGCCCAGAAACTGTCATCAGCAGTGTAACATGTCATTCTGAAACTTGTAGGCAACCTCAGTTTGTAAAGCAAGCCTGCTGTCCTTCCTTCAACTGAAATAGGATGGACCCCTGCAACATCTGGCTTGGAGAGAATTCCTTATGTGTCATTTTGTGTCGATACTCTCACAGCCAGAGACTCTGCAGATAAGGAAACAGAGGCAACAGCTGCTACTAGCACCCAGGAGTGTTTCAGCATTTGGTTTGTGCCATAGAACTAGCAGTACACAGTGAACTTAGGACTTGGAATTTGAATGTTCTGTGTTTTGGGACGAGTTGTATTTTCTGTAGGTACAGAAGACACACCTAGAACTACAGGGTGGAATATAAGAGATGGTGACAGGGCTAACCATGGTGATCTCTCATGGCAAAGCCCCACAGATTCAACAGGCTCTCGTGGCTGACCTTTCTATGGGTGGTTTAACTCAATCCCTAAAGTCCTGAAGTGAGTAAGCATGTGGCTGTTGCCTTTGAGGTTCTTGCCCATCTGCTCAGAACAGAAAACAGTTCTTCGTCAGAAGGAGACGAGAAGATTGACATGAACACTTTTAATTCTTCAAATGCCTTTAAAAATGGGTCAGTCTTACCTTTTGGCCTCTGTGGCTGTTGAGGATTCACGGTGGAGTGTGGTTTATTGCAAAAGACAGTGAATGTGAACTACAAGAACAGGTTTTGAACTAAGTCTTGAGTTCCGTCCTGGCTTCACCACAGAGCAAACCAAGAACTTTTCCCTCTTATGTCTCAACTGTAACTTTGGAGAACTATTAGCCTGTGAGGGTTTAGCAGGAAAATGGAGGAAAAAAGGAGTCTCAAAATTGCAAGAAAGACAGAACTGTCCCAGGACAGCTTTTATACCACAGGCAGCTGCCATCCCTGCACCTGTCTATGAGTCTTTCCCTGTCTTGCTCTCTGATGTTTCACCTGCCTCAGGGTTTACTCACTTCTTACTTTAAAGAAGGGCTAGTCTGTATTCACTGCCCTACCCATTCCCTTCATTGCCTTTCTGTTTTGTAGAGCAAGGCTTAGATCACATAGCAGAAAACATTCTTTCCTACCTGGATGCCCGGTCCCTGTGTGCAGCAGAGCTGGTGTGTAAAGAATGGCAGCGAGTGATCTCAGAAGGGATGCTTTGGAAGAAGCTTATTGAGAGGATGGTGCGCACTGACCCTCTCTGGAAGGGACTCTCAGAAAGAAGAGGCTGGTAAGTACAGGGAGCTTGTTTGGAAAAAGTTTCCTTGGTGTACAGTCAGCTTGATTATTCAAGGCAATTATATTTATGAATGCGTTAGTCTACTTAAACAAGGAGGAAAGATGATTGGTTAAGACTAGTGTTAAAACTGTTAGAATTCCCCCTTCTGACATTTTTTGTTATTATAAAGTTTTAAATATCTCACATAGGTGAGCCATTTATCTTTTTAAACTTATACATTTATGCTTTTTCAAAAGTTAGGCAATGATCCCATCACAAAAAGATAAGAAAATAAAACATGAGAGTTGGGGCTGGAAAGATAGCTCAGTGGTTAAGAACACTGGCTGCTCATTCAGAGGCCTCAGTTCAATTCCTAGCGCCTACTTGGCAACTCAACTCTCTGTTGCTCCATTTCTAGAGGGTCTGATGCCCTCTTCTGGCCTCCACAGGCACCAGGCACACGTGGTACACATACATGCAAGCAAAACCTCCATACATGGTTTAGTAATGTTACTTATTTGCTTCTGTGATTGCTGGGGATTGAACTTGGAGACTCATTCATGGTAGACAACTACTTTTTTTTTTTTTAATTTATTTATTTTTATCTCAATCACAGGTTAGGTACTTTGAATTCCAGGCGTAGCCCCCTCCCCCATTCTCTCCTACCCTCCCACTCCCTCCCTCATCTCCCTCTTCCCCGCCCCCGGTAGACAACTACTTTAGCACTAAGCTATTCAACCAGCCTGTGTTAAATCATTTCCTTGTTTACTGCTCATAGGAAAGAATGGAAACACAGCATAGGGTTTTCCAAGAAAGCCTGTGAGCTTAAATGCAGTTTGATAGTTCTGTGCAGTCAATGACCCGGCTCAGTCAGCACAGAGAAAGTTACAGACAGAGGCACAAGATTGGAAAGATGGAGGGTGAGATAGCATTTTCTTTATGGGAGGAAGTTTAATGTGGAGTAAGACTTTCCCAAGCTTCATTAGCACTTACTATATGCATGGGTGCAGTATAACAGGTAGAAAGAGATCAAGAAAGGCTGAGTGCTAGGGATGAAGGAATGAATGCAGCTAGTGGGCATAAGGAAGGAAAAGGGACAGCAAGCTGATTGTTTTCTTGATTCTATCTCTGCCATGAATTTTTCATTTTCTGTAGTAGATAAGAGCATAAAAATATATTTGATAGTGAAAGTGTAAAGTCCAGTGTAAATGTCTAGCTTCAAAATGCCTTCTGTAATTTTTTTAGAGGCTCATTAAAATGTATTGACATTGCAACTGGTTCATTTCAGTGTGTCCTGTTTTTTATTTGCAAGTTTTTACTAAGAAAGTTTATAGGGGGGGAAAACAGCTCTAGAATGAAAGCTTAATTATTTGTGTGACAGTACTCAGAAAACAAAAGACCAATGTCATGCCAGAACTAAATTGTCTCTACCATGGAAACTGTATTTTGTCAAAAATTTTGCTTTTGAACTGTTAGCATTCAATGCAAGCAAAGACATGAAACATGGGCTGTCCTTGTAAGCATGCTTAAATAAAATCCCTTCTTTTATGTGCAAAAAATGTAACATCTGTTTGTTTTCATTTGCCAGGGATCAGTACCTGTTTAAAAACAGACCCACAGATGGCCCTCCCAATTCATTTTACAGATCATTATACCCAAAGATTATCCAGGACATAGAGGTAACTGTTTCACTTAATTGTTTTGCACCCTCTGGGGTCTTGTTCTTAACTTTTTTATATTGTTTTAAAGGTCCTTTTGTCCTAAACTCATGGTCTTCATATTTTTTAAAAGTTGAGTTTTGGAAATAAATGTTACAGTGTGTAATCTGTAGCTGTTCTCCAGAGCTGATGTTGCCGTTTTATAGAAATATAACTTTCCTAAAACATGCAATGCTTCTATAAGGCTGCCAGTTAATTAAAACCTTAATCCAAGATAAACTATATTCTAATTTGATAAATTTTCCACAATCCAAGGCCCAGTGTTTTAGGTAAACACACTTTAATATTTTTGAGCCATCTTTGTAGAAGACATTTTTGTAGTCTTCTCTCAAGTCCTGCATAGTTTTTCATAAAATTGGCTCAGGTTATCCTAAGCCACCATGAAACAGGCTATGCGAAGCAGGTTATGCTTTAGGGCTGTTGTGGAGTTGAGTGTAATAACTTCAGTGACCAGCAGAGCTCTGTTCACTTACTAAGAAATGCTAATGGTGTCCAGCCCTGTTGGAGTGCTCTAGTTAAGTTTTATTCTTTAGCCCCTTTCCTTGAACCAGGAAAGACACGCACAGGTACTTCTTCATGAACTCTTTCACACATGTGTTCTTTCCTGTTCTTGGTTACTTCACTGTTTCCGCTTTGGCAGAAAAGTTTGCCTTTCGCTGGCCAATGCTGTATCTCCCATAAAGTTTCAGCCAGTTTCCAAAATGTGAAGTAATCCTCTTCCCCAGGTGAGGAACATAAAAAGTTATCGTGCCAAAATTCGTTAATGGAGAAACATGTGCCTTTGTAGAGTTCATCCCCAGCCCCATCTCAGGCAGATGTGAACTAATGGATCCATCTGTTAATGGTACATCTGTGTGTGACCAGATATCACAATTTAAAAGAGAAACTTGTCTTGAGTGTATGGTCTCTAAAACAACCTGAAAACTAACCTTTTAGGGAGGGCTCAATAATTGTAAACTCTTGCCACATAAAGTTGAAAAATTACTTGACCTGTTGTTGCAGTGCTTAGGGGGTGACGCAGAATGGACTGTCAGCATAAGTTTGTGCATTTCAGGAGGGAAGGGGCTGCTCTAGGTTGGTGCCCCAAGACATTTGTGTGTGTGTGTACATCTTGGAAATGCTTTTCTGTTTTTTGGCAGGGGCAGCTGTTGATAGAGACTCTCAGCTTTGCTTGAGTGGTCCCTAGAAGGCATTCCTTTTGAGGAGATGTTGTTTAAAGCCAGTCATTAATAAACAGGAACTCTGGAGAACCTTTATCAGATTGAGGTTTGGTGATGTAGATTATTTTATTTAGTCACCATGACGACCGTTATAATTGACAGTATGACAACACTTACCATAACCATTTCCTCAGGCTAAAATAATACTTTAGAGCTAGCAAAGGAGGCAGATGTGATGGGAAATGGAGCCATTGGGAAACGCTGTTTGACACAAAAACCTCTGCATCACGGTGGTCCTCCCAGTGGTTCTTAAAGTGTGGTTTAGGAAAACCCACTGCCTGGCCACAAGAGTCTCCGCAGATTTTTGTGGCTAAGTTTCTTAGTATGAGGGATGACGCATATACTTTGGTGTAGGCACTAATAGTAATAGTGACAGAAACAGTGTATCACTAATAAGAGTACTTACCAGGACCAGATACTTTGTTTAGCAGTTTATAGCATATTTCCTAATTTAATAGCCTGGAGACCTGGAAAGTAGGTCAAGTCCGTACTGAACATTTAAGAATCTTGGAGTGACAAGGTAAACTCTTACTCTGGATCACAGAGAGTGATACAGCCATAATCAACTGCATACTGTCATGTACACAGCACAGCCATCCACATCCTCTGCATACATAGTTACTGAGTGGTAGAGCCCATGACCAACTGCACCCTCTCTGGTCCTTCATATAGGACTTTTGCAATATGGCCCAGTGGTGCCACCTCTGAATAGAGCACCACCCCCTGTATTAGGAGCATGCTGTGTTCTGTCAGGTCAGACATATATGTGGAAGACATATCTCTCTCATGATCCATAGATCAGAATGTGAGGCACACAGGTGAGCCTGGCCTTGTCCACAGTGACTGCTGTGAAAGCTTCACCCACAGGGCACTATGATTGTCACCCTATAGTCTGCCGTGCACTGTGCTAGGGAATTTACATAGATAATCACCGTAATTTTACAGGGTCCACATCATATATCATACCATATCATGTCATATTATAAAGGGAAACTGAAACTAAAAGAAGTTTTAGAATGTGTTGCACAGAAGAGGTGGGCTTTTAGCTGAGGTCTGTCTAGCCCTCGACTTACACTTAGTTGTTTGCTATTTCCAAAGTAGAAAGTTCAGGAAGTGAAGGAGAAAGGCATGTTTTATTCTTATAGACTTATCTTCTGTGGATACTCAGCATTGTGACTGTGGGGATGAGATCTCTTGGCCTTGCTTTAGTTGTGTTAGGGAAAAGGTGGTGTTGGAAGGTTCTTAATCTTAAGCACGCTGCCCGAAAGGTAAAGGAACGGCTAAATGCCAGGCGAGTGTTCAGGGCCCCCTAGTCTATGCCCAGGCCCCCAGTGTGTTCTTCCGCCTTATACTCCACAGACCAGGTGCATTCTTGATAGCACTTTTGTTTTCCTCTCCTCTATCCTGACGTATTTCAGCTTGCCCACTCCTGAAATACATCCATTCTCAGCTTGGGCTCTCACGAGCATAGAGGAAAATGTTCCTCTCTGAACTTTGCCTTCCACATCAAGCCACCAGAAATTCGCTATGTTTTAAGGAAAAACAGACAACCTGGCTTTGTGTGGCTAGCTCCTGCTGTTCAGAAAAAACGGGAGAGTGAGAGTCGGAGTCTGTGGAGAATAGTTCACATTCTTTGTTTTCTACAAAGGTCCCTCTCTCCTGGGTGTTCTTGCCACACAGAGGGTCTGCAGGGCCCCTAAACTGAAAGGGAACTCCTGGCAAACCTGAGGCTTGTCCCACCAGGAGGCAGCCACACCCTCCTTCACTATCTAGAGTCCTTGTCAGTGCTGTTTTTAAGGCAGTACACTGTGCAAGGTACTTGGTTGACCTTAACTCCCAGAACTAGGATCCTGACTCCCCAGGCTCTCTCTACCCACACTCTCAAGTGCCTCTGTAAATAGATGGCCAACATGTTTAGTGTCCTGAACTTGCATTTTTCTTTCCTGCCATTTCAGAGTAGTGACTCTTTATATTTACTGGGTAAGTGGCTTTGAAGTACTCTCCTTGGAGCTGGCCGTGGGGAAAATGACGGTGTGTTGTATCACACCTTCTAATAAACCACATTTCATTCAGGGAAAGTGGAAAGCTTTTTTGTGGTTTGCAAGCTTGATATTAACATTGTCCCGACTAGAAAATGCTGAAGCTTGCCCACCCACCCAGTTATGTTTAGGCTTCTAAAAATAATGTTATTCCTCCATACTCAGACATCTGTTTTCACTCTATTGCCAATTTAAATGCCGCTGTATACTCTGTATATCATGGCTACTTTCCCAGTATTTTGAAATTTTGCGCAGGGTAAGGGGATTTTACAAGTTCTCTAACACGTGAAATACTCTTCTACAGTAGCCGTACCACCTGATGGCTCACGGTAGGGCAGGTATTGGAGAGGGCGCCTGCATGTGACTGGCCTTACTGCTGCTCAGATAATAGCTGAGTTCCATTTGAAGGCCTACTACGAAATGCAGGCTTCAGCAATAAATAGCAGTCTAGGCTATCACAGTAATGCCTGCAATTTGGGGAGAACCCTCCCTTTTTAATTACAGCCCACTGTTTTTGGCAGTGTTCCCAATAGGTTATGATGAGCACATGTTTTATCTTACGTGGTCCCTTTGGTAGTTGGGGGACAGATTCTACTGATCTGCTTCCTAGAGGTGGAAGCTGCTGCTCAGTCTGCACCACTGGCCAAGGCTGCCTGCCAGGAGTGAAGGTCTAGTTTTTGTGAAAACCTGGTTTAGAAGAATTCGAGTGAGAGTTGAGATTGTCAGGCGTGGTGCTAGTGCTCTGGGTAGACGTAATCATCAGCAAGTGCTGCTCTTGTGTGTGGGTGGCCTGGAGAACTAAAGAAAGGCAGGCTCAGGAGTGCCCTTGGTGGCTGCACGGCTGTCAGAGACTTCCTGTTGGGTTCCAGTGAGCTATACTTACCTTGGATTCAAGAATCTAAAGATTTAAAACTTTGCCCTAACTGGGGACTTCCCAGCGTGACTCACCAAGAGTCTTCTGAAGTTTTCCTTAAAATTTAAAACTGTCTTAGAAACATCGGAACCTTGTGAGTATAGAGAAGCTCAGCCATACCCTGATTTCCTTTTGACTTAGAGGGAAAATGGGATATCGGGCCGCACTTATGTGAGGTCCCGTCCTCTCGCAGCTGCCTGAGGGACAGCCAGTAAGACAACTTAGCTTTAATATTGGACTCTTTGCCCAGATTGTTTCAGGAACTGATTTGGCCATCATAGGCAACCATCTTGTCTCATCTTGGCTCTTCTCCTCATCTATTCTGTTGTGTCCGCAGTGCGTTAGGTAGTTAAAAGTTATAATCAGCTCACCCTTTCTAGAAAATACTTTGAAGAGTAGTGTGAAAGTATGTAAGAAATTCTCTCATTTCCTCTATTTGAATGAAAAGCAATTTTTCTCTTTTAAACTCTCACATGATGTAAATAAATATGCCTTCTCTGTTCATTGAAATACAAAATAAAGCATACTTTAGATTCACACTACTTTAAAACCCAAAGATACTTTCTATAATAAGGCATGCTATGTATTAGACACTTTGGGTTCAAATGGAATCACATACTCTCTACCGACTCCTGCTCCTTCCAGAAGATGGCTGGCACCTGAGCATGGTGACTACTACCCAAAGTCACTGCTGGGCCAGGAATAGACTCCTTACTGGTGGATCTGGCTTCCTAAATCAGTATTTCCCTGGAATGTTTAACATGCTGAGATGGCCTGGTCACTATCTAGAAATACACTATTTCTCTAGATATTTTTAAACAATGGGTTTATTTAAGTTCTTGTGCTCTGGAACCCATTTAAAAAGTTGCTCATAGAGACCTATCTTGAGAGATGGTTGTGCAGGGCGAGGGGCGGGGGATGTGAGTTAGTTTTTCTGGTTTTGACAGTTTACTGGCCACTGGAGATGACGCATGGCCGAGGAAGTCCTGATGGTAGCAGGTGGACAGAAGACCTTTTCTATTCTGCTGTTGCCTCCAGGGGTTGAACATATACTGTCCTGCTTGTTCAGTGCTGGCTCTGAGGACCCAGATACTCCCAGGGCCCTTGCTGAGCCTGAGGGTGACAAATGGCAGACATTTGTCTAGCTCTACATTTCTTTCTCTACAAAAATGTGGGCTTGATTTTTACCTCAGTGTGAGATGATGAACTGGCTAGAAATACAGCTGGCCATATATATAACTGCTTCAGCAGACTGAGGTATTATAGTGGAAAAGAATTACAGAAATTGCATTTGTGTTTAACATATATTTAACAAGATTTTTTCCCTTTTGTTGTGATTCCCTAAATGTTTTAGTATCACAAACATTTATATAATATTTTTAGTGAACGAGGTGTGGTGCTGCATACCTTTAATCCCAGCACTTGGGAGGCAGAGGCAGGTAGATTTCTGTAACTTTGAGGCTAGCCTGATCTAGTTCCAGGACCACCAGAGCTACACAGAGAAACCCTGTCCCAACAACAAAAACATAAAAATCCCTCAATGTTTACATTGTATTTGTTATTAAAGCTCATCTAGAAATGTTTTAAAGTATACATGAGAATATATATAAAGGAATATAAAAATGTTATACCATTTAATTAAATGAGGCAAGCAAATTGAGAATTTAAGACCAGCCTTGGCTACATAGTGAGGAGTACCTTAAAAACAACAACAACAACAACAAAAAAGAGCCAATACTCCAAACAAAGTAATTATGCTATTTTATAAAATCAACACCCATACGTTTTGGTATCTGTGCTGGATTGTAGAGCCACTTCCCTCTGGATGCCCAGGGATGACAGAATATAAAACCCAGTACTGTGTTAGGAAGCATTGTGCCAGCCCTGGAACACTTTGAGAATGTTAGCAATTTAGAGAGTTCATAGGAAATACGGCTTACTGGGCATCAGGGGAACCAGTGATTGGGCCTCCATTGTGAATAAAGGCAGGACTTATCTTCTTCAATGCAACAAACAGTTGTACCTTGGCTACTCAGAGGTCATCTTTCAAACTGGACTTGAAGTTGCGTGTGGACAGCTGTGTATGTTAGCTACTGCTTTCAAAGAATCCAGATCAGCTAGTCTTAGAGGCTTATGCCTTTTAATCTTGGATAGTGCCTTCTAGCTGCTGCCTGGGCAAGGCCTTCTGCTGAGCACACTCTACTTCCCCATTAAACTGAGTCATGGTCTCAGGCCAGGGTGCCTGTGGTGGCCCTCGGGTCCTGCAGCCAGAGTTTGTATCAATTGTTTTTTGTTTTTGTTTGTTTTTGGCACAGTCTCCTAAATTGTTACTGGTGTGTTTGGGTTTTGTGTTCCCCACACCAGGCAAAGCACTCCATTCTTGTAAGAGTGATTTCCGTCCTATGGGAGCTTCAAAGTGGCCATACAGTTCTCTGTCCAGCAAGGACTGGCACAGTCTTCAGGGATCAGACAACTCTTTAGACATGTGTGTTGTTAGTATAGTGCTTAGTAATGGGGCCAGTCTTTTGCCAAGTATCTTAATTGGCATTAGGGGGTGACTAAGTGAGTCACTATTTATTTGTATTTTGGGGTACAAATAGTGTTCTTTAAAGGTACTGAATTCTGTCTAGGCCAGTTCAGATCTAACCCAGACCTCAAAGGAAATCCCATGACAGCTGCTAGTAGGCACAGAGGGTTTGAGAAGAAACTTTGTTGCCTAGTGTTTCATTAGGAAAAAAGTAAAATTGGGGTCTTTCTGGTTCTGCTTCTGGAAGCAACAACAGATTGTGCAACCTAACAGAACAGTTGACTCATAAAACCTACCTCTTGCCTCCTCTCTCCAGACCATAGAATCAAACTGGCGGTGTGGACGACACAACTTGCAGAGGATCCAGTGTCGCTCTGAAAATAGCAAGGGCGTCTACTGTTTGCAGTATGACGACGACAAAATTATCAGTGGCCTCCGAGACAACTCGATCAAGGTGAGATGCTGATTCCGTGTTATTTTAGAGTGGCTCAGGAGTGAGGTGCTGCTGTGTGGCAGTCTCTGCTGCTGCTGATAGATTTTTCTCTGTTTTCAGTATCAGTAGCTCTCATGTGGTTCAAAAGAACCAGAACCAGCGTTTCCCCATTTCCTCCCACCTGTCCCTGGCTCTGAGCACATTCCCCTCAGATTCCCTTGTCCTGCCCACTGGATAACCCTTTTATATCTTCATGCCCAGGAAACCAGTGGTCTTCAGTGGTCTGAAACTGAAGTTTCAGACAGTTATAAGCTGCCATGTGGGTGCTGGGAATTGAACACAGGTTCTCTGGAAGAGCAGTCAGTACTCTTAATTGCTTAGCCTACTTTCCAACCCCAAGGGTATGTGTTTTAGATCTTTTCTGGAAGCTCATTGGTATTGCCTCTGTTCTGTTCCTCTTGTCATTTCCTACTATCTTGTTTCCTACTCCCTCTGTGTTTTCTTATATGATTTAGAGTGTGGGGTACATGAGAACCTTTGTGTAAGTGTATGCACTAAGTTACCACTGTGGTTGATCTTGCCTCGCTAGATCTGGGATAAAACCAGCCTGGAATGTTTGAAAGTGCTAACGGGACACACAGGCTCTGTCCTCTGCCTCCAGTATGATGAGCGAGTCATTGTAACTGGTTCTTCAGACTCCACAGTGAGGTGAGTAGTCTGGCTGCATTCTCTGATCTCAAAGACCTTTCCTAAGGAGACAAAGATGTATACCCTCTTCAGGGATTTACACACATCCACATGCATGCATACATGCTGTACATTTTTTTATTTACTGTATCTCAAGGCTCCTTTGGATGGAGTCACGTTAAGCAAATAGACCGGAAGGCTGAATTTTAGATGTGTCTTGTTCTCTTGCCATGTTCTGTAGAAATGGCAGTGTGCTCTCCTGTAAAATCACACTGCCTTCCCCCTGTTCTTAGGAGCCTGTCATCTAGAGCACAGGGGGAAGAAGTTAGTTGTTCTTGAATTGTGAAGGACTCAGGAACTGAAAGAATCAGGCTGTTTGCAGACCCTTGGGAAAGTGAGATCCAAGAGCCAGAGATGTTACATTTTGATTACAATGTCTACTTGAGTTCTTTTAGGCATTGTCTTCATCTTTGTAGGTACATTAGAAAACTGAGAGGTTACACAGTTTCCTCATTGTCATATAACCAGTGCATTTTTTGAACCTTGGGTTTAGGTCATTCATGGCTGTATTTATAACCATTAAAATGGTAGAAGCATTAATTTTTAGTTACTGCCGCAGGGCAGAGTGGAGAAGACATTGTTGAAGGGAAACAGTGACTGGTGGTTGGGTATCAAGAATAAAATGGGAACATTAGCACCTAAACTCCTGGGAAAGCACACCTCCCTAGACCTGATAGGCTTGCAGGTGGGATGATGTAGTCTAGCAGAGATCCAGGGTCAGCATCTTGTAGTGAGGTGTGGCTGGACTGAGTGGAACTGCAGGCAGCAAGAGCAGAGAGGAACAGCCTTTCTCAGGCAACTCAGATGTTCAGAGAGGACTGTTCATTCACAGGCACACAGTAGCAAGGATAGTTGCTCAGTCTAGCCCTGGGTTCTGTGATAGCCCCTGTTGGTTACTTGTCTTGTGCCATGCTGTCAGATTCTTCATTCAACCCTGCCCACAGCACAGCCACTGACCATGCCCTGGCTTGTCCTTTAGGCCACTTCTACCACATGTCACTGCTTGGCCTTCAAGGTCATCTGGTCCATGTTGCAGTATCCTTTAGAATATTGGGGCTTTTTTCTGAAGATGCTGCACCTGTGCATCCCATGTCTGAAGTGTAAGACAGAAAATGCCTTGATATACTGCCACAGTGTAGTTTGCAAATATAAGCAATAGATTCCTCAGCATGCCAGAGGCCAACAGAAGCCTTAAGCTTTCGATTACCCCGGGCGCCCCAGCTTTCAGACTCCTCCTGTCATCACAGACTCATTGAAAGCCTACTGTCTTGAGGGATTGTCTTTGTCACCTCTACAAACCTGAAGACATCCCTGAGTTAATTATTTTGAGTATGAAGTAAAACTGCTCATAGCCAGATTTAGCTTCCTTCTTAAAGGCATCTTAGCTTTGTCAGCATTAAGGAGGCTGCTGCCTGAGTTCTGTCGGCAGCATGCACCTGGGTACAGGGTTCTGCTGGCAGCGTGCACCTGGGTAGGTAGTTTTGCTAGCAGCGTGCACCTGGTACAGTAAAGGTGCTACTGAACCCAGACTTCACCTTTCCCTGTCTGTTCTCTTGCAGAGTCTGGGATGTGAACACTGGTGAAGTTCTCAACACACTTATCCATCACAATGAAGCTGTACTGCACTTACGCTTCAGCAATGGACTCATGGTGACTTGTTCCAAGGACCGTTCCATTGCTGTGTGGGACATGGCTTCTGCCACCGATATCACTTTACGCCGTGTCCTGGTTGGCCACCGTGCTGCTGTCAATGTAGTAGACTTTGATGACAAGTACATCGTGTCTGCCTCTGGAGACAGGACCATTAAAGTGAGTGTCTGCACTCTTCACCCTGATTGTTCTCTTCCCTTTATAACAAAGAAAAGGCAGAGGTGGTTCACATTGAGTGGTAAGGTCTATTCCTTATGCATTCCCATGAGACCTTCACATACTTCTGGAGCCCCAGGCAAGGCAAAAAAGAAAGAAAAGCCATGTCCCAGTAGAGAACAGTTGCCAATTTCATGAGCTGACATTGTTAGTCACCCTGAGTGTGCTGTGTGTGGAAGAGCTTTATATTTGACATCTCACACCACCCGCCACACGCTTTTTTAGGGTAGGTGTCTTTTTTTTCCCCAGGCATGGCTCAAACTAGTCCTGTGGAGCTTAGATTTGGTTTATTCACTTCTGAGAGCTTGCTGTTGTATAGCCCCTGGTTAGATGCTGGAGAAAAGATGAACAAAACTGAGATAACCCACAGGGTGTAAGAAATTCAGTTATGATTCCCCTGTCCATGTTAACTTGATTTCATTATGTGTTTGTCTGTATACACGTACTCATTTTTTCTTAATTAAGTTGATTCTTTGACAATTTCCCACACATAAATATGTATATATACTCATTTTCTTAATTAACTTGCTTCTTTGACCATATTGACCATTTTCGTCACGTTCCCACTTCCCTGTTTCTCCATTTCCCCACAAATCTCTTTTCCATGGTCATCTCTGTTTATTTTGTTCTGTGATCCATTGAGTTTGGCAGCATTGGCTGGGTGGCATGGGTTTGGAGTTCCTGTTGGAGCCTCATGGGCTCAGAGATAGGTACACAACTGAAGCAAGGCTCCCCTGACCTAGAATCTGTCAGTAGCCAGTAGTTCATCAGGAAGAGACTGGGCCCTTACTGTATTTGTTAACAGCTTTATTGATCTATAATTTCCATACCTGAAGATTTGGCTTTTTCAAATGTACAATTAATTTAGTACCTTTACAGCTTTGCATAGCATTACCGCAGCCTAGTTTGTAAACTTCTAACACTTAATATGCAGTAGAGTTAGCCTTTCCCCTCTCCCTACACTCTTGGCATTCAGCATTCTACCCTCTGTCACTGAATTTGTTCTAGACATTTCATGTAAATGGAATCCTGTACTATGTGGTCTTTTGTGTCTGGCTTTCCACGTAATGTAGGCCTTCGCACAGAACAATGCTTTGCTGCTTTTGGTGGTCAAATACATATTCGCTCTGAACAGACCACATTTCTCCTTTTGTGCTGGTGGACTGTTTGTTTCCCTTTTCTGGCAGTTGTGAACGATGTTGCTGTAAACATTTGCCCATGCCTTTTTTGCACATTCATTTAGTTCTCTTACTTGATTCACATTGCAGGGAACTGCCAAATGGTTTTCTAGTGTGGCTGTCTCCTGTTTTGGTCTTGTCAGCATGATGGTTCGTGCTGCTAGCTTTAAGGACTTTCTAATGGCCAGCGCTGGACCGTGTGCTGGTCTCTGGCAACTCGCCCCCACAAATCATGGGCTGTGCTGCAGCAGACCTTCGGTGTCTGGAAGCTGAACAAGTAGATTAGCTTAGCCACATCACAGCAGTCAGGACAAGCGCAGCCTCTGACAGTCGATAGCACTTGGGCCTGATCAGAAGACACATCTGTGGGAAGATTGTCTCGCACACTTGCCTACACTTGTTACTATTTTGTTCTGAGTCGTAGCTGTCCTGGGCTGTATCTGGAGCTTTGCTTGCACTCTGCATGGCTAGTGGTGTATTGTTGCTTTTTAGTCACTATGTATCTGCTCCGGATAAATGTATCTTAGCCCACTTAATAGCTTAGTTTTCTTTTTCTGATTCAGTTATAATTTTTTTAAAACACTTTTTTATACATTATGGAGAGGATCCCCTTAATTAGATAAATGATTTTTCTCTCATTACCGTGTTGATGTCATCCTTGGGAACACAGATAACTTTGATGACAATCAGTTTACCAATTTGTTTTTTGTGTTGTGTGTACTTTCGGTGTGATCCCTAAGAAACCACTGCCTAACACTAGAGGTTTCTGCTTCATTCCTCCCCTGAAGGTTACATAATTTCTGCTGGTCCATTTAGATCTTTGATCTATTTTGAATTAAATTTTTGTATATGACATGGGGTTCAGGGTCAAACTCCATTTGGTGGGGGTAGGCATAGAAATATCTCCTCATTCTGTTGAGCTGCAGATACAGCTGGCACATTAACTCGGACTTCAGCCACTGAGTTTCCTTATTTGGCTCATTACATAGTATATGTGTCTGGGAGCATCTGTATCTTAAGGCGGGTTCACAAGAGGAAGTTATTGATATCTTGTATGCAATGCTAGGAGTCATGTGGCAAAATAAACAGTGCTACTCAGGAAACTGGTGAAGAGGGGAGGTGTAGACTTAAGTGTGGCCTGTGAGCTAGTGTGCAGGCATAAAATCTGACACACAGGAAAGGCCTGAGCCTTCCAGGATATGTTGTCTTTGTGAAAATCTCAGGCTTTAAACATTTTTTTAGATATTCATTCATTCATTCATTCATTCATTCATTCATTCATTCATTCATTCATTCATTCATTATGTATGCAGTGTTCTGTCTGCACATATGCCTTCACACTAGAAGAGGGCACCAGTTCTCATTATAGATGGTTATGAGCCACCATGTGGTTGCTGGGAAATTGAACTCAAGGACCTTTGGAAGAACAGCCAGTGCTCTCAACCTCTGAGCCACTTGTCCAGTCCCAACTTTAGACTTTTTAAGTCACCTAAATTTCACTTCAGTTTCATTACCCACACTCAGGAAAACTTATGCTGTCCAGTTTCTATCTAACCCATTGTTACCTGAGAAGAAAGTTTGTGGCTGGGCGTTTGGGATCATTCTTGGAGTGTGCTCCTGTCCCTCTACTCTGTGACCACACTGTCTTTAAGCTCACCATCTTCCTGCCTCCTTAGTGCTGGGATCATAGGGGTCCGTCTCCCTGCCAGCTCTCCTGGAAGGTTTCTTGTGGCAGGATTTGGTGTTGTCCTAACAGCACTGCTGTCTGTGTGCAGGTGTGGAGTACCAGCACCTGTGAGTTTGTTCGCACTCTGAATGGACATAAGCGAGGCATCGCCTGTCTGCAGTACCGGGACCGGCTGGTTGTTAGTGGATCATCAGATAATACTATCCGGTGGGTAGAAATCGGTTCACTTTTACAAAAACCATCCATGAAAACAAGAAAGGTCTTACTCCAGAATTAGAACACATAGGAGTTTACACCCTGTAAATCATGCCAAGGAGAAGGCTTGATGTGGCCAGTAGTTTTGTATTTCTAAGACACTTGAGTCCAAGGCCCACTCCTTAGGAACCAAGTAACCATTAGGAGACCACCAGGACTAGAGTCCCTGGCTGTATGTGATCTCCTTGTCCTTCCTTGCTGGACATGATTTTTTCCTTTCCTGACTCAAGTCCACATCTCCTCCAGAAAAGCTCTTCTGAGGCTATTGGGCCCTGTGGATTTATCAGCTGAGAAATCGAGAGAATTCCTAGGAGCTAAGCATAATTGAAATGTCTTTGTTGATGATTTGATTTAAATAGAAAATGCCTTTTAAAAGTTTCAAATTATATAAAACAAAATATAACAGAAAGTAAGGTTTCTGCCTAAATTAGTGCTAAAAGCACAAATGTTAGATTTAGTGGTGTATGTGTGATATGAGCCAGGAGTGAGGTGGGAATATAAAATTCAAGGAGAATGAAAAGTCTTACCCGCATGGAGCAGGTGTACAAAACTTGAGGAGGGCACGAGTCATGTGTGAGAATTCGTTTCATAGATAACTGCTTCTTGTTCAAGGCTATGGGATATTGAGTGTGGTGCCTGTTTAAGAGTCCTAGAGGGGCACGAAGAATTGGTCCGATGCATCCGTTTCGATAACAAGAGGATTGTCAGTGGTGCCTATGATGGGTATGTGTTTAGTATGTACTTGCGTGGCTGTAGCCTTGTCAGGAACAATATTGCTCTGTATTAAATAGCTCTGTGCATGCTGGACTCTGTGTGAGAAAGATCAACCATACCAGTGAGTCAGACAAGGATGCTCAGGAAGATGGAGTACAGCTTGCCTTAATCACACCATAGCCAGACACTTGACTTGTAGCCTATGTTCTATTAGCAGAGTAGAAACAGTAGGGCCTGCAAGATGGCTTAGCACAACCTGGCAACTTGAGTTCAATTCCTAGAACCCCTTGGGAAAGAAAGAACTCACTTCAGAATTTAACTTCAGAGTTGTTCCCAGATTTGCACACATACGCATAACGTACACGCACACACACAGATTAAACTACAGGGACTCATGTTTCTTGCCTTAATTATAAATAAACCCGGAAACATTCTCCTCCCCATGAACTCAGTAATAAAATTCCTCTTTTCTCCTTTTGTTTTCAATAACAAATGAAGGTATACGTCCCAGTCCTGCATTATATATGCTTGGTCAGTGGCCTTTTTTTCATTTGGAGAAAGGCATCCTGGGAATGACGCAGTCCCCCAAGTAATGAGTTTTGTAGCATAGATGTCAAGGTAGGAAGCGAATTTAGGTAACTCAAGGTCTTCTGCCTGTTTATCGCCTTAACAATTACATCCCTTCAAAGTTTCAGGAATTCTGGGAAGGTTTAGGTTCTTTTTCTAAAATCTAAGTTCAAAAACTTAGAAACAGAAGCATGTTGTTTACTGGGTTTGGTGGTAGACCTTTCAAGTGCACTCTGTTTTGTGTGGACATGCCCACAGTATAGACAGTGTTAACTCTTCTATTAATCCCGCTCTCGTTTTCCCTCATAGGAAGATTAAAGTCTGGGACTTACAAGCTGCTCTTGACCCTCGTGCCCCGGCAAGCACATTGTGTCTGCGCACCTTGGTGGTATGTGATTTGTTGGGGTGGTGAGGCCCAGGAAAGTTTGTATCTGTACCATGCTTTCAGAGTTTCATGGATAATTTTGGGCAGCTAGAACATAGTACCTTTTCAGTACTGCAGGGTCCTCTGAGGTGAGCGGGCACCCACGGAGCTGCTGCATTCCTCCCGGAGCCTTATGGGCGTCTGTAGTATACAGCTCCTTTTATAACTGCACATTTGTATATTAGGTAGAATTTCCTCTCAGTCTCTATTATATGGACACATTGGAACACTTTTAACTTAAATTTCATTTTAATAGAATTAATAACTGTATTGTTAAAGAGTACACTGTGGTACTTTGGTCTATGATGTATATCTTAGAAAAGTTGTCAACCAGTTAATCCATCAAGTTTCATTTCTTTGTGATAGAAATATTAACATTTTTAAAAAATTAAGTGTGGTAGTACAGCTCTATAATCTTAGCATTTGGGGTAGAGGCAGGAGGATGAAGGGTCTAAGGTCATCTTTGGCTACATAGTGAGTTTGAGGCCAGCTTGAAATACATAAGACCCTGGTTCCCACCTGCAAAAAACAAGCAAACACCTACTCTTAACACATTTTGAAGTGTGCAACACTTCGCCTTTTTCTGGGGCCACTCCAGTGCAGTGGCGCCCTCCTTGCTGCCTCCTTTCTGTGAGACCCCAGTCTGGGGGTCATTGTCTTTCTGTGCCTGGCTTACTCCACTTACTAAATGACCTCCGGGTGATTGATTAGCCATGTCAATGTAAATGGCAGAATGTTTTGTTTGCTTTAAGACCAAATAAGTACTTTATTTTAATATGTGAATCTTTTTGAATATTATCAAAGCTGTCTAATACTGTGGCTGATTCTGTTGGATTTTTTTCTTTTTTGAGAAGACATCTGGAAACAGTGATAGGCTTTTCTTGAAAATTTTCAGCAATTTTTTCCTTTTTAAAAAATTTATTTTTAGGGCTGTGCTGGTGATACACGCCTTTAATCCCAGCACCTGAGAGGAAGAGGCAGTGGGTCTGTGAGTTTGAGGCCAGGCTGGTCTACAGAGTGAGTTCCAGGACAGCCGGGACCACACAGAGACCGTGTCTCGAAACACAGCTTTAAGTGTATGAACGGCCCTGCGTGTGTGCTTGCCTACCTTGTGTGTGCCTGCTGGATCCCCTGGAACTGGAGTTAGGGATGGTTGTGAGCCACCATTCTGGTGCAGGGAATGCAGCCTGGGTCCTCTGCAGGAGCGACAAGTGCTCCTTATTACTTAGTGTTCTCTCTAGACCCAGCACTTGTGTTTGCATTTCCTTACTTCCTGTACTGACTAGACCAGGCGAGACAGTAGTGAGGGCTGCTCTTGCTTTCAGCATGAATTGTGATGTCCACTGTGATTTAGCATAGGTGTTCTTAGTCATCTTTAAAAAAAGAAAAAGAAAAAAACCTAGAAGGCCAAACAGAGCGGTTATTCCTGAGAGAAAGCACAGGGCTCAGTGGCCGGGCGGCCATGAGGGGAGCTCTGAGAAGCGCCGGCTCCGGAGGTGGGGCTGTAAAGACAATACTGTCAGTCAAGCTTATCATTCACAGGAACACTCTGGACGCGTGTTTCGGCTGCAGTTTGATGAATTTCAGATCATTAGCAGCTCCCACGATGACACTATTTTGATTTGGGATTTTTTAAACGTGCCTCCCAGTGCCCAGAATGAGACACGCTCTCCTTCCAGAACTTACACCTACATCTCCAGATAGCGGTCTGCACTTTGGCCCAATCTGGTGAGTGTGCTCAAACTCTATCCCCATCTGGGCTCCTCAAAATGTTGTTTCCGGGCTCTACCTTCCCTCTGGGAATTAGGAGACTGAGGTTCCTTGGCAATGTGTGTGAAAGCCTCTACTGTGATTTTCTAAATGGTCATAGCCACTTAGCACCAGGATAGCTTTTCAGGTTTGATTGGAGTGCAGAACTAAACGTTTTCTCCTGGTCCTTTGGTTCTATGACTGACTGACAGACAGATGCACAAGCAGATACATACACAAGGACAATCCAAACTCCTCCTCTTCCCAGCACCACAGTCCACTTTGCCTTGCCGTCTCCACAAGGAGCCATTGCGGAATGTGTTACGAGCCTTGAAAGCCACTCTTCATGGGGAAGGGCACAGGTGCTTTGGGAAACAAGTCCTTGCCTCTAGTTACAGAGCCATCATACTGTTGGGGACAGAATGTTTTTCTTGCCAGGATGCACAGTTTAGAAGAAGAGAAGGCCAACTTGGCCACATCCCAGATACCCATGACTACTGGGAACAACATTCCCACCTGGAAGATTTACCAGAGGCTACTGGATTCTGTGCACATCACACTCTGTAGACTTAGTAAATACCCTTACTTCATACATACACACACACACACACACTTATGATTAGATTGTCTTAATTAAAGAGCGTCACTTATTTACCTAGCAGGGGTACTGTAGCACACCTTTGATCCCAGCACTCAGGGAGGCAGGGCAGGCTGATTGCTGTCAGTTCAAGGCCAGCCTGGTCTACAAAGTGAGTCTAGGACATCCAAGGCTACACAGAGAAACCCTGTCTCCAAAACAAAACAGCAAAAAACAACAACAAAAATTGCTTAATTCTTTATAGTTTTTTATTATTTATTTTCATATTTATTAAAGAGTAAAAGTAAGCTGGGTGATAGTGGCACATACCTTTATCCCAGTTTCAGATGGTTTTTAGTCAAGATTCTGGGTTCCATAAATGACTGAAGAAGTCTGCCTTGCTCAGAGTTAACACACAGTAGCCAAATGTCGAATTTCACCCATTGTATACTTTGTTTTTTCTGCCACTGCAGGCCAAAAATAGTTCTTACATTTTAAACAATGGAAAAATATCAAAAAGAAATTTTCATGTCATGTAAAAAATTATGAAGATTGGAATTTTAATGCCATATAAAGTCAATTTGATTGGAACATAACAGGGTACATTTGTTTACATATCATTGTGGCTGCTTCTATGCTTCAGTGGCAAAATTGAGTAGTTGGGACAAAGCCTATAACATGCCAACCAGTTTCTTTGTAGTCCTTTAAGAATCAGAGCTCTGCATCAAGAATGGCAGATCTGTGCTGTCTTGGACATCTCCGTTTGACCAGTAGCACCGGTTAAGGGCTGCCTTTAGAATGGCTCTGTGACCCTAAAGGACTGCAAGGCAGGACGGGCTGGTAACACCTGCTGTGTGAGTATGAGGCCATCAGCAGGGACCGTAGACCACTCGCATGTTTACTGTACCTGGTCTCCATGTGTTCACACCATCTCTGCCTACTTATAAATCCATTCCAAATCCACATGGCAGAATCTTGATTCACTGAGTGAAGGTTGGAACACACCACACTAGAGGTTTACAGAGCAGACGACAGGAGCTCTTGACCAGTCATGACTACAAAAGCCAAAGGAGCACAGGGAAGGGGTGGAGGAGGTCTGGCTTAACTCATGTTCTTTCCCTTTCCTTCTTGAACCCGCTCCCTGTGCCCCTTCCACATCCGGCTCAGTTAAAGTTACACCTGTTCTCCTTTCTTCTCCAGGGTTTTCTGGTCTTGAACTACTGGCTACATGGCTATCACATGCCTAAGGGAGTTCGTTCACAGCTGAGTTCTGGGGCTGGACTTGGTTCTAGATGCTGGGTAGACACAAAGCAGCCCCGCTCTTCAAGCCCTGACATTTCTCACCGCGCCCCAGCTCTACTTGGAGAAGGACAGCTCAGCTCACCGCTGCAAGTAGAGCAGCCGCTCACGCCCCTCCCTCAGTGAAGACCCCAGCGATCCCGATGCACATGTTCTCGTGAAGGACACGTGGCCTGTATGTTCTCCAGAAGCAGAGACCGACGGGAGAAGCCCTGCCTCGAATTTACGTCGCTTTGCGCCTTGGTTTGGCACTAAAAGCAGCCTTGCGTTCTTGGTGAAGTGCTGAGTGCCAGAACACTGACCCAGAGCTGTCAGGGCTTTCCTCTCCAGCAGCAGCTTCTCCTTAGACCACCAGTCACTGTTGTGCATAGGAAAGTGGCGGACAATGGGCAGATCTGGGTTATCTTAGTATTTTTGGATTACACTTCCTTTCTGTACCAGTTTCTTTTAATTTAAATAATAAGCGAGTTATATTACCTCTCCACAGGTAATACAGCTATTTTCTTTTAACTGTTCTCTGTTCCCCCATCATCTCCTGATATTTAGTAGAGTAACACCTTTATCCGCGTGCTTGCCTCCTAATTTAAAATACTGTATCCGCATGTAGATATAATGTACATAACAATTCAAGCTCAAGGTTGCCGGCCCGGCCCCCTGTGCCTGAGACACTACTGTGGAGCGTATGGCACTTAGCCGCAGGTGGGCCGAGCACCTGACTCCAGGGTTGCTGTGATTGCCTAGAACCTTCCTGCAGTATTCATTCGGGTTTTATTATTTGTTACTGTCTTTGTGTGTGCTCTGTGTTTTCAGCTGGAACTTCAAAAGTTTAACATGTTTATTTGTTGTGTGGCATCTGCAGTGGACAGGAATCTTCACAGTTTCCATGTACCTGTTCTTTTCCTCCTGAGAGCAAGTGCTCACCTCCTCCTGGTGAGCATTGGCTTCTCTGTCCAACATCTTTCTACATGACAGTAACCCTGAGACAGGGAGTTGGCGGCCCTGTTGACAGGGCTCCCTGTACTCTGATGGTTATTGGGGGGTGCTGAGTTTGAGCCTGTGGAGCAGGTCAGCTGTTAGAAGCCCACATGAAGGGCAAGGCACTCCTATGTGGAGCACAGCCTCGGCCCTGTAAGCTCTGGTGTCACTCACCTCTGTGTGAGAGTCGCACACCAACAGGACATTGGTCACCATTATCTCCCTCTTTCAAAATTAGGTTTTGATTTGCCCCTCGACATTGTTTTCAAAGGAATGTCAGTCCAGTTTTAAAGGACCAAGCAGCCCCTCCCTGTGAATGAAGCCCCTTCCCATGGAAGCACATTCTAGGAGAGAAAAGGACCCTGGGCTCTGCTTGTCCTGACATTGTGAATGCTATGGGGTCAGTGCGTAGGGGATTTGTTTCCTGGGTTGGCTTTGCTTTTTAGTTGGTTTTTGTTTTTTTTTGATACGTCATTCTCACATGCTTTTATGTTTGTTTTTGAGAGGTGGGTGCTCAAATAGAAAGTAGGCCCCATCCATAATGGGAGTGTGAACACACCACCTCACAGCCCATCACCCATTTGACAGGAATGCCCAGGGGAGGGGAGGGGAGAAGGTGAGTTCTGAACAATTGGACTTTTCTGTTGTTTTTGCATGTTTAATATAGAAGTTCCTGTCAATCCTTGGGAGATCATGGCCTTCAAATATGCACACAACCTTTGAATTGTGCCTACTAAATTATAGCAGGGGACTTGGGTACCCAAGGAATTCCTATTTCTGGGATTACAGTAGTAGTTCCCAGTTGTACTCTGGACTTTATTTTGCTAACTGTAATTGAGCAACTGTAAATTACTGCTATAATAATGTGTTAAAGCACTGGGTAGTCTAATTCTAACTGGTAATTAATTATGTTTGCCAATTATCTGTTTGAAATAAATATGTGTCTGAACAGCTATTGAAACTGTTAAATTGTACAGATATTATCATGACGGCTTTGTACTGTGGAATGTGCTTAATAAAAACAAAAGTTTGACCTTTGTCCAACAAATTGCTAAGTAATGTCAATAAATCAAGATGAGTATTACGCAGTACACCTGACCTGGCTTCAATGGCGATTGTTACTCCAGCTACTAATTCAAAGCCAATACTCTAAATAAAGTGTTGCAGTACTCCACCGTTCTGTTACATTTTTCAGAAAAAGTTTGGTGCTACCAGGAATTAAGTGACTTACCATTAAAGGTGAATTTTCAAAATCATCTGGTCTATAAGGTGAAGCTGAAGGCACTGTTTCTGGCCTGTGAAATTCCTCACTTTTGGTTTTCCCAGAAAGCTTTAAGAGCTGGGGGCTCCTCACTTCAAGCCATCCCCAGCAGCTCGCGCATCTCGGGGATGTTGGTGTTTACTTGATGAATTCTGCAAAGTAGAGCAGCTCCCGGTGAGAGGACCCTTCCTCTTGAGGTGGTGTGAGTGTGGAGTTGGGTGTGGGAAGTAAGCTTGCCGTGAGTATGGGCTTTTTGGAGGAAATAAAACAGTATTTTGACATACTTGTCCTCTTAATGTAACAAATTCGGATAAGAAAACCCCTGAAGGAGCACAGAGTACTGCCTCCACCCTCCCCTGTGGCTGCTGGGTACCCTTCTGTACTAACACTGTTCAAGGCTGGGCTGCAACCCCAGCTTTCTGGTGATCGTTCCATGCCATTCTTGTTCCATGGCTTCATACGTGGTTAAATGGATTATGTCATTTTGCAAATCCAGGTGAGAGTGGAGATTGGCTTGTTTCTTGCATATCCATTCCAAACAGGTCTCTCCCAAACCCTGCCTGTTAAATACAGTAAGCTGTGTCGTTCCAGTGTGTGTGTTTGGGCTAGTCCTTAGAACAGCAAGGGATGGACTCCCCTTGTGGCCCAAAGGGGAGGATAGCAGTTTGGATCCTGTACTAGTTTTATGTTAAGTTGTCACAAGCTAGAGTCATCTGAGAGGAGAAAACCTCAATTTAAAGCCTCCACAAGGCTGGGCAATGGTGGCACAGGCCTTTAATCCCAGCACTGGGGAGGCAGAGGCAGGTGGATCTCTGAGCTTGGAGGGATCAGCCTGATCTACAAACCAAGTCGAGGACAGCCAAGGCTACACAGTGAAACCCGGTTTGGGGGGGCGGGGGAGCTTCCATAAGATCAGGCTGTTGGCAAGCCTGTAGGGCATTTTCTTAATTAGTGATTGGTGGGGGAGGGCCCAGCCCATTTAACAATGTTGCACTGTTAGTCAAATAAACCCTTTCTTCCCCAATTTGCCTTTTGGTCACCGTGTCTCATCACAGCAATTGAAACCCAAGTCAGATCCTGACCTCTTCTCCCATAGCTGGTAAAGATTCACTCCCACCTTCCTTCCCTTCTATTTTTTCTTCCTGGATGCTGCAGATGCATCCACTGGTGCTGGGGGTTTGAGGGTCCTTGACCACCGTCAGAGGTGAGCTGCCCTGCCATTCCGGATAGCTTGTCTTCTAATTAATACAGATTCTAAGGGCCATTTGGCTCATGGTCCTCTTCCCAGTTAGCTGCCTGGCACTCCTAGTTGGGATCTTTGCACCCTGTTTAACTTTATTGAGGAAGGCACATGGCGAGCTTAGCTGACTGTGCAGGAAAGCAAAGCCAGTGACCACAGGGCTGATTGCAGTGTAATCTGGATTGTCCACTCATACAACTTCTAGAAACTGACACCTTTTCATCAAGGTGTATTTTTATCTTATGTATGGTTGTTTTGTCCCATCTCAGGATTTCTGTCGCTGTGATAAAACACCATGACGGAAAGTAACCTGAGGAAAGGGCTTATTCCTCGGCTAATAACTCTCAGATCACACCCTGTCACTGAAGGAAGACAGGGCAGGACCTGGAGCCGCTTACCAGCTTGCCCCTCCTGGCTTGTTGAGTTTGCTTTTTTTTTTTTTACACCACGGCCCTCTCCCCTAGGGCAGCCCCTCCCATGATGGTCTGGGCACTCCCCCATCAATCTTTAATCAAGAAAATGCCCCATAGGCTTCCCAATGGCCAGATCTTACAGAGGCATTTTCCTAGCTGATGTTAACCTCCTCAGAAGATTCCTGCTTGTATCAAGTTGATAAAACCAGCCAGCATTGCCTGCTTGTATGTATGTCTGTACACTGAGTTGTACAGTGCCTACAGAGTCCATGAGAGGGTATTAGGTGCCTTTGAACTGCAAGTACAGACAGTTGTGAGCCACCATGTGGGTGCTGGGAACTGAACATAGGTCCTCTGCTAAACTATCTCTCCAGCAACTGTTTTTGTTTTTTTAACCAACCTCATCACCAGCTTGCATCTCTGAACTAGTGTGACATTAAGCATTTCTAGTGACCTGCATATCCATTGTCAGTGAAGGGCTTTAGGGCTTGTAGAGGAAAGAGACAAGATAGGTGTATATAGGCCTTGTCACATTGTTCTGTAGTATACAGTAGTCAAACAACATGTTTGTGAAGAGGTATTTATTAATAAGACCAGAGGAGGAAGAATCCAAGAACTGGGTTTCCATCCCCCATTGCTGTGCGAGTGCTCAGGACAGCAACCTGCCTGGGTTGACCCTCATAGCAGGGCAAGGTGTGGGGTTGGCTTGGTCTCTGTCAGGAGATTAGAAGCTTGTCTCTGCGGAGCTCCAGAGTCTCTGGATTTCTGCAGGCTCTTTGCATTGAACTGTCTAGTGGGTATCCAGCTATCTCGGAATGGCTGTCTTAGGGTACCATCATTTGTCTGAGGATTGAGCCCTTTATTTGATGTCGTTTTGGTTTTTTGAAATGGTCTGTAGCCTAACTTGTCCTTAAACTCACAACAGTCATCTCGCCTCTGCTCCTAGGTGCTGGGATCATAGGCATGCCCCACAGTGCCTGGCATGGGCCTCTGACATTCTAGTTCATGGATGTAACATGGCTGCTTAGGCATAGCTGTGTGAAAGTGTGGAGGGCTGCATGTGCCACGCCTTAAAGATGGCGCCGGTTTCCGCCTTCCGCCACCCTGACGGCGAGTGCTCTTGTGATAAACAACTCTTTATTTGGCTGTGCTGTGCCTGATGATCCGCCTTCTCTTGCGTGTACCTATCCGCACTTCCCACGTGGCTACCTGGGGTTGGCTGGCTCAGGGGTACTTATTCCTGGGACGGGCTCTCCTCGGGGAAGAAGATTGTTCAAGGCTCCTGAATAAACTGCTTGAAGAAGAGCTCGTGTGTCGTGTCTTTCCTTGCTGGTCAAGGCGGATGCGACATGAAAGTGACAGGGCAGGCATGCATAACTTTCCTCCCGTGGAATCCTCAGCTGCAAGAAGGGAGTGAATGGACTCGCACTGTTCCCTTGTCTCCTGCTCCGTCTCCACTCACCTCTAATCTCCTCCAGGAGCCATATTGTTTTTGTCGCTGACTCTGGAACTTCTTCCTGGACTAGGCTAGGAGAACCCAGAACTTAGGGGACCTGGGGTTGGGGCCTTAGGACCAGCTCAGCCTGGTGTCTTGGGGAGACCCCTCTGTCAACCTTAACACCCTTGGTATCAGTTGACTTCTCTTGAAAGCTGCATTTGTACTTCTAAATCCCAACAGCCACCACTCTTAAGCTCTTGCTGGAGAACTTTCTCCAGGGGCTACTCAGCCAGCAGCTGGCAGAGAAAAGGGCAGCTTTGGGCCCACAGTTCTCCCCCAGGGCTGGAGCTCTGTCATCTGTGTGGTAGGCAGGACAGCGGGCAAGAACATCCCATTGCTTAGAATCTGAGCTTCAGGAATTTAGTGGTATAACCAAAAAAAAGAAAAAAATGCCCTAGAGTATTTTAAGATTATCAAAAGACTGTGTGGAAGCAACTGCCTAGTGACACTTAAATAACTGGAGTGTGCTCAGTCAGGGGTGTTGTTGGATGGCATGAGAGGGGACATGGATACTGCAGCCAGCCCAGAACATGAGCTGATGGTCCTGGTCAGGACTGCTCCTCCCCCACCATCCCCCGCACAATGGAGCCCCCTGGGTTTGCAAGCAGGGTCTAGGCTGTACATTGTGTCCTCTATGGAGAAGATGGGAGAGTATATTGCCTAGATTTGCTTCTGGTCCATATTGGTAGCCATAGCTGACCTCTCTGTAGGTGGCTCCTCCCTCTTTCTCTCCATGCTTTGTGAATGCCATGATGCCAGTAGAGCCCAGTCCCTAATCGCAGTAGAGGACCCAGGCCTCAGACTGTGTGGTCCGCCCATGCTGACAGACTCTCTGCTCACCTCACCTTCCACGCTTCCACATCCTTGGCATGCATTTTGGTTGGATTTGTTGTTGTCTGTTTTTTTTGCTTATTTTGAGATTAGGGTCTCACTGTGTAGCTCTAGCTGGCCTGGACCTCCCTATGTAGACCAGGGTGGCCTTGAACTCACAGAGATCCACCTGCCTCAGCCTCCTGAGTGCTGAGATTAAAGCTGTGCACATCTGGCTTCTGCCATGCATTCTTGATCAATAATAATGTGTGTGATGTGCTTGGGTCAATACTCAAGGTGTGGGATTGTTTGTTTTGTTTTGGTTTTGAGTGCAAGGGGTGGAATGCTCAGGCATCAGGCTCTGTCCTAGGCAAGTGAACTGGGTGTCTACTGTCCCAATCCAGAATGATGCTGAGGTCTGGAGTAAGAGAGAACTCATGACATGAACAGGGGTGGGATAAAATGAGGGTGGGAGCTGGGATGGCTGTTAAGGAGGAACTACGGGACTTGCCTGCAGTGGAAGGTAGAACAGGTGGCAAGGCACCCTCTGATGTTTGGTGTCCCCCCAGCACCACTGAGTGGCACTGTAACAGAAAGAGGACACAGTCCCTGCCCTCAGGAAGTTGTGTCCAGAATAGTCCCATGTACTGCTGTGGTGTACCAAAGCACGCGGAATGACAAGTCAAATTAAGATGAGTAAGAGCAGCGAAGAGATCACGTGAGCAAGAAGGTTTGGGACACCTGAGCCAAGACCTCAGAGGTAAGGAGCCAAATACATGCTGAGGTAAGAAAAGATGTCCCTGAGGAGGCTGCAGAGATGCAAAGGCCCTGAGGTGGGAAACCCCTGGAGCGGGCATCCAATCCCCTAGATAGGAGAAAAGAATATTGGAGGGGGTATGTGGACAGGTAATGCCTTGGGGTTTGAACAACGGCCATGTCCAGAGAGGCGCTGACCTGAGAGCTTCCTAGAAAAGGGGCTTTGGATGGCTTCTAAGTCTGGACGAACATATGGGTTTAGGAGAAAGAAGGGTAAGCCATGCTACAGACAGAACCAGAATGCAGGCGTCTCCTGAGAGCTGTCTGTCTGCTGCTCACACGCTGGACACCTAATCCTGCCTCACACTCCTTCCAGCCTCCAGCCTTTCCCTGGCTCTTGCTTGCTGGCTCCCTCCTTGGGAATGTTCCTGAGGCCCATCTGCACAAACAGCCCAGGGCCAGGTCTGCACCTCAGGAATGGGAGATAAAAGGGGCCGTGGGGACTTTTCCACCAAAGGCAAAAGCAGTTTGTAGAATGGGCTGTGAGGTTTTGTTTCAGGAAATTTCATCATGTCTCCAAGAAGGGGATGAAGGGGAGGGATAGAAGGAGGAGTGAAAAAAAGAAAGGGAGGGAGAGAGAAAGAGAGGGAAGGAGGGGGGAGGGAGGGGCCGAGTGCGTGGGGGTGGGGGTTGGTCTCAGACTTCCTTGCCCCTTTTCATGTTGGTAACACAGGCGGCCCAGGTCAGCCTCAGGTCGGCGACAGTCGGCTCTTTAGTACTCCTCTGTGAATACCTCATTTCTGTAATAGTTTTTCCTTTGAAAACAGCTCTGCCTTCTTTGGCAGATGGTGACATTCCATTAGCATATGGAATATTTTTCAAAACACATCCAAAAGTGTGTCTCTTATGGAGGAGCCTGGGTAAAAGCCTGCTCATGCTTCAAAAGTGTGTTGGGGCCACACGGCCTGGAATGGTCCACACTCCTCTTCCCCGGGCCCCCGTCGTCTCTGGTCCTCACCTGGGCTGAGAAGATGTCGTCTGCCCCTGAGGGTTGGGGTCACCTGCCAGCTCTGCAGAGCAGGCACAGCCACGGAGCAAAGCTAAAAAGGCGACAGAGACAAAGGGCATAGCCAGTACCGGTGGGGCTTTAAGGACAGTGGCCTGCCCTGTGCTCTCATCAGTGAGGGATGCTGTGTGCCGCCACACACTTGCCTTCCGGCTGAAACTCATCTGCCACACAAGGCCAATCAACGTCTTGCATACACAAATGAAATCAAGCCATCTCTCTGCCATCGTCCCAGGAGCCACCACTGTCCTCAGAATCTACTCCTTGCTGTGGGCTGTGGGGATCTCACTCCTGCTATTTTGGATCAGGCTTTCCTCCCTACGGCAGCTGCAGGAATGTTCTCTATCCGTCGCTGTTCCCTCCTCTGAACTTTTGTATGTGCCTGTCCTCTGTCTAGCATGAATTTCTCTCAGCTGTGTGCATGGCTGCTTCCTCCTCATTAAGTCTCAGTTTAAAAGCCTCCAACTAGGCGGGACATGGTGGCACACTTTAATCCCAGCGCTCGAGGAGCAGAGGCAGGTGGATCTCTGCAGGTTCGAGGCCAGCCTGGTCTACAAAGTGAGTCCAGGAGCCTTCTCTTTACAAAGATATTCCTGAGCAGGTAATTCACAAGTTCAGAGTGCTGACCACTGTGCCAGAGACACACCCAGCAAGCCATCAAAATGGCCCATGTCACCATCTAGCACGTTCTCTGTGACTTTAGGTTCAAGTCTTACTTAAGACTTTCCTTCCTTCCTTCCGTTTTTTTCTTTCTTTTTTGTTTTTGTTTTTTCAAGACAGGGTTTCTCTGTGTAGCCCTGGCTATCCTAGAACTTGCTCTGTAGACCAGGCTGGTCTCAAACTCAGAGATCCATCTGCCTCTGCCTCCCAGTGCTGGGATTAAAGGCGTGTGCCACTGAGCCCAGCATGAAGATATATTTCTTGAAGGCCTACTGTGTGCCACATACAGAGCTGGGGAGGCTCAAAATGGATATCTTTGACCTCATGCCAAAGGAAGGCAGACAGTGCATTGCAGTAGTCTCTTGCTGTCTTCTAGGACCTCTCAGGTACCAAAATCCCAGCCTATTCAGATCCATCCCGTAAAATGGCTTAGTGTTTGCACAGAACTCATGTATCATTCCAGGTGCCTTCAAAGTCTCTTCTGCAATCTCTTAACTATAATTTCCTGTAAAATCAAAACCAAAAAAGCAGATCACATACTTTCAATGTATGTTATAGGATATACATTGCTGTCCCAAATGGAGGAAAGGGAGCATAGTAAGAAAATACTGTACCAAACCAGGACCAAACCCCCCCGGCAACTCCAAACTCTCCATCTCCATGTCTGATATCAAAACGCTCTTCAGGTCTCTGACTCTTTTCAGCTTTGTTGACAGAAACACACTTCTTTCTCTCGGGCTGGTTCCGCTCCCTGTTAGCAGCTTTCCTCAGCAGGTACCCCACAGCTCTGGCATCTCTAACCTCTTGGGGTCTCCAAGGAAACCCAGGCTTCACCTTCACAGCTTCACACAATGGCCTTTCTAGGCCTCCATGCAAGGATGCTCCTGATACACGCCTGGCCTCAGCAGCTTTCCTTAGTCACAAAGGGAGATTCTGTAACCTCTTTCTTCTATTTTTGATTCTAAAGCCAGAACCATGTGGCTGAAGCTGCCAACTTCTGCTGCTAGCTAGACTGAAACATGACCCCTTTGTTGAGTTCCATCTTCACCAGCATTCTGTTTTCAGTAAAGGTTTCCTTCACCACCTAAGCTTGGCTGTCTTGGAACTTGCTCTGTAGACTAGACTGGCCTTGGACTCAGAGATCTGCATGCCTGTTTCCTGAGTGCGGGAATTAAAGGTGTATGCCACCATCCCTGAACCAAAGTTCTTCTTTAATTTCTTTTTACAAGATGGAAGCTTAGCTGTGTGTGATTTTGCCCTGAGGTCACCAGTCCCTAAATTCCATTTAATATCTTTAAACTGTTTATCTCCTTAAACGGAAGGTTTGGCTCCATTCCACTTTCTCGTGCCCCTTTAATCCTTGAACCATGCATTTTGTATTTTTCCTTGCTCAGTTGTTCCACAAAACACTCTTCATAGGCGTTAACATTAGTTACTACACAACAGAATCTATGCTAGGCTATTCTGAGATTTTCTTTGCCAAAGCAATTAATCTAAACCTCCTCACCTAGACTCAGACAGATTCTTTGGAGTGTGTTCAAATCACCCTCAGCACCACTACCATCCATGCTTCTACTAGAATGGCCCATTCGGCCTCACTAAAAACAGTCCACTGCTTTCCTAATCCAAAGTTCCGAAGTCTACATCCCTCCAAACAGAACATGGTCAGGTATATCACATTAATATGCAGTACTCTACTCCTGGTACCAACTGCTGTCTTAGTGAGGGTTTTATTGCTGTGAAGAGGCATCATGACCATGGCAACTCTTATAAATAAAAACATTTCATTGGGGCTGGCTTATAGTTTCGGACGTTTAGTCCATTCTCATCATGACAGGAAGCCTGGCAGCACACAGGTGGACACATGGTACCAGGGATGAGGCTGAGAGTTTTCCATGTTGATCCGCAGGCAGCAAGGAGAGACTGTGTGTCACACTCAGCTTAGCTTAAGCACAGGATGTCTTAAAGCCCGCCTCCCCCAGCGACACACTTCCTCCAGCAAGGCCACACCTCTTCCAGCAAGGCCACACCTCCTAGTAATACCACTTCCTATGAGCCAAGCATTCATACCTATTCAAACCACCATAATGATCTAGCCTGCTGTGGAAACAGGCTTGCTGTCCCAGCTCAGGGCTGCCGGGCAGGAAGGAGAGGACTGGTGGGGGGGGGGAAAAGCTTGTTTTGCCTCAGAACATTGAAGCTTAGAAACTCAGGACCACTTTGTCTAATGTCACAGGCAATTTAGCAAGGATGAGAAGTAAGATGTTTTATATGTTCAGGCATCAGGATGATATGATAATGATGATTGCTGGTGGCACTGGGATGACTGTGATGACGGAGGTGGTGATTGTGGTAATGATGATGGCTAAGCTGATGTGATGGTGGTGATTGGTGGTGGTCATTGTGATGTGGTGGTGATGACAGTGGTAATGGTAATGACAGTGATAATGGTCATCCTGGCTTGAGTTTAAAATGCCATTCTCCCTCACTCCCACACACCTCAGTCTCTTGTGTTTGAACACCTGGATCCTAGCTGGTAGTATTTGAGAAGGTTGTGGAACCATGGTGGTTTGCATAAGAATGGCCCCCATAGATTCATGTGTTTGAAAGCTTGGCCCATAGTGAGTGGCACTATTAGCGGGTGTGGCCTTGTTGAAGTAGGTGTGACCTTGCTGGAGGAAGTGTGTCACTGTGGGGGCAGGCTCTGAGGTCTCAGATGCTCAAGCTAGGCCCAGTCTGGCATTCACTTCTGCTGCCTGTGGATCCAGATGTAGAACTCTCAGCCTTCTCCAGTACCATGTCTGCCTGCCTGCTGCCATGCTTCCCGCCATGATGATAATGGACTAAACCTCTGAAACCGTTTGCCAGCCTCAGTCAAATGTTTTCCTTTATAAGAGTTACCTCGGTCATGGTGTGTCTCTTAATAGCGGTAGAAACTGTAAGACAGGAACCCTTTGCTCATGGGGCCTAGCTGGTGGGTATGGGGCCATATGAGCAAGTCTTTGAGAATTATGGGCCGACTCCACTTCTGCTCTTTCTGTTTCCTGATCTGCCAAGATATAACAAGCTGTGCTACCAAGACCTCAGCGCAATGGATGGACCCCAGCTGCTGTGCCTCCTCCTGCCACGGGGTACCGTAAGCCTTATAAACGAACCAACGTTCCCTCTTAGATTGCTCATGTCAGGAATTATTCTATCATAGTGATAAGAGAAGTGACTCGTGTAGTGATGATTAATGACAGTAGCAACGGTGGTGCTGATGGCGGTGATGGACACAGTGTTGATGATGATGATGGCAGTAATGATCGGTGTGTGATGGCGACAACAATGAAAATGACAGGATTGCTGCTGACGTCACTGATGGTGGCATCGTGCTCATGGTGGGGTAGCTGCTGATACTGATGATTAAAAACCGAAAGGCGTGGTTAAGGCCTTGGAGGTAGAGAGGAATATGGGTACTGGAATTCATCAAGGCATCTCCCGAGTTCTTCACGCACGCCTTTCTCGCCTGGAATTGCAGAGTGGTCAAGGTTGATGTCGGCACCAGCGTGGATATGAGACTGAGTCCTGGTCCTGTCACTGAGTGGCTGAGAGACCTTATGTGAGTTGCATGACCCCAGGGGAAGGATGTAGTTTGCTTGTATTTTTGTGAATCTGTAGGAGTTGATGCTGAGCACGAGGTGAGGAGCTTTGTGTCGGTCTACAGATCTTGCTGAGAAGATGGCCTCCTCTGCATTCATGTGAAACCTCAGCATAATGCTTTGTACGTACGCCATGGGGCCTAGCAAACACCCTGAACTCAGAGTCCTTGGTGGAAGGAAGTGTCTTGAAGCTAGTTCAAACTCGAGTCCCCCAGCTACTTGTCCATGACACCTGGAGGAACAGCATCATCTCTTCAAGGGGCCTGTGAGTCACCTCTGGTAAAATGGGTAGGTGGCATGAGTTACTACCTCCCTTGAAGGCTAGTTGTGGATTGGAGGTGCTCTCTGGGAGGCACTCAGCATGAAGTAGATCTGTGACCGAGCCCATGCGCAAGCCAGGCTAAGCTCAGAGGCATTAGTGTCCCACTCACCATTGCCTTTCTCTGAGGCCAAGTGACTCCGAAGCTTCTTAGAGATATCTGTAAACCTGGGCTCTGTCTACCAGGACCTATGTTGAGGAGGAGACAAGTTTGGGGAGCAGAATGGCTGGAAGCTCTCTCAAGGGCCCGTGACACCCAGATGCCTTGCTTCCGTCTGGAATGTCGCTCCTCAGCCACAAGCTCCAGCCTGTGAAAATGCAGCCTTCGTTCCAGAACGTAGATTGAGGCTGGTTTCTGAGCACACCCATCCCACCCCGGCCGGTGTGCTTTGTGGCAGACCACACAGTGCAGCCACTTTTCAGCTCAGATTCAGGAAATTAAACTGTGTTGACTTGGGTTCACAAGTCAGTCCCCTTTAGGCAAGACATTCCCTCCCTCTCAGGATGACAGTGAGATGAGGCTTGATGTGGGGGGTGTCCAGTTCTCCCACGGCTCCCCTTCTCTCTAGCCTGGCCTATGTAACTGTTTCACTTGACTCTGTCAGGAGCTGGCCCAGAAGTCTCTGAGGTCCCATGACATGCAGTACAGTCTGTTTCCGGTGCTGCTCAGGAAGTGAGGCCCTTCTTCGGGGTCCGAAAGCACCAATACCCATGATTCCATCCATAGTCCTCCCTGCTCTCAGAGTAGAGACATAGCCACCTCCTTGTATTCTAGATGTCGCCCTTGTAAACCCTACAGGGTCTTACCCTACACTGGCTATGGCTCTTTATGGCACGGCAGCCACCAGGCCATTCTGCAAAACTTCATATGTAGGGGATGGCCCTTGTGGAGGGCTACCCTCTACAGTTTATTTCTAAGTTGTCTTCCCTTTCCTTGCAGCTAGTCTTAGCAAGAAACTCAAGGTGTAATGTGGGAGAGTTTATCAGCACAGCAGTTCATAGGAGATGCTGCCTAGATCAAAAGTGGTCCAGAGAGGGACAGGGCAGTGACCTACCCTAGGTCACACAGCTAACAAACAAGGGCTGTACCGGAATTCAACTTTCCAGAACCCAACCCATTGCTCTTTATGCTCCCAGCCCTTCAACTTGGCCCAAGCCTAGGGATGACACAGATGTCCACTGGACGTCATTATTTCTCTACCAAAAGCTAGGTAGGTGTTTTCCTTGGCAGAGTCCTACGATTTCCCTGCTTCCTCGGGCAAGAAACTTGTGTCTGGGGTGCTCAGGTGTGACTCCTCTTCTTCTGGTTCAGGGTCAGGAGGTAAAACCTGCTTCCTGTTTTCCTAGGGTAGGGAAAGTCCACTTGCAGTCTGAGTCTCCTCCTTGCTGACCTCTGACAGCTATGGCCTTTCTTCAACCTTTCCACCTCTTCTCCGTCCTCTGCCCAAATCCCAGGCTTGGAGAGGCATCACTAACTCTCTTGTCCCTGTTCTCCAAGTCTTCACACCCACCCACCCCTTACAGGAGATGTGGGCTTCCAGCCAGTTCAGAGCTGGGCTCACAAAACGCTACACTCTGGGTCCCACTTGGCTGTGTTGGCTGGGAGGATGCCGAAGCTGAAGCAAGCAGGAAGTGCTCCCGGATGGAGTGGGAGGGGTTTGAGGTCAGACTGGTTGTTCTTGCTCAGGTCTGGGCTCTGGATTGAAATTACAGGCAAAGGAACTGTAAGCTGCCTGGAAGGAGCATGAGGGAATGGGGTAAGGGGTGGTACACAGGAGTTTGGGATGGTGGTGGAGGCAGAGGGCACATCCTGTGAGTGTGCCAAGGCTTAAAGGAGTCCACACAGAAGTCCACTCGGTGGCAGACAGGCCTGGGCGGAAGATGGCAGGCACATGTCACAGAAGAGAGCCTCCTCAAAGCAGATGCCCGCGGTCCCTGACGTCACCCACGCCACAGTTTGCATCCACACTTTCTCCCGACTCCGCCCCACGGGCAGAGGCGTGCAGACCCAGCCCTCGGGCTTGGGTCGCTAGCCTGCCCATGCTGTGCCCGTCAGAAGGCAGCTGAACTGTAAGTGGAGAACAGGCCTGGGAAAATCGAAAGGGCTGCCCTGAGCTTGCCAGGTGAATGTATGATGCCATTTATGAGCAGTGTTCCTTAAATGGCCAAGAGAGCAGACCAAAGGGCCAGTGCACGTGCAGAGAATGAATCAAGGGTCCCGTCAACCATCAACACATGCCCGTGCTCGAGGCCAAGGTGAGCAGGAAGATATTTTGTCAGTTCTTCTATGACGTGCTGCAGAGGATGCAACAGACAAGAGAGACCACTGACAGATGGGAAGTGTGCCCGGCAGTTCACACCCATCTCTCTTTCCCCTTTCCACTAAGTCAGTAATGACCAGGTAGTGGGAAGGGGAACATGGCTTCCAAGAACAGAATGCAAACAGATATTAGTGTTAGAAAGCCAGGACCATTCTCTCTGAAGCTCCATCTTCCCAAGATGGACTTTTCTTATGTGGTGTTTACCTGTGGAATTTATTAGGATACGTTTGGCGCAAAGCAACAGGGCAACCAACTAAAATAATTGCAAACAAGACATCTCTGTCAGAGAGTCATAGACTGTGGCTCAATGACTCAGAGTTAACATCAGGAACTTTCTCTCTCTCTCTCTCTCTCTCTCTCTCTCTCTCTCTCTCTCTCTCAGAACTCTTTCTTTATTCTACCAGCGTCGATATATTTTCTTAAACAGTGCAGACTACCTCCTAGCCTTAAGAGAGCTGCCATTGCTCAGAGCATCACACTTTTATCTACTATGTTCCAGGTAGAAAGTGGAGAGTTGCCATTTGTTAAGGAAGAAACTTTTCCAGAGACCTTTGGAGACATCTGCTTGATCAGGCCTGGGACACATGACCGGCCCGAAGTAAACATTATCCAGGAATGAGGCACTGGTCAATGATGGGTCCCCTAAGGCTGGACACATCTTGCCAAGACTGGGATTTTGTGGCAGGGATGAAGAGACAGGCTGGCTATCCGGGAGGGGATCCCCCGTCTCCTGTCTGCATGGCTGCATTCCAGAAGTTGGATATAAATCCCACCTGGACTCAAGCGAGCTCTGCCTCCCTAGTCAGCTGAGGGTGGGAATGAGGGTAGGGGCAGGGAGAGGGGCTATGGGAAGCTTCGGCTGACGACATGGGCGCTTGATGGTATGGGAAGGTCTAATTGTAGAAATGAGAGAGAGAACAGCCAGAGTCATCTGGAAGAGCTCAGGGCAGAGAGAGAAAGAAGTAGACTAATATGGTATGGCCAGCCAACTGGACCGGGACAAAGTTATCTGTGAGAGAGGGAGAAGAACAGAGGATAGAGAATAGACAGAGCACAGCGAGAATACTAGGGACAGGGAACAGTGGGAATAGCTGGGTTCTAAGAAGGGCCAGCAGTTGAGGGGAGGGAAGGGCCTGGAGAATGGCTGGGGGCTTTGAAATGTGTAACTTGTGAGCAGGAACTTGAGGACCTCAACTTTCTCACAACTCAGCTAGTCACCTTTCTCTTAAGTTCCAGGCTTCACCAGCTAAGGTCCAGCAGGCAGGAAGATCAGGTTGTACCACCCGGGGAAAGCAAAGGAGCATGGCCACAGGTGAAGATGAAGCTGCTGCCATTGCAGGACAACACTCCCTCTCCATCCCCCACCCCACCCCTTCATCACCCCCACCCCTACTCCCCTCCCCCGTACTCCCCCCCCTTCCTCCTCCCCCCACCACCAGTGCTCATCCTGCAATGAGCCTGAGTGCTGGACATGCTGTCAGCAAACGAAAAGTACCACCATGCGTGTTTCTCTCTCTGCCTCAGCTGCCAGGGCCAGGTGTTCAAGGCTAGCTCTCACTCCTGCTCCCTGACATCTCCCCTGCGCCCCCCCCCCCAAAAAAAAGCTTGCTCAGAGCCTTTGGTCATCAGCTGGCCCAGTGCAAGCAGGGTGACGTGCGCTAGGCTAGGCTTGGTGCTGCCCACCTGTTTAAGCCTATTCTCAGGATCCCCTTTAATCTCACCGCAGACAAAAGCAATCGCAAACTGGGCCGTACAGCGCGCACATCTTGGCCCTCTCCGGGACCACTGAATCACAGAGCCTGGCTGTTTTTCCGCTGTCAAGGGGTTTCCGGCGGCGGCGGGAGAGCCGCCCTTCCTGGATTAATGGCCTCGGTGTCAGGCGGTGGGAGGAGGCCCGCTGACTTGGGAGGACAGTCCTGGTTAGTAATCGGGTGATTTATCTGATGGCCGGCGTTCGGGTTTCCCCCGTGGTTCACACTTGAATCGGGGCTGGATGGAGGAAGCATGGTTTCGGCTTCCAGGAGGAAAGGGCGGAGGCGGCTCTGAGCGGAGGCTGTCCCAGCCACAGCCCACACTTCCCGGCTCTCCCCCCATCGGCTCTTTCCCATCTTGTTGGGGCCCGCTGCACCTTTGCAATGTGGGCAGGTCTCCCTCTGACTACAGCTGTCTCCCGAGGGATGTCTGTAGAGCCCCCGGGAAGGGCTCTCTTTTTGTTACATGAAGAAACAAGCCTGCTGGAAGGTCTAATCAGAAGCTGGACCACCAACCTGGGGCTTTCTGTTTCCTGACATGAGACGTTAACTTCTGTTGTTTATAAGCTATCCGGTTTCTAGTATTTTGTTATAGCACCCTGAGCTGCCTAAGAAATGCTCCTTTACAAGAGCCTAGACTCTGAGCCAGGAAGAGAGGGCCCAGCTGCGTCCAAGCAACACGAAACACGGATAGGTGGTACTTTCACATTCCAGCATGCTTTCTGTGTGGGATCCCACTAATGTCTGTCCACAGCCCTCGTAGCCAGGTGCAGAAGCGTGAGCAGCTTACCCACGGCCACACAGCAAAGAGGTTTTCTCCCTCTGCTGCCTAGTCAGCTCTTCCTCGGAAAGGAGCAGGGGTCTCCTCAGAAGAGAAGGGCTCCCACTGAGGACCACATGGACCCTGGGACTTGAGATGTGGCTGTCACGCACCACCGTGGTCTTACTGTCCCCTCCCAAGCTCCTGCTGAAGCTGTGGTGGGGATTAAAGATGGGGCTTTAGGTGGCAACCACGTCACAAAAGCCCTCGTGACACAAAGCAGGCCCACGAGGCTCAGTTCTGAGAGATTTTGATGGATTATTGGAGAAAGAGGCTCCCATAATGATCTGTGCCAGACGCGTGCACCTGCGGCCGTCACCTCGTGGGGACTCAGCCAGTCGGATTGCGAAGCAGACTTGCTTTCTGCATCAGTTACTTTCCTGTTGCGGTGATAGAACTCCCTGGCAAAAAAAAAAAAAAAAAAAAAAAAAAAAAGATGTTCTTTAGGGGAGAAAAGGGTTTATTTTGGCTCCATATTCTCAAGGGGACAGAGTCCATCATGATGGAAAAGACATAGAAGCAGAAATGAGACCAGCTTGGCCATCCATGAGATGCCAGCAGCATCTCATCTCCATGCAGGAAGCAGAGGAAAAGAGAGGGAGAGGGAGGGAGAGAGAAAGTGTGTGTGTGTGTGTGTGTGCGTGCGCGCTCGTGCATGCATGCACACACGATGGATATGTAGGTGCACAGGTGTGTGGAGTTTAGAGGACCACTTTGGGGAGTCATTTCTCTCCTTCCATCTTCACGAGAGTTCTGGGGATTGAATTTAGGTCTCGGGCTTGAGCTGCAAGCACCCTTGCCCACTGACCTACCTCACTAGCTCCATCCCTTTGCTTTTGAACAGGGTGTTGAGTGGATGAAGAGCTGGAGGGTTGGGAACACACAAGCCAGGCAGGTCCAGAGCTGATACACACTGGGGTCTCCAGCAGCGAGCTGCAAAGGCAGAGGCCTTGTGCCCTGCTGACTTCTTGCCTGCAGGGAGAGTTCTTTTGCAAGTGATTTGCCTTTGCCACTCTGTGAGCTAAAAGAGGACCCCAGGGCCTCTTTACTAGAGGGAAAGGAGAGCAGACACGGCCTGGCCCTGCCAGCACCGGCCTTCCGGGGCAAATAAAAATGCAGCTGACATTGGGACACAGTGCCTAAGTTGCACTAAAATCTACCCCATAAATGGTCTCTTTCCTTGTGAAACCACAAAAGGCACGGAGAAAGGTGGCTGGGGCCAGGCAAAAGTATTTCTGCCGTGTGACTGACTCTCCAAGATCAAAGGTGAGCAGAACTTCTGCCCGAGAAGTGGACTCCCTACTCAGCAAGCCCACACCTTGCCTAGTTTTCTTTCAGGGTCTAGGGTTGACATCTGGGGCAGAGGTCATGCCTATGCTGGGAACTCCAAGAAACTGACGCAGGACTGAGACTTATACCAAGTTGACAAAACAAACAAACAAAAACCAAAATAAAACATGAAACCAAACTAACGAACCAACCAGAACGAATCAACTAACCAGCACAGACTCTAACCTGGAAGAGTAAGCCAGATAAACCCTTTCCTCCCCAAGCTGCCTTTGGTCGGCGAGTTTGATCACAGCCACAGAGAAGAGACTCGGATGCCATTCCTTCATTCCTTCCACCAGTGCCAATCTTGGAAACTAGACCAGTCCCACTGTTTGGAGGTAAAGGAGCCCAGAGCAGCAAATTCACGAGTTCCTGGACTGAAGACAAGGTGCTTACACCACGCTGCAGACCGAGACTGACCTCTTGTCTTTGCCATCTCTGCCACAGCTATCCCTCAGTATCTCCTGCTGACCCCCTTGAGCACACAGGCAAATGGTGGCTTGTTGGGGCTGCCCAGTATCTGTACTACGCATTGATCTTCTGTTGCTATAACAACGTACCTGAGATAATCAGCTTAAGCAGAAATTCAGAAAGGTTTATTTTGGTTCCGTGTGGGATGTTCCACTGATTTTGGGCCTGTGTCAAGGCAGCACGTTGTGCTGGGAGTGTGTTGGGGACATCATGGCTCAATTCAGAAGCAAAGAGAAGGTTGGGAGGGTCAGGCATGCCGTTAGTGCCTTCAAGGACATCCCCTTCATGACCTACACCCTCTTAAAGGTTCTATGGTGTCCTAGGAGGGTCAAGAATGGGGACCATACCTTTAACACAGGGGCACTAGGGGAGGCTGAGATCTAAGCCACAGTTGCACACATCACTAGCCCAGAACCAGACCCAAATTCAAAATTCAAAGTTCTGAGTGTGGCTCCTATGGAATGTATTATTTTTGCACACCATAAGATGGGAAAAACTGAAGGCGAGCCATTCTAAATCAGGGACTATTTGTGCCAACTGCAATGTCAGTTTTAAAAGCTTTCTTCTCTCTAGAAAGCCATGGGGATGGGGGAGACTGGTTCACAAGGCTGTTTATTCTCTATTCCCCTTTGGGAACACAGAGGCCTCCCCGCCCCCCATGCCCTTGTCAGTCACCTGAGAGGCAGACCACTCAGGATCTGCTTATGCCTGTGTGCTCACCGTCATGAGTGGGTGAAGGAGGGAGAGTACCGGTGATGGAAATGATCTACGGGGTTGCCTGTCTAGACAGGGCTGACCCACTAGACGGGCAGGAAAGCAGACGGGAGTGAGCTTTGGCCAAAGCTGAAACCCAAGACACCCCCCGAGCCATCCTCTGCTGAGCTGGAGCTGTCTGGGCCACAGCCAGCTTTACTGCTGCCTCCTCCAGAACCGAAGGGTCTGCGCTTCCACAGAGGAAGAGCCCGACTTTCACCGTGAAAACTTTAATAAGGGAAGGCGAACCTGGACGCTCCTTTCTCTTACCCCTTTGTGTGGGGGAGGCTGCTAAGAGGAAATTAATATTTTAGCTATAAAAATTGTCTTCGGGTCTGCTTTAGAGAGACATCTACTAATTGAAAACATCATTGGGGGGGTTAAATCAAAGGAAACAGGTGCAGGATTGTGGGTTTTAGAGGGAGTATTTATCTTGGAAAGTAGCAAAGGAGGCCCAGATAAGGTCCCTCTAAGGCTAGCACCCTGTTCACTGACTGTAAGATCAGTGAGGCAGTGAAAGGAAAATCAAGCCTGGTGCTTCCATGAACACCCTAAGGCAGGCCTCCCTCCTTCCCCCTCTTCCTAACCTGTCCTAGAAGGGCATGTACTCTTACCACCATTTTCATAACATCTTATCCCAGTCCATTCATTCCCAAGTGGATCCTGCCTTGCTTTGCTTGTGTTTATTTGGAGGCAGTGAACTTTATTGATCGTGAGAGTGGAGATCCCTAAACCCCTCCTCTTCTTCTGGGGGTCTGGGATAGAAACTGTTCTGTGAGATGCCCAGTGTTGGCGGTTAAGTTGAGACAGTGACCCCTTAGAAACTGAGGGACTCTCTCTTTCTGTTCTTGCTGGGGTGGGTGATCTAGGGCTTCTCACTCCTTGGAGGCCATGTAGGTCATGAGGTCTGCTGTCCCATTGCTGTAGCCATATTTGTTGTCATACCAGGAAATGAGCTTAACAAAGTTGTCACTGAGGGCAATGTCAGGCCCACATCAAAGGTGAGAGGGTTGGTGTCACTGTTAAAGTTGTAGGAGTCAGCCTGGCTCTCATGTAGTCAGGATGCCCTTCAGTGGGCTTTCCAATGTCTGCTTCATCAGCTTGACGTCATCATAGTTGGCAGCTTTCTCCAGGTAGAATGTCAGATCCGTGATGGACACATTTCAGATAGGAACATGGAAGACCATGCCAAGGAGCTTTGTGTTCTGCTCTGGGATGACCTTGCCCACAGCCTTGGCAGTACCGGTGAGTGTAGAGATTATGTTCTGGGAAGCCCCATAGCCGTCATGCTACAGTTTCCCAGAGGCGTCACCCACAGTCTTCTGGTGGCAGTGGTTGCATGACGGTGGTCATGAGTCTTTCCACAATGCCAAAGCTGTCGTGGATGACCTTGTCCAGGGTGCTAAGCAGTTTGTGGGGCAAGAGGCACCGCTGACAATCTTGAGTGAGTTGTCACACTTCTCAGGGTTCACACCCATCACTCACATGGGGCATCGGCAGAAGGGGCAGAGATGATGACCCTTTTGAACTCATCCTTCAAGTGGGTCCCAGCCTTCTCCATGGTGGTGAAGACACCAGCAGACTGCACAAGATACCATCACTCCATTGGATGTTGGCAGGCTCTTGCTCCTGGAAAATGGAGATGGCTTTCCTGCTGGTAACAAGTTTCCCATCCTCAGACATGACTGTGTCATGGAACTTGCTGAGAGTAGAATCATTCTGGAGCGCGTAGACCCTTTGGTTGAGATCAATGAAGGAATCACTGAGGACAACAATGTCCACTTTGCCAGAGTTGAAGGCAGCCCTGATGACCAGGTACCCAGTATGGGCAAGTCATCCACTCTGACCTTCACCATTGTGTCTCAGGGATGAACTTCAAAAGGCCTGAAAAGTTGATGCTGTTCTAGAACAGGGAATAGTAGAACAGCAGAAGGCCCCTCCCTGCTCTCACTTTAATCTTTGGAGAATAAGCCTGGCTTCCTCCTTCCACACGCACCCAGGAAAACTGACACTTCCTATTGTCATGTCAATGCCATGGTTTTGAGCATCTTACTTGTTTCTGAAGGAGTGTACATTTAAATTTTTTCACTGGACATATAAAGTTGGATTGATTTCCAAAGGGCAATGGTATTCAACACGTGTAAAGCAATGAGCTTGGCTTACCACACCATGACAAAAGTCATGAGGCTCACCTCAAGAGAGCAGGGAAGACATTTGAGAAAATCCAATCCTTTATGATAAGACTCAAAAAATTAAATGTAGAAAGACACATATAATCTAGGCCACAGATGACAACCCGCAGCTGATTGCATTCTGAACAGGCCATGTCTGGAAGCGTTGTATAATTCAGGGCAGGATAAGAGTGCCTTTCCTTACCATTTTTATTCGTAGTACTATTAGAAGTCTCTGCCAAAACAATATGACAAGAAAAAGTAGCGTCAGAATTGAGAGAAGGTTGTCCTGTTACTTCTTTTTGTCTTCTTTGTACAAGAACACAGGGAACTCAAAGAGACACATATTCCAAGGTCAGAGTCTCATAAGAGGTAATAATGTGTGCACGTGTGCGTGCACATGCTTGCATGTTGTGCACGTGCATGAGCTGTGGGTTGGGAGCTTGGCTGTATTTCCATGGGGGTTACTCTCTAAAACCCCTTTGTATAGATAAGGAAACCCCTTTGTATAGATGTCAAGAGAGAAGTGACAGGCCAAGGCAGGACAGTAATTCCAACCTCGAAAGCAAAGTCCACAACCCCTGAGTCCTCGATTCTACTGTTGCAAAAACTTGTCTTCCAAAGAGGATGGACATCAGAAGAGGGAGAAAACAGGGAACAGGACAGGAGCCTACCACAGAGGGCCTCTGAAAAACTCTACCTTGCAGGGTATCAAAGCAGATGCTGAGACTTATAGCCAAACTTTGGGCAGAGTGCAGGGAATCTTGGGAAAGAAGTCGGTAAGACCTGGAGAGGACAGGAGTTCCACAATGAGAGCAACAGAACCAAAAAATCTGGGCACAGGGGCCTTTTATGAGAATGATATTCCAACCAAAGACCATTCGTGGAAACAACCTAGAACCCCTGCACAGATGTAGCCCATGGCAATTCAGTGTCCAAATGGGTTCCGTAGTAATGGGAACAGGACTGTCTCTGACATGAACTGATTGGCCTGCTCTTTGATCACCTCCCTCGGGGGGGGGGGGGAGCAGCCTTACCAGGCCACAGAGGAAGACAATGCAGCCACTTCTGATGAGACCTGATAGACTAGGATCACAAGGAAGGAGAGGAAGACCTCCCCTATCAGTGGACAGGGGGAGGGGCATGGGTGGAGAATAGGGAAGGAGGGTGGGATTGGGAGGGGAAGAGAGAGGGAGCTACATGTGGGATACAAAGTGAATAAACTATAATTAATAAAAAGAAATGCTCAAAAAATACCCCAAAACTCCATTTGCCTTCCATGCAGTGTGTCTAGGGTGAGAAATGGACCATGGACTACAAAAGTTATGAAACTACCCAGAAAACACAGTCTTCTATCTTTAGAAACTATCCATAAGTTTATGTTTAGTTGTACCTATACACCTTTATGCACATTATCTCTATCATCTGTTTATCTGTCTGCCTGTCTGTCTTCTATCTATCTCATTGCCATGTTCAAGGAGGGGAAGTTTAAGTTTTAGTTAGTACCAAGAAAAGTAGTCAGGGATGGTGTGATGGCTCAGTGGGCAAAAGTAAAGGCTGTGAAGCCTGGCAACCAGAGTTTGATTCTTGAAATCCACATAAAGGTAGAAAGAAAGAACTGACCCTACACAATTGACCACTGGCCTACACATCCCACCAGCCCTCATTTTTAAAAAAAGGGGGAGAGAGAAGTTTTCAGTAGAGTCTGTTTCCCAATGAAACTTCCATCATGTATCAATTGGCTGGTACTGTGTAACAAATCAGCCCCAAATCTAATGAACAACATGACATTCATTTTCTCACAATATTTTTATGCTTGAAATCTGAGCATGATTTAGTCAAGTCTTCTTCGGGTTTCTTCTAAGTTTTTGTCCTTATCAGGAGTCTGGCGAAGGATCTGTGTCCAAGTTCACATGATTATTGGCAGGACTTAGATCCTCTTTGGCAGACATCAGGTGGCCCATCCCAATTCCTGCCACACGAGAACTTTCAACACACCAGCTCATTTCCTAAACTGCACAAAGGGAGAAGGCAACAAGATGAGAGGGAGCCATAGCCCTTTAAACAGTAGGGGTGAACATCACGCCTTTCTTATGTTCCATTCACTGGAAACAAGGGCAAGGTCTAGTCTCCACCCAAGGGGAGAGATGACACAGGGGATTATGGGAAGCTGTGATGACAGCTCCATGCCTCACAACAGAAACGTTGGAATAGCAAAAATAAAGCTAAGCAATGATAGGCTGTGAAGAGTGCTGGCATCTACTGAGTGATTTGGATTTACCAAGCCTTGGCTGACCTCTTCCACACACTCGCCTCAATGGCTGCAGCAGAGAGAGAGGACCCAACTCTAGTGTCCTCCATTGAGGAGATGATCCCGCCATGTGACACCACATGACCCTTAGCCTTCCAAGCTGCTGCCCCGAAAGGCCGCCACTCCGCAAAAACACAGAAACATCACGCAGAATTCCCATCTCATCAGAAAACCCAAATGAACACAGGCCAGGGGACTGGAAACCGCACTTTAAGTTGGTGGCGGAGTGGGGAATTCTGTCCCTCTACAGAGAGACTATAAATTTGTATAGCCACTTTGGAGGGGAAATTTGGCAGGATCTATTAAATATTTTTAAAGGGCATAAAAAATGTGCAGAGCTTATGACCCAGAAATTACACTGTCGACCCTAGAGAAACGGTTGTGCGTGTGTACAAAGAGAGGTGTACAAGAGTTTTCAGCGCAGTATTGTTCCTCAGAGTAAATGGTAGCACTGGGCACACTCGAAACACCCATCAGTTTAAAACTGGCTAGGAAGGCTGTACAGCATAAAACAGTGCAGTGGGCAAGGAGAAGGCACAGGTCCAGCGTGGAAGTCTGTGCAGAGCTTGCTGTTGAAGGGCAAGTGAGTTGTAGGGTTACATTGTAGTATTTATGTGATATCTAACATTGTACACTCGTGTGTATGTGTGTGTGTGTGTGTATACCACGTGTGTCCACAGAGGCTGGAAGAGGGTGTCAAATCCCCTGTTGCTGGAGTTATGGGCAGCTGTAAGTCACCCTGTGTGGGTGCTGAGAATTGAACTCAGGTCTTCTGCAAGATGAGCAAGTGCTCAGCCTGAACTGTGGCTCCACCCGCTACACGAACCTCAGTGTCCTTTGTGTCCTGCCCGTCTCTTTAGCCCACAGCCCTTCAGAGGGTTTTGAGGGGTGGGGAGTCAGCTTCTTCGATTTGTCTCTGTGTTTGGTGCTCCATTCCTGGCAGCAGGCATGCTGGTGTGCCTCCCCCTAACCAGCTCCCTGGCTGGCAGGGTCCGAGGAAATCACTGGGAAGTGTCGGGATGCTTGATCCACCTTGGCTGCTTCCTGCCATTTCACGTGGAGGCCTGCAGGAGAGGTCATCTCCAACCGTGGCCAGCTACTCTGCAAGGCACAGCGAAGGGTGTGTCCTTCTGAGTGACACCGCAGGGACTAGCTGAGGACCTGATATTTTGAAGTCTGTAGGCTGAGAAAGCTCAGCGTTGGCAGTGCCAGGAGGCTGCTCCTTCCAGGGGGAACGGGGGCCGACAGAGCAGGGGCGTCTCTCTGCCATGCTCACTGCTCCTGAGCCAGCGCTGCCTCTAGATGCTCTAGGCAGACAGAACTGGGGAATGTATGTTCTCACAAGTGCATGTGCACACACACACACACACACACACACACACACACTCTAGCACCCATGCGCACTTTGATCTATCTATCTATCTACCTATCTACCTATGTACCTATGTACCTACCTACCTACCTACCTACCTACCTACCTGTCTGTCTGTCTATCTATCTATCTATCTATCTATCTATCTATCTATCTATCTATCTATCTATCTATCTATCTATCTATCTATCTTTCCAGCCCTTTATCATCTGTCAATCTCTTCTTTCTCTATCAGCAATGATCCACCTACTTATCAATTGTCCAGCATCTACCCACCCCCTTTTCTCTATGCCTCCAGTCTAACTCACAGAAACCATTCATTCTCACTGACGTGGTTTGAATGGAAATCCCCCCTCCCCTCGAAGGCTCACAGAGAAGGCACTGTTGGGAGGTATGGCCTTGTTAGAGTAGGTGTGGTCTTGTTGAAGGAAGCATGTTCCTGGGGGTGGGCTTTGAGGTTCCAGAAGCTCAAGCCAAGCCCAGAGTCACTCTCTCTTTTTGCTGTCTAAGGATCCAGATGCAGAACTCTCAGCTACCTCTCCAGCGCCATGTCTGCCTGCCTGTAACCATCCTTCCCGCCCTGATGACAGCGGACTAAACCTCTGAACTGTAAGCGAGCCCCAATGAAATGTTTTCCTATATAAGAGTTGCCGTGGCATGGTGTCTCTTCACAGCAATAGAAATCCTAAGACACTTCCTGTTTGTCTGCATCGGTAGCAGCACTTCTGGGCAATGAAAACCCAGAATATATGTGCTAACTGCTTACTATTCCTGCAAGGAACCTTACCCTCTTTCTTGTCAAACAGGAGCTCAGAGCTGCCAGGTTGGTAGCCTCCCTCCTCGGGGAGGAGCCCAAATCTAAGGTGGCTCTAACACCCCATCCTGGCTCATCAGTGACCACTGCTGGATGTGACTAGCCTGGTCCACTCGAGCTCTGACTCCCTGGGGCTGTGGTCACCACCACCTGCCTGGGTGAGCTACCTGCCCTGGGTCACTCTTCTGCTTGGACATGGGCCTTAGTCTAGTCAACACCTGGGCCAGCCCAGCCATGGCCATTGTACTCTACAAGCTCCTCCCTGCTCAGCTCAGCTCTCCAACCTACTGCAGGAGCGCCTTTGCAGCCAGGATGGTGGCTTGTAGATCGAATTCCTGACAAAAGCAAGAAAGAGAAAGAGCCCCAGTAATCACTTTAATGGCTTTGAGGAAGCTGTAGGAGGACACGACCCAGCTGCCTGGCCAACTCCAGTTGGACTAGTGAGAAATTGTCCCTCTCCCTTTCTGGGTGAGATTCCAGGAATTAAACTGGGGGCACGAATCTTAATGTACCTCCTTAGGCCCCTCCCAGGAATTTGTTTTTCTTTACTGGAAACAAAGGACAGGCCCTTTCTAGGTCGGGCGGGAAGGGCGGAGGCAGCAAGCACTTTCCCAGCTCCTGGTCTTTGTTGTACAGATCTGCACTCACTGGAGAACCCACACGGGAAAAGCAAGCTCTGCATCCCAGAGTGGGCTTTTCTAGAGATGATACTGGTTTTACCGCTCAATGACATCACCTCCCATTTTAGACTGAGACTGATGTGGGAAATTCTGTATAAAGGCTCAGCATCAACAAGCCGACGTGCCAGCCGGCTGTGAGGTGGGCTGCTGGCTCAGCACAGCCAGGCCAGTCTTGTGGGTCAGGCACCTGTATTTTTCCTACCATAGATGCCTTGACTCACAGAGTTCCGTGATGCCACCCTGTCCCCAGCCTAGAAGTTACTGAAGCAGAAGGAAGAGTTACTGTGGTGGAGGTCAAGTAGCACCCAGGAGGGTGTTTGTGATTTTAAGCGGGAGAAGAAAGAACGGACGCTGTGTGTGGGGGGGCATGCTAGCACAATTAGTGGGTATTAGCTTCCGGGCAAACAAGCACTCGAGGCACGGGAGCCACACGCTCACTTCCTGAGAGCTGCGGACTGTTCATCTGCCATTTGTATATTTGCCCACACTTCCTTTATGCCAGCCGCAATCCTGGGGTGCTGGGGACCCAAGCCAAAGCAGACATCATCTGGGCTGCTCTCAGGCTCCTGTTTGGAAAAGGAGAGACCAAGCACAATGTGCAATGTCTACTGGTGTCCAAATTAGGCTTGAAAAAGGTTCTGGACAGTGTGTCGGAGTCTGAGACCCGTCTCCCATTGAGTGGTTATAATTGAAATGCTCTTCTTCCTTCCTTCCTTTTTTCTTTCTTTCTTTCCTTCTTCTCTTCCTCCTCTTCCCCCCTTTTCTTTTTTTGGTGGAGGGTGTTGAAACAGGGTCTCTCCATGCAGACCTGGCTGGCCTGGAATTCACAGAGATGCACCTGTCTCTGCCTCCTGAGTACTAGAATTAATGACCTCCACACCCAGCAGAAAAGATTTTTGTTGTTGTTTTGAGACTGAAAGGGGACTGGAGAGATGGCTCAGTGTCTATGAATGCTTTTGTCTTCCAGAAGATTAGATTTAGAACCCAGATCCAGATTGGGCAGTTCGCAACCACTTGTAGCTCCAGCTCCATGGGATCTGATGCCGTCTTCCGGACTTCAGGAATATCTGCACGCGCGCACACACGTACACATACACACACAAATGAAAATAAAGACAAAGACAGAAAACAGAGTAGGAGTACACAAACACACAAGGATTTTGTGAGACTGTTCTGTACACCCAACACTGTTACAGGATCAAAATAGGAAGGAAATTTCCTGACCCAGACTTGAACTGGGAGTTGTTATGCACTCTGTGACGTGTTCTGCTCTGTCTCCTTTATATGCAACCTGTGACCCAAGCCTGTGGAGCAGGGCTGCCCATTTTTGGGGTGTGTCTGTATTACACTGTTGAATGACTTTTTTGCTTCCAGGGTACTCCCCAGATGTCCAACCTAAGCATCCAAGGCTGACCCAGTTGACAAACGACCACATAGTCTCAGTGGCAGGTGGAGGTGCGCATTTGTTGATCTTGTTCTTGCATGTTAATGCAGGCTAGCGCCTGGCTGATCTCGACTGGGTCAGTGGCTCTGGGCGCAGGCTGAATGAGGAGTCCCTAGCCTGCCCCACCCAACTCTGGCTCCCGGGATCTGTGATTGCAAAGAGCAGGCAGGAGGCCAGAGGCACTTGAAGCATGTTCCTTCCTCCCCTCAGGGCTCCCATGGGTCAACGTGGTGGCATGGCTGTGTCCCAATCAAGAATAGTACAATATCTTCTGACAGCTATGACAAGGACGGGCTGCCCATCGGCTCCAACGATCTCTGTTGCCTCATTCTGTCCTTCCAACACCTTTGGCGGAGCCACATAGGACCGCTGGTGTTTTTGGCATGCCATAACCTCTCACATTCCACAATTTGTGTTGGCCATCTGATAAGCCTAGAATGTTCTTTGCTGTCTCACCCATCAAGTCGCTGCATTCCAGCATCCCTGACTAAGCTTGCTGGTACGATCTGAATGTAAAATGTGCCCACAGACTCAAGGGTTGAGTGCTTGGTCCCCAGCTGGGGGAGCTGTTGGGGAAGATGGAGAAGGCTCTAGGAGGTGGGTTCTAGCAGGAGGAAGTAGGTCCTTGGTAGGTGGGCATCAGATGGCTGCATCCGGACCTGACAGCTCCTTTCTCATCATGCGTCATGAGATAAAGAGCCCGCTCTGTTGCCATGACACTCTCCCATGTGCACTGGTCCACAGAGTCATGGGCTGAGCCCTCTGAAAGGGAGCCAAAGAACCTTACTTCCTTTACATGGTTCTCAGGCATTTTGGTCACATTTTTGCCAAAGCAACTGACACATTATGGATACTCAAGCAGAGGGGATTCTGAGCCTTTCTTGGTGCTCGAATCTTTCTTGTGGCTATCCCCACCCTGCCTGCCTCCATCCCCTTTTCTCCTGCGGTTCTCAGCATGCAGTGGGCATGACACTTGTAAAATGCAGATCTGAGCTAGCAACAGGCATCCTTGGTTTTGATGTTATCTTTGGATCAGATGTAGTGGCAAATCCCTGTCATTCCAGAACTGGGGAAGGTGAGGCAGGAGGATCATAAGTCTGAGACCACCCTCATCAATATAGCAAGATTCTGCCTCAAAAAAAAAATGTAAACAGAAAAGCAAGAACAAGACTGAGGTTCCTGGGCCTGCTGTTTCATCATGGATGCTGCTGTGACAGATACCAGCTTAGGTTATTTAGGCTCACAGTTTGAGGGGACACAGTCTATTATGGTGGGGAAGGCGTGGTGGCAGGAGCCTGAGGCTGCTGGTCACATTGTGTCTACAGTCAGGAAGCAGAGAACAGTGAACATATTCAGCACCCCATTTTATGCAGTCTGTGGCCCCCGCCCATGCAATGGTGCTGTCCATATTAGGGGTAGGCCTCCCACACCTCAAACAACTTAACTTAGACAATCACTCACAGATGTGGCCGGGTTATGGATCCTGTCATTATTAACTATCACAGATGATGATGGCAGTACGTAGTTCTTAGGTAGCCCAGATCTACCTTGGGCATGTGGCAGGCTGCACAGTTAGCTGGCAGCAGGTTTTGGATTAGCAAGTGTATGGAGTGAGCCTCTTCTCCTCGCATTTTTCTGCTCCCTGTGGGCATCAAGGGTGAGCCTGGCAGTTGGGTGTATTCAGGCAGATGGGTGGAGCAGCTCTAGAGAGACACTGAGGACAGACTGTGGGCACAGTAGGCAAGTATACTAACCCTGTCCACAGCAGTGGCAGAAGGCAGCTCTGAGGTCCCGGCAGGTACAGGTTTAGGGAGGGGATTCAGCTCCAGTGCTGGAGGCAGAGTGGATGGGTAGCTTTGAGCCACTTCTAGCCCGCTTAGCCTCAGTTGTCTTCAGGGATGGCCAGTTCCTCTTAGGTAGTGTTTTTCATTTCCTAGACCTTGGGCACTGTCCGCTTCACACTGAGCAGGCCGTCCATTACAGGTCACAATGAGATCAGCAAAGAGAACAGCTGATCCAGTGGCCCAGCAAGGGGTGTTTGGGGGTGTAAACTGTGGGTTGCTCTTGCATTAAAATAAAAAAGAGAGAGAAGACAGATCAGGAGGGACCTCGGTCACTCAGGTAGATAGCCGAGTTTGAGGTTAGTCCGGTGGCAGAGCTGAGCACCTAGAGTGGGTAGGGATGGCCTAGACTCATCCCAGGACCACAAGGGAAGCAAAAATTAGTGAGGTGGTCTGAGGCCTGAGGCCTGAGGTTACTCTCAAGCAGGAAGCAAGCTCTTGGATGCAGACGCTTAGAAGGATTTGGCTTTGACCAAGGACACAGAACGCACATAACATGTGCAGTGAATGGGTACATATGGGGAAGATGTGCTGAGGTGGGGCCATGGACAGGTGTATGAGCCCCAAGAACAAGAGGGGGCTCAATATGGGTCTCCCTGGCCTGCTCTGCCTCCAGGAAGCCCTTTTCTGTTGAAATTACAAAGGCCCCTGGCACTGCTTCATGGAACAATATAGAAAACAGTGAATTTGGAGAACCCAAGTCCCCGAGCTCCTTCCATTGAACATCTGTCCACCAGGGAACCACATCTGTGCACATCCAACTACCTTCATGAGAACAGAGAGCAGGGCAAGATGGACATACGTGAGGTGGCTCGGCATAATGGTAACCTGAAGAGCTCCAGCACGTCCTTGGGTCTTGGGATCTCCGGGCCAACTTTCATTTGCATACCGTCTGTGCATCAGGGAGAGAGCTGGCCAGGCGGCAGAGATTTGCTGCTCTGAGTTGGTGCTTCCAGCTCAAGGTTCTGGTCTCAGTCACTGGCCAGTGCCCTGTTTTCTGGGAACTTGTGAGATGGACGTGTTCTGGTGGTTGCTCTTTCACGGGAGTTCGCTTGGAGGAGCTATTTCTCTACTGGGCTAGGAGGTAGTTGTTGCTACTGGCAGCCATGTTGTGGCCAAGAGGCAAGGTAAACTTCCACAGAAGGAAAGAGAGTGGAGACCTAGAGAGAGCGGCTCGTGGAGACTCGGCTGAGCCGCTGAAGCTTTGCTCAAACCTCCCCGGAAGCTTCTCTGTGTCTCAGCTGCAGGAGCCTTTGAGTTCTCTTAATTCATTAGTTTTGTGTTACTTGGGAACAAACTGTGCCTAAGTGATTTAGAAAGCCATTCCTCCACTATGCTCTGCTGCTTGGAAGTATTTCAGGCCATCTTGCTGATGTAGTCTCTGAGTTATAGCCCTGGGCTGGACTCAGGGGACCTGCAAGGTCACTGGTCCTGAGTGGCTTCTTAGGATCAGCTTCCACCTCATTCTCCTCTCTCCTGTCATGATGTGTATCAGACCAATCCAGTGGTTACAACAGACTCTTAGGTCCAGGGTCAGAGAATATACCCGCTAGTGTTTTCCTTTTCAGTAAAATTGTTGACTCTCCCTTTCTTGAGATCCATTTTGAATGAGGTCAGCCATAAGGCAGAAGCCCCGGGGCCTGAAACCATTGAATACTCAACTGAAAGTTGGACAAGATACCCGCTGGCTCTTGCCAGCTCTGACACACTGCAGTTCTGTGGAAGCTAATCCCACTGTGGTAAGGAACCTCACAAGTGCCTCTGTGTGCCAGATGCACTCTCTCTTTTGTCCTACTGAAGAGCTAATAGGACCTCCATTTTGCCTCTGTGGAAACAGACTCCCTGAGGGGGCTCAGACGGTGGCTGGAGGCCACACAGAGGCAGGGTCAGGATGGGAGCTCAGCTCTGAGGCACCCTGATGCTGCGGCTGTCCTGGGACACTGGCATGGACCCTTGCGCCGGGCAGTTTTGTTCTGGAAGCGTGGCTAGCTTACTTTGGGAGGGGTCAGGAGAGGGCCCCAAACGCTGCTGGTGGGAGGCCATTCTGGGGTGGTTGTGGCATGCTTTATTCATCTAGTGAACTCACCTGGGGATCAGCCAAGGGTGGTGCTTTCGCTCCCCCCCACTGAAGCCTGGAAGCCTGGGCAATGCCAGGGAGCCTCCTGGATGGTGGGAATCAAGTGGCACCGATCAGAGCCACCCTCTCCCAGCTCACTGGGCGCTGGTGTGGAGTGCTTGCTGTTTCAGTGGTCACCGAGAGCGAGCAGAAGCCAGGGCAGGCAACGAGCCCTCTGGGATGAGGCAGTCTGAGAGGATCCAGGTACATCCAAGTCTCTGCAGTGTGGAGGCAGGAAACCCCGGAGCGGACTGCAGACCCTCCTGATGAGCGCACGGGCTTTTCTTTCCAGACAGTCTGGAGTTATATTGAGCATTTACTGTGTTCCCTGGACAGACTCTTGGTGAGCACACAACTCAGCTTTTGTCTGGCAGGGGTTTCAAAGGAAGCAGACAGCTGGCCCTATGAATGAGCACATGTGGCTGCCTCTGCCTCGGTATCTGGGGTTCTTGCTGAGCGTGGGCATGCTCCCCCACAGGACAACCCCGAGAGGGCTTGGTGTCCTCTCCTCCAGATGAACATGAGTTTGGAGTTGAGGTGCTGGCTTGCCTAAGCTGACTCACCCAAGAAGCAGGTTCAAGGATGAAGATGTGTGGAGGGAGGGTTCAGGAAGGAAGGAAGGGTAGAGGAGATAGGTCACCCCAAAAAATTGCGACGGAGACTTAGCTAGTCCTTCCCGGAGCCATGAAGCAGAATGGCTATGGAGAGCTGTCCTGGATTGAGGAAAGAGTTGGAGGACTTTGAATAGCACAGCGATCAGCAGTGGGAGGCCGTTAGAGTGAGTCAGAGCTGCCAGGAAGGGGTTCTGCTCTGAGCCACTTGCGGACAGTACTCCCAGGCTTGGGGGTGATGGCGGACAGTGATGCAGAGCCACCGTGCTTTGCTGGAGAGTCTATGCCTTTAGTATCAGTTTCTTAAGGCTCCTGCTCGGCCTGTTTGTTGAGCCTCTACCTCAGCACCATCTCTGCCAGTCCCTTTAGAGTCTGCCAGGTTTTCCTGGGGACCAGAGGGTGAAGTGCATGTGACATGAGAGGACCATTTGGGCTCTTTTACCTCTCTGAGGGTGTCACTAATCTCTACATTGTTCTTAAGATATGATACTGATTTGACATCTTGGCCTAGAGATGGGTGCAATTTTTAAGGCTCCTACTTGGCCCTTTCCCCTAGGCGGGTCATCTGTCGGGGACCCCTGTGGGATTCTAAGTGCCACAAGTGTGCATTCTTACATATTTGAGAAGCAGGAATTGACCTGGAGCCTGGACATCTGGAGTGTCCCCCAGAGTCTCCATTTCTTCCTGGTTCCCTCTGCCTCTCCTCTGTCAGGCAACTATTGGTGCTTTATAGCACAGAGCAGCATCTAGCTGTCTTTAGGGACGCAGTGTTGTACCTGGCTCTGGATCCCTTTGGAAGATGGTTGAGAGGGTCTGTATTGTGTCAGCTTCCCATGACGTCCCCAGGAACATCCTCCTCCTGGGGACCGCATTAGTTACTCTTCTCAGTTTTGAGACAAAGTGCCTGACTTTGTAACATCTTGGTCAAGAGATAGGTATGTGATCTGCAAGGCTTCTCCACTAGGCACCAACACAAGCCACCTAAGGAAGGAAGGGTTTAGTGTGGCTTGAGGTTTGAGAATGCAGCCAATCATGGGGGAGGAAGGCACATTGGCAGGAGGGTGGGGAGGAGGCTGGTCACGTGACATCTGCTGTCTGGAAGCAGAGAGAGATGAAGGCTGGTGCTCACTTTCTCCTTTGGATTTAGTCCCAGCTCATGGGATACTGTGCTACCCACATTCAACGTGGGTCTTCCTCCTCAGGTAAGCCTCTTTGGAAACACCACCTCAAGCACCCGAAAGCTTCATCAGCTGGGTGATTCTAAATTCCACCAAGCTGACAATCAGGGCTGACCATCATGGGGACTGTCACATGGTCATTACAGCCGATCCTTCAGTTGCTAGTTCCAATGCCTAGTGAAGGCATTTGTAGCTTCCTAGTGAGGTAGCTTTCCTCAGATTCTCTCAGTGTGAATGTTAAGAAATCACATGCCTTTGGAGCATCTTTGTTTTGCCACGAGGAGCACCACTTTTTATTATTATTATTATTATTATTATTGATCTCTGTTGGCCAGACTTGGTACCACAGGTATTGGATTCCCTAGAGCTGGAGTGACAGATGGTTTGTGAGCTGCCTTATGGGGATGCTGAGATTCAAACTCAGGTCCTCTGGAAGAGCAGCAAGTGTTCTTAATGCTTAACTGTCTTTCCAGTTCCTCTCTATTGTTTCATGATCCTGTTGTCCTAGAACTAACTCCTAGGTCACTGTCCTGTGATCTCCAATAGTCTTGCCCTGTCCGTCACTGACGTCTCTGCTCCTCTCTGGGGCATTGTTTGTTGCACTGTTAAACGGACTGTGCTCTGAGCCCCTCTGTGGACAGTGCAGGGCTGTAGAATGTGCCTGCTCCAGCTTGCTCACATCTGGGTCCATTGTCTTTCTTTCACCATCTATGTGCCATTCCCTCATCACTCAGTGCCAGCCACTCCCAAACCAGCAGGCAGTGCATTGAGCGCCCTCTCCCTCGAGTCCTTACCAGGGGGTTAAAATCCAGTATCATAAGAGAGTGTTGCCACATTGTGGTGGTCTAAATGAAAATGGCCCCATGGACCCATAGGGAGTGGCATTACTGCAGGTGTGGCCTTGTTGGAGGAAGGTGTGACCTTGGGGGAGGGAGCTTTGAAGTTTCAGAAGCTCAAGCCAGGCCTAGTGGCTCACTGTCTCTTCATGCTGCCTGCGGATTCGGATGCAGAACTGTCAGCTACCTCTCCAGGACCATGTCTGCCTACATGCTGCCATGTTTCCTGCTATGACAATAACAGGCTAAACCTCTCCACTGTAAGCCAGTCGCAATTAAAAATGTTCCCCCCTTATAAGACACCATGGTTATGGTGTCTTTTCACAATAAAGCCCTAACTGAGACACAGGTTGATAAACTTTATCCAGCATATGGTTCCTTCTATTGCTGGTATATAGTGACCCCAAGCCCTTCAGATCTTTTATGGAATAGCTTCTTTCTACACTTAGCAAGCCTGACTCTTCTCTGCCTGTATTATGGGTGGTGAGGGCACAGTGGCTAAGAGAATCATGAGGACATGTTCTCAGGTGGTGTGTTGTCCTGCAGGGAAGAGCCTATGCCTCATCTTTAGGTGTGGAAGGAACGGAAACTTCCAACAGGGACGTGTGGGCCACTTCTGTGGGCCTTGGGGTTCTGGGGATTTCAGCTGTTAAATCTAGATGTTTTCAGCCCAAGACACAACACCTTAATCCTTGATAGGCAGGCCTTATCCAGAAGTGCTCATCTCTACCCTCCCATGAGTCTGCCTCCATTTACCTTCTCAGGCTGGATGCCTGGAAGAGAGACAGTGAGGCAGATGTGAGAGCTCTTGGGAAAAGCACCTGGCTAGAATGGAGCCAGGGAAGAAAGATCAAGAGTTGAATGGTGATACCATATGGCCAAGCACCCAGATGATGGCTCTGTGTTAGGCACGTCCTTTACAGATGGCTTAGTTGGTGCCCCTGCATCAGCTGCCTCTGCAGGGAGAATTGAAACTGTGGGTGAGAGCAGTGAAGAACATTATTGTGACATTTGCTATGAAGAAAGGAGACCCGATTTAAGGCTTCTACTAGGGGAGGGAAAGTGACTCAGCTCTGAATACAGTGGGGGACAGTGGATATCCTGGCTTTTTTTTTTTTTCCCTGTCACCTTGACAAAAGTTAGAGTTATCCTGGAAGAGGAGCCTCAACTGAGAAAACGCCTCGATCAGTTTGCCTGTAGTGGGGTCTGTCGTGCATTTTCTTGACTAAGAATTGATGCAGGTGGGGCCCGGCCTGTGGAGGGGGTGATGCAGTACCACCCCCGGGCAGGTCCTTCTGAGAGGTGTAAGAAAGCAGGCTGAGTAAGCCACGAGGAGCAAGCCAGGAAGCGGCACCCCTCCACCGCCTCTCCTTCTGTTCCTGCCTCCAGGTTCCGGCCTTTCATTTCTGCCCTGACCTCCCTCAGCTATGGAGTGTAAGATGAAAAAACAAACAAACAAACAAACAAACAAACAAACAAACAAACAAACACCCCTTTCTTCCCTGAGTTGATTTTGGCCACTGTCATTTATCACAGCACTATAACCCCTAATCAAGACAGTGGGGATTTATAAACCAAGATAAATGGTGGCGAGACTGGTAAGGGGAGGATCGCTCAGAGGGTGGGGGAATTCCTGCTGGATTGGCAGGGCCGAAAGCTTAGACAGCAGAAGTGTGAGGTGAGCAGACGCCCAGGCTGTGCAATTCTTGCTAAGACCACTTAGGGAGATTGTTACTGTCGCTGTTTACAGCAAGGGCAGACATGATCCAGAAGAAAGTTCAGAGAAGCCTAAATCAAGCTTGTTCCAGGGCGACTCACGGAATGAGTCTCAGCCAGAAGACGTCATGAGGTATTGGTAGCGGGTGTCGTCTGAATCTTATAGATAGCCCAGACCCAGCAAGGTCTCATTAGGGACTCTCTGTGCCTATTTGCCTGGTGTGGTGGTCTGAAGGAGAACGGTTCCTCATAGGCTCCTGTGGTTAAACACTTGGTTCCCAGTTGGTGGTGCTGTTTGGGGAGGTTCTGGCCAGTTCAGGAGGAGCAGCCTTGCTGGGGGGAAGTGTATCACTGGGTATTGGTTTTCAGGGTCTACAGACTTGCCCTGCTTCTTCTCCTCTGCTTCCTGTGTACAGATAAAATATGATTCAACAGCCTCCCGTTCCTGCCCCTGCTCCCATGCTTCCCTCTTAGTTATGGACACTATTCCTTTGGAACTGTGAGCCAAAATAAACTAGCTCTTTCTTAAGCTGCTTTTTAGTCTTGGTGTCTTATCACAATGACAGAAAACAGATGCCTCAAGCCAGGTTGGGGTGTGGCTTTTTTCTGGCCTTTGCATTTCCCAAACCAACACTATCTGGGTGGAGTCAAGTAGGAGACGAAGGGTGAATGAAGAAAGAGAAATGGGGTTATTGTAATGGTTGGAGCCAGACTGGAAACTGGGTTACTTAAGCCAGAAATCCTTTCTTCCAGTGCCAGCTAATGAGTAAATTGAGTTGATTGCTGTCTGAGCCTCTCCCAACTGGGAGAGAGATAATTGACCATCTGGAATAGGTTGTGCCACAGAAGGGGGGGAAGGGTTGGGATCTCTTTACCCATTGCAAAGAGCCAGAGGGGTAGAGGGGATACGTGTGTCTGGGAGAAGCCTGGGAGTCATATAGAAAAGGGGACTCGTGTGCCTAGGAGAAGCTTGAGAGTCAAGTAGAAAAACAAGCAACTTCATAGGACTCAGGAAAATAAATGGAACCCAGATCTCTCAGGGGTTTCTGGCTTGGTGGCACAAAGATGCTTTACTTTCACAGGCTTCTATCACTGTCCACCCAATGTAGGGCTTTGGGCTCCTTGGTGTTTGTTTGGCTGTTAGGGAATCCATGAGTGCACCATGTGGATCCACAATGAATTCTTTTGGGTGATTCCATGGCTCCCTTGATAACAGCTGTGGCTTAGAAAGCTACTCAAGGGATGCTCAGGGCCAATGTCAGTGCCACCGATGACATCCACAAGATACAGAGGTGGAGTGAGAATGCAGCACCACCCAACTGCTTCACAGCAGTCTGTGTGCAGCTGGGAGGACAGCAGAGGAGTGGGGGAGGGGAGGAGGCCTTCTGAGAAAGGTGGCGTTCTAACTGCTTTGGAGCGTCCCAGGAAGTGGGCTTCTCTTCACAAGAACATGCTGGAGGGCATGCTCACTGCGATGGCAACTCACAGCCATCCTGTATCCATCCTGCATCCATCAGAAGCACCTTCTCAGGATGGAACTAACCCTGTAGGCAGAAATGGGAGGACCAAAAGATTCCCAAGTCCCTGAGACATGGCTAAAAAGTCCAGTCAATAGAATCCCTGTTCCCCGCCCCATCTGCTTTCTATGACAGACACTTGGGCTATCTTAAGCCAGTTTAATTTGTTAGTAGAAGCATTTTGAGTTGTTGTTGTTTTGGTTTTTCAAGACAAGGTTTCTCTGTGTAGGTCTGGCTGTCCTGGAACTGACTTTGTAGACCAGCCTAGCCTCAAACTCAGAGATCCGCCTGCCTCTGCCTCCTGAGTACTCGGATTAGAAGGTGTGTGCCACCACCGCCTGGCCCATTTTGATTTTTAAAACAAAAATAAAATTTCTTTTCCTCCAAAAAAATTTAAATTTACTTATGTATTTATTTGTCTCTGTGTGTATGTCTATGGGTATGTGCCATGACATGCATGTGGATGGAGGTCAGAGGACAATTTTCAGGGGTTGGTTCTCTCTTTCTACCATATGTGCTGAGGGACTTTTATTCAGGTCATCGGTCTTGGTGGCAAGCACCTTTGCCCACTGGAGCCGTCTTGCCAGCCTAGAATTTTAAATCTTAATGTTACTAAACCCTTCCCGTGTACCTAGCTTCTGCAAACTTCAAGATTTGGTTCTCTGTTTCCAAGTATCTCCTCTCTTCTAGCCAGAGCCCTTAACCCTGCTGGCCACCTCTGATGCTCAGCCACAGTTCCAATCTTAAAGGTTAAAGGTTCTGGAAGAGTGCCCAACCACTCATGACAGGCAGAGAATGGCTCAACGGCTTGAGAGTCTGGAGTTGAGAATGGGAACTCAGAACAAAGACCCTCACCTGGCTTCTGGAATCAAATTTCGGCTCCAAATCCCATTTCTGTTGCCAAAAGACCAGGGAACAAAGCTCTTGATGCCTGCATGCCTGTGATCTCAATTATGCTTGTAACGGCAGCTTTCAGAATGCTTGTGGGGATTAGGGGAAATAATGAACAGAGTTGTATGTACCTCAGCATCACAGCGAGTTGGTTCCGGGACTCCAAGGTTACCCAGCCCCAAAATGGCATACCTAAATATAACCTGCATGCTTCTGTATACATTAAACAATGTCAGACTTCACATAACGTGCACACTGTATAGACAGCTGTTAGACCTTGATGCTTCTGGAGAAGGGAAAAAGGAGAAACGTTTCTCCTGAAGATTTTGTGTCCATAGTTGGTCAGACTCATAGATTGCAGAATCCAGATATGGAAGACTGGCTGTAGCGATTGCTTCAATAGAGAGTGCTTAATGGATGCCAGCTGCCATCCGCTGTTCTAAGAGGTAAGCTGACTGCATGGTGAACACAGGTGTCTTCCTATCCCTTGGTCATAGCTTTCCCCACCCCACCCCCCGGGCCAGCTGGGTGAGGCACATTGGCCAGGGAAAGAACTGGCAATTCTTCCTTCCTGCCGGGTCCTTCCTCCGCTGGCTCTTTTGTACTTTTTACAGGGAACCCAAACAGTTCAGCGGTGGCAGTGGGTGGGGCAGAGGGCGGGGGAGCGCCAGGCTGTTATTTTTGAGACTCTGCCCCTTCCTTCTGGGTGAGGAACCATTCTGGATTGGAGTGTTCTGAAGGCGTCAGAAGGTGGCCGACCACAGCCTGAGTGTTCCTCTTTTCATCTTGCTTGGGCCCTGTCACATCTTTATTGGGTGTATAGACTCTTCCCTCCCCCACCCCCCATCTTTAAAAAGAAAAAAAAATCACTGTTTATTTGTAAAGTTGCTGGTTTAAAACTTGAGCAATATCTTAAAGGCCCCCCCCCCTTTTTTTTTTGGTCTTAGTCTGATCCAAAAGGCAGGGACCAGGCCTCTTACGTAACACAGCTCGAGGCTTTGGAAACGGATTCCCAGCAAGCCTTTAACAGGGCAGTCATTACATAACTGAGCAGCTCCTGTCACTCATTTGACCTGCCGTTCAAAGTGGAGCGATAAGACCACGGGAGACCATGCTGTTAAAGCAACTGACCACTTCAGCTCATTTTGCTTGGGCCTAGTGAGGACCCCAAGGCCACCTCACTGAATCTGCTGTTGCCCGTTGTGGTGAAATGACCAGGCAGATTCAGTGCTCAGCTGGCTCACCCACTGCAGACAACTGGCTTTGTTTACTTTTCTCTCTCTGCTGCATTGGCCAATGGAATTGCATTAATTGGTCTGTTGTTTTCAGCATTGGGGTAATGGACACTTACCGTCAAGTTGTTGGCCAGTTTGGTGGGGAGGACATCCGTCAGGCATGTTGTGCCACGCTGGCTGGTCCAGGGCCCTGCGGAGACTCGCTGCTATAGTCATGAGAAGGGCGGCAGCACCCTGGGCTGCTTTGCTTGTGCCCAGCAATGTGACCCAACACTCATTCTTCATGCAAGAGGCCTCTTGCATGTTGCCTCTTGCATGTTGGCATTTCTGTGTGGCTGGTTGATGGCATGGTGCTGGAAGAAGCGTTGTCGCAAGGTTCAGGGTCAACCGTCCTGTTTGCTTGGGTTGAGGAAGTTCCTGTGATGTAGGATTTCTGGCTTCAGGCACAGCTTGAACACAAGGTAGTGAGCAGTAGCCTAGAGCAGGCTGGGTACTCTGAGCATGTCTGTGTTGAAGAGCGTGATAAAAGGGAGAGTGTGCAGGACCCAGATCATGAGAGGCCTCAGCTACTGTTAGTCTGGTGTCTTTGTTTTTGTTGCTAAAACAGAAAACCCTGGGACTGAGAAGTTTATGAAGAAAAAAATGTTTGATCTTGGTAGATGGCTTTGGATGACGGAAAGTCCAGGGTCAGATGGGCACGTATAGTGAGGCTTTATGATGTTTCAGCTCACAGCAGAGAGGGGCAGGCTGTGTGTGTGTTGGGGGGGGATAGAATGCAAGGAGATCCTATTGTACAGCAGTCAGTCCTTCCTAAGGATCTAATCTCAGAGGGTTCATCTCTCAATGAGATCTCATTGTGAATCTTAGCAGGGATGAGCCATATCCAAATTGGATATGGGCCTTCTCGGCTCTGAAAGGCCACCAAGCACAGTGTGGCAAATGTGGCTGTGACGAGAGTAGAGCAGGCCAGGGAGCTGAAGGCAGAAGCTCAAAGGCTAGACCTGAATTGTGTGATCGTCCACTGTCTCCTACCCTTCATTAGTGACAGCCTTTCCTGTCACAGGTGACCAGGCGCATGGTCAAAGGCCAGGATTCACTCCCTTCCCAAAGTGTCTCCGGTTAACTGCTTGGGGCATGTGCCGGTCTCTTCACCTGTCACTATAGCCCAAGGGTCTAGGAAATCACGGGCCCGTCTTTGCCTTTATTTATTCTGCTCCCAGCTAGTAACAAGAAGAAGTGCTGGGTCAGCAATGGTAGGTCATAAACACAGAGAGACCTGATCATGCTGGCTCAAGTCTTGAACCAGAGTAGACAGAAGGATTTCCACAAGTCCAAAGCCAACTTGGCTTTGTAGTGAGTTCCAGGCTAGCCTGGAGGGTGCAGAATGAGACTCTGTTTTAAGAAACAACAACAAAATATCAATAGTTCTTGGAGTCCATGGGTTTCCCCATCCACAGGTTTGATCAATATGTGTAAAGGTCGGGATGAGCCTATAAGGGCTACATCTAAACTAACTGTGGACAGAGTTCTCTTCCATACACAGTTCTCTAAACTATACACAAGGTCTAATTCTTTACATGGCTGTCTTTACAGTGGGCACAGAACAATACAGTATTTACCCTGCATTACACTGTGTGTGATATGAGACAGATGTGAGATGATGTGCACAGACCATCAGCAAATGCTGTATCATTTCCCATCAGGGACAGGAACAGCCTTGGATTTTAGCATCCAACCCTCAACGGATGCTGAAGGGAGGTGGAGATGTAACTTATTGCGCCAGAAGAGCCATGGAGAGCTCAATGTTAATCAATCAGCAAAAGCAGGTGTTGAGACATATGCACATTCCTGTATATACTCTAAGTGGAACAGACATACGAGGTTACACACTGTATCTTGAGAAAAAGGACCAGCCTAAGTGCCTGTTGGCTGAGGTGGATGAGGGATGCACGGTCCACGCACACAGTGGAATACTAGTCAGCCATAAAAACAGTAAAATCCTGGCGTTGTGACAGCACATGGCACAGGAAGACAGAAGGCTAAGTAAAGCCAACCAGGCACAGTGAGACAGAGAGTCCCTGACCTCACTCATAGATGAAGTCAGAAAAGTCTGACTAGTCCTGCCGCTGAAGGTGGAACCATGGTTACTGGATGCTGAGGCCTGGGGGAGGGGCTGGGGAGATTGAGCAGTGGGTACTGACTTATGGGTAGGCAGGAGCAAGCAGCTCTGGTGAGCTATGACTAAGAGCATGGTGGGCTGGCCCAGCAGGTGACGGTGCTCATGCTGTAAGCCTGAGGACCTGAGTTCAGGCCCCAGATGCCATAGTGGAAGGAGAGAAGAAATGATTCTTTCACCTGTGTGTGTGTGTGTGTACAAGTGTACCTGCACACACACAAATTTAAAAATGACAAATGTTTAGGGCTGTGGAAATCACCTAACATGGTGGACTTTCATGTGCAAGGCTGTGGGTTTGATCCCCAGCACTGCTGAAAGAAAAATTTGAGGAGACAGATCGATTTAACCCAATTTAAACATCACACAGTACACACACACACATATACACACACACACTGAAGTATGTCACAGCACTCCAATGATACCCACACTTTTTATGCCTTAAAGTACTTGTTAAAACAAATTAAAAGGAGAAAAAGAGAGACAAGAAAAGAAAATGTGATCAAAGACTTGCAGAAGTCTCTTTGCAGGTTGCCCCAAGCAGAGGAGGAAAAGATATTCTTTTGCATGTGACAGTGCCTCTGGCTACTGGGTAGGGCTTGATGGGAGGAGCCAAGACTGAATCTTCAGAACCTGGTTCTAGGTGCTGGGTCATGAGACCCACTCCAGGAATGACACCCCGGGGGAAGAAATGGGATAGGTGTGTGCCACAGATCAGTATGGTCATCCATCAGTATGTGTGGGGGACTGGCTTCAGGCCAGCTAGGAATGCAAAGTGTACAGGTGCTCAGGCCCCACGGCCCACAGTCTCTAACCCTTACATCACTTAGGAGTCCTGACAGTGTGTAATCACCTGTTACCGCAGCACTAAGGCAATGGCAAACTTCACATCTTCTCAGGGTGCCCGCTGCTTCTCTCTGAATGCTTTCTTTTTGTGATTGGTTGGTCTGCGCACAGAGGACCTGGGGTACGTACAGAGGGCTGATGGAAACAGTTAAGGTTGCTGAGAACATGAGGGCTGATGGGGGACAGCAAGGCAGGGCCCCAAACAGTTCAGAGTGTCTTGAAAGTCTACACTTGATTATTATTATTATTATTAAATAACTGTCTCATTTCTGCACCATGTGTTTCCTTCCATGAGAAGCGGTGGGGGCGCTCGGCCCCCAGAGGGGGGCTGAGCAGCTGTGTGGGGCTGTCGGCTGGGGACAGCGCACAGTCTGCCCCAGCCTCTGTAAACGCAGGCGGAACCAGCTGTGTTTTTCCTACCCCCTTACGTCATCACCATCATAAAAAGCCAAGGGGAGGAGGGGGGAATTGAGCTGACAATCTCAGCTGTGATGAAGGAGACAAAGGGGTTCAGGGACTCAGTGCCCGGTGGCTGCTGGGAGACAGGCTGGGCCAGGTGGGTTCCCTCACTCTCCAGGTCAATCACCTTCTTGCTTTAAGCAGACCATTTAGTTCAAGTCTGGCCTTCGACCCCCTTTGGCATGCTTGCAGCAAGGTGCTGCAGCTGGCGGGGAAACTCCCACCCCTTACCCTCCTTACCGTCCTCCTGCAAACCTCTGCCCTCCTTGGCTTTGGAGTGCTGGGTCTGGTGCTGGGTCCCCTGAGCTTTGCTGTCTGCTCTTGGCTTCTGGCGTGGGGGTGGGGGACCCACCTCATCTGAGCTTGCCTTGGCCTACCTCGTGAGAGCTCTCTGACTGAAGCCAGCCCTGCTCCACTCAGACGTGGGCCGCTGTCAGTGTGGTTTCTCTCTGAGTTGGGCAAAACCCATTTCCATAGTGTCTGGAGATGTGGCTCTCCTGCAAAAACCATTGACTAGAGAGCCGTGGGCCAGGAGCTTATTTAGAAACACACATGCAAAACCAATACCCCTTGTGGAAGTATCCAGTGTCAATAACATTTTTAGGGTGTCCACCACGCGTCAGGCCTTATGCTTCGTGTTTTTCACTCAACTGAGTCGCCCCCATGGTCCCTTTAACAGAGGGCTTCCACTTCGAACACAGGGATCAAAGGGCGTGTTGTCAGACTCAGGCTGGCAGATTCACACCTGTTTATTGAATGAAAAATAAGAAATAAAAAAGGAAAAGAAAGGAAACATGACTGCCCATAGGTATGGCGGAGGAGAAAGCTTATTATACCTATGTGGGAGAGCAGAGCCCGAGGCATGGACAACTGGGTGAGTTCAGAGTGGACATGACCCTTTGCTGAGCCATGTGGGAGAGAGGGAAGGCAAAGGAGAGGGGGAAGAGGGGAACCAGGTGCAGCAGCCAGGTGGCCCAAAGTACAAAAAGAGCTGGTGACCAAAATGGTTGGGTTACATAGGGAAGAGCAGCCCAGCTCCCCTGCGCTGGAGAGTTCAGAGTAGAGGGTGGGGTATGCCGGCCAGGAAGACCTGGTAAGAGGTAGGGACTGAGGGCTGCTGAGAGAACCTGGCAGCCAGGTCCACTTTGATATGCTAAATAGGTACGTAGCTGCTTGTCAGGAGGATGGAGAGTGGGGGGTTTGGGGGGAGTAGGGGGTAGGGCTTGAGACCTGACAGTTACAAGTCACATGATTGCCACCGACGAACAGTCTCTAGAACCTATGATCTGACCAATGTGCGCTGAGGGCCAGAATATGGAAGAACCAAGGAATAAGAAAATTCAATGACTCAAGTCAGGCTGGGTGCTTTGTCTTTTAACACACATTTTTCTGTGGTGTATTATTATGGGCAGGCACCTCGCATCACCCAACCCACGGGTATTCTCCTCACTGTGCGTATTTGAAGCATCAGAACCAGGGAAGGTCAGCTTCCTTTCTTCGATGTCCTATCCCTGGAGGTGGCTTCTAGCCTTTCTCCCAGCCTCTCTGTTTTCTGACGTGTGTGTGTGTGTGTGTGTGTCTGTGTGTAAGTCTCTGCTACTTCTTTCTTTTTTAGACAGAACCATCCCATCTGTATTGTTTTGTAACTTAAGTTTTTGTCAACACATGTATTCAAAGCGTCTTTTTACCGGAGTCCCTGGGGGACTTGCTGGTTCGTATGAATGGTCACATAGTAGTCTATCCGTGGGGTCTCTCTCATTCCTGTGATTGGCCACATAGTATTCCGATTATGGATTTGCTGTGACTTATTTAGCCCACGTGATGGGGCACCTTCTCAGCAACACAGATCGTTTGAAAAAGTTAATTTCCCATGGTTCCCAAGTGCTAATAAAATAAACTGAGGAAGGCTGTGAAAGGCAGAATACTAATTAGACTATGAGGAAAGAGAAATGCACCTCTCTGGCTTTAACCTCCACATTACCCGCTGCGGTACCTGTTTTGTTTGAGGAGGTGGACCCCGTCGCCTAGGCCCTTTGTAATATTAGCATTTCTGTCTAGGCTGTGAAAGACCTCAAGAGTCCCAAACCCCGGCATCTCTCCTCTGCCCTGAGACGGAGGGCCAGCTGCAGATCGCCCGAGTTCCAGGACCCTCCCGGCACCTGGACAAGAGCTGGTTAAACTTTGTCGTGTGAGAGGTGCCAGAAGGCGACTCAAATTCCACACAGCCATCTCACTCAGTTTTACTCAGTTAAAACCCAAACACCCATTTTTTGTTGAGACGTTGGCGAGTCCTGGGACCCGCCGAGGGCCCGCTCGCTCGCCCCTGCACACGTCTGAAATATGTCAGGCAGGTGTTTCCAAAGAGACCTTCTGCTCTAGGGAAATATATCCTGATGTAATCTGACTAATTTGGCTTTTGCCTGACTTTCAAGAGAACTGGCTGTTTGTCATGCTTGTCATGGAAACAGTTCTCGGGCCACTTCAGATGGGGCTTTGTAATGTGAGCTGGTAAAACCCTGCAGGTGCCCTCTCCCTGTTTTCATTTCACATCTCACAGTTGTTTACTTTAATGTATTTCTCAGGAGGAAGGAAAAAAAAGAAAAGAGGAGGTGGGGATGGGCTTAACAGGTCATTTTCTTGAATTTTATTTAATTCTTTAAAGGAGATGCGTTTCTATTAAGAAAATTAGCGTTTAGCACTGGGCTGCAGAAATCCTGTTGGTGGGTGGAAACACAGGCCTTAGTATTGCCCAGAGCAGTTCCCCCAGACACAGGCTCAAGGAGCGACGTACCTGCAGCCTTGGCAGAGAGGCAGCAAGTGGAGAGCGGCCAGCAGTGTTTTCTTTGCTAATTCTTGGCTACCGAACAGGGGTTACCCAAAGCTCCCTTTCCCCCTCAAAGTCAGGCAGCTCTGAAAAGAAAATCGTAAAATTATGAATTCAACTTTGTCTTCAATCGGAGGGGAGGAAACGGCTCCTGAGATTCGAAGGTCGCGTGAGGGGTGGGAAGAGCCGCAACACACACATTCCCATGTGTTTTCAGAACACCAAGAGCCAGCTTGTGAACAGGAAGGGGATGGGGGTTTGGGTGGGGAAGGAAAGGTGGTTGCTGCAGGCCTAGTTGGGGGTGGGGTTCCCTGAGAATAAAGAGGAGGTGCTTGCAGACTTAACCTGGCGACTGGAGTTCAATCTCCAGGACTGATGTAAAGGTGGAGAGAGAAGCCACTCCACAAATTGCCCCCTGACATACACAAACACACGCTAGTAGTAATAGCAATAGCAGTCGTGATAATGATGATGATGATGATAACACCTTTTTAAAAATCACAAAGAGAGGGAGGGAAATGCAATGTGGGGCCTGGTTGTAGCCCTAGGATTACTTCTTGAAGTCACGAATTGCCATCATCAGTGTTAAGTATGTTATGTGTTTGCTATCATGGCCTTGCCTGTGTCCTGGGAATTGGTTCGGTTAAACCCAGGTCCCAATTTCCTGTCCTTTGTGAGGAATTCCTTGTTCTGGTCCCCACAGGTCCTGGATGGCTGTTTTTATGCTTTCTTTTCTCTCCATCCTCATGTTCTCACGGGCTGACCTGGATCTCTGCCTGTGAGAGAAGCTTGGCATCTCCACCAGTTCCCACAAAAAAAGTCTGTCCCCAATATGTCATGATTTTAGGGACATTATTGATGATTGGTGAGGTCATAAGAAGCAGCTGCATTCCAGACCGCAGAGCCTTCAGCCATCTGGGTCTCTCTGGGTTCCTTTTCTCTCTCAGACAAATAAAAGGTTTCCTCTGCTTCCTTTCAGAGCCCATTCCTGCCAGGTCCTGGTATCTGTGGTGCCCTCCTCCAGCTCATGCAAAGGTGTGATAGTAAACTGTTTAACTCATACGCAAATGGCTCCACGGAGCATTTAAAACCCTGCTACACATGTCGAGATGTGATCGCAGACAACTGTCGCTGAAAAAGGCCTTTGTAGATCAGGAGACAGCTGTCCAGAAAGGGGAAGGGACGTGCCTACTGACACCATGAGGTAGGGGACCAAAGCCCCTGATTCCTGGCATGGCATATTCAGCCCCAGGTCTCTCAACCCTTCTTCTGTGACTGCTTTCCCCTGATGGAGTACCACACAGGCATGGACTGTGGTGCACTCCTGTCCTTCTCCCTGCTTCTCCTCCCCACTGGCCTCCCCTCAGGAAGGAGGGAGTGGAGAGAGAGAGAGAGCCCAGCAGCTAGGCCTGGAGCCACCAGGGCTGGCTTATCGGATGAAATCATTAGTAAAGGTAAGAGAGCACCTGAAACTGACCACGCAGGGATGCAACCCTCCCCGCTGAGAAGGGCTCCTCGCAGTTTCAACTCAAGCACTCTGGTAGTATCCACAACGAGCATCAGTGACGTATGCTGATTATTGAACTTAGTAAATGAATTGTGATACGATCCAGTCATAGGCAAGACGTTTAAGGGAAGAGACTGCTGAGTTCATTCTGGGCACAACTGGGCACTGTCCAGGTCAGGAGCTGGACGTCTGGAGAGTGCACCAGCACACCATTGTACAGAAGGGTGTAACGAGAAGTTTTGGATGGCCTCTAGTATTTCAACGCTGAGAGAAATGCTGCTTTGGTAATTTTGATTGTCAGTTTTGGTCCGTGTATACAGTTGTCCCTCAGTATCCAAGAGGGGTTAGCTTCAGGATTCCTGTGGACAGCAGAATATAAGAATTTAGGAGGTGTATACTGTGCACACACACGTGTACACACACACACACACATAATGTCTCTGTATGTGTGTGTACATATGAACAAACACAGTGAGTACACACGTGTGTACATACATACTCACACATAAGCACACCTAGGTGCACACACATATGGGCTTTGTGTATACATCCTACTCAATTTTTTTTGGTTTTTGGTTTTTGGTTTTTGAGAAAGGGTTTCTCTGCGTAGACCAGGCTTGCCTCAAACTCAGAGATCCACCTGCCTCTGCCTCCCAAGTGCTGGGATTAAAGGCGTAGACCACCTGGTCTACTCAAGTTTTTTTTTATACTTTAAGTTTTTAGATTATTTATGTACAATATCTAACACAACGTAAATGTTAGGTAACAGTTTTTAAGTATGATGGTTATTAATTCTTTGGGAAGTTTGTACAATGTATTTTGGTTATATTCAGCCCTCATTCTTGCTCTAACTTCTCCCAGATCCATTCCCCACCAGCTTTCCTACCCTCTTGACTTTGTGACTTTAAATTAAAAAGACAAAAACCAAAACGAAAAAGCTACTGAGTCTAAATGTCCAGATGCACTGCCCACATACTCACGGGTATGGGGCACCCCTGGAACTTATCTGCCTTCTTGGAGATACACCTTTAACTAAACTTATTTTCCCTAGAAGCTGCAGATGTTCTACCACTTCTCAGCTGGGGTGGGGCTCACGAGTCCCCCCATGTTACAGTGCTGACTGATTTGATCTTGTTCGGACAATCACAGCCGCTGTGAGTCCAAGAGTGCAGCGGCCCTGTCCTGGCCAGAAGACACTGCTTCTCTCCGGTCCTCCTGCAATCTCTGGCTCTTAGGACTTTTCCTCCAAGCCTTGCAGTGGGGCAGTGAGATAGAGGTCCCGTTTGTGGCCAAGCCCTCCACCAACACTTACGCTCTTCACGTTGAGCAGCTGTGAGTTCCTGCATTACCCACCATCCTCTGCTCAGAGAAACGTCTCCGATGAGGTGCGAGAGCTGGAATAATGCAGTTTACAGGGCAGTTTGACACTAAGTCCATTTATGGGAGCAGGTTTATCGCTGGGGCCCATGAGCTCCCAACCATGGGTCCTGGCCAGATTTACTGTATAGGTACCTGTGTGCCACTATTACCAATTGCACAGGTCTGTTGTGTGCCACGATTGTACCCAGGAGTTTTTCATGCTTTGCCACTCATTATTGTAGCTCTCAGGGTTCACAGCTGGGTCAGACTGTTGATGTACCCGCCCCTCCCCCCCCAGCCACATGGCACCTTCTGGCTCTGTGAGAGCTAGCTGTGGGATGGTGGGGGGGGGGAACTTTCGGGTCAGCATCAACTTGGTTTCTCTGTGTCCTGTGACCAAAATATGTGATGTCTTCGAGTGTGGATCTCACCATTGAGTCCTAGTGGACAACCATGAGCAATGGTGATAGTCCATGTTGTTCTGAAGTTTCCCAGACACCCCTGACCAACAAGTCAAAGGAGGATGTCCCAAACCTAACATTGGGCTTTCCATTTAGCAAACTATGGCTTCTGGGAGGAACAGTATCCCCTGTATAGGGTGACTCCAATAAACTCTCTTATATGAATCTATCTATTTGTCTGTCTGTCTATCTATGTATTTATATGAATATATGTATATACGTAAAAGTATGTTTCTTTGTTACTTTTCCAAACATTGCAGTGTTACCTATCTCTCTCACACCCTATCCCTTGTCTACCAGGTAATAGTTTTTATATCATACCCTTTAGAATATGACAAGACAAAGTCTGTATATGTTCAGTGCAAACATAGTTGAACTCACACTTGGGAACTCTGGGATTTGCAGGGCTGCTGTGTGTATATTTTTGAAAGCATATATTTGGAGTGAAATTTCTGATCCAAAAATCCATGTGAGGTGCTTGAAGTGATGTCTGCTTTCCTGTTGATTTTTAGGAGCTCTTTCCATACTTATTGCATGCCACATTTTTCTTGCTCTACTTGCCTTTCCACTCTCTTTACGTTGTCATTTGGTGAACAGGAGTTCTTAAACTCTGAAAAAGTCCAACTTATGAATATTTTCCTTTTCGCTCTAATGATGTTTGTGCTTCAGCAAATTCTTGTCACAGCCACGAGTAGATTCCCAGGCATGTCTCAGGAGCTGTACCTTTTCCGCTAAAATCACTAAAATTCTGAATGTGATATAGGTCAAGAGCCTATATCCACATTCCTGTAGAGTAGCAGCCGACCCAGCACAACCTGCTGACAACCTTGTTCTTTCCACACAGCTCTGAGGCATGGTCTCTGTAACCAGGGCACTGTGTGGGTTTGGGATTGACCCAGTTTGTTGTGAAATGAGCCTTTCTTTCCCTCCAGCTCCTATGGTGTCAAGGCCATATTAGAAGATTATTTTAATTGAAGATCCTTATATGTTATGATTGTACTGACTCCTATACAACCATGGATTCTTTCTTTTTAAATATTTATTTTTATGTATTTTTAAATTATGTGAGTGTGTGCATATCTATGCTGGGTTTGTGAATGTGAGTGCAGGTGCCTATGAAGACCAGAAGGGGTCATCAGATTCTTTGGAGTTGGAAGAGGTATATATGGTTGTGAGTCACCCAGTGTGGGTACTGGGAACTGAACTTGGGTCCTTTGGAAAAGCACATGCCTTCACTGCTCAGCATCTCACCAGCCCCAAATTATTATTCTTTATACCTATCAGCACTTCTAAGTTTAATCTATCTGATGTTAGTAAAGATATATATATTTAAAAATGATCTATAGTTTAATTATATCTATTTTTTAGTGTTTTTATAGATATATTCCCCCCTCTTTTTACTTTCAACCTTTCTGGGTCTTTTATTTGTGTCTCTCATAAACAATATACATATGAAAAAAATCTGGATGAACAATCTTTCTGCTTTAATTCAGAGAATTTAATCCACTTTCAGGTTTGGGTGCTTTCTTTTTCTTAATACATTTATTAATATCACTGAAGAGTTTTTGAAATGTCTAATAGTGCATTGGAAAAATGCAAACTGTCCAAAAGTGTGTTGGTTGGTTGGTTGGAGGACACGAAATGTTCTTGCAGTTATGACCTTTACTATTGAAAAGTCTGTTTTGGGAAAAAAGAGAGAGAGAGAGAGTGAATGGAGCACTATTCGGGTTGAATCAATGTCAATCTCAAATATAACACAAATGTGTACAACCCAAGTTGGGCAGTAGTGGCGCACACCTTTAATCCCAGCACTTGGGAGGCAGAGGCAGGCAGATCTCTGTGAGTTCGAGACCAGCCTGGTCTACAGAGTGAGTTACAGAACAGCCAGGGCTCTGCAGAGAAACCTTGTTTCAAAAAAACCAAAAAAGAAAAAAAAATGTGTACAACCCAGTGGTTGTAAGTCTATTTTCCATGTCACCCAACCACTGCTTTGTGATTCTGGAAGGCATTGTCTCTCCACACAGAAGCCATGTATTTCTTAGGACTCTCCCTGCTTCTCTTCTACCAGCCTCCGAAGCTACTACAAGATACTGCTGTGTTTCTTGTCTCTAATACGTGCCTGTGTGCATGTTTTTAAAAACTTCTTTAGCCCGCATCCACTGGGATTTTGCTAAAGAGCATGTGTGGATATGAAGCAGAAACTAGGAACAAAGAGGAATACTTTCTGGAAAGGATGTAAGCAAGTGTAGGGACGAGCCCTGGGCCAGGGGGACAGAGGAGGACTCCTTTGGGGACAATAGCTCACAGATGCCCTTAGCTACCCAGGGAGGGAGGCTCTGATGGAAGCCTGCTATTCTTCCATCTGTACGAGATCTAACCTTGGCTCACTCGAGGCAGCCAGTTTTGCCTCCTCCTCACCCCTGGAACTCAGGAGGTTGCAGACCATGTCGGTTCTGGAGTCCGAAAAGTTCCTACTGCCCACCGTCGCCGCCACTCACCCTGGTGGTCATAGGCGCTATCTAGTGCCAGGAAAGCTCCTGAACTGGATTTCTAGCGGCTGCCTGATCCTCAGCTCCCTCTCCTGCTTTGTGAGCTCCTCTGTGGAGAAGTGGCTGAGGCCGCTACGGTCTCCAGGTGTAACCCCGGAGTCAGAGCAGCCCAAAGGAAGTGCGAGCTCAGGGGCCAGCCCAGAGCTACGGGAAAACATCTGAACGCTGGGTTCACTGGGTCTCTCGTGGCTTTAACGACCAAGGTGGGAGGAGAGAAGTAATAATGAATGACATTTATACAGCGTGTTGCAGTTTACATAACTCTTGTGTGTGTATTACCTCATTTATCTCGGAAGGGACTCAGGGTGGGGACCAAGCACGTGGCAGGAGTTGGCCTGTCTGAGTTGGCTTCCTGGCCCTGCCACTTACTAACTGGACGGCCCTGCAATCTCGTTGCGTTTATATTCCAGTTTCTTTAAGTGTGTAGCGAAGGTACGGATCGTGACGGTCCTGTAGCCCTGTGATGATGAAATGAGCTAATGCCTGTAAAAGCCTCAGAATAGTGCCAGGAGCATAGTAAACACTAAGTAAAAGTTGGCTTCTATTACTTCATCCTCTCAATGGGCCCAGGAGATGTGTAGACATACCCCATTTTATAGGCAAGCCGAACACAGCACAGGTGATGGCGTGACCTGTCTGAGGTCACCCAGCAAAAAAAAAAAAAAAAAAGAAAAGAAAAAAGGAATGAAACGTAGGGTTAGAACCAGGTCTGCTTGAGCCTAAAGCCCTGCCTTTGCAGCTCTTCACGCCAGCCCCTGAGGTGTGCACTTGGCTTAAAGTCACAAGCGAGAGACACACATTCTGCTGCCGTGGCCCATATACCAGTGAGAGAGAGAGAGAGAGACTATTGTCTAGATAACCTCAGGCCTATGTGAAGTTAGCACTGTGAGGGAAAGCACTTTCATCCTGCCTGAGGGGGGTGAAAATGAGGGCTCTGAACCAGGGCAGCCCTGCCTCATGTTCTGACTGTGAATGGCTCACTGGCTGAGGCCTATCACTTCATATGGCCGCCTGGTGCCATCAAGAAACACAGTGGGCACGAGGTGCATGAGGTCCCTCTGCTTAAACTTTTTTGGTGCAGGCGAGAGTGTTACACTCTGTGATGACAGTAACGAGTGATGACACCAATACAGAGCAGCACAGCAGCTGCTAGATGCCATTTCAGGTTCACACGGAGCAGCACATCACTGTGTTGCTGTGTTTTCCTATGAACAGCATCACCACAGATGTGAATAACGCACTGAGCCATCGCTTGTCTGATGGGCTTTCGTGTTGCTAAGGAATAAGAAGGTTTGGGCTCTGTTATCATCTGTTGTAGTACAAAGCGTCATTGGTAGCAAATGGCATCTTAACCTCTCATTTCTTCATCTTCTGGTGACAGCGCCCTGATTTCTCTCCATTCTGTCCATGCTTGGACAGACCTGATGCCATCCCTGGCTTGAGGAACAGCATGTGGACACGTGGCACCGTATGCAAGGGCCACAGGCAGCAGCCACTGGAGAACAGGCACTTCCCTTCTTTCTGAGGACACCCTGGGTTCCTGAAGTCATCTTGCTATTGAGCAAGAAAGTCTCAGGTAGCAGGGACAACCTGTCTGGGGCTGGGGCTGCCCAGAGGCAAGCCGTCTATAGTTGGTGGCTGGTCTGGCCTTTTCTAGCAGTGTCTAGCTTGGATGTTGCAGACCTCAGGTCCTCTCAATAGACCGATAGCTACTTAGAGGAAGAAATTGAGGCCTCGAGGCCTGGAGTGAGATGACCAGAGCACACAGGTGGCTCCCAGCTGTTTGTGGGAAGGACACAGCGGCTCTGCTCAGAAGGCTGGCGCCTGAAGGGAGTGCCTGCTTTCCGCCTTTCCCTGCCTGCAGGCGGGGAAGTGTTTGCTCATGGAAATGTCACAACAGAAGGGATTCCGGTGCCCTGGGAAGGCGTCTTCTTTGACTCCATCCCTCATCACCCTCAATTGTCCTCCTGACAGCCGGATTAGAACCAAATTGGATTTAATGCATTTCACAATTTTGTTGAACAAATTTGTGGATTAAGGGAACAAATTAAATCCACGTTTTTATTTGGCATCATCAAAAATGTGACATGCGGACTGGAAATGGACATTCCTGGTCTTGGAATAGACACGGTGGGTCCCAAACTCTTGGCTTCCCAGAATTTTTATTTCCAGGGTGATTTTTTTCCCCCTGAGACTTTTGGGAAGTCTGATTCCAAATCTTACCTGAGAGCTAGGATGTGGTCCTCAGGTCAAGGCTGCGCCTCAGCATCCTCCCTTGAGCTATGGATCCTTTCTGCCCCACCCTGCATTCAATTCTACTTTTCCCACTGTTTCCCACCAGCTGTAACCTGGTTTATGTTTTAGCCCCTGTAGTTGGACTAACAGATAAGGAACATTAGAGTCAACCCAAGTGCCCTATCCTTTCTCTGAACTCTGAGTTGAGCCAATAAATATTTATATAGCTCATTGGTAATTAATTAGGTGATTTTGGCACTCCATCCAATGACTTGTAAATCAGTGTAGATATTTCATTTTCCCTACCTGTATTTTTTTGGCTTCCCCATTGCAAGGCAAGCTATTAGTGGGCAGAGAACATGATTTCTACTTGGCTGTATGTGTGCCCTGCATGTAGTAGCATGCAATGAATCTTTATGCCCTTATAAATTTAATTGACATATGATTACTCAACACTAAAATGCAAATTTTTAAGAGAGAAAAGAGCTTATCTTGGCTAGGCTGAATGGAATGGAGGACCTGGAGAATGACAGCTTCTGTGAGAGCCAAGCAGGCTTAAAACCTGCCTCCTTATTTGGAGGTAGGACATGCTAACAACGATGTGATCATTCAGGTGCCTCAGTTTCTACTCCATGAACTGGAAATATCACTGGCACTTGACCATAGCACCCCACCATAGATCTATAGATTCCCACCATAGCACCAAGACACAGGAAACAGCCTCTGAATGCTAATCAGGCCCCTCGCTTCATGGTCACCAGACGTATACAACACCCATGCCCAACGTGGCAGAACCAAAATAGATTTCATCTAGAGTGTCAGATTTTCATTCTTCAAAGATTCGTTGATAAACAATAAACCTTATTGATTTCGTGTGTCTGTGCATGAGTGTGGGCAACATGTGTGTGCAGGTGTCCATGGAGGACGGAAGAGGGCATCAGGTTCCCTTGCACTGAAGTTGCAAGTATTTGTGAACCACCCTCTGTCATGCTGAGTACTGAACTCAGGTCCTCTGCAAGGACAGCCGATGTTCTTAGCAGCTGAGCTACTTCTCCAGCCCCCAGATTCCTATTCTTAAAACATGAACTATCTGAGGGATTGCAGTATTTGTCACGTTGAAGGTCAAAGCATTAATATTAATTTTAAAAAGTAGCTGATCCCAAACAAGAAAACTCCAGACTATCTGGTGTTAGCTAAACAGGCGAGCTGGAGAGACAGTAGAGACGGTTGCCTAGCGTTGAATAGAGAGAGGAGAGATTCCACCAGCTGAAATTAATTAAAAGGTTTTAATTATCTACAAAATCTGACCTCATGTTCCAGATTCCTGCCACAAAGAAAAGAAATGTAGGTAATTGGGGAGTCTTGACATTTCCCCCACTGACCGTTTTCACCCCAACAAGAACAAGCACGTCTCTTGCATTGATCTACTGTGCTGCGTTTAGGACCTCAAGTCATGGCTCAGTTTATGAGTGGGAGGAAGCAAGTGCTGAGGCCTGGGAGTAGCTCCATGTACCCATCTCCCTCTACTTCTTGGAACATCTGCTTTTGTCCTCTCGCATGGCCCTGCCTAGGTCATGGCCCACTGCAGAGTGTCCACTCAATTCTTCCCTTTTTTAACTGGAAAATGTAGCTGCTTGCTCCATGGTTTTCTTGTTTGCTGCCCTCTGAAATTACCTTTCCTTTTGTTTCTCAATGGTCTGTGGTCTTGTTCCTTAGTGACTGACACACACAGCTCAAGGAATACTTTAATGTGTGTGTGTGTAGTGTGCATTCACACGTGTACATGCATGCATTTAGGCCTGAAGTTGACACTAAGCATTAGGGATATTCCTTGATTGCTCTCTACTTTATTCACTGAGACAGAGTCCCTCAGTTGAAGCCAGAGACAGCTTTTGGACATGGCTAGGCTGGCTAACCATCTTGCAATGGGGATGCCTTGTCTCCTACTGTGCAAACTAGGTTTATTTCAAGGGGCCACAAGGTCACTTCATGTAATTTTATTTTCCATACCCAGGAGCAGAGAGGTCCAAGATTGAAAGAATGTACAATTATTACTGTGGCTTATTTTGTATTTTTTTTAAAAAATGGAAAATAATTTCTTTCTCATATAGTGTATTCTGGTCATGGCTTTTCCTCCCTCATCTTCCCCCAGAGCTTCATCATCTCCTCACCCATCCAACTCCGTGCCTTCTCTCTTTCTTTAGAAAACAAAGAGGCCAATAAACAAACCAGAATAAAACAAAGCAAGCAAGCAAGCAGAGAAAAGTAAAAGTAAAACAAACAAAAGCAAAAACAAGGAAACACACACAAACAAAACTAAAACCACAAAATCAGCTACCATAATAGATAAGCAAAAGACAAGTAAGGTTACAACCCTCCCTCCCCAAATCTCCAAAAAAAAAAAATGCCATTGAGTTCATTTTATGTTGGTCATTTCCTGGGCATGGGGCCTGATCTGAAGTATGGTCTGTATGCCCAGTGAGACTCCAGTGGAGAAAACGAAGTTTTCCTTTGCATGTGGTTGTCAATTGGAGGTGGCTTCTGAGTTAGGGATTGGGGCTTATTTTCTCTCTTAGCTTTGGGACCCCATTTGGCTGGGCCCTGTGCATTCTCCCACAGTCTCTGTGATTTCATACATGCATCAGTCTTGTTGTGTCTGGGAGATACTGCTTGAAACCATCCATCACCTCTGGCTGTTAACAAATCTTTCCATTTCCTCTTCCTGAGAGCAGGGATTTGATGAAGACGTGCCATTTAGGACTGAGTGTCCAAGGTCTCTTTAACTCTGCACTTTGACTGGTTGTGGGTCTCTGTACCGGTTCCCATTTCCTACAGGAGGAAGCTGCTTTCACTGTTACTCTGTGCTTCTGAGGCAGGCCGCCCAGTCACTCAGATGACATTGGTGGGCGAGCACATCCTACCTCGTTCTCGGCAGTTGTCAGCTGCTTTGCTTCGAGCTGGCCCTAGCTAAACTCTTGCTGCAATCAGCTGTGCCCTGCTCTATGTTGCTTCACATCGTCCCAAACAGTCTTTCTCAGGCCCTGTCTTGTCTCAAATGACTCCATTTTCACGAAGCTTTTGACTCGATTTTGAGGATGGCAGATGACTCTGAAGTGGTGTGCTGGATAGTTTTATGTCAATTTGACACAAGATGAAGTCACCTGAGAGGAGGGAACCTCCATTAAGAAAATGCCTCCATAAGACCTGCCTATAAGGCATTTTCTTAATTAGTGATTGATGAAGGCGGGCTTGGCTCACTGTGTGTGGTGCCATCCCCTGTTGCAGCCAGAAGACCCCAGTGTTTTGGAGTTGCCACGGGATGACCATGGAGAACAGCAGCAGCAGTGGGGTGAAGCCAGCCGGAGCCTAAAAGACAAGCTGTGTGTGCTACAGAGGACAGGAGAAGTGACCTGAGCCCTGTGGAGGAGCCCGGAAATGGAGAGTGAATCCCAGATAACTGGACATTGATTATTTACACTTTTGGAGTTTGGATTTTTTTTTTTTTTTGGTTGTTGTTCAGGTTGTGAGTGTGCTCTGGCTCTTCCCTCTTGAAGTGAGACTATATTTAATTTTAATTTTTTTTATGGGAGCCTACAGCTGAACAATTTTACATAATATTTTACATAATATTTTAGTGATTATTTGGGAGTTTCACACTCACTTCCCAGTCCTCCAAGGTCTGCCAACAGTCCCATCCTGCCTCGGCCAAAAAAAAAAAGAAAAGAAGTTCCAATTTGTGCTGGAGTGTGATCTAACTCCTAGTGGCCAGTTCCTTAAAGGAAGCTGAATCCTGACTCCTCCCCCCCACCACCTTCCTAGAAGCCATCACTTGTGGAGAACTACACTTCTTCTTCTTCTTCATCATCATCATCATCATTATTGTTGTTGTTGCTTTTTTGAGACAGGGTTTCTTTCTGTATGTAGCTTTGGCTATCTTACAACTATTTCCATAGACCAGACTGGCCTCAAATTCAAAGAGATCCACCTGCCTCTCCCTCCTGAGTATTGGGATTAAAGGCGTGCCCTGCCACCACCTGGCCCTTCCTGTCTAGGCTGTTACTTTTTTGGGGGGGAGGGGTTGGTTGTCATAGAATCCTTCTGTGTCCCTCTTTCTCAACTGTGAGTCTGCAGTCATCAATACCACTGCGAAAGTAGCTGCCTTGCCCTTTGTAGTTGGTGGGAGCATGGATCATGGACTTCCGCTTGGTTTCTGGTGACAGCACGTGCCATGGACCTCAGCATGGTGTCCTGTGGCGGAACAGACCTCAGACATCTACAGGGCTCTCTGCTGCAGCATGGGCCACAGACACTGTCACGGCCTTCGGTTGCAGCACAGACCAAGGACATGGGCATGGCCTCAGTTGGCTGCACGGGCCACTCACATCAACCTGGCCCCTGGTGGCAGCATGGCCCACGGACATCACCATATGGCATCAGGTGCTGGCACATACAGCAAACATCTGCCTGGCCTTCGGTAGTAACACAGCCACGGACATCAATATGGCTGCTGGGTGCTGGACCATAGAGGTCTTTGGAGGAGGTCTGGTCCAAAATGAACCGACCTTCATCTCCGACATTCTGCTGTTGCTCAGAACCAGGGAGGATGATGTGTGTTGGGAGGCTGAGTCTATGCAAGCTCCAGGCTGCTACCCACCATGCTGTTGGCCCTACTCAACGAGGACATGTATCCCTTCCACTGCACTTTCTTGCCCCTCCCACCACGATCATGTCTCTAGTTCCGCCTCTCTACCATGCCCTCACTGCCCTGTTTCTCCATTTTTCCTGCCTGTGCATCTCATATTCTTTAGTTGTAGTGGTATTGGAAACTGCAGCATCACGTAGTATTTTTTTTTTTTTTCACTGCATTGGTCTGGTTCAAGGTTTCTAGTTTCTGATGCATCATACATACTGGACCATTGCTGAGACTCCTCTCAGTTATCCTGATGTTGCCCAGAGTCAGGGTGGAGTTTCGGCTAGGCAGGGCATCCGGGAGCAGGTTTAGTGGGAGCGCCTGGCCTTCGATGTCTGCCACCAGGCTTGAACTTTGTGCTTGTAGCTTTCAGGCAGCTCCACTGTCCTGAATGCTCGGTCTCCTAGCCGAGCAGGCAGCATGGGCTGCAGCCATGGTGGGTCCAGGCTGGAAGTGGCCACATGCAGGCCATGGCTGTCCCTACACAGTGATGACCTGTTTCTGAGGGGGCTCCAGGACATCACACTGCTTCCTGTCATCGGTGCCAGCCAATCAGGCACGACCTTTGTGTTTGCAGCCTGCTTGCCGGCTGAGACAAGGTGGCAAAGGGTGTAGGTTCGTCCTTCTCTTGTACGTGAGGCTATTTCACCATCTCCCCCTCCCCTTTCATGAAATCATGTTTTAAAATCATTTTCCCGGAAGACTTGCACCCCCCCCCCCGCCCCACTTCTTGTTTCAGAGCTATTGCGAGATCTGCAGGCTCCTTTCCACCACCACGTCAGCCTCTGCAGCCTTCATGGGTCTCTCTGACTCCGCGGAGCTCTCCGGCAGGCATCGCCCTCTTTGTTTTTCTCCCTCAAGACTGAATTCTTACAAGAGATTTTGGATTTTAAAAGAGATTGGATATTTTAAAGAGACCGAACTTTTAACGTGTTTCAATATGTAAAGACTGTGGGACTTCTATAGTTTTTTTTAATGGCTTTAATGTGAGATCTTGGGGAAGAATCAGAAAGCAAAGGTTGCGGCTTAATGGTGACGTGTTTGTGTGTCAAGCTGACTGGTCAATTGTGCTGACTAGTTTTGTGTCAACTTGACACAAGATAAAGTCATCAAAGAGGAGGGAACCTCAGTTAAGAAAATGCCTCTATAAGATCAGGCATTTCCTTAATTAGTGATTGGTGGAGGAGTGCTCAGCCCATCGTGTGTGGTGCTACCCCTGGGCTGGTGGTCCTGGGTTCTATAAGAAAACAGGCTGAACAAGCCAAGGGGTGCAAGCCAGGAAGCAGCACCTCTCCAAGGCCTCTGTCTCAGCTCCTGCCTCCAGGTTCCTGCCCTGTTTGAGTTCCTGTCTTGACTTGCTTCAATGATGAACAGTGCTGTAGAAATGTAAGCCAAATACTGACACCCCCGCCCCAACTCTCTTTGGTCATGGTGTTTCATTGCAGTAATAGGAACCCTAACTAAGACAAGTGGGCAGACATGTGACTGGCATCATTTGCCCTGCATCACCCATGCAGCACAGGCTGGTGAATGATTTGTTCCTAGGCGTAGAAAGGGTGACTCTACATTTATCTGGACGAGTTGAGACAGCAGGTGTGGAGAGCTGTGTGTGTCATGCCTTAAAGATGGCGCTGGTTTCCGACTTCCACCACCCCAACGGCCGAGTGCTCTTGTGATAAACAACTCCTTATTTGGCTGTGCTGTGTCTGATTGATCTGCCTTCTCTTGCGTGTACCTATCCGCACTTCCTACGTGGCTACCTGGGGTTGGCTGGCTCAGGGGTACTTATTCCTGGGACGAGCTCTCCTCGGGGCAGAAGATTGTTCAAGGCTCCTGAATAAACTGCTTGAAGAAGAGCTCGTGTGTCGTGTCTTTCCTTGCAGTCGAGGCGGATGCGGCAAGCAGGGGCACATGAGCATATTAAAAATGTATCCGGGGGAAAGGGTGTGACCCCTCATTTGGATCTCTTAAAAAGGTGGGTACCTAGTACTGCAATGACCAAGGTCCCCACTAATGAGTCATCTTAGCATCTAGCATGTGTCAAGGGGCTGATAGAATTTCCAAGGTTTCAAGAATTGTCCCGGATGCATCAACTCAACTCATTATTGGTGTAGCCTGTTTGAATTGCCCCCTGCCTGTTCACCAGTCTGCATGTCTGAACCTGCTGTCTGTCTATCTCCTCCTTCATTCCTTTGCCTTGACTTGGTCTTACTGTTTCACCTCTGCAGCTGGACTCAGCTCTGCAACTCTGCTCAAGCCTATGACCCGCACAGCCCAACTCCACAGAGGCAGAACTCCTCCTGAGACTGCCACAGGGCCCCTGCTTTTCTGTTAGTTTCCTAGCTTTGACCTCTGCAGCCTCTTTGAAGCTCCTTGGCTACTTAGCCCTTTACAGCCACTCTACAGTATACACACACAGCTGTATATCGATGTAGTCACTGTGTAATGGGTAGAGTGTAATCCGAGAGGTAATATTAGTAATTGAGCTTGTAAAACAAACAAACAAACAAAAAAGGAGTGTTTACCTTGGCTGGGGCCATCAAAGGAAGTGGGAATATTTGGCAAACTGCTGCCTTTGAGATTGTGTGTATGTGTGTTAAGTTCAGACATTATGGAATGACAAATATATTTGTCTCTCTCTGATATAGCATACTCATGACAGCTCTGGAAGCTTGCTGGGCCCTGATCCTCAAACAGCCTTCATTTTGGACATGTCTGGAGCTGACCACCTTGGAAGTCAGATTGCCATACCACAGTTCAGAGTCCCTGGAGGGGAATGGGCCCAGGCTGTCTCTTTTATCCTCAGCTTTTTCTAAAGTCCTTGGTATGCACAGGGGACTTATTTCAGAGTTCTTCCAGATATCAAAGCCTGAGGATGCTCTGGTCCTTTATGTAAAGTGGGTACAGTGTAAGCAATCTAAGCCACCCTGCCCTTGCTTTCTGTTATCTCTAGATAGCTTATTGTGCCGGTACAAGGGAAACAGATGTGAACAGCTGTCTTACCACAAGGCTGTGTCCAGAACAGTTATATTAATTTTCTTGAATACATTCAATTCATGGATCAGAGCCTCCATGGCTACAGGAGTTGGCTGTATTTGGTCCCCTCTGGTGGCCACCACAGTTCCGATCCAAAGGCAGGCCGGTATGTAAGACTAGCTTGGCACAGCCAACAAGGTGGGTCAGTCACCCACCACCCATCATCTTAGACTTTCTCCTGGGAAACATAGGCAGAGTCACGTGGCTTCGAATTGAAGGCTGTGGCAAAGGAGCAGCCACATGGGCTAGACGCCAACGGAGTTGGAAGCAGAGCGCCGAGATGAGATGGAAGACTGAAGCAGGAAGAGTTGGGCCAGGCACACAAGAGGACCAGAGACCAGAGAGAGCAGACAAGCTGAGGTAAAGGTGGCATGCTGGGGAAGGCCAGGAGCTCCTGCTGCTCAGTCCGCAGGAGCCATCCTGAGTTCGTGAAAACCTTCCTGCTCCAGGATCCCTGCTCCCAGAACGTGCTTTGCTGGAGCACCTGCATGCAAATACACACATGCAAATTCGCATACACATACACGAGAACATATTTATAAATACAAGTTAAATAGCCTCTAAATGCCGGCAACCATACATATTTTGAGTTTTTCTGAAAAAATGTTCAGGATGTTTTTCTGAATTGTGGAATGTGGAATATTTTGCATTAAATTACCTAAGGAGATGACTTAGGGATGGGGCACAAGCTAACCACACAATTAATTTATGATTTGTGTGTAAAAAGCACTTACAGCTTGATGTTCACTTAACACAGTATTTTTAGGGCTCTGTGTTTCGCATGAGTCCAGCTGTGAACTTTGCACTTGTTGCTCTGTCAGGGCTCAAAAAGGCTCAGATATGGGAATGTTCCAGGTTTTGGGTTTTCAGGTGTGGAAATGATCCGGCTGAATAATATGAGCTATAAGATGATATATAATGTAAAATATCGGGATCGTGTAATACAAATACATGTAAAGTAAAAACAAATATGAACATATGCACATATGTATTGCAGATATAGTTGAATTTCTACTTGGGGAGATTGGAGGGTAAAGTGTGTACAGCTGAGATTATGTTTGAATCTTTTAAAGTCCCTGCAGTGCACAGGGTTTGGTACAGGGTTTGGCTCTAGGTAGAAACATGCAGCTATACATGCAAGCAGGACCATTCCCTTCCAGAGATGCTTGCTAAATAAGTGCAAATGAGAAAACACAGGCTTTGGCTCCGAGTCCCTGCCAGATACCCAAAGTGAAAACATCGTGATCGTAACTTGCAAGACTTTCCATCCCTAAAGGCGACTGATTAATTCCTCTGGGCAAACCAACTGTGGTTCCATTCCCTGGATGACAGCTGTCCCCTGGGATTATTTGATTGGACCCATTATGATTTCCCAAAGAGGCGAGTAGCTTTAACAAATGGCATACATGTAGCAACTGTATTAAAATAGGAAAAAGCACCGTGAATAGCCTCTGACAGCAAGGCTGACATAATCCCGATTAAAAACAACCAAATACTTGAGTTTTCTGGAGGCAATGGAAGAAGGGGAAGTGTATCCTGTGTAAAAGAAAGGCTGTTTGATCTTCTAAATTGAAAGAGAGGGGTTTTCTCTCTGTGCTTTTTAAAGTCTCCACTGCTCGTGGTTTCATCATTGTTGTCCTGTTCATCCTTTTCTGCTCCTGAGTTTCTGGGTCTATACAGAGTAGCATTGTTCCCCACCTGCTTAGCACCTTGATTGCTTTCAGGCAGCGCACCATGGCTTACAGGCTTCTTCACACCAGCTGAAAGCCCCTAAGTACCAGTAATGTGTTGCTAACAGCAGCGGCAGATGTTACGCCGGGCGAGGCTCATTGTTTGCACACACACACATACACACAGACCTGAGCACCCGATGTGAGCACACACATAAACATTCACGCACGTATACATACACGTGAGAATATGTGTTCACATGTGAACTCACACGTGAGTGTGCATAGGCTCATCCATGAGCAAATACGAATATGCATACACACACATGAACATGCACACACATATATACACTTTTTTTTTAAAAGAGAGAGATTAAGGAAATGTGCTCAGTGTCTCCAGTGAGTGGAAAGGAAGGGATGAGTTCAAAGCCCCTGGGGGCTACCTCAGGCATGGTCCGCCAGCCAGGGTCCCCCTATTCTTCCTCAGTGTTCGTGGCATGAGCATGGAGCAATGCATTTGGCTTTCCAGCCACTTTATTTTTCTCAAGCCTGCCAGGAGCAGCAAGTGTCCGAGCCGGACCTTGTCCTCTTCCACTCCCCGGGTCCCTGCGCCTGCCCTTCACAAGTGACCTTTGTGGGCAGAGCAGGGGTCCTCCGGGCGTGGCTCTCCCAGAAGCGCATCCAGCCAGAATTCCAGGTCGCGCACAAGCTGTTCCAGATCTCTCACTTCTTTCTCTAGCTTCTCCAAGAATCCATGCAAGTTTATCTTCAGCCACTTCCTGAGGGTCCTTGCTGGCTCTTCAGCGGGCTCCTTCGCCTGATATTCAAAACCCTGGAAGGCAGGCATCAAATCTGTATCTTCAAACTTTTCAGGAGGTTAAATTAACCTCCTGTTTTGTTTTGTTTTTTTTTTTTTGAATTTGAGAACGCTTCCTAAGCCTTTGCATACGATGTTCATCCTGCCTGGGCTACCCGACCCTGCCTTCTCCAGCTGACCAGCTTTTATTTATCCTTCTCTCACTAGCTCCTCTGAGAAGCCTTCCTGGGCCCCTTAGTGTTACCTGCGATGCCACAGGAGTCTGAGGGTAGCTGCAGTCCCTGATCTGTCCCGACACTTCCCAGCTGCTTCCTGAAACAGGTGCGGATATTACCTCTTAACAAGCACAGTCCAGATGAGGTCTCCGAGGTGGGAGGGGAAATAGAAGGCAGGGTATGTGGGCACCACAGGCACCCCTCAGGACCTCCACCGGACTCTGCGGGTGTGGTTTCTCCTTCCTTAGGTTCCCAAATGCTCACCTGATATCCCCGTGCCCAGGTACAGCACCAACACCAGCAGAGCTAACAGAGTCTGGGATGAAAAGAAGAGGGAAGGGACAGAAAGGTGAATTCCTGGGTGCAGAAGGCTCCATCCCCCTGAGTGGGGTTCAGCCATGGGGAGTTCAGTCATGGGGAGTCATCAGTCATTTGTAAACATTTTCTGCTATCTAAGTCACGTATGCTTCCAACCGTTGCAGAAACAGACAATAGGACAAGGCTCTGACATGTATTTCTCCCCTCATCCCCACCTTGTGAAGATTCACCTCTGCTGTCTCTCGGTCTCGCTTAAAATCCTTTAATTCCAATCAAACTGTGGGAGGCTCTGACTTCATGGAGGTATATTCCACACATAGCAAAATGCCCAGTCTGATTAGTTTTGACAAATGTCTACATGTTGACCCAGATGAAGACTCAACCCTTTCCATCATCTTGAAAGGTCCCTCCTGCCTCTCTGTCAGTCCACTGGGATACTGACTGTCACATTGAGCTCATTCATGAGTTTTGTGGAAATGAGCCAACAATGTCCTTTGTATAATGTTTGTGTTGTGGCTCCATGCTATTGTATGTTCAATTTTATTGATGAGTATGTTGCATGACCCCTATCACAATTGCTGCTTGAGGTGGTCATGGATAAAAGTGCTTTGAACATGCATGTACCTTGCCTTTGTGTGGACATGTTCCTCATTTCTGCTGGGTGACTATTCAGACATGGAAATGCCAGGACATGAGGTGAATGCATTCTTGATTCCAGAACAATGTGCAGGGCTGTTTCTCAAGCTGTTTACTCTGGCCCATTAGCCAGCCAAAGAATTCCAGTTGTTCTGTGTCTTTGTCTGCACTTAGTGGTGTCAACTTCAATTTTAGGCATTCCATTGCTATTATGCAGTGACATCTCAATCCATTTTGTGTTTTCCAAGTTACCAACAAGGTTTAGCATCTTTAGATTTTTAAAGACATGCATTTTATGTGTATAATTGTTCTGCCTGCATGTATGCATGTGAAAACAGGTGCATACCTGGTGTTGGCAGAAGTCAGAAGAGGGCTTCGGATCCCCTGTAAGTGGAGTTACTTCAGATAGTTGTGGCTACCATGTGGGTGCTAGAAACCAAACCTGGGGCCTCTGCAAGATCCACATGTACCCTTAGCTGCTGAGGCATCCCTCCACCTGGAGCTTTAGCTTCTTATGGCTTTACTGGTGACCATTAATCTATATTTCTTTGTTATGCCTATTGAAGCCATTTACTCATTTTTTTTAAAAACTGATTTTCTGTCTTTTGACTAAGATGTTGAATTCTTTGAATATTTTGCATCTAAGTAAGAAAAATATTGTATTTTATCAACTTATCTTTTTATTTTCATATCAGTATCTTTTGAAAATGAACAGGTTTCTTTTTTAAAGTCTGACTCATCCTTTTGGGGCTGTGCTTTTCGTGTGAAATATAGAACATTTGCCTGGTCTAAGGTTTAAACATTTTATTGCTTTAGCCTTTACATTTATGTATCTGATCCATTTTAAAGTAAGTTTCCTACATAATATAAAATACTTAAAAATATAGATATTCAATGGTCCTGAAATTATTTTTAAGACTATTTTTTCTTCATTTAATTATATTGATGACTTTGACGTGCCACATGGGTGTTCCTGGGTTCTGTTGCTTCATTGTTCTGTATATCTATCTTTTGTTGATGCTACACCTGTATGAGACAGAATCTGCTAACCCCGCCATGCCACCATACCACACACTAGAGGCTTTGGACAGTAGACACAAATTTTTCATCAGTTTATGCTGTTAGATGGAGCCTTTCTCTTGAGCTTTTGTGGGTCACTCTCACTATGTCTTCAGGTGGCTTTTCCTCTGACCCATGTACCCCTTGTTGCCTCTTCTAATAAGGGCACAGCCTGGCCCATCAGACCAGAGACTTAAACGTAGACACCTCCTTAGAAGCCTTGTCTACAAGGTGAGTCACTTGGGGGTTAGTTCTGTGTCCAAAGGACAACACTGACGCCATCTTATTTGTCATGAGCGAGAATGAAGAGCACGTGTGTGAGGGCGGTGGGAAGGGATGCTTGAGTCCCAGTGGTGGGCTCCACCTGGAAGGTAGGGCTACAGGGGAGTTGGCTCTGAAATAAGGAGAGACAGGGGAAACAGCATGTACCCTGCCTGGCCTTACCTGCTTTCTGTCATCACAGTGGCCACCCCTTCTCTGTTCAAGTAGCTCAGCTGCTGCCTGGCCCCTGCCATCTGTCTTCTGAGTTGCCATGTCTCTCTGCTCAGGGCCAGAGGATCAGGTGAATCGAAGAGCTCTCAGTGAACATGCAGGTAGGTGACTCCCCTCCCCCACTCTGTGTCATCAGGCAAGCATGAGTCCTGATGTCACAGAAGGCAGAGGACAGCAAAGCCCACCACTCTCTCCAGTGCCTCTCAGGACACACACATATACACACTTATATACACACACAAACAGGCACACATACACACACAGAAATGCACAAACACACAGAGACACAGACACACATGCACATGTATAGAGAGCATTAGAAAGAGATCTGTGAACAATTACATGTTCAGATGGAGAGTGTTTCTCTTTTAATATATATATATAGATTTGCAAGTTCTTATTAAAATGTGAGTCTTTAGATAGAAAAAAAACCAAAAAGGCAATTTTAAAAATTGAAAAAGTTATGGAGATCATGATAGAGTCCCACCCGGCTGGAAGCAGTGAAGTAGAGGCACAGAGAAATGGTTCTACCCCTGTTGTTTCTGCCCATGGTGTCAACACGGTGTGGATGGCTATTAGAGCAGAGGATGCAAGGGAAAAGTGTACACGTTCAGCATGCACGCCATGCCTTCTGGATACTCTTATTTATGGGTGGCTTTGGCCCATGGGTACATGGGTGATCTCAGTGTGAACCCTTGGAGAGTCACCCAGAATTATTGCCTCTACCCTGGGTTAGGGTTTCTTTTGCTGGAATAAAGAAGCATGGCCAAAAACTTCTTGGGGAGGAAAGGGTTTCCTTCAGCTTATAGATCAAAGTCTATCATCTAGGGTAGGAAGTCAGGTAGAGGACTCAAGGTGAGAACCTGGAGGCAGGGACTCAAGTAGAGGCCATGGAGGAACGTTGCACACTGGCTTGCCCAGCCTACCTTGTGATAGCACTCAGGATCACCAGCTCAGGAGTGACACCACCCACAGCGAGCTGGGCCCTCTCACACCAGCCAGGAAAATACCACAAAGGCTTATCCACAGGCCAGTCCAGCAGGGGAATAATTGAGCTTCCAAAAAAAGGGCTCTAGCTTATGTCAAGGGGACACAAAACCAACTAGGACATCCTTCTTTTTGCTGAGTAGTAGTTCATGTTACATATCTGTGTCTGTCTTATCTGTCTGTGTGTCTACCATGTTGCATTCTGTCTAACCATTCAGCCCCCAAAGTACATGTGCCACACACACTATGAGCAAGGTTTTTCAGCTTAGAATTCTTTTTGGTTTGTTTGTTTGAGACAGGGTTTTTCTGTGTAGCCTTGGATGTCCTATACTCACTTTGTAGACCAGACTGGCCTCAAGCTCACAGAGATCTACCTGCCTGTGCCTTCCTGAGTGGTGGGATTACAGGTGTATGCCACTGTGCCTAGCCCTAGCTTAGAATTATTAAGAATGAAGATAATATAAACATTCTTATACAGGGCTTTGTATAAATGTTAAGTTTTCATTCTCTGGGATAAATGCCTTATGTATAATTGTTAGGCAGTATAGCAATGGCATGATTTTTAAAACATATTTATTTGGTGCATTGGTGTGTGTACCTGAGTGTTTATATTTGTACTTCCTGCTTTCCCTTGGAGTCTGTGGAGTTGAGAAGTGGATTGGATCCCTCCTGGAACTGGAGTTACAGGCAGTTGTGAACTAGCTGCCTTGTGGGGTACGGTAAGTCAAACCTGAGTCCACTGCAAGAGCAGTAAAGTACTCCAACCTGCTGAGCCACCTCTGCAGCCCTGTATGGTGGTTTTAGAAAGAACACGAGAGTGTCTTTCAGAATGATGGGCATTGTTCAGCAATGCACATGGGGCTCAGTTTATCCCTTATTCTCACCAATAGTTAGTCAGTGTTTCCATTATTTTAAATTTCAGCTCTGCTATAGGCCTTGAACATCTTCTATGTGCTTATCCACCACCCCTGGGTACTCGTTAATGAAATAGCTGTTCCTGTCTTTGGCCTATTTTTCTAATTGGATTGGTTTTTCTACAGTTGAGTGTTAAAAGTTCTTTGTATATTCTGGCAACAAATCCTTTTCTCAGTAGATGGTCTACTAGGATTTGATTCAAGTTCTATAGACCATTAAAAAATTCTCTTAATTCGGACTTTTACAGACAAGACATTTGAACTTTTTAGTGTGGTCCAAATTCGTTTCTTTCTTTTCTTCCTTCCTTTCTTTCTTCCTTCCTTCCTTCCTTTCTTTTCCTCCTTCCTTCCTTCCTTCCTTCCTTCCTTCCTTCCTTCCTTCCTTCCTTCCTTTCTTCCTTTCCTTCCTTCCTTCCTTCCTTCCTTCCTTCCTTCCTTCCTTCCTTCCAGAATTGTGCTTTTCTTTCTTTCTTTTTTTAAATGTGTGGGCTGGAGCAATGGCTCAGCAGTTAAGAGCACCGGCTGCTCTTCCAGAGGTCCTGGGCTCTTTGCCTAGCACATACATGGTGGCTGAAAACTGTCTATAACTCTAGTTACAGGTGATCCAACACTCTCTTCTGGCCTTTGTAGACACTGCACATGTACAAAGTGCACAAATGCACGTGCAGACAAAACACCCACATACACTAGAAAAAGAAATGCATTTATATCGTGCATATAGTACACAGACGTCTATGCCTTATGGATGTCCAATGGCTCCAGCAGCACTTGCTAAACCTTTGTCAAAAGCCAGTTGAGCACAGTTGTGGGCCTAAGTCATGCTGCACTGGTCTGTGTGTCAATCTCTGCAGCAAAGCACGCTGTCCTCATCGCCATAGCTGTACTGCAGACCTAATATCAATCACAGTGCCGTGTCTCGCTTTGCTCTTCCTTGTCAAGATGGTCGGTTCTTCTAGTCTGACCATCTTCTCTTTTCACATAAACTTTAGAGTATGTGTGTCTGTCCACAGCTTCGATGGCTGGGACTGACTCAATCCTACTGATCCGGAAGCTCTGGCGTCTTTACTGTGCTGTTTCAGTCCATGGACATGGTATGCTTTTCTGTTCATTTAGATTTTTCTCCATTTGTTATTCGTGTCTTATAATTCTAAGCATATACGTCTCACATGCATCTCAAATGTGCATTTCACTTTCTTTGGACTTCCCTTATATTCCAAATATGTGAAGAAATCATTAATTTTCCATATTCACAAACTTCCAAAACTATACATAGCAGCTTCTAATTAATACACACGATTTATCGACACCTGCTGTCTACTAGACATCGCATTTGATTGCTGCAGCTTCTGTAGGTTACAACTCTGTAGTTACTTGAGTTATGGGTTGCTGTACCAGCCACTGTATTTCTAGTGTCCACTGTGCAAACTCTCCTTTGGTAAACACTGGGTAAAACTATTTATGACCAGCGTCAAGCTGTGGGCTCTGAGAGGCCATGGGCAGTGCGTGGTGGGTACATTTTTGTCTTTACAGTACGTGACATATGAATTAGTTGAATGAGTAAAGCAGCTTAGGTATTGTCCTTATTTTAACAATGATGAAGAGGAGGCCCGGTGAGGCTAAGAAAGGACACCAGCAACTGTGGTTTTTATGTAGTGAGTGCCTACTGTGTGTCTGACTCACACTAAGTGCTTTTCATGCATTGCCTCATTTCATCCTCTTGGGAACATTACTCTAGTAATGAACATTGATTTCACCCTTGGGAACATTACTCTAGTAGTTCAGCATCTTATGCCTTTCCTGGTGTCTGTCTATTTAACTCCAAAACCTTCTAGTTTGCTGCAAGGAGTTTGGGTAATTTCAGCCCAAAGAGACCTGCCCTTCCTGCCGTGTTTCATTTACTGCGTGGATTTCCACTTGAGTTTTGAGCTGTCAATCATAGCCACATGTCTTCTTCCCCCTCAGGCTCCACACCCATTTCAGTTGGCACCTCAGGTATGTTGTATGAGTTCTGCCCACTCCTTCCTTGGCTTCTCTTGTATATCCCTAGCACCACATGAAACTAAGACATTTCAAGAAATTTCTAAGTGCTTCACCCTATTCAAACTGCTTTCCACACACTGACTAACCATATATTGGCTCTATGTGGTGAACAACATTGTCTCCATTGCACAGGAAGCTGAAGCTTAGAGCCATGAGGCCGCTTCATCAAGTTGCGCAGCTGACAAGAAACAGGGTTGTGATCTGACATCTGATCACAGGTCAGATCTGGAAAGGGGGTCTGATGACAACACTCTGCCTGCTACGGTGGCCATTAGGTGCTGCCCTGTCCACAGGAAACTCAAGCCAGTGAATAGAAAAGAGAGCTGCCCAAGCCAGTTAGAGGAAAGGGAGCTAATTCAAGGCTCTCACTTCCCACCTGGGAGCAGGCTTTAAAACGCCAGTTGTATCATGTCTGTGACTGTCTTAGTTACTGTCCTATTGCTGTGAAGAGACACCAAGACCAGGGCCGCTTATAAAAAAAAAAAAAGCATTTAATCTGGGGGCTCATAATTCCAGAGGGTTTGAATTCATGACCATCATGATAGGGAGCAGGACAACAGACAGGAAGGCATGGTGCTGGAGCAGTAGATGAGAGCTCACGTATGCTTCACAGGTAGGAGCAGAGAGAGAGAGAAACAGACAGACAGACAGACAAACAGAGGATAGAGAACTGGGAATGAAACTTCAAAGCTTGAAGTTATGTGACACCTGACCCCAGGGACACATCACCTCCAAAAGGCCATACCTCTTAATCCTCCCCAAACAGTTCCACCAGTTGGGGCCCAAGCACTCAAATGTACAAGCCTATGGGGGCCATTCTCATTAGAGGTACCACAGTGACTGTATACAGGTCTACACGGCTGCTGGCCTCTTGGGCTTTATCTTTTAAACACTTCCAATGTCAAGTGTGGATACAGAAAGATTGTCCTCTGAGCTCATTGTAGGCCAGGGGATACAGCCACAGAAAGAGGAACCCACAAGACACGTATTCTAGGAACCTGGTGAATTATTCCAGAAAAAAAAAAACACTGAAGAGCTCAGGGGATTAGCTTTGAGGGTCATTTCATGGGGATTTGGCATTCGGGTAGGTAGGGCATTCCCACTCTGCCCTTGTCCAGCACCTGGCTCAGATGAAGGCTAGGGGTTGGGAGAAGGTGGAGCAGCAAGGAAAGAGGGGTTAGGGAGCCAGTGGCTTCCTAAGTGACTTCTGGGGTGAACAGGGAGGAAGGTGATGAATGGGAAATTTGTGAGCGTATATGGTGGGCCAAGCAACTAACTAGTCTTGAAAACTATACACCAACAAGGGAGAAATCTAGCCTACAATAAGTGGAAACAAAGCAGGACAATGGGCTTGAGTCCTATCTCCCAACCACACCTGGGTCAATTCCTGGTGCCACTTTAACAGGCACTTGGAAAAGTGACCTTTCGTCTTAGAGTCTGTATGGGAGGCTGATCATCACGTAAGTCTTGTGAGGTCACTGATAGGCCTGCATGGGATGAGCTTACTTAGCTGTTTCCTTCTCTTCCACCTCATCCTGTCTCCTCCCGTCTCTCACAATTCCCTCATTTCTCCAAATACTGTCATCTCTCCTGGACAATTCAACTCTCCAAATAGGGCTCCAAAGGCCTCTACATGACAAGCCTATGCAGAAAGCCGATAGGGCCGTGTGTCTTACAAGACTGAGTAGGGCTGAGTGGAATGAATGGAACAGAGAAAGGAGGTGGCTTCCTAGGGGCTTCTGACTATCTGAAGGGAGAAAGAAGGAGATCTGGGGAGAAATAGGTACTCTTGTCAAAGACTCCAGAAGCTAAGCCCTAAGATAAAACCTTGTCCTAGCCTGGGCCTGGTGCCTTGCCATGGCATATGCAAGGAGATTAATGTTGATGATAAAGGTTTTGAACCTTGTCATCAGATGCATCGGGGTACAGAATGCTACATACGATGACACAGAGTACAGAAGAGCAGGGTAGGGATTGAGGCAGGTCAATAGCGCATGAGTCTGGGAGGGCAGCCAGTTGCAGCCCTGAGACGGAGCACCCAGTGTGCTCAGATCTTCTGATTATGCTCAATAAAATCTAAAAATTCAGTCTTGCATGTGAAATCAACTGGCCCCAACTTGAATGTCAGAAGGAAGTACACCGTGTGGGCTAAATGCAGGTGGTACGTGTGAATTCTGCTTGATCACCTGTCTGCTGTGATGGGTACAATGCTGGGCCTGTACATGGCTTGTCCCAAATTGTCATAACAGCCCTGCCTTGTGGAGTTACTCAGGGTGACAAGCCATAGCCACCACCTTTGTTACATGAAACCAGAAAAGGTCCAGTTTTAAGGGATGCCCAAAGAGTTTCTGGCCCTGATGGAAGGCAGAGAACTCAGAAGGAATGGCAGCTCCCAGGGAAGGGTTCTTTTTGGCATAGTCTGGGGCCAAAACTCTGTATTAGGCCAGCTGATGCTCTGAGTGAGTGAATTCCATCACCCTGGAGGAATTATAAACTCTCATGGTGCCTATATTCTATGAGTTCTGTTTCAAATTCTCACACCTAGACAATAGAAAACAATAGAAAATAAGTCCCAGGTCACAGGAATTCCACTGCTGGGATGAGATGCCAGGGTCATAAGTGACATGGGGAGGAAAGCGTTTGTTCTGCTTACAATTCCACATCACAGTCCATCACTGAGGAAAGTCAGGGCAGGGACCCAGGCAGGAACCTGGAGGCAGAAACTGAAGTAAAAGCCATGGAGGAGTGCTGCTTATTGGCTTGCTCCTGGTGGCTTGCTCAGCCTGCTTCCTTATAACACCCAAGGCCACCAGCCAAGGCATGTCATCACCCACAATGGTCTGGCCTGGCTGCATCAATCACAAATTAAGAAAATGCACTACAGACTCGCCTACAGGCAAATGTTAGGGAGACATTTTCTCAGTTGTGGTTCCCTCTTCCGCAACGACTCTAGCTTGTGTCGAGCTGACGTAAAACTAGCTGACACAGCTCTGAAGGAGTAAGCCTGACTTGCATTCCCTCTGAAGGTTCTGGGGGAGGACCCTTTCCTTGCCTCTTCGGGCTTCTGGGGGATATCTTCATGTCTTGACCACAACACTCTCCCTTCTGCCTTTGTGTTCACATCACCTTGTTTGATGTGAGAGCTTCCTGCTGTCTGTTCATGAGGAAGCACAGGAATGAATGTACTGGGGGCCGCCAGGGAGTTCGTGACAATTTTCTTCATTGCAAAATTCTTAATTTAAAGACATTTGCGTTCTTACTTTGCACCACAAGGTAACATTCACAGGCTCTAGGGAACAGGATGTGAAGAATCTTTGGGGGAACTTTTCCCTAAACTGCCACTGTGTTTGGGGAACAGTCTCCCAAGACTCAAAGTTCTGAATAGTAAGAGCCTCTAGACTGGTGTTTCTCAACCTGTGGGTCGCAACCTCTTGGGCAAACCTCTGTCACCGAAAGTATTTACATTGCAACTCACAACAGTAGCAAAATTACAGTTACGAAGTACTAACGAGATAATTTTATGGTAGGGGGGGTCACCTTAATATGAGGAACTGTATTAAAGGGTCGAGGCATTAGGAAGGTTGAGAACCACTGATCTAGGCCTGACCCTGGCCCCAGGCCTGACCCCCTAACAGTAGGTGATGGAGAGGATGCCAGGGCCACTCTCGCTCCTGTAGAGGAGGGCAGGGCTGTGCTACCTACCCTTCAAGGCTTCCTGGATGGGATGTCAGGGATGGTGAGCATCTCATGCTGGCTTCTTTCATTCAGCTGCACCAGAGAGGACCAGCAGGGAGACAGGGTGTCTAAGCTTTCAACCCTGTCCTCCCTCTCCTGACACTTCATATGCACTCACAGTCTGCTAGCCACTTGCCCTTCCCAGGTCTCTCTTCTCTCTCCTGTGAATGCAGCAAGTACCTCCTCAATGCCAGAGAAACCTAGGGGGTAAATGTATATGTTTACACACAGATCTGGCATACTCTTCCTGCCAGGGACACAGGCAACACCAAAAAAAATTTACTGCATGCCCCATTAATCAAAAGGCCAAGAGAACCGAAGAACGGACCAAAAAGGAAAGAAAACGTAGGATTAATTTATGAGGCGTTCTGCTGCCTGGATGGCTCATTGCACCCTCGTTCTGGCAATGCTGCTCTGCAATGTGCTTCTAGACTTACTGTACTTCAACATCCAGGGGCTCTTTTGTAACAAGCCAAATATTCCTGTGTTATTGTTCTAGGCACCTCCCGTTGGTCATTGGGCTAATTTATTTCAGTCGGAATTTCAGGACCAGACACAACTCTTATTACTCACTGCTTCAGAGAGGGAATAAAAAAGCAATTGATATTTGGAAAAATGAAAAATATGTCCAGAACACTTTGGGTCCTGAGGCCAAGAAGGAAAAGGGGGAGAGGGGGAGTGGAGGGGAAAGCTGGAGGGAAAAATCAGGCAGGCTCACCTCGTCACGCACTCTGTCGTGGCCTGTCTCGGAGACAGAGAGTCTAGAATGTCTACAGACAAATGAATCAACGACAGGGTGCTGAGAGTTCCCGGCACCTGAGTCCTCTTGCATATGACTTCAGCAGCCACCTGTGGGAGTAGGGGTGGAAAATACTGCAATTAGTTGGTGAGGGAGAGACCTCAGTGGGGCTGTTGAGTTCCTAAGGCCATTTGCTCCCTGAGCTGAGAGCCTTGTAGAAAGTCAGCATCAGAATAGGGCTTGAGGCATGATAGTTAAGAGATGCTTGCTCCTGGGAGTAACCTGATGCCAGGTAGTGGGGGAGGAGGGCTCCTACTTGGTAGAGACTTGATAAAGCAGTGCCCCTGTGTAAGATAAGCATTCTCCTAGTGACTAGAAGGAAGGGCAAATGTCTATTTTGCCATCACCGGGAGTCCGTGTGAAATCTGTGGCTTTGCTGTTCCTGGGAACCCTGGCTGAGCACCCAGTCTTTGGCAGCCAGAGTGGCTTCTGCAGACAAGCAAAGGAAAGGGGTAGGCTCTGTGTTGGCAACAGAAGCTGTCCTGGGAGGCAGTGTACAAAGAGGAAATGATATGTATCTGCCCTGGGCTTTCTGGGATGGCACGTGGGGATGGGCCTTGGCTTCACAGCTAAGCAACATTGAAGAAATCCTGGCCCTGGAGCCTCATCCTGTACTCTATGAGCACTTGGTTTCCCCATCTATGTGGAGGGAGTAATATGCTGGCTGGTGTTTGTAAACTTCATGAAAACCTAGATATATCTGGGAAGAGGGGGTCTTAATGGAGAAAAATGCCTCTGTAAGATTGGCTTATAGACAAGAGTGTTGGGTATTTTCTTGATTAATGATTGATGTGGGAGGGCCTGGCCCATTGAGGGTGGTTCCCCTTCTAGACAAGATGATTCTGTAAGAAAGTAAACCGAGCAAATTATGAAGAGAATGCCAGTAAACAGCATTCCTGCACGTCCTCTGCTCAAGTTCCTCCTGTGACTTCCCTTCATGATGGACTGTAAGCTTTTGGATGAAATAAACCACTCCCTCCCCAAGTTACTTCTGATCATGGTGTTTATCACAGCAGAAGAAAACAAAGTGAGATAAAAATTGGTACTAGAAGTGGGGTATTGCTATGACAAATCTGACCATGATCTTTTGGAGAAGATGATGGAAGAACTTTGGAACTTTGGGTTAGAAAAGCCATTGAGAATCCCTTAAACGATTCTATTGGAGCCATTGACTATTTTGAGTTAAGAATTCATGGTTCTGGTTCAGCCTGGGCTGATGAATCCACTGCTGGGTGTGGTGATGCACCCTTTAATCCAAACTCATGGGAGTCAGAGGCAGGCAGATCTCTGAGTTTGGTCAGCATGATCTACAGACAGGGCTATACAGAGAAATCCTGATGTGGAAAACCAGAGAGAGAGAGAGAACACTTTGAGACAAATTTGTCTGCAAAGTGCTTCCTTAGGGTCAGCACACAGAAGCCGTGTTTCAGTGGTAGCCAAGGTTGTACCTGGTGCTGCTGCTGAGCTTGGCAATGTATACTAATTGTCCAAATGTAACTGGTATTGAAGGCGTGGAGTGGTTGTGGGGAGCTGCTGAGGCCTGTCGCTGTGAGGGTGAAGGTGCATCCTCAGTTGCAGCAGAAACCTCAGGGGTCATAGAGAGAAGTTGAGGCTTGGCACTGTGTGATAGGGCCAGAGTCCCTGAAGAGAGCTCAGGAAAGGGTATGCTGAAGGCACAACCCAGCTGCAGTAAAGATGCCAGCATACTGGAGATAGGGGGTGACATTCCAGGACAGCAGCGACTGTGAAGTGTAGCTAGCCTGAGCCTAGGAGACGAGCTGTGTGTGCTGCAGAGGGAGCAGCCAGAGAAGCGGTGTTGCCAACGCCCTTCGGAGCCCAGAAGCTCATGAGTCTCAGATGCCTGACACTGAGCTTTACACTGTTGGGCTTCAGCTTTGCTTTGACTGCGATGTGCCCTGGTTCTTCCCTCCTGGAGTAAGAAAGTACTTTACTTAGTTTTGATTTTATAGGAGCCTGCAGTTGAGACACTTCAGACTTTTAAAGATATGTTGGGTTTTTAAAGAGAACTTGGCCTTTAAAAGTATTGAAAAATTTAGATGCTGTGGGACTTTTAAAGTCATACTCTGCTTACGTTGTGATATTAATGTGAGATCTGGGGGATGAGCGAGAAAGGAAAAGATGTTTTAGTAAGCGATGTGTTTCTCTGTCATGTTGACAGGGAGTAAATTGTGCCTGTTGATTTTTGTCAACTTGATGGCAAACCTAGACATATCTGGGAAGAGGGATATCACTGAGAAAATGCTTCTGTAAGATTGGCTTATAGGCAAGTCTGTTGGTCATTTTCTTGATTAATGATTGATATGGGAGGGCTCACCTCACTGTGTATGGTGCCACTCATGGGCAGGTGGTCCTGTGGTATACAAGGAAAAAGGTTGAGTCACAGGGAGCAAGCCAGCAAAGAACCCTCCATCTACTTCAGTTCTTGCCTCCAGATTTCTAACTGTGCTTCTGCCCTGAGTTCCCTTTGTGACAACTAGAAGTGGAAATAAATATATATAAATATGTATATATATATATAGTTATATACAAGGAGGAAATTATATATATAGCTATATATAGTTATATATATATATAGGGAGGTAATATAGTTATATAGACAAGGAGGAAATTGTATATATAACTGTATGTAAAACTATATATAACTATATATATAACTATAAACTTCCACCCCCAAGTTGCTTTTGGTCATAGTGTTTAACATAGCAATAGAAACAAAACGAAGACAGATTAAACCTCCCATCTTCTAAGATGTCATAAGGACCAATAGCAGCCTGTGCAAATGCTACCCACAGTGACAGTGGTATCTGTCCCTGTACTGTACTTTTATATCTGGGGCCAGAGCACTCATTGTCCTGTGGAAACATGCCAGCAATGTGAGGAGGCAGAATCTCATGGCTTGTTCTACCTGTAAGAAACTGAGTCTCATTCAAGACCCCGGAAGCTGAGGGTATAAAAGCTATTGCTTTTCATGATGATTTGGATCTTCAAGATTCGTGCTGAGAGTGTGAAGGGGGCAGAAAACCTGTCGGACCTGCTTGTTTCCCAGGGGTCACATCTTCTGCTGGGCGTATGTTGAAGTTGTTACAGGAACATGTTGAATTCCAAGGTCCTTAAGAGGGGCAAGAAATTCAGGGAGGAACACGTGATAGCAAGCCCAAGGGAAAGAGGCTGGGGGCTGAGTACTGACTCTGGGTAATAAAGCTGCATGGTTTCCACAGTTTCTGCCAATATCTGTTCCTCTCTGAACCTGGACATGTGTGACTGTGAGTGAGGAAGATGAACAAGAGCTCATGGAAGATGGATCTGCAGACCCCATACAGGTGCTGAAGATGCTAAGACCCTTCCCAGATGGGAGAGAATTCTGTATCCCTCAAGTGAACGTGGCCAAGGGTAAGTGATTGGCTTGGCCACCAGCCCCTTGGGATTGAAATGACTTCAATACAAGATCGAAACACTCATGTCTGGCACGTTTCTGAACTCTTTCAGCTATCCCACCTCTGCCCCGACTAAACTGTCCCTCAAGTCTACTCAAGTCACGGGTTCTGAGGCTCACAGGGCTCTCCCAAGAAGGCCTGCATTGGTGCTGAGGATTTGTGCTGACCCCAGACAGCAGGTCAAGGCCAAGTTCATAAAAGAACGGTGGGTGTGTAGCCTCTTGAAAGGAGGCTCCTGCAGACCTCAAGCCAGGTTGTTTCATTTTTGAGCCACTTTGGGTTCCTGGCAGCTAGGAACAGAAGGCTCGTGGACACAATAGCTGGACGTCAGGTTGGATTTTACAAGGAACATCATGAAACTTTTCATTGTGGTCAGGACACTTCCCAGGCTTTGAGGACCAGCCTCAGAACCAAGTTCAAAGGCAACTTTGGAGGAATTGCAGGGTGGGGTAGGGCAGGAGAAGGATGGCTAAGTCCAGAAGAGGCTTCAAGAAGTTTGGGACTTGAACCCTAGCCCCATGAGATGTAGGAGGAGAGATGTATGTTCAGGGGACCTAGGTCCTGTGTTGCTTCACTGATTCTCTGTGCAGCCTTGGGTTGGTTTTCCTATATCCCTGATTCCTAGGTGATACCAATGTTAGTGTCTGTGTCACAGGGCAAATATATCCAGGAGGGGCCCGCCTTTGAGGGGGAGGCGCTGGAGTGGAGAGGGCCAGAGCTGTCCAGTTGTCAATGATAACCATAGTCACGGCAGTTAAGATGGCCAGAATAACAAATAGATATGGCCAGACTCTGGACTGTACCAGATCTAATGACCTTGATCACACTGGGTCCCCAGAGCTGTCCTTTAGGTAATTGCCATTTTCCTTTCTGCTTGGTACGTGAGCAATCAGGCACAAACTCCACAGCTTCAAAGACCCCTGAGAGGGTTGTGTGTGTAAACATACATGGGCATGCTGAGATTCTGGTCACCATCCCCCAGAGCCCCATCCTCCTTGGTCAACCACAGATACCTTCCCTACCCATGGAATTGCAGAAAGTGTGAACTTTAACACCAGTAGCCTTCCCACACCTTGACTTGGACCCAAATTCTTGTGTGATACATTTACTCTATGCTGGGTGCTCAGGCTTTGTTTGGGTGGGACCTGGTGATCTTGCTGGCCACTGACTATTGAAATCTACCTGCCTGCCCTTGATGGGCCCTGGCTGCCACCCCCACGCTGTGTTTTCTATCTAATTATAGAGTCCCATGACCTTAGATTAGTAGAAGACCCTTTCCATGTTTTGCTTTGTTTTGTTTTGTTTTTTAATGAGTCCTCTATAGGAGGAAACACCTTCTGCCTCTTTAGACTCCCTCCTGTATGGAACTTGCTGGACTCCCATGGCTTGACCCTGGGATTATCTGCTGATTTAGTCAGTGGATACAAGCAACCTTAGGTGGAAGTCAGATGGGGTTCAGTGACCTCAGAGGAAGGTGTGTGTCTTGTCTGAGGATCTGTTTTTCTTCCTCTGCTAACATTGTATGCTGCGGGTGTGAACCACGCTCATTAACCCCTGCAGCGGGAAAGACGGAAGGACCATGCAGATAGGCCAGTTTACAGATGGGGAAGGCTGGCTCTGACTTGCTGGTATCAGAGCCAGGATTTGAACCCAGGTCTGTTGGTTCCCACGTCTGAATCTTTCCATACATGCCCCGGGCCAGCTCTTTATGCCAGGCCCCTCTCTGCCAAAGAGAAGACCTTTGCAATGTTTTGTGTCCTTGAAGGCAAACCAAAAGAATTCCCTGCTCGCTGCCGGCATTCCAAGTATTGGTTTATGGGTTTTGGTGAGAGCGCAGCCAGGGGCCTATCGCCCTTAGTGAAATAGATACTTTTCCAATCAAAGAGTCAAACCCGAACTTGGCTTCTTAGAAAACCACTCGTCTGGAATGCTTGCCAGCCACCAGACGCTCCTGCAGTTCAGATTGTTAAAGCTGTCTCAGACATATGGGAGAGACCTTTCGGGTGGAGGGTGGGAATAGCACAGAGATGCCTATGAAAGTATATGGACGGTCAAGTCCTCAGGACCCTGTGGCTGGCCAGAGGCAAGCCAGCCTTTCTGTGGCATTCTCGGAGCCTCGCTGCCTCGCTGAACCCCAAATGGGCTTTTATTTTATAAGACTTCTCTTTCATGAAACAAAAACAGCAATTAAAGAGAAAACCCTTCTTTAAACAAGTGTCTATAGCCCTCGTTTGCTTAACTTTTTCCAACCTTCAGAAAAACTGGAGCTGAACTGGCCTTCTGAAAGAAGGTTCGGGAAGTATTTTCTTTCAGGTTCATTCAAAATAGTCACATCGTCCCTTCCACCCTTTCTCGGATTCTGAAGTTTCCAGTGGTCCCCACCATATCCTGGAGACTCACAGGGCAGGTGTTTCCACTGTCATCAAAATCCCAAATAAGCATGGAACCGGAGACCCTAAATGGCTTGCACTTCGGACCTTGGTTACCGCCATCCGGGAACCAGCTGAGAGCTGGCTAGGGACTGGTTAATCCAATCTGAATGGTCAGCCGAGAGTGGTGAGCAGACGCGACCCACAGCTCCCGAAGGTTTCCCTTAACCCTTCCTGATTTTTGGTCTGAGGTTTGTACACATAGAAGCTATGTGCGGGGTGGAGCTCGGCCAGGAAGTCTCTGAGAAACCTCCATCTTACACATTTGGTTTGAGACAGCCAGACATAAATCTTTGAGGATATCCGTCTTCCTAGCAGAGCGGCTGGGTTTTATGATTACTACACCCTGGTTAGACTGGAATGGAGAAAATACTTTCTGGAGTCCCAAGGAAAGGGCTAATATTCCCTGAATAGCACATGCAGTCTGTCAAGCAGGAAGGCACGCCTGTTTCCAAGAGAGAGCAGCTATATGCTATCAAGAGGGAAACTGTGTGTGTGTGTATTCACAAGCATGTGCAAGTGCATATGTATGTGTGCACAAGTATCTGCGTATGCCTGTGTACATGTGTGTATGTTTATATGTGTGTGTATGTGCACATGTATAACTGTATGTATATGCATGCACATATGAGTGCACACACACAAGTGTGTTTGTGCATGTAGTGAGTGGGGATAATCAGCTTTAGTTTATCTGTCTCTGTAGTAGTAAGTTAAGCTGGGATACCTTAGCATCTCTGTGGTAAAATGAGGCAAATCTTCATTGCCAACCCCCTCTCTGTGCCCTCTGAAAGGCCACCAGCTCTAATGACAGGCTTTGGTTCAGTGCCATGCAGAAACACCACACTCACTTGCCTTCTCGTCAGGGCTTTCCCAAGTCCTCACTGCGTGCCAGGCACTGGCCTAGGTTAATCACTTGTTTAGTTTTTGACACAGGGTCTCAGGTCACCCAGGCCGTGCACTAGATTTTGCTGAAGCTCCCTGTAAAGCTGGCTGGGATGCATATTGGTTTTACCCATCTGGGTTTATTAAATTTGCTGAGCAAGTATGAGTCTCATTCAGAGAGTCTCAGTCTCAAAATGGGAAATGCAAGACACTTACGAGGTTTAGGAAATGGGCATTTTTAAGAGTTCTCTTTGAAGCACAGAGGCTCAAAACCAACCCAGTTTGACTTCAGGAAGGTTATAATCTGCAGAAGGAGTCAGCCCTATGGGTAGACTGTCACACACTAGTGGGAAGATATTGGGAAGACACTAGAAAACATGGAAGAGGACCCAGTCTGAGCTTATGGAAAACAAGGCCAAAGAAAGATTTAACTCTATTTATTATTAGCAGATATTAATTATATACAATAAGGGGTTTTGCTGTGGCATTTTATACATGTATATATCATATTTTGATCCTGGTCCCCTTCACCCTTTCTTCTCTTGCTCCTGTGCACCAATAGCCTTCCTTCACAGCTGGCTCCTGAGCTCCCTTCTACCTACACATCTTTCTTTGTGTCTGTGTGACCCAGTTTGTTTAATTAGAGTTGCTTGGATGGCCATGGGTGAGGGGTTGTTTACAGGAACGTGGACCACAACCGCCCAAGAAAATGTGTTCTCTCCCCAGCAACCATCAAATGTCTACACCTGCTCAGGGGGCGGGGCCTCACAAACCCTCCCCTATCCATGACAGCTTTAATGGACTCAGTCTCAGGCAGGTCTTATGCAGATGATCCCAGCTGCTGAGAGTTCAGGAGGGCAACGGCCCGTGCCCTGCCTGGACAGAGGTCCGTAACACTCCATCCCTTTTCCACCTCTTACCTTCTTTTGTGACCTTATTTATAATGTTCCCCAAACCCTGGGTGGGGTGATTTAGAGGTCCCACTTAGGGCTGCCCACTCAGCAGTCACTTACTCTCTGAGCAGTCAGCAGCCTGCGCTTGACCGGTTATGAGACTCCGAAGTAACTCACTCACTGCAAAAAAGAAGCTTCTCTGACCCAGACTGAGAGTAGCATTCATCTCTGGGCAGAAACATAAACAGTTAGAAGGCAAATTGATGGACACAGCATGTCAGCTCAACAACAGCAGTAGCCTTCTGACTAAAGCCCATGACCTCCCCAGCCCTGGGTTTTTGTATGGGTTTACCGGACCAAGCATGAATTCCCTTCTGGGGCGTGACCTCAGATCCAATGAGAAAAAAATGGCTGGCTACTCCCATAACTCCTAAAAGAACTCACTGGACTGAGTGTAGGGGCGCATACCTTTGATCCCAGCACTCAAGAGACAGGCTGATCTCTGTGAGCTCGAGGCCAGTCTGGTCTACAGAGTGAGTACCAGGATAGCCAAGGCTACGCAGAAAAACCCTGTCTTTAAAACAAATAAACAAAAAACAAAAAAAAGCCCCAAAGCTGGTATTGCGTTTTCCTTTTCAGACTTCTAAATTGTAAAGTAACATATAGATTTTAAAAATTGCCCAGGACAGATATGTGTGTTCATGCATAGTTGGAACCCCAATGTTCTCTTGTTCATGTGTCAGAAACTGGATCCCTGAAGTCACATGCTCATGGAAGTGGGCTTTTGAGAGGTAATTGGGGTTAGGTGAGATTGTGAGCCAGCCATACCCACGTTGGCAAATAGTGGCTTTATAAGAATGGGGAGAGAGACTCACATTTGCTCTGTCTCCCTGTGCGACGCCTGCTGTCATGTCTGGACACAGAGGGAAGCCCTCATCACATGCCTGACAGAGGTTGGCTTTCTGCTTTTCAACCTCCAAACTATGAGACAAACAAACTTTTACTCTTATATATTACCCAGGTTTAGTTATTTTGTTGTGGTGACTGAAAATGGACACTGAGATGTCATAGTTTAGTGTTACTATTTTTTAATTAATAATATAATTTTTTATTTATTAGAATTGATTCACTTTGTATCCCAGCTGTAGCCCCCTCTCTGTCCCCTCCCAATCTCGCCCTCCCTCCCCCATCTCCTCCCATGCTCCTTCACTAGTTCACTGATAGGGGAGGGCCTCTTCCCTTTCCATCTGACCTTAGCCTATCAGGTCTCATCAAGACTATCTTTCGTAGCCTTCCTCTGTGGCCTGGTAAGGCTGCACCCGCCACCTCAGGGGGAGGTGATCAAAAGAGCCAGCCACTGATGTCATGTCAGGACAGGCCCTGTTCCCCTTACTAGAGAACCCACTTGGAAACTGAGCTGCCATGAGCTACATCTGTGCAGGGGTTCTAGGTTATCTCCATGCATGGTCCTTAGTTGGAGTATCAATCTCAGAAAAGGCTCCTGTGCCCAGATATTTTGGTTCTGTGGCTCTCCTTGTGCAGCTCCTGTCCCCTCTAGGTCGTTCTATCTCCCCCTTCTTTCATAAGATTTCCTGCACTCTGCTCAAAGTTTAGCTATGAGTCTCAGCATCTCTTTAGATCTCCAACACCTCCCTATATTTTTCTATTTGTATTTCACATGAATGGGTGTTTTGCTTGTAACTATGTCTGTGCAGCGCATGCATGCCATGTCTGAAGAAGTCAGATGAGGGTGCTGGATCCCTTGGAACTGGAGTTACAAACAGTTGTAAACCACCATATAGTCACTGGAAACTGAGCCTGGGTCCCCTACAAGAGCAGAACTCTTAACCTCTGAGCATTCTCTCTCACCTCCACTTCCTTTTCCTTTGTTTTGTGTTTTATGTTCACGAACCTCATTCAGTTGGCAGGTGTGTTCTCTCTCTTGGGGTCTTCTCTATGCGTTCGTTGGGGCAGGGCACAGTGTTTCTGTCTTCCCTTGTTTTCTGCACATTGGTGGCTGGCAGAGACCTGGTCAGATTCGGGTTCAAGTGCTTTGGCAGGGATAGAGCTGAGAGTAGCTCTCGTGAGGAGGCAGAGGTGCCATATTATCGCCTGTTGCAAGATCTGTTAATGCCTGGGAATTGTAGAAAATGCTGTCAGGAAACTTTGGAAAGCAATGCTGCAAGCAGACAAGGGGAAACTCCTGCCCAAGATGGCTCCTGTGTCTGCAAAAGGACAGGAGGCTGGAGGGTGATTTGCCAGCTTTCACCCACTGGACAACACTGGGAAAGGGCAGCTCTGGAGAGTGTCAAGGGCACACTTTCATGTTAATCTGTGGAAGGTTCTGTCTGGTCCCTTTGTTTCTGGGACAGGAAGCAGAATGTGACACGGGGTACATGTTGGTTGCCAGCTTATGCTGCATCCATACATCTGATACTAGGGCTGCAGTAAGGGGGGGTTAGACTGGGAGGGGGGTTGCCATGACAAGTCCTTATCTAGAAATTCAGCGGGGAGGAGTTGAACTCAGCCTGAAGGAAGCTGTAGAAGAACACTTTACTTGCTGTTGGTTTATCAAACAACTTAACTTTGTGTGTACATTCGAATGCATGTATGTGTTGCTGGGGATGGAATCCAAGACCTCATACATACTAAACAGCATACTGCCAAGCCATAGTCTCTAATTTTTCAATGCTAGAACAAAAGTAGTCACCCCTTGGGCACCATGGAGGGTCACGGATGGCTATTTCCAGGAGCCTCCCCAATCTCCAAATGCCAAAGTCTGCAGCTACTCAGATTCCTTGTTTAGACTCTTCGCACAACCTTCCACATACTTCACGTTCCTTCCGGGTGACTTCTTTACCTAACACCCTCAGATGTGACTAAATAAGCCACCAGAGCGAGTCACTTAGGGAATATTGACAAGAGAAAACATTTTGTAGTTATTCTAATGGCAAGCCTTTTTCCTGAATATTTTGGGCCCATAGTTGACTGAGTTCGTGGGTTGGGACTTTGTAGATTTAGGAGGTTGACAACTCATTTCAACTTATAGATACCCAAGCCACAGAGAGTTAGAGGCTCATTCTGGCCCACACAGTCACTAGATGCTGGCCAATGCTCCCTGGCTTCAGAGATGATTGTCCCTGTGTGCACCTGGACCCACCTGCCCTCCTTGGGAGACTAGCTCAGATGGGGTCGGGAGTCAGGTAGGCAAGCTGGGCTGGGCAACTGTGAGCTTCTTCTCTGTTTTGGACATTTTGGGATCCTGACTGGACCACCTGTGTTTCCAAGCCACAGATGGGCAGTGGGCCATCTGTTACCTGCTCAGTGGTCGGCTTAGGGGCTCACCTCATGGCCAGAAATGGAGGAGAAGAGGGGTGGTTGCTGCCTTTGGCTCACCACCCCCTAGACGGCAGCAGCTGCGAGTGGGTAAACATGGCACTTCAGGAAGGTGATGTCTGCTGAACCCAGCCCCTGCCCAGCTGAGGTCCACCCATCTCTAATTTTCATATGACTTATATTAAAGAGTCTGATGGGAAAGTATGTCTTGGTTTAAAAATAGAAGAATTCAACAATAAATCAAGAAGAAAAAGCAACCTGAAAAAAATACAGAAAACAGATGAAAAGAAAAGGGAAAAAGTGAACGGTATAAAAATACCCTCCACGCCAGGCACTTCAAATACGATTTCCTGTGGCCTGGACTTTGAAAGCCTGCTGCTCCGCCATGTGCGGCATCTGAAGGCCAGCAGGGCAGACCAGAAAGGCATGTTGAGACTTGGAGGCCAGGGTGACATATGACCTGCTCTTGCTCCAGACGCTTCCACGGAGGACACGTCAGAAGATTTTCCGCTCGGTGTAACTGAGCCCCGTGGGTCTGTTCAACCCACCCAGTTCTGACACGCTTCCTGTTATGGGCGGGGGGCACACAGTGGGGCCACGGGTAGAGGCCAGGGCGCTGGCTTCCTTGTGGGTTGGTGCAGACAACTTCAAAAGCCATGTCTGGCATGCGGGAGAAATGATTTAAAAGTGTACTTGGGTGACACCCAATATGACCCATACTCAGTGAGGAGAAAGAAAACATACATTATCCCATGTTAAAGAGCAGGCATCTTTGAGAACTCTGCCAACGAGTTATGAAATCCTAAGTTATTGCTGGTGTGTGTGGGGGGGGGAAGGCCCCTCCAACAATCCTCACAGCCACTGAGGCAAGAGGGCGTAAACATGATGTCAGGAAGCCAAATTCCAAATTGGCTGGGGTTGCATGACAAATTTGTAATTCTAAATCAACCAGAATCTCAAATATATGCCCCAAGAATATACTGTCTGCATCAGGGATGCACTTGTCTGATATTAAATTATGGCAAGGCAAAAAGCAAAATAAACATCTTTTCCAACAGGCCAGTTTGGGAGGGGTGTGAGACGGTGGTACAAGTGGAAAAAACAACATTTCAATAACATGGAAAAAGAAAAAGAACAGATCAAGACAGGATGCAGCCAGTGACACTGCCCAACACACATATTTGGGGCTTCAGACTTTGTTGTGCATCACGGGACATGGAAGGCTGATGGGGTGGAGTGTGGGTGTGGATGGAAAAAGACTCCAAGTCTTGGGAGCACCTGACACGGATGGGCTTGAACCCGAGAAGTGTCCCAAACTGAATTGGGACCATATTTATAAACCACTAAAATGTTTCTGGTTTGCCAGGCAAGAAATTGGCAGCAGGCATCTGTGTATGCATACGTGTGTGGATGTGTGTGTGTGTGTGTGTGTGTGTGTGTATCTGTGTGTGAGTGTGCATGTGTGCATGCGTGTGTCCTGGCCGTCAGCATGAGGCCAGCTGCACTTGATTAGTGAGCCCCAGCATGCCTGCTAACACACATGTGACCAAGGGGATGTCATGGAATTAAGTAAATGTGATTTGCTAACGCCACCCCCCCCGGCTCCTTCTGCTGCCCCTCAGTGACTGAGAACATCTTGGAGGGGTGCTATGTGGGCTTCCTGCAGAAGGTAGGCTGTAGAAGACAGACTGGTACACGGGACAAGAAAAAGATGAAGGTGGGAGTCTGCCCCCTTCCCCACGGTGCTCACTACACCAACGGTGGGAATTCAGACCCCAAAAGATAGCATTCAGAAACTCCTAGCTCCCTCGGCTCTGTGAGGAAGAGAGAAGAAGCAGGAATCAGGTACCGGCTCTCTCACTTGGATAAGAGCCGGGACACCTTGGGACCGAACCTTGGGAAAACAGCTCCGTAGAGCATCAGCTGTCCGGGACAGAGTGATCACATGATCAATATAATCAGTCATTGAAGGAAGAAAAACCTCAGCACGACAAGCTGTCCTCTGCGCTGGCCCTGCCCTGGTGTCTAAAATTAAACTTTGAAAGTTCATGTTCAAACGCAATCAGTCCTACCAGAGAGGAGGCCTGTTAAGGTGGCCTCTCTCCTAGTGTGGCTCTAAGGCGGCATCCCTCATGACTGGTGTGGGACACAGAAATGCATACTTACCATTACATGAAAGCTACTTGTGAGTTTAAAATGTTACTGGAGCCATGGAAATGGGCCACCGGGGATGTCAGATTAAGAAAATCTCACATAGTTAGCTACATTCTGAGGAGAGTCAACAGAAGTCAAGGGCAGTGAGCCAGCCTTAGCAGGTAGAGGAGTCTGTGGAAGCCCAGAGAGGCAGACTGAGTGTCTCAAGGTTACAGGGCCAGTAAGTGCCAGAGTAAGGACCAGAACTCAGGGCTACCAGACCCTGGTCTGGTATCAGGAAGCCTGGCCCCCAAGCTCCACTCTGCCTCTTCTGCATGAGCCTGGACGTGTCTCTCAACTTGTCTGGACAATTTTTTTTTTATCTCTAACTTCTTCTGTCACCCAGACAGATCTACTCACCTGTGATGGGAGAGGCTACGGTCGACATGGCGCATTCCTTATGAGTATCTGAACTTACGTGCAATGTGTAGTTACAAAGTTTGAAACAAGTTGCTTCGTGCTTTGGATTTTTGTTTGTTTGTTTGTTTGAAGACAGGGATTCTCTGTACAGCCCTGGCTGTCCTAGAACTTGCTCTGTAAACCAAGCCTGGACATTTGTTATCTTCAAAATTCCCAAGGCCGAGTCCACATTCACTGTGCTGGTGTTAAAGTACACAGCCTTTGAGGGGTGACTAGGTCCCTTTATAGAAGTCCTTTCTTGCTTCGAGAATTCTGCAAGGAGGTGGAATCCATCAGGTAGAAGCAGCCCCCAGCAGACGTAGGCTCTGTCTGTTCTTGGGGCTTGCATTTCTCAGCCTGCAGAACTGTAGGAGATGACATTCTGTTTTCGTGAGTTTTGCAGCATGAGGCATTTTGTTATAACAACCAAAATGAGGTCTGACAAGAGTAAGTGCAAGTGTGACATTGTTTTCCCCTTGATAGCATCTTAGTAAAAGGCAGGGTTACTTGAAGCAGTCTGGCTGAAACTGGATAGAACTGGATGGAGGGGAACTGTGATGGCTGAGTGGGTGGGGGAAGGGCAGGGAGTATGTCATTGAGGAATCTGTTATGAATGGTAGAACTTCATTCTCCCATGGCTTAATCGGGAAGGGAACTATCAGCTCACCCAGTGGTTTCACTCTTTCACTTTGGTTTTTAGTTATATGGTCTTATCTCTTGGCATGCCTACTACATTTTTTTAAAAAATAAATATCAGCCATTATTTATAAAACAGTTATCAAGCCTCTAAGTGATGTTATCTTCCTCCATAGACAGTCATTAACTTTTTTCTATATCCTTGGGGGTCATCTGGGGGTCAACTGCCTCAATCTCATCTAAAGGGGCTGAGTGGTGAGGTACTGAGGGGGCCTGCCTTGCTTCAGGATTCCTAATGGAGACACCAGTGTGTTCTCTCGACCCTCTTTCCCTGTCCAGGCCTGACCCCAGCCCTCTGTTCTCAGTTTTGGCTGTTCACTTTTGCAAAGCTTCTGACTCAGTTTCTTAACAAAGGGCAACATATGCAGCCAGCACTTCCGCTTGCTGTGGGCGCGTGTGCAGACCTGCTGCTCTCTGCCTTCCGGACTGGATGCAGGGGGCTCTGGTTGACATGACCCAGCAGTTTGAGGGGTGCATTTAGAATTCAGGAACGTCTGGATGCAGAGGGCACGGGTGCACTGGGCACCGCACTAGTCTCTGTCTGTCTGTCTGTCTAGTTCTCTCCCTCACCGCCTCATTTTGTGGCCTGTGATACTGTAGCTGGCAGAAAAGATAAACTCAGCCTCCCTTCCTTCGTCCCCTCCTCCCTCTCTCACCATTCATTCTTTCTTCTCTCTCTCTTTCCCTCTTTGCTTGCTTCCTTCCTTCTTTCTCAATAGACTCAGCAGAAATCCTGGCCTGCTTTGGGTTTTATGTCCACCAATCACTTCGGCAGGAATTTGAAACTAATAATTTTAAGGTCTTGTCTTACGTATACCACGGAGTCTGAGTGTCATCGACCTTACACAACCCCTCCAACTAGAACTGAGGGAAGGATGGTTCTCCAAAAGAAATTGCTGGGAATAGATGCAAGCCAGGCATCATCTACAGACATTCTCATTTTACTCAGTTTTTTGTTGCAGTAACAAAATACCTGAAGCTGGCTACTATATAAAGAAAAGAGGTTAATTTAGGTCATAGTTTCAGGGAGCTAAAGCTGAAAGTTCAAAATAGGTGGCCTCATCCTGTATTTTGGTTTCTGGTGATGGCCTCCATGGCTATCTAAACAAGCTGGAGAACCAGAAAGGGCATGTGCTGCATGCTGACAGGCCTGGTGAGACAGGAAGCCAAAGGAGGGGTGCAGGGGTCAGGCTTGATCTTTCATAATAGCACGCTCTCTGAGAACAAACTCATTCCAGGAGAACTGTATTAATTCCTTCTGAGGTGTGCCCCAAGTGACCTAATCCCCTCTGGATAGGCTCCAGGAACTCTGCCACACCACACTGGAATCCAGACTTCCAACACACTCTGGAATCCAAGCCCATACACACTCTTGAATCCTATCCTAGAGGGTGTGCAAATGAACACGCAGATGATACGCAGTAAAGAACACCGCCATTGGAAAACGATTCTTTCTCCCTTCACCCCAAATCTTGCTGGCACCTCAGAGACCCTGTGCTGGCCGGTTTTATGTCAAGCAAACACAAGCTAAAGTCATTTTGGAAGAAGGAACCATGATTGAGAAAATGCCCCCACCAGACTGGTCTGTGGTACATATTCTTGACTGATGATTGATGTGGGAGGGCCCAGCTCACTATGGGCAATGCCACCCCTGGGCTACAAGCCCTAAGAACAATAAGAAAGCAGGCTGAGCAAGCCATGAGGAACAAGCTAGTAGGCAGCATCCCTCCATTGTCTCTGCTCCAGCTCCTGCCTCCAGGTTCCTGCCTTGAGTTTCTGCCTTGACTTCCTTTGAGGTTGAACTGTGATGTTGAACCTTACGTGACACAAACCCTTTTTTTCTCCCCAAATCACTTCTGTTGTGGTGTTTTATCGCAACAATAGAAACCCTAAGACAGATCCTTGAAGCAACTCATATATATGGCCCTTAGCTTTCCCTGGCCTTTTGAACTCTGGCAAAGATTCCCAGCACTCCCTGGACATGGTCACTGCCTGGAGATGTTTTAGTGTGCCATTTTTGGTCCGAATGCCTGTCATGCACCCCACTGAGAGTCCCTCAATTCTTGGGTGTTCCCCATTCTGTCTCCGTCTCTCAGCTTGACCACTTACCTCTTTTGTTCCAGTGTCTCCACTCCCTTTGTGCCCTGGCCTGACCTTGCATACCACCTACCTGCCAACACCCAGCTTTGGGGGACACCATTGCTTTCTCATCCCTTCTGGAGTTTGCAGTTGTCTGGAAGAGCTGGGTGGGGCTAACTGGTGAGTAACTGAGTGTGAGGGGTCCATCTTGGGGTTAATTCTACTGTCATCAGAAGACATGCTCTGTAAGAAGTTATGGGACTGGTATTTGTTCAGACTTTACAAGTATGTGTGGGTTTGTTTGTTTGTTTGTTTATCTGTCACTGGGGTAAATACATGAGAGCAATTGAAAAGGAAGAAAGATTTGATTTTATCCCATAGTTTTAGAGGTTTCAATCCAAGGCAAGTTTTTCTGTGATCTCTGGGTGATGAGGCAGAGTAAAGTTGCACACACAATGTCCAGGAAACAAAGAGACAGGCAGGCAGGGACTGGGCTGATATGAAGTCCCTAGGGTCACGTTTCCCAGGGACCCACTTCCTCCAGATAAGATCTACCTTCCAAAGTTTCCAGCACCATCCCCAAGATATCCCCAGCAACTGGGAACCACCTGACCCACTGGGGGCTTTGCATTCAAGCCACACCCCCTTTGGGTATTCTTTGCACACGGACATGGGTTCTGAAAAGATGTGCACTGCCAAGTAAATTAGGTCTAGTGGGCTGATGGTATGTTTAAACCTGCTGTATGTAGCTAACTTTTGTCCACCTATGCCAGCTTCTCAGAGAGAGAGCTATGCTTGCGAGTCTGTCAGTTTCTCCTTTTACCCTTCTCAGTATAAATTTGCTATATATGATCATAAATATTTATATATTACGATGTGTGCCTGAATCTAGAACTGTCTGTCTTCAAGTACATTCTGGATAAATATTTATTTCTCTGGTGGTGTTTCTTGTGGGCAGAGCCTAAAGCAGTGGTTCTCAACCTGTGGGTGGCAACCCCATGGGGGTAGAGGGTCAAAGGACCTTCTTGCAGAAGTTGCCTAAGGCCATCAGAAAACACAGATATTTACATTACAATTCATAATAGTAGCAACACTACAGTTATGAAGTAGCAATAAAAATAATTTTATAGTTGGGGTCATTACAACATAAGCAACTATATTAAAGGGTCCAGCATTAGGATGGTTGAGAGCCATTGGCCTCTAGAACTCCCCTTAGACAAGCTGTACCTTCACAGTCTGTGAAGTCCTCTGTGCTTAACCACAACTGCATCTTTATAAACTTGTAAACTCAAAGGGTTTAGGAGTCCTCATTGCCCAGCAATGTAGAGTCATCATTTTATTCAGAAACATATCTCAGAAGTCATTTATCAGAAAATCTTAGGCTATGTTATACTTAGAAGTAGAATTTCTGAGTCCAGCATAAACACGCTTGTGGGGAACTTTTGTTTTTAGCACTGTTCTGTATGTCTTCTTTGGAGAAATGCCTATTTGGTTCCTTTGCCTATTTTACTTATTTTTATCTTATGTATTTGTTTTACCTGTGTGTTTGTGCACCGCATATGTGTGATGCCCAAGGAGGCCAGAAGAGGGCACCAGATCCTCTGGAACTGGAGTTCCTGGTGGTTGTGAGCCACCAGGAGGATTCTGGGGACCCAGCCGGGTCCTCTACAGGAGCAGCCAGCGCTCTGAGCTGAGCAGCCATTTCCCCAGCACTCCTTTGCCTGTCTTCCAGGGCATTTGTTTGGGTTTGGAGTTGTGGTGTTACGTAAATTCTTTATATATCCTAGATATTGATAAATGCTTATCAGTTACACTACCTGCAAATGTTTACGTCCATTCTGTTGACTTCCATGTCCTTTGATGTGCAAATGTTTTAAATTTTGATAAAATTAAAATGAGCTACATCTTGTCTTTCTCATTCTTGCGTTTAGTGTTTGCTTCCAAATCAGAATCTCTGGATATTTTTCCTCCATATCTTCCTTGAGTATTTCTGTTGGGTTTAGGCCTCTATTAATGTCTCTTATCCACTTTGAGTTAACATTTATACCTCATGTGAGGTAGAGGGCTCATTTCATGCTTTCTGAAGTGAAGATCCACTAGACTCAGCATCAATTGTTGAGGATGCAGTCCTTGTCCTTTGAGTAAACTTGGCCTTGTCAGGAAATCAGCTGACCAGCAGGCATATCTAGCCCTGTGGCCTACAGATGGCAGGAGCAGGGCGCAACATGGAATTGTAAACTTGGTTAAAACATGATGGTATGTGTGTGTGTGTGTGTGTGTGAGTAGTTTGATCCCGTGCTCTCTCAGGTGTGAACTTTGAAGATGATAATGTCTTGTTGTGACACACCTATGAGTTGCGTGATGCTGTGGCTTGTCCCTGCAGCAGAAGTGGGACCTTAGTAAAAAGCACCCCACACAGGGACCAGCGCCCTCTCTTGAGAGTGTGAAGTCTCAGAACATGATTAATTCTCAGAAGAACAAGTTGCTTTAAAGTAAGTGTAGCATTCTTTATTGGTTTTCTTTTTTCCTTTTTTTCTTTTTTTTTCTCTTTGAGTCAGGGTCTCACTATATAGCCCTGGATGGCCTGGAATTCTCTATGTAGACCAGGCTAGCTTCAAACTCAGAGCTCCACCAGCCTTTTTCTCCAGGATTCTGGGATTAAAGGTGTGCCAACTGTTCCCTGGCATGTTTGGCATTTTTAACTCTTGTTTCCTCTCCCAACAAATGACCTCTTGTGCAGTGTCCTAAGAGAGGCTGGTCCACAGGCTGTAAAACTGATGCAACTCCACGCTCCAGATCTTCAGAACCACCTCACATTTCTGGACCTAAGTCTGTCCTTCATTCAACCCCGACTTGCCGACTTGGCTTTGTTGTTGTTTCAGCATGAAACCTTTGGTAACGTGCTCTTCTGCTTTCATTTATCTGACAATACCTGGGTTTTTTTCATTCTTTTACCGGGCAGTTTGGCTGAATGTGGGAATCCTACTTGATCATTTTCTTTTAGTTTCAGAACTTTATATGTAAATCGATTCACACTTGTGGCCTTCAGGGCTCTCCTTTTGGATCGTTGTTTGCTTTCGGTTAACCTCCCATTTCTTGTGAGCTTTTTGAAAGCTTTGTCGTAGATGGATTATGCCAGTGTTCTTACTTCTCTCCTCGTATGGCTAAGGTTGGGAAGTCTCTACTCCCTCCTTGCAGAAAGACTTTTTCTAGTCTGTTCACATTTAATGTAACACTTCAGAAGCTGGGGTGTATAGATCAACAGGAGTGGAGCATGCAAGGGGAAGAGAGAATGGAGAGAGGTGAGGTTAGAGGAGGTCAGGCCACCCAGCACAGGCTCTGAAGTTCATGGCAAAACAAAACAAAACAAAACAAAACTGGATTCTGTACATAGAGGATTAAAAAGGCTTTGGAGGTTTGAATCAGGAGTGAGATATGAATGGACTAACACCGAGTAAGACTGCAGGGCTGCTCACGAAGCAAGGGCTGTGGGAAGAAGTGGGCACGGGAGGGTCGTCAGGAGCCGGTTGCCATCACTGGGTGAGAGGCTAGGTAAACAGCTTTTCCTTCTTGGCCCTTCTCTTTAGGCCACATGCATAATCAGATCTCTCCTACAAGCAAATCCCTCTTGTCATCTCCAGCTATGGCATGATTGCTCGCCAACGGCTGTCTCCTAAGGGTTTTCCTTTCTCTTATCAATAGCTCCTCCCTTCTGGGAACGGCCTGTTCACTGCTGTCTCTGTTGACAGCCTTGACTCACAGAACACAGCGAGTCTTCAGTTTATCTTTTTACATAAATAACTGAATGCTAAAGTTCTAGGTGTGTTACTCCCTGGGAGGCAGGGAGTAGTCATACTTCCTACCTTTCTTTTCTCTGCGCCTCTGCATCCATTGGAAATGAATCCTTCCTCTCGTGCTAGTTAGCAATGAACTGACTTGTGCCACAGTATTTCTTGGGGGCCCATAGTATGCTATGGACCACTTACAATTAATACAATTTCTGTAATCTGCTGTATCTGGGGTCTTGTACAGTGCCTTGGCGATGCCAGGAAATGTGTATAGCCCTGAAGTACTCTAATGTGGTCTGGTTTTGATTAAAGTCAGACATATTCCAAAAATCCTTTAAAACTTGGTTATCTTTTAAATTTTGACCTTTGCTACTTCTGTGTATGTATGTGTATCTGTGTGTGAGTGTATGTGTACATAAGCGTGCAGGCGTTGTTGGAGGACAGAAGAACGTATTGGGTTCCTGGGAACTGGAGCTACCGGTTGCTGTTAGTACAACAAGTGTCAGCTGCTGAGGCATCTCTGCAGCCCCTAATTAGGCTATTTTATGTATGGGGCAGAGCATAGGTCCTAATGACTCCATGGGCCCTTCCCTTTTCTGTGTGTGTCCTGTGAGACCAGGAAGCTAAGCTTGGGACATTTGAACCTCTATGCTAACTGGTATGAAACTGATGTATGATTTAGGATTAGGAAATTTTTACTCAATTGAAGGGGTACGACCCAGCAAAATCTGCTACACATTTTTTTGTTTGTTTGTTTTTGTTTTTTTTTAATCTGTGAAACATAATCTTTTGCTGCCAACTTCCATGATGAAATTGGAAGCAACTTTTATTTGGGAGGACAAACACTGGCCTCTGGCTGCAGCCATGCATTTCCCAAACTTCGTCGAGAGCCTCCAGAAGGATAGCAGGACTCACAGTCGCATAACTCAAAGTCAAGGCACTGGAAACAGAAGCGTCCTGGGATCCCTGTGGCAAAGTGATGACCTCATGTTGTGACCCTGCCGGTGCCTGGCCACTTCCAGCTTAGGACCCTGGTGCTGCACTTGGGTCCCTGACAACTGGCACAGTAGGACAAGTCAGGGTTCTTCCGTCCTGAAATCCAACTCCTTCCCAACATGGGGAGAAAAATAAATCAACTCTATCCAGCCAGGCTTTTTTCTTCAGGCAGCCTGTGTGAGATGATACTTATTGGATTTGCCTATTCACTGCTTCAGTAAGCTATGCACTTGAGATTTGGTAAGGAACGGTATGCCTGGTTCTGTCAGAACATGCAGAGAATGGCCACCATTCTGTGGTGTTTATAACCAGTCGAGTCAAAGGCCAGTAAAAAGAACCCTTGTGACAAGGGAATTAGTAAAGTGATGCCTGGCACTATTTGGTATGGCTCAGTGGTTAAGAGACACCCACAATTCCCTGTAACTTCAGCTCTGGGGGATCTGGTGCCCTCTTCTGGTATCTGCAGGCAGTGCACACACGGGTTACACAAATGAAAATAAATCTTAAAAACGGATAGCCATCTGCCTCAGCATCTCATATTAGCAAAAGCACTCACATGTATCTACTCTCATATCGTGTTGTAAGGACTTAATAGGGTCTGAATCTTCAGAGCAAAGTCCTGTTTTGTTTTTCTAGCATAAACCACTTTCCTGAATAAGACAAAGACAAATGAATGCAAGCGCATGATCCTTCTAGAATTTTATCAAAAAAACTTTTTTTTAGCGGTTTAGGAAATTTTGTCCACACTTCCATCCAGCACACTTGCTTTCTGGGACCTGTTTGTACTTGTTCTTTGGAAAGCAGCCCACTTAGAAACTGCATTTTCCTACAAATGCTTGCATTTCAGTCATCTGCACAATAGTTAATTAAACAATGATGTAATTCTAATACAGAGGCCATTTTCCATCTGCAATTGAGTCAAGAAATGTAGTAGTCTCTTGGCTGGTAAGCCACTGTATTTATAGGAGAACTTTTGTGGACAGGGTTGCAGGGTTGTGTGCGATGTGATGCATTTGGCTGCAAGAAACGGAATCTGCAACTAGATAGCATCCTGAGGTTTGTTTTTGCAGAAGCCCCTGTCACCTAGTAAGGCAGATACTCTGTGCTGTCACTCAGTGTGCCTGCACATGCATGGTGTATGAACTGAAAGTGATTTCCCAAAATGCCAGCTTCCATAACAGACTTGGCTTTGTGCTGTTCTACCCAGCATTTCCCAGCTCTGGCCTTTTCTATTCCATTGGGCGTGCTTCATCAAAGTCACCTTACATGCTACCAGTGGGGGTGCAGCCATTGTGTGGGAAACACTGTCTTAGACACGTGTTGTATTAATTGTTAATATTTACTATAGATATATCTTTTAGTAATGCTGCTGTTTATATATTTTAAAAGGGCTAGGACAAATAGCTACAACATATATAAAAACCTAGGCCTAAACCTCTAAACAGGTACAAGATGCCTAGGGTCTGCTTAAATTCTAAGGTAAAAAGGAGTTTATATAAAGTTTACTTAAAAGATGTGTTTTCTATTGCTCAAGACAACCAGCTTGTCTCTCTACTGGGAAGCCTTCTTTCGGGAGATAGGTAACAGCTTGGCTTAATACAACAAATGGCGCCCAACTAATCTAAGTATCCACATCCTTTAAATCATACGTTATCATAATTTGGTGGGCAGAATAAGCTCCCAGTGATACAACCCAAACTTAAAACCTAAAAACTTCCAGGTTAATTAATGTCTCTTTAAGAGAGACTCTTAAACTGGCCCAGGAGCAAAAGACAGCCTCCTGTGGGCACACCTGAGACATAACAAATCTGCCTGTTGCTACAGTCTCACTGGAGGGGTACAGGAGCTTGGCTTCCTTATACCATGAGTAGCTCAGCTCAGCTCAGCTCAGCTCAGCTCAGCAGACATGACGGGAAAGAGAGGAACTGGAGGCAGACAAACCTCTAGACAGAACTTGGCCTAAACTGCATCTAAAAAAAAAAAAATACCATGGCAGAGGACGTTTTAATCCCTTTTGGCTTCATTTTGGCTGTCATAGTCTTGGATCTGGTTGCAATATGTTTAATGGTGATGGTTCTTCTCCATGCCTTCTCCAAGAAAGTTCAAGGAGAAAATGGGGGAAAAGCCAAGGATTGGAATACTGAGTTACAGACAAGAAAAAGAGCACCCTTCCTAATAATTAGATTAATAACGGCTAAAATTCAAAGCTCTCTGGCTGCAAGATACTTGTCAGCTCTTTCTGGTAAGGGTCTGCCAATTCAGTGAAACGTCAACTAAATTCCAAAAAAAAAATAACCAACTGGGCTTTGTTTGTTACAGTGTAAATTGGCACAACTGAGCCCAAACTTAGAATTTTCTTGTCTCTTTGTTTGATTTTCATAAGGGCTTTGAGTTACAATGATATTAATTAGAGAAGAAAATATTTGAACAAGCTGGTGAAGGCACATGCCTTTCTTCCCAACACAAAGTAAAAAGAAACAGGCGGATCTCTGAGTTCCAGATCAAGCTAATTTACATAATACAAGCCAGGGTGGCAATCTCTTTCAGAGATTGTCTAAGATTCAAAATGACAAAATTCTCCTTAAGGTTACCATGTAAATTCTTTTTTCTTAATACTAGATGTTATGTCCTTACTGGTCTAAATGTTGGATTCACATCATTTTTAGGTTTATGTAAAGAGAAATAATGTCACACTGCTCTGGAAATTGCCTTATCCTTTTGAACGTGAGACATTTTCACGGGGTACAAACGTTCATGCCTGACGTAAAAAAGACCCTAGAGGCTTACAGATGGAAAAGTACATGCCAGCCTAGTTAAGTCCTAAAATCTCAATTATAATTATAATTCATGTGTTTAAAAAACAAAACTATCCATCCCATATCAAAAAGAGGGCAAGCCAAAGATAGCCAAAACCAATGTAAAAACCCAAGTACAAGATGCCTAGGGTATGCTTAAATGCTAAAGGTAAGAGGGAGTTTATATAAAGTGTGGCTACAAAGGCATAATTGCCCATTCTGTATTTAAAAAAAAAAAAGGATAGGACAAATAGCTACAACATATATAAAAACCTAGGCCTAAACCTCTAAACAGGCACAAGATGCCTAGGGTCTGCTTAATTCTAAATTAAAAAGGAGTTTATATAAAGTTTACTTAAATGCGTTTTCTATTGCTTAGGGCAACCAGCTTGTCTCTCTACTGGGAAGCCTTTCGGGAGATAGGTAACAGCTTGGCTTAATCCAACAGGCAAGGAAGATATCTTTGACTTCCTCCAGGAGGACATTTGGGGGCTGGGGAGCCTTTGAGGCTCTTCAGGGACTCAGCTGTATCTCAAGACTACAGGATTTTTTAATAGATCTGACTCTCCTGCCTGTAGAAAATTAGGACTATCTCCCACTTGGAGCGTCCACATCTAGCAGTTGGCACACACAGACACAGTCGTATCCAAGATGGAAAAAAATAAAACTTTTCCTATAAGATCTTTGTCAGCTTTTTCTGAGGTCCCATTGATTAGGACTGGTCACATGACTGTGCCCTAGCTGCAAGTGAGGCTGAGGAAAGCGGTGATTGGCATTTTAGCCTCTCTAAAGAGACTTGGTCTCTGTGTCTGGAAGGCAAGCCAGTGTGGCAGCCACAATGGGCTTTTAGGCATGAACACCCCACTTACCTTGGGCAATGCTTGAATATTTCACATATGTGGAATGGAAAATACCTCTTTAGTTTAGGGGCTAAGTGTAGTCTCGTGAGGCAGCCAGGCAATGGAAAGGAGGTGCATGGCTGTAATTGGTTCATGTGAGAGTTTGTTTACTTGGGATAGGGGCTCTCCAGAAAGAGGTGCTGTGAAGCCAATGTAGAGAGAGGGGATTGGGAACAACTAAAGACTAGGTGAACGGGAAGGGGATAAACGCAGTGTATGCTTTTCCACTAGCTGTCCACTCCTGGGGACCCAGACTTGTACTATCACTGAGGGCCCAGAGCGGCCTGGGTAGCACCCCCAGTAGTAGGCAGGATGATACGTGAGACTCAGAAGGAGAAACCAAAGCAGAGAACATGCCTTCTAATGCTGCAATCCCTTCCAGTGGATTCTTGGCGGTGCCAACTGGCAGGGCCAGATGAGGGGAATGGTCGGGGGCACACTGTAGGGGCATGACTCTGAGGAGATCCAATGTGAGCCCACTCCTGTAAGGCAAGGCCCTGGAGTTCTGGGCTCCTGGAGGAAAGGTTAGGGGAGGACTCAGGCCATCTTTGCCCCTGCTCCATACACTGAATGGCCCCAGCCTTGGCTAACCTCCCTGGAAGCAAATTTGACACCAGGGCTCAGGAGACAGGGGGTGACTCAGGCTTTGCTGCTGGCTAACAGAGTGACTCCCAGAGAGTAGCCTTTGTCTGGCCCTGTCTCTTGGCACCAGTGAAGGTGCCTATGCAGTCTCGGGACAACCCAGATTCTGGATGGTGAGGGGTTGGGAGGTCTTCCCTGTATCTACACAGAGGGCAAGTGGAGGTAGGGACAAGTCCTGTGGGGAGATTGCAAGAGCATCCCAGGCCTTTGGCCACAGGCCAGGACCCTGAGTTTCTGCTTTGAGAGGTATCTGCCCCCAATATCTTGGATGTCAGCAGAGACACAGGATCAAGGATGGAGGCAGAGTGGTGGGCAAAGCCATGTGGATCTCTGAAGGCTTTTGAGGGATGGCAGATATGGGCTAGACCTTTACTGTGGGTCTACCTTCTGCAAAGGGACTGTGAGCATTTGGGGCAGTCTGAGTCTTCCCTGGGGGATGGGAGGACCATCTGTGCATTCAAGGGTATTCCTGTCCTATCCCCACCAGATACCAGAGGATCTTTCTTCTGTTATCACGTGGCCAGGTATCCCCTTAGAGTGGAAAAATAGCCTCAGGCAGAAGGTCATGGCCTCAAGGTGAGCAAAGGGCCACCTGGACCATTCCTGTGCACTGCAGGGGCATAGAACATGCTTGTGGAGGGTGACTTGAACCCTTCGGGGACTGTTATGGAGGAAGGAGGCCAAGAAGCAGGAGGGACAGATATGATCGGAGAGGCACTTTGGGAGGGAGAGGGTGGCGTGCGGCATCTGGTGTGGACCATGGTGCAAATGCTATGCCCGGAGCCAGGGAGAGCAGGAGGGTTGCCGAGTGCCAAGGGAAGTGAAGGAAGTCAGTCTTCTGTCACTGTCACTCAGCCAGGCTGAACTCATCCTCCTAACATCCCGAAGGACCAGATCCTGCTGCTGTTCTCACAGGCAGAAGTGTGGATGGGAACCCCCAGGGTCGCCCTGGGCCCCCCCTCCTTCCAACAGGAGCCACAGGTCTTGTCACTGTTCCAACAACTTGGCTGCAAGTAGGCCAGGGTCTGGAGCAAGGTTTCTAGCCAGCATTTGAAGGGTGAAGGCAGCCCAGGATTGTAAGCAGCTGTGGAAAGGACCAGGGTAAGAGCAGTTCTCAAACCCTTCAGGAGGAGGAGGTATCCGGGAAAGGCCTGGGTCAGTAGCAGCTGGCCCTTTAAGAACTGTTTTTTAGGGCTGGGGAGATGTCTCAATGAATAAAGCACCTGCTATGCATATGTGAAAACCAGAAATTTGATCACCTGAACATGTAAAAGCTAGGCCAACATGGCAGCCACCTGTAATCTCAGAGGGCAGAGAGAAACACAAGGGGTCCCTGGGGAAGGCCGGTTAGCCAGACAAGGTAGAATTTGTGAGTCAGCAAGAGACCCTGAGCAAGAGATGCAGCAGAGGGTAATGGAGAGTGTTCTTATGGAGCAGAAGGCTTCTGCTACTAGGAAAAGCAGGTTGTATAGAGAAGGGCCCCTCCATAAAAGCCAAAGGCCAGTGGCAGGGCCTTCTGTAAATATAGTGTGTGTGTGTGTGTGTGTGTGTGTGTGTGTGTAGGGGTCTTGGGGCTGTAAACAGGAGCTGAGCGTGGGCTGCAAGCCCAGGACGTGGCTGTGGGAGCTGGTGGCTTTTGCTTGGGCCTGCCTCCCTTATCCTCCTTTCTCTGTGGCCTTCTGCCGTGCTTACCTCCTCCTGAACAGTGCTGCCGTCTTGGCCATGCTCCAGGCCTTCCAAGGTCCATCAAGAGGAGAGCCTGCCCTTGCAGACGGAAGACATGGAAAGGCAAAGCTTTGCAAGCTGTCTAAATAGCCCTGGGAGTCGTAATTCAGTCCCTAACACACACTCCAAGGAGCAGGGCCATCTCCCGGCATTCTGCCAAGATGCATGGTACTTCTCGCCTTTGTGAGGCTTCTTCCCCCAGCCCTAGATGCTTCCTGTGACCGTGGGACCGTCTCTGGCCACCTGGCATCTGAGTGCTCTTATTGTGAGTCATGAAGAGGACAGAGCCCACCCTCAGAACAGCAGCCCAAATTCCCAGGTCTCCTTGTGGCTGGGGGATGCCAAAGCTCTACCCTACCCCTCACAGGCTTGTCTTGATCTGACCTTGACATCAGGAGCCATTGAAGCAGGGAGTGGGAACCTGTCGGTTTCTCTGGGGTTGGGGGTGGGAGTCAGGTGTCCTGAACTGGGGCAGGAAGTGGGGTGGGATCCACGTTGGACTGTTTTCCGGTATGCTTTAGGGCGGTCGTGTTCAACCTTCCTAATGCTTCAACCCTTTAATACAGTTCATGTTGTGGTGGTTTTTGTTGCTACTTCATAACTGTAATTTTGTGACTGTTATGAATCGTAATGTAAATATCTGTGTTTTCCCCTGGTCTTAGGTAAAGGCAGAGGTCACGGAGTATATGGTCTGCCCTAGTCAACAGCGATGGTGACAAGGACACTGGGTGATTAAGTGAAAGAGAGGTTTACACTGACTTGAGTTTTAGAGGGGCATATCCCTGCTTTGCCGATTCACGGTTGGGAGCCTGTGGTGAGGCAGCACAGCATGATGGGAACACTTGACGGAGCAAAGCTGCCCACCTCCTGGAAGCCAGAAACCAGAGGGGATAGGATCCAGGGTCTCAAGGGTAGTCCCTCAGTGACCTAACTTCCTGCCACTAGAACCCCCCTCCCCCAACTCCTAAAGCTTTCCTAACCTCCCAACAGCACCACAGACTTGGAAAATGAGATACAAAGTCGATGGTGGCCTATGTGGGGGAGACAGACAAGAGAAAAGAAAATACGATTATATAAACCAGTCATGGCTGGGATAGGACCAGCTGCTGTCTGAGCAGTGGGAGGGACCCCGTGGACTCTGGAATCAAGGAAGATGCTTAGTGCTAAGGCTGAGGTGTCATTCTTTTTCTTTTCTTTTATTTTCTTTTCTTTAAAGATCTATTCACTTTATTTTATGTGCATTGGTGTTTTGCTTGCATGTATGTCTGTGAAGGTGCCAGATCCCCTGGAATTGGAGCTACAGGCAGTTGTGAGCCGCCGTGTGGGTGCTGGAAATTGAATCTGGGTCCTCAGGAAGAGCAGCCAGTGCTCTTAACCGCAGAGCCATCTTTCCAGCCCAAGGCGGTCATTCTTTATTTTTATTTTATATATTTTTATTAAACTGTTTTTCACACAATACATTTGATAATTTTCTTTTCTTTTTTCTTTTTTTAAAATTCTTTATTAATTACACTTTATTCACTTTGTATCTCTCCTGTAGTTCCCTCCCTCCTCCCATCCTGATCTCTCCCCCTTCTGCACTCATGTCCCTCCCCAAGTTCACTGATAGGGGAGGTCTTCCTCTCCTTCCTTCTGATCCTAGTCTATTAGGTCTCATCAGGAGTGGCTGCATTGTCTTCCTCTGTGGCCTGGTAAGGCTGCTCCCCCCTCAGGGGGAGGTGATTAAAGAGCAGGCCAATCAGTTCATGTCAGAGACAGTCCCTATTCCCATTACTCAGAACCCACTTGGACACTGAACTGCCATGGACCACATCTGTGCAGGGGTTCTAGGTTATCTCCATGCATGGTCCTTGGTTGGAGTTTCAGTCTCAGGGAAGACCCTTGTGCTCAGATTTTTTTTGGTTCTGTTGTTCTCCTTGTGGAGTTCCTGTCCTCTCCAGATCTTACTATTTCCCACTTCTTTCATAAGATTCACAGCACTCTGCTAGATACTGAAAAAGCATTTAAAAAAAATCCAACATCCATTCATGTTTAAAGTCTTGGAGAGATCAGGGATACAAGGCACATACCTGAACATAGTAAAGGCAATATATAGCAAGCCAATATCAATATTAATATATTGATATAGCCAATATCAAACTTAATGGAGAGAAACTTAAATCAATCCCACTGAAATCAGGGACAAGGCAAGGCTGCCCACTCTCTCCATATCTCTTCAACATAGTTCTTGAAGTCCTTGCTTCAAGAGCAATAAGACAATTAAAGGAGATCAAGGGGATACAAATTGGAAAGGAAGAAGTCAAAGTATCACCATTTGCAGATGATATGATAGTATACCCAAGTGACCGCAAAACTTCTACCAGGGAACTCCTACAGCTGATAAACCCCTTCATTAAAGTGGCTGGATACAAAATTAACTCAAAAAAAATCAGTAGCCTTCCTGTATATGAAAGACAAAAGTGCTGAGAAAGAAATTAGGGAAACAATACCCTTCACAAAAGCCACAAAAGTCATAAAGAACCTTGGTGTGAACCTAACCAAGCAAGTCAAAGACTTGTGTGAAAAAAATTTTCAGTCTCTGAAGAAAGAATTAGAAGAAGATATCAGAGATGGAAAGATCTCCCATGCTCATGGCTTGGCAGGATTAATATAGTAAAAATGGCCATTTTACCAAAGCAATCTACAGATTCAATGCAATTCCCATCAAATTACCGACACAGTTCTTTACAGACCTTGAAAGAAAAATTCTCAACTTCATATGGAACAACAAGAAGCCCAGAATTGCTAAAACAATCCTCTACAGTAAAAGATCTTCTGGAGGGATCTCCATCCCTGATCTCAAGCTGTACTATAGAGCAACAGTAATAAAAACTCCATGGTACTGACATAGAAACAGAATGGTGGATCAATGGAATTGAATACAAAACCCTGGGATTGGGGATGATTAGCCATGGGAAGAGATACATGAAATGCCATGAGTCAGTGCTCGCACACAGGGTCCTACAGAGAGTGCGGAGGCAGAGGACTCTGAAATGGGGGTGCTCGTATGAGCTTAACACACCCAGAAAACCAGGTGCCATGATTGGCCTGGCTTGGGCAAAGGAGAAGTGAGTTTGCAAGAGGGTGACACGTGGCTGTTTTGTTGTCAAAGGAAAAATAAAATTTTTACCAAGGGGCTGGGGAGGGGGCTCAGTCTAAACATGCCAGCTGCACAAATGTGAGGAACTGAGTTTGGATCCCCAGTACCTACGTAAATGGCCAGACATGGGAGTGTGTGCCTGTAATGCCAGCCCTGGGGAGGCAGAGACAGATCCCCGGGGGCGTGTTAGCAAGCATAGCCAATTCAGTGAGAGACCCTGCCTCAAAAAGTAAAGTGGGTATCAATAGAGGAAGACATCTCACATCAACCTCTGGCTTCCATACGCCCATGAACACAGACCACACACACACACACACACACACGTACAGAGGTCTGCCAAAGTGCAGCCATTCTCAGACAAGCTCATCTCATTAAGCCCATTTTCTTACCTATCTTTACAGCATCTTTCACAGCTTGGCTCAGTTCCCATCTACACTTTGCCCAGAAGAAAAATTAAAGCTCAAAGACAGAACACGACTTCCCCAAGATATGTGGACCCTGGGAGTAGAATGGGAGCGCATCTACTGATGTCTTGCTGTTTGAGCTCAGAATAAAATGCAGGTGTCACACCAGGACCCGTGCCCTGCTGGGGTCTCTGGCCACAGCTAAGACCCTCTCACCTTGCCTTGACAGCCCATCAGGTACACCAACTTCCTTCCAGTGAAGAATTTTGATAAAGCAACTTTCTGTGCTCAAGAATGACCGCCTTTTGTTGAAGATGCTGTCTTTTTTCCATTGAATGGTTTTGGCATCTTTGTCAAAAATCAGGTATCCATAAGTGTGTGGATTTATTTCAGGGTCTTCTGTTCGGCTATCCCTATCTGATATGCCCCCACAAAGGGGTCGAGACCCACAGACTGAGAACCACTGTCCTAGAGTGAGGCTCAGGGGGATGGCAAAAGCCATCCTCTGGTCTGTGTGCAGATAGTACAGAAGATGTTCCCCCACACCTTTCTCAATGCTGGGTATTTAGGAAGTGACTGTTCGCTTACAGGGCCTGCTGAGATTAGCTAAACCTGTCCCCGTGTTCACCTGTATACAATAACCCTCCTTCCTTGTTCATCTATATAGAATAATCCACCTTGCTGTTCAAGTCGCTGTTCAATGGACAGGGTACTGTGATTTCTCCATCAGAGAGCCCAGTCCACCCAGACCCAGCTTTTTTGTGTGTGCCTTTCTTTGTTTCCCCACTGTCCCAGTTTGGTCTGTTCCTGGAACCATTCAGGACGTGACAGGTCTTTATTCCCCTGCCATGTTGCTTAGATCCTCAGAGACTCCCTCTCTTCACGTGCTAGTGGGAGATCCTGGCAGCTCTTCTCACAGATGCTAGCAGTTATGGCGTCCTGGAAGGGCTCAGCTCAGAGCCCTGCATGTGCCTTTCACACCACAGAACCCTACCTGGCCTCACCAGCACCAGGAGCTTACCACCCCATGGAGGGCTGGCCAGCCAAACAGGCCTCCTCTGGTTTTAGTGCCTTTTATCTCCTAAAAGAATGACAGCAAATAGAGCTGGGCCTCATGGCCAAGTTGGCCAGAACAGCAGCATCCTTGTAAAATGGTACCTGTTTACACAAATGCCACTTTCTAAGATCTGATGAGAAGGGGCAGGACCCTGAAGTGGAAAAGCCTCCAGACTTAATTGAGCAATCAAGCTGCTGGCCACATCCCCAGGAGGGAAGGCTGGAGAAAGCCATAGCCACAGGATGGCCTCTCTCTGGGGAAGGGCCATGCAGCTGAGGAGCCCCTTGCCTCATATGTCTCTCTTCTCTTTATTTTTCTGAGAAACTGTTTAGAATTTCACTGGGAGTCAAAAAAACACATTTTGCCAAATTTGAAGGCCTTGTAACCACAGGGCCTGGTCCTGGTGACCAAACCAAGACCAAACCAGAGTCTCCTGGCCCCACTCACTGTTTATTGCTGGCAAAAAGAGTACTTTGGGTTTCACAGTAAAATGGGGTTAGAAAATTGTATGAAAAGGCTCAGAAGACTCACGGACATCAAATAGCTCTTACAAAACCAGTGCTGTAATTAGTTAAGTATAAATGAATCAGAACCATATGGCTTGAAAGTTAAAGGGGAAAGAGTTGAAGGGAAGAAAATGTCCGTTGGGATTTAATCAAACAAACAAACAAAAAAATGCTGGAAAAAATTGTTGATGCTCACCAAGCCTAGATCCCAGTTGGGTTCTCTGGTCTCTCTGAAGCACTCCTCTCCTTTTCTGAGTCTTCCAACGAAGCAGGGAGGCTTGTTTGGGAGGAGGGAGGGCATCCAGGCAGTGCAGCAGGTGTGGGGTAGAGGTTAAGCTGGAGAAAGGAGAGCAGAGGGAATGGGAGGGCGGGAAGGCAGGCAGCCTCCGGCAGATTGGGGGCAGGTTCCTTGTGGCCATGGTGTGGGTGCCCGCCTTGAACAGAGAAAATGGAAGCAAGGGACGGGCAGACATTCTGGAGGGCCTTTACCCAGGACAGGCTGCACACTGAGCAATTTCAGCATTGCTAGCAATTTAGAATAGCTGGTCTCAATCGTAAGTGGCTGCCTTCCCTGACCACCCAGTCAGAGCCACCAGCCCCCCATGCCCCAAGCTTTCTTCTAGCCACTCTGAGACATGTGCCTTTGTGAGACTTCTCAAAGGCGGACATGTTTCTGCTTGTTCCGTTCTCTCTCTGCCATTTATGTCTGGGATATAGACTTCTGAAGAGAAGGGACCTCACTTGTCCCTCTTGCAATGTCTCCAGCATCTGCCTGGAGTTGTCGAATAAGAAGAATTTGGGGAAATGAATGAAAGAGAAATGAATGAGTGGTGGCTAGAGCCCAGAAGGGATGTGGGAAGAGGAGAGAAGATGGGCGGGCGAAGGGGCAGAAGCCAGCCAGGCCTTGCAGGGCTCTGCGGTGCTGAGGGGCTCCTAGAGGAACTGGAAAATCAGTAAAAGGATCAAAGGGAGACTGACAGTCAGCACTGTGTTACTGTGGAAGGGGCCGAGGAGGGTGGGAAACCCGGAAACCGGGAGAAAACCCTGTTTGTTTAGCCTTCCCCTGCCGGCTCTTAAAGGCGTGTGATACAGGGCTCTCTCTAGACAACAGGCCCAATAAACGGCCGCGGCGTTCATAGATGATAGATGCTCTGGCTTCCAGCCGTTACATACAAGTCATCATTTTCTCATTAAAAAAAAAAAAAAAAAGAATCTTGAGGCTCGCTGTGGAAAAGCACCTTCCAGAAAAAAGAAAAAGGGAGATGTGTACGTCTGCGCCCACGCTGACTGTTTTCCCTGAACCACCTTCTCTTTCCGGAGGGTGGCGGCCCTTGGCAGCCGTCGGGTTACATGAAGCTGGGCTGGGGTTTCTCTGACATTTCGGCAGTCACGAGTGGGTGAGATGGAGCCCCGAGCTGCAGAGCCGGCAGGTTGCTCAATGTCCCTGGAAAGCCTCCGAGGACAAGACTGTTATTTGGTGGGTGTTTTAGGTGCACACAGTCCAGGCTGCCGAGCGGTTAACAACTGTGTTATTGCTGGAAGCCCCGGAGGAGCCTGGACTGGGCTTCCTTAGCGATGGTCGTGTCTCACTGAGAATGCCATTTCCCTAGCAGCCACCCCACTCTGACCTGTCGCCGCTTCTTCTCCTCGGCTTCAGGGGCCCAAGCGGCAGGGGACACCCCTTACTGTGCAGAAGGCACCCTATCACCAGCGCTGGCTCTTGCAGAAGTGGGAGGGCTCCCGTTTCCACCCCAAGTGCACCCCGGGAGTGCTGTCTTACTATAACAGAAGCTCATAGAGATGTCGCTTGTCCAAGATCACTGTCAGGATCAATGTGGTGTGTGTGCGCTGCCTCCCCATCACCCGCGGTGAGGTAAACCGGAAGTTTACAACCGGAAACCAGAGCCCATCCCTCCTTCCCATGCTACTTTGTCTGCTCCACTCCCTCTAATCAATAGAGATTTTCTTTCCTAGATCAGAAAGGTAGCACCCACAGCTGAACATTTGTGCGTCGGGTCCCCTCAGGGGCCAGCATGCCCTACTAGCGGCATTCACTGTCCAGTGGCTCTTCTCCCTGGGGTGCCTCCTACATGGAAACAGCCTTGTTGCCTCCCTCCTCCGGCTGCTAGCAAACAGTTGACTATCACCCGGGCAAAAGCAATCAGGTCTTTTACCTCCAGAGGCCTGGAAGCTGGAGTAGTTGATTTGAATTTGGGAAGGATGGCTGGTGGGACGCTCTCCAAGCCAGAGGCAGCGGGCAGCCGGTGGCCTGTAGGCCACCCATTCCCATGACCTCGAGAAGGCCCCTGTTGCAATTCCTTGGTCCCACGCCATTTTCCAGACTTCATCACCAGTCCCTGCCAATCCCATGAGCCCCTGATAGACTTCCAGTAAATTCCATTTGATTACCACACAGCTTGCAATCAGGAATCTTGACTACCATACAAGAAGACTGAGCCAGATCCTGGCATGGGGCATCTCCTTGCACCAGCAGGAGATGAAGAAGATGAGCCCTCTGGTGAGGAAGGGCCATTGTAACTAGTTTCTAAAGGAGAACAACTGGGACGCAAGAAGCCACAAGCCGCCCCCAGAGGTGCTCAGCTGCGAACTGGCTTCAGTGGAACCCAGCCTAGGACCTTCTGATTCCCAGTCCCACCTTTTCTCCTGTACATCTTCTCATCTGCTCATCTGGCAGCACAGTGCCACGGAGAGGCAGTGTTGGCCAACCCAGAGTTAGCTTGCAACCTGCTCTGCCGGCATAAGACTTGGGGCAAGAAGATGAAAAAAACACTTTCAAAAAAAAAAAAAAACCATCGAAATTTGCTCACACACATAAACACCTGCCAGGCTGGAGTTTGGACTAAACATGGAAAAGCTGAGTTCACTTGCCCCAGAGGAGCACCTGTGGGGAAGGGGAACAGGGTTTAACCCTTCCCCTGAGTGAGAGAATGAAGCCACCGGACTCCTTCCCTGGCTGTGGCTTGTGACTTATGGCTTGTGTGGATGTGACTGCTGGGAAAGACTGAGACAGGCTCTTCGGCCTTGGGCCTGTTTCTTGTCAGATTTGGGGACATTTGAAATATGTTTTGGCTGTTGTGAAGACACCATTTCAGTTTATTCAGCTCCAGGGCCATGTGCAAATTTAACAGAATCAGAAGTCTGGGGGCTTCAGAAGCCCTGAGAGACCTGGCCTGTTGAATCTCCTCTCCATTCTGCCCCTTTGGAGGCTCCTCAAGGTTATGTCTGTCAACAGGAGAACACATCCGAGTAGGCCTATAGTGAAAACCGCATTACAAAGAAGCTATGTCCCATTCTGGTAGGATTCAGGTTCCTGATCTCCTTCTTTCTCCAGAGCATCTGGATTCCCACTTTTCTCCTGACTGCCCGAACCACTCTATCTCCATAGACCTGGAAAGATCTACAACCCACGATGGAGGAAATGGATGTTGAGGCAGCATCTGGGCCTCTCTGGAGGCCAAGCCCCCAAAGGCCTGCTGGAGCAGAGTGAAAGGTGCCTCTGCAGAGGCCACATGACCTTGACCTCAGATGTGGGCTGAGGGCATGTCTCGAGTCACGTAGCTAAGCTCTGGACGGTTTGGGCTCACACAAACAGGGAAGTCCATTGCTTTGTCACAGGCTGCATTGAGTTCTAGCTTTTTCGCAGGGACAGAGTGGCCGGCAGGAACAAAAACACATGGACAGTAACTCAGATAAAGGGAGTTCACGGGGCACTGATACGGGATTTTGGGGACGGAAAGAACAAGGTGACTTTTGCCCTTGTAGAAACTAGAAGCAGGCTGCCAACTGGACCTCTGCCTCCACCTTTGTGGAGCTGGCTGGCCTCTTTCTGGAAGGAACAAGTTAGCCTTTTAATTAATTAATTAATTAATTAATTAATCAATTACCTTGTCACTTTGTAGTTTCTGTTTCTCCATAGTTCTGGCTTACACCAAGATTTTACTACCATCTCCAGCCCCCTTCTCCATAGGACCAAATGAGGTCAACACTACCTGGCAAAGGTTGTGGCCTGAGCGCTGCTGGCTTCTGTAGGGCATATGCATCTACTATCTAGAGCCACAATGATGCTGGGTGACAATCAGTAACAACTAAAGAGCAGCACTGTCCTGGGTAAATGAGCCTCTGGGTTGCTCAGCAGTTCAGGAAGGCTGGTGGAGCACAGCAGAGGTCTCTCTCAAATCTCTGGCCACTCCGGACCTTTCCTGGGATGGACAGGCTGAACTGGCGCTATCCTCTGTGTCTTGGTCTCCAAGAGGTTGGCTGGGTCTTAGCAGCTGGAAAACCAGAGCAACCAGTAGGAGAAGGGAGTTGGAGGATTATACCATGGCTTCTGCATGCTTTCGTCATGTTCCAGCCACTGGCCAGCCCAGAATCGGGGGCAGGGAGCTGTAAAGTCACACTGGAGAGAGCCCAGTTACTGCGGTGTGACCAACTGGTAGCCTGTGCTTACTGGATCAGAAAGATTCTGGTTGGCTTTCACTCAGCCAAGCCTGTAGATCCAAGTGCTCTTTGTGGTCTGAGGTTTGGGTGTGTGCACTAGAGTAAAAGAAGAATGAGGAGAGATACAGGTGCACCCTTGTTGGTCTCTGCAGCCTGTTACTCAGGTTGACTTAGGCACAGTTGGTTCTGTTTAGTCTTCAGGCAGCTCCCATTTTGAGTTTGAACAATCCATTCAAACTAGGTGTGGGCTCTTTAGCAGCTCCAAGAATAGGATATTTAGTATTTGCCTGAGCCAATTTAGTGGGCACTACGTTTCTAGGTAGATTAATTGATTCAGGAATGGGATTTCAAACAAGTCAAATTGAAACCATTAAAGCATCCATGGTCTTAATTTGGGTCTTATACAAGAGAAGTCTTGGTCCATGGAAGCCATCTTGCCATATTGTGGAGCCTTCAAACAGGAGGGCAGGAGAGAAGATGAGAGAGAGAGAGAGAGAGAGAGAGAGAGAGAGAGAGAGAGAGAGAGAGAGAGAGAGATCCAAATGTTCAAGGTCTGCATCAAGTCATTCCTGAAACCCTCTGATCCTGAACTGTTGAATTCCATGGCTTCGTCCACTCTACACTAGATTTCTGTCACATTCCAATAGGGTTCTGATCAGTGTATCCAGAAAAGTCACAGGTCTGTAGGTCAAGTGGGAGAGGCCTCATAGACACAGAGTCCTGGGTCCATCACTGTACTTTGCTGTGGAAATCAACACTCCTCCATTTAGACGATAATTTGGAGACAGGGTTTCCCTGTGTAGCCTTGGCTAGCTTCAAACTCATGGAAATACACCTGCCTCTGCCTCCTGAGTTCTGAGATTAAAGAACAAGTTCCATCACACCTGGTACATTGGATTTTTAAGTGATATCGTGTGATGGCAGAGACTTATTTAAAGATGTCCACATTGCCCTCAGTGCAAATACCATGCCTGCTTTTTCTGAATGTGGTGGCTATTCTTGCTGGAGGACACCCCTCCAAAACCTCCATCTCTAGGGGTTCCCCCATCTTTGGGTCTCATCTGCTTCCTTCATGAGGAAAGAGATGAGTGAAAACTAGCTGGGGCACCTGTCTACATCCTCAACTTCTTCCCATTTTTTTTCCTTCTATGAGGACAAGAGCAGCTGTGATGAAGTGCTCTGCTCTTTATTGTTATTATCAAAATTGTGGCTGAATGTTTGACTTTAATTTTTAATATTTATTATTATCTTTTTACTCTATCTGTATGAGTGCTTTGTCTGCATGTATGTGCACAGTGTGTGTGCAGTGCCCACAGAGGCCAGATGAGGGCGCCAGATGTCCTGGAACTGGAGATACAGATGGTTATGAGCTTTTAGGTGTATGATGGGAATTGAATGCAGCTTCTCTGCAAGAGTAACAAGTGCTCTTAACTTCAGAGCCATCTCTCCAGCCCTACCTGGATGTTTGTAATTTTTTTTTTTTTACCTGTAGAAATGTTGGATGAACAACAGAATTACTGAATACCCTTTACCCTGATTGACTCCTTAGCTGCTTGCACCTTACTGGTCATCCATCCATCCATCTGTCACTAATTTCCTGCTCACCCTCTGCATGTGCTTAGGTATGTATATTGTATCCCCCTAAACACACACAAGAATGCAGTTCTTCAGAATCTTGCTTATGAGCAAACGCAGGCACTTACCCAACAACAGCACAATAATTAGAATCAGGAAAATGAGCATGAACGTAATTCTATTTTCTCATTTAAAAATTTCTTGTGTGTGTGTGTGGCTGTGGCTATATATGCACCATGTGTATGCAGTCCCATGGAGGCCAGAGAAAGATACCTGAGTCTGTGGAATTAGAGTTCTAGGTAGTCGTGGGCTGCCTCATATGGGTTCTCCGTGAGAACAGCAAGTGCTCTTAGTTACTGATGAAATTGATCAGCGACTGAAAAACAAGTGTTTTGGAAAACTGCTTTAAGTGATCAGAGACGAAAACTAAAAGTACAAATTAATGGCATTTGAAATTGAAGCTTTAGCAGACACAGAAGCAGATGAAACAAAAATTTTACCAAGATCTTGGCATCCCGATTGGCTTCCTCAGGAGGTAAATATTCAGCTTCTAGAGATTGAAACTTTATTTCAGGTAAAACAAGATGCAAGATAGGGCCAGTGTTTAGGGCCAGAAGGACAAATAGGAAAATTAAAGCCATATGTGGCTAACATTGCCATGAATTTATGGGGACATGATTTGTTGCAGCAATGGAAAACACAGATAAACATTCCTCAAATCTCAGAAACAAACCATTAAATAAAGAATACTTATGAGGAAAAAAAATTAAAAGACATTATCAAGAACAGTCACAGATCACTCAGGTTGTATATAAGAAAGACACAACAGCTGTTGGTTTTTCAAATGCACCAACCACTCTACCTTTAAAATGATTATATGACAAGCCTGTATGAGTGAAACCATGACTTATGACAAAAGAAAAATTACAGGTACTAGGACAGCTGGTATAGGAGCAGCTAAATGCTCAGCACATTGAAGAACCTACCAGCCCATGTAATTTCCCTGTGCTTGTTATAAAAAAAGAAATCAAGAAAATGCAGGAGGTTAGCAGATTTAGGAGCCATAAATACAATGATTCAGTCGACGGGCTCTTTACAGCCTGGAATCTCATTGCCTTCTTTATTACCTAAGTCATAGCCTATGATAGTAATTGATTTAAAAATTGCTTTTTTGCAGTCCCTTTGCATGAGAATGATAGGGAAAGGTTTGCTTTCTCAGTACCTACTTAAAATAATAGTTGTCCAATAAAGAGTTATCATTGGAAAGTCTTATCACAAAGAATGTTTAACAGTCCTATATTATGCCAATATTTTGTACAACAGCTGTTAGAAATAATTCACAAACAGTTCCCTCAATATATAATTTACCATTATATGAGTGATATCTTACTGCCTGATTCATATGCAGATACATTAGAATAAATGTTTGATGAAATAAAGAGAAATTTGCCTTGCTGGGGATTACAAATTGCTCCTGAAAAAAAAAATACAAAAAGGAGATTCTATCAATTATCTAGGATAAAAGATAGGTTTGCAAAAAAAAATTGACCACAGAAAGTAGAAACCAGGAGAGATCAATTATAAACTCTTTTAAAAAGATTCACTTATTTATTATTTATACAGCATTCTGTCTCTACGTGTGCCTGTGCACCAGAAGAGGGCACCTGATCTCACTATAGATGACTGTGAGCCACCACGTGGTTGCTGGAAATTGAACTTAGGACACTTGGAAGAACAGCCAGTGCTCTTAACATGTGCACCATCTCTCCAGCCCCAATTATTAAACTCTTAATGATTTTCAAAAATCGCTGGGAGATAGTAACTGGCTACAGCCCACAATTGGATTAAGCACTCAAGAGCTAAGTAATTTATTTCAAACCTTACAAGGTGATAAGGACTTAAGCAGAACAAGAAAACGATCAGCTGAGCCGAGAGAGAACTGGCTCTGGTAGAAATGAAACTACAGGGCACACATGTGGCGCACTCAGATCCAAACCTTGATTGTATTTTAGTTATTTGCCTTATTCTCCCATCGGAATTCTTATGCAGAAAGAAGATAATATCTTAGAATGAATATTTGTAGCACACAAGCAAAGTAAAAAATTAAAGACCTATGTAGGAAAGTTTTCTGGATTGATTCTGAAAGGAAAAATGAAACTTCATCAATTAGCAGGAATAGACATGGCAGAAATTGTGATCCCCTTTACTAATGCTGAAATTGCCTCATTATGGGCAGAAAATGAACATTGGCAAAGAGCGTGCGATACTGTTTTTGGAGAGATTAACAACAAATATCCTCAAAGCAAGAGACTTTAGTTTATAAAAAAAAAACTTATTGGATTTTCTCTTGTATTGTAAGAGGAACACCAATTTCTGAAGCCTCTACATTCTATACTGATTCAAGTAAATCAGAAAAGGCAGGTTATAGGTCAGGAGAAGTAAGTAAAGTGGCTCAAAGCCCTTATGAGTCAGTATAAAAATCAGAGTTGTATTCCGTTCTTATGGTATTATTAGATTTTCCTGAATCTCTTAATATTATTACTGACTCTCAATAGCCAAAAGGCTTTGTTTAATACATTGAAATCACTGAACTTATTCCAGAGGATTCAGAATTAACTTTGATAGTTATTCAACTACAAGTAATCAGAAATAGAAATCATCCATCGCATATAACATATATCAGATCCCATACAGATTTACCAGGCCCTCTCGCTCAGGGTAACCATGAAACTGATCAGCTGTTAATAGCAAATGTGCTAGAAGCCTCAGAGATTCATAGGAAACACCATGTTAACAGCAAAGGTTTAAAGAAAGAATTTTCTATCACTTGGCAACAAGCCAAGGAAATGTCCTACTTGTTCTTTGTATAACCAAACTCCATTACCTGCAGGAGGTAACCCAAAAGGTACCCAAAGAAATGTGATTTGGCAAATGGATGTATTTTATTTTGCAGAGTTTTGAAAATTATAGTATGTGGGCCATACCATAGATTCATATTTAGGATTTCAAGGGGCAAATGCCTTAAGTTCTGAAAAGGATGGTTCTGTCATCGCACATTTATTAGAAGTTATGTCTTTTAAGGGGCTACCTGCTCAAATTAAGACTGACAATGCTCCAGCATATGTCTCTAATTAAAGGAAACCATTTTTTTGCATATTATAACATAAAGCATATTACACAATACTACAGGAAAAGCAGTTGTAGAGAGATCTAGTCCGGCTTTAAAAATATGCTTAATAAACAGAAAGGAGTAATAAAGACCCCCAGAAATAGATGTATTAATTTATTAACTTAAAAACATTTAAATGCTAGTGAGAAAGGAAGGGCTGCAGAGAGACATTCAATAGTAGAAGAAAACTGTTGAATTAAATCAGCCTGTATATTTTTAAAAAATGTGTTGACCTCAGAATAGAAACTGGGATATGTGTTATGTTGGGGAAGAAAAGCTGTGGATACCATCAAAGTTGATACAGATTAGATTCAAACAGGAATCCTCTCTAGAATAAGGAGAAGCGACAGCTTGGTCATTCAGTCCACAGTTATACAGAGTAACAAATGCCTTTTATTTGATCAGATGTGAAAATATAAAAATAAAAAATAATATTTTCAAATGATAATTTATACCGAGTCACATTTATCTTACTGGCATGAAATGAAGAATGGGTTTTCTTAGATCATGTGTCTTAATTCCAGGTTAGAATGTTAGACTGTAGATTTCCACATGGCCCACGCCATCTTTGACAGCAGCTTTTTGGCTCAAAGTTTTCTTCTTAAATAAAATATTTTTGTTGTTTGGTATTAAAAACACAGTTAATATATTTAAAATATTTTAAGTTCAAAGTTCAAAGTTGTTTTTTAAATTGCTAAGAGTTGGAGTGATTTGGAGCTAAGATAAGATATTTGAGCAGGGCGGAGGTAGCCCATACCTTTAGTCCCAGCAAAGACAGGTGGATCTCTACAAATTAGTAGTTTTCTAAATTTTAGAGTTACAGTGAACAAAATGGCGGGGGCACATGTCTTTACTCCTATGACCCAGGAACAAAACCCAGATACAGCTCCTAATTGGTATGTTTGCACACTAGAGAAATCATGTACCATATTTACAGATTATTATAAAAACCATCTGCAGGATTTTCCAATGGGCAGTTAATTTCCAAAGGGGACAGGCACTAAGAACACCTTTTGTGACTGCTGATCAGCTCATCTCTATGTCTGCAAACTTGGCCACTACTGAACCAGATGATACCTTAATTATGGATGTCATATTTATTGGTGAATTGGCAACTGTGGACTCTTCGCAAAGCAAAAAGGAGTCCACCAACATTTGCCTATTGGCTTCTATTGTAAATGCTTTCCATACATAGGGAAAATATTCTCTTTTTGAGAAACAAAAGTGGACATTTTATGAGACATGGAGAACCTCATACTTAGTCATTGTCAACCATCCCATGGTCATAAGAGTGTCCCTTTCAATGATGGATTAGATCTGTTAGAAGGCAGAGTCCTTTGTAGGCTTAGCCATGGAAGAAAAGGTTTTTCAGTGGAACTGGTACTTATCTGAATTCCTTCATGACCAGGATGTGGTAGCAAAGAGAACTTTTCCTCTCTGAGGAAATAGCTCAGCTTCCAATAATTCCCATTTCTAAATTTCTCACCTCTCCCCCAAAAGAGGCACCTATTGATCTACGGGGACCAACGGAATGGTCACAGCATTGAGCTAATGCATGGTTTACTGATGGTTCATCAACCGCTGACCAAACCAGAACTAATGGAAAATGGCGGCCTAAAAACCAGAGGGTTGGAATGGCCAATACTGAGGAAGAGACCACAAAATCGGTACAGCACTATTTATCATAAAACAATTAGGAAATAGGAAACCAGAAGGAAAAACTCTATGCTCTCCAACTCATGGTGTGTGTGCAATGGTCTACCTATATGGTCATCAAAATGGAAAACCACCATCTGGCAGATAAATGGCAAAGAAATCTGGTCATGGGAGGCATGAATGGAAGTGGCAACAGAATTTAGCAAAGTTATCAGAGTGGATGTAGCTTATATAGGCAAGACAGACAAAACCTCTGTAAATAACGAAATTGTGGACAAATTAGCAACATGTTTAATTAAGAGTAGGATATTAAAATTTGTTGGGGAATAAATTCAGAATAACTCAGCAAGGATGATAGATTACGCATTCAAAAAGCTTGACAGTTTAGCCTTAACACTAAAAAGTAAGGGGAAATAGAGAAGCAAATTAAGCCAGGACAACTCTATGAGAGTAACTATTGTCAGGAATCCATAGCCAGGTGGTTCGCACCTTTAATCTCAGCACTTGGGAGGCAGGTGGATGCGAAGGAATTACAGTGGTTTAAAATTAAAAGCCCCTTATGTGGTCCTGGGGAGGGACACGGGTGCAGAAGGGGATGGAAGGGAGGGGTTGGGAGGGGTTGGAACGGGAGGAGGGAGGGAACTACAGGGGTATATAAGGTGAATAAAGTGAAATTAATAAAGACTTTAAGAAAAAAAAGCTCCTTACAAAAGGCAGACCGAAATTCAAAGCGAATGTCTCTTGTGATCTAAGAAGAAATGCGCTTAAACCTTGAATTTATAGATATAAAGAGAAAGGGGAATATAGATATATTTATCCACACATACTAAGGGACATTTAGTTTCAAATTTTCAAAAAAAAATTTTTTAATTTCAGTCAAAAGATACCGTTTCTGTTGCCAAAACAAACAAACAAACAAAACAGACCCCCCCCCATTTTTTTCTGTAGGAAAGATTCAACTTGCCACCCCCCCCCATTAGGGTTAGGGTGGAATTTTGCTTTTATCTTTCTAGGAGAATAAATAAAAGGATCCAGCTAAGAAATTGGGAGACCACTGGACAAGTGAAACATCTGAAGAAAAAGTATGAAGAATCAAGAGAGCGTGTGCCCTCCCCCCAAAGAGTAAATTGGCCACCCCCAGCTTGTCTCTGCAGACAGACGTGACAAGTGGCCTTTATGTGGTCCCAATTCAGTTAAAAAGTCAAGCTGGCTTTGGGGAGTGGCTCCGTGTAAAACCAGACACACTAAGCCTATTAGAAGAAAAAAGTGGGGAAGAGCCTTGAACTCATTGGCACAGGAGACAACTTCCTGAACAGACCACCAACGGAACAGGCTCTAAGAGCAACAGTCAACAAATGGGACCTCATGGAACTGAAAAGCTTCTGTAAAGCAAAGGACACTGTTGTCAGAACAAAATGACAGCCTACAGATTGGGAAAGGAGCTTCACCAACCCTTTATCTGACAGAGGGCTAATATCCAGAATATATAAAGAGCTCAAGAAGTTAAACAGCAACAAATCAAGCAATCCAGTTAAAAAATGGAGTACAGAGCTAAACAGAGAATTCTCAATAGAGGAATATCGAATGGCAGAGAAACACTTAAAGAAATGCTCAATATCCTTAGTCATCAGGGAGATGCAAATCAAAACAACCCTGAGATTTCACCTTACACCCATCAGGATGTCGAAGATAAAAAAACGCAAGTGACAACACATGCTGAAGAAAATGTGGAAAAAGGGGAACCCTTCTCCATTGCTGGTGGGAATGTAAACTTGTACAACCACTTTGGAAATCAATCTGGTGCTTTCTCAGGCAATTAGAAATAGTGCTACCTCAAGATCCAGCTATACCACTTCTAGGCATTTATCCAAAAGATGCTCAAGTATACAACAAGGACATTTGCTCAACTATGTTCATAGCAGCTTTATTCATAATAGCCAGAAGCTGGAAACAACCCAGATGTCCCTCAATTGTGGAATGGATACAAAAATTGTGGTACATTTACACAATAGAATACTACTCAGCAATTAAAAACAAGGAAATCATGAACTTTGCAGGCAAATGGTGGGAACTAGAAAAGATCATCCTGAGTGAGGTATCCCAGAAGCAGAAAGACACACATGGTATATACTCACTTATAAGTGAACATTAAACATATAATATAGGATGAACATACTAAAATCTGTACACCTCAAGAAGCTAATCAAGAAGGAGGACCCTGGGTAAGATGTTCAATCCTCATTCAGAAAGGCAAATGGGATAGACAATGGAAGAGGGTGAAAACAAGGAACAAGACAGGAGCCTTCCACAGAGGGGCTCTGAAAGGCTCTACCCAGAAGGGCATTAAAGCAGATGCTGAGACTCATAGCCAAACTTTGGGCAGAGTGCAGGGAATCTTAGGAAATAAGGGGGAGATAGAAAGACCTGGAGGGGACAGGAGCTCCACAAGGAGAGCAACAGAACCAAGAAATCTGGACACAGGGGTCTTTTCTGAGACTGATACTCCAACCAAGGACCATTCATGGAGAAAACCTAGAACCCTTGCACAGATGTAGCCCAAGGCAGCTCAGTGTCCAAGTGTGTATCCTAGTAATGGGAACAGGGACTGTCTCTGACATGAACTCAGTGGCTGGCTTTTTGATCACCTACACCTGGGGGGGGGGGGGCGGAGAACAGCCTTACCAGGCCACAGAGGAAAATAATGCAGCTAGTCCTGATGAGACCTGATAGGCTAGGGTCAGATGGAAGGGGAGGAGCACCTACTCTATCATTGGACTGGGGAAGGGACATGGGAGGAGTAGAGGGAGGGAGGGCAGGAGGGTATGAGGGTGGGGACTACAGCTGGGATACAAAGTAAATAAATTGTAATAAATAAAAAAATTAAAGCTGGCCTTGGGGCTGGAGCATGGATCTCTCCTTCTCTAAATCCATGTATGCTTGTTAAAAGAAAATGCAAAATTTCTGTCTCATATCAGAAGAGCCACCTTTTGTATAGAATGGAGAAAAACAAAAAGTAGGCCACTATTCTATTCCATTGCTACTAATCTCATACTCTTTTTGTTTTTATTTGACTCTCTAAAACTGTTCTTAAGGTATAAATATCTCAAAATCTATAAGGTTATTAATATAAATGTTCTGTTGTGATACTAGTAGTTATACAGATACTAATTCTAGAAATAAGCTTTATCTAGCTTCCTGTGTTTGTTTTCAAGTTTGAGTCTGAAGCAAGTATCTAGGAGCAACGTTTGTAATTAATAGATTATGTACTTAACAGATTATGGACCTCAAACCTTTCAAAGATCTACTGAACATGGCATTTAAAATGTTTAAATTTTATACAGTAAACCACAACCATTCCTAACAGTAGCCTTTGAGGTCACCAAGAAGATGATGGAACCTGGCAATGATGAATTCACCTGAATTGTGGTAAGACTAACCACTGGGAAAAACTGCCCCGTGCCTCTTCAGCTGCCAGGTTCTGTGCAAACAGTGGACACCTTTGGGGTGACTGCTCTGTTCTGCCTAGTCAGGATCACCACTAAGCTGACAAACACCACCCAAAGATTAGCTTCAGGACATTCAAATTGCTGAATTCATAGGAGACTGACATAAACATTTTATAGAACTTTGAACTCAAAAATACTTAATCCTAAGACTGATGAATACAAACAAGCTGGACATTGTGGAAAACTTGGCAGAAATGTCTCCATTACTGGAAGTAATTTTACGGTGTTTGAGTTAAAATCTTTTCTTTTTATTTAGACAAAAAGAGGGAAATGTTGCAGGATATTTGATCACACTGTGAATCCTGAGATTGTGTTGTTTACTGAAAAAAAACTATTTTTATGTGGTACGGTTTAGCTGTAGAACATACCTTTAATCCAAGAGCTTTCTGCTTGAGTATTGTAAATGGGATTAAATAAAGTCAACCATAGGTCAAGAGGTGGAGCAAGCAACCAGTTAACAGGGAGTAAACATAGGAAAAAACAAAAACACAAACAAACAAAACAGAAGAGATTAAGAGGAAGTCGGGAAGACAGAGATGCACTGGAAGTAGACAGGAGGAACATTGAGTTTGAGTTTTGGAGACAGCACGGGAAACGAGCTTTTCTTCTTTTGGGATGTTGGCTGAGGAGGAAGATCAGATGGGCACTTTCTCTGCCTCTCTGAGCTAGCAGGTGTTCACCCCAGCCTCTTGCTCCTGAGTCTTTATTGGTAAAACTGAATGTTTGAGATTTTGTTAAAAACAACACACTCTGTGTGCTTGAGGGAATCAGAGGACAATCCTGGATATCAGCCCTTATAACTCGGCCTCCTAAGTGGTGGGGATTTACACAGTATGTGAAACATGCCCTACCCTAGAGCCTAGTTCTTAGCAGAGATAGTTTCCCAAACCAGATCCAATCCTGGCACATTGACACATTTGTTACTGTGTCTTTAATAATTTTATACATTCTGTTAAACGGTGGCTTTAAATGTCAACTTGTGACAGCCTGGAATCACCTGGGAGGAAAGCCACAACTGAGGGATTGCCTAGATCAGGTTGGCCTGTGCACCTGTCTATGGGGCAGGGGGCAATTGTCTCGATGTAGGAAACCTGAGCCCGTGGTGGGCGGCACCATTCCCTAGTCAGAGGCTCTTGAGCCCCATGAGATAAGAGAATGCTGGATGAGAGCTGTCTTGTAAGAAGTGGGCAGCTTGGGGTTGCAGTTTCTCTCTGCTCATGACAGTGGGTGTGATGTGATTAGCTGCCTGAGTTCCTGCCTTGACCTCTCTTCGTTGGATGGCAATTGCAAACCAAATAAACCAAAAAAGATGCTTTTGATCAGGGTTATTTTATCACAGCCACAGACGTGGCACTAGAATGTGTCGATCCAGCAGTCACATGCACGGGACTCCAGAGTGTTCATTTTCTTGACGAAGACCTCAGTTGTGCTGTGGCATGTCTTCATGCTATTAGATCTCCTATTCCATCCTGCAGAAGTTTGGGTAACTTTTTTTTTTTTCATGAATTGGCCAGTTCCATCTCTGTGGCTATGGTGTGTATTGCAATAAAGATTTATCAAAATGTTATTTAATTAGCTTTCATTTGTTTACTTATTTTCAAAACAGTGTCTCAAGTAAACTTCCTATGTAGCTGAGGATGACCTTGAATTCCAGTTCTGCCTCTGCTTCTGAAGCTCTAGGATTTCCATGTGCCAACGCGCAGGGGCTGTTCATTGCTGAGGATGTGACTTCAGGGTTTATACAAGTTAGGCGAGCACTCTACCAGCTGAACCTCACGTCCAGCCATTATTGTCCTTTTAATGTGTCTAGGGTTTACAGACGCATGCTATTTTATTTCTGACTGTGTGCGTATACACAGCTGTGTGCACGTGCGTGTAAGTGCCGCTGCATGCATGTGGAGGGTAGGAGACAACTTTAGTTGTTGGTTCTTGCTTCCACCTTGCTTGAGAGTGTCTGTTTCCCCACCGTTTCCCAGGCTAGGTGACCCTTGAGTCCCCAAAGATTCTCCTGTCTCCGCTTCCCATCTCGCTTCCCGTTTGAGTACTGGGGTCGTAGACACAGGCTCTCCCAAAGCTTAAGTAGCCAGTGTTTGCCCGGTGAAAACATCTCCCCAGGCCCTGAGCTTGTTCACTTGCATTTTCTCTGTCTTTCCTTGGCTCTCAGACTCAATCAGATCAAAGGACGGTTTACTGATCTGTTCCTGTTCTTCACTGTCACCTCTTATGTCACCGAGGGCTGTCTTATTTCTACCTCCTAAGCGTTTTCCATTTAGTCAGCTCACCTTGTGTTAGCATTTTAAGGCAGAAACTTAGACGTTCATCTATAAACATCTCCTCCTTGCTATATAAGCATTTTAATCCCTTCCTTTTCCTATAAGCGATGATTTGACTAAATCATATAGTTTTGGTTTGGGGCTTTTTGTTTGTTTGTTTTGCTTTGCCTTTGAGATTAGATCTCATTGTGGCCTTGAACTCACTGTGTAGCTCAGGCTAGCTTTGGACTTTGATCATCCTGACTCTGCCTCCCAAGGGTTAGAAAACAGGTGACTGCACTGGGCTGCTCTCAGGGACTTAGCAGCAGCAGCTGATGTCGTCATTTGCCACTGTCAGGTGCACCAGGTTTGTGCTGCACACAAGAGGGCCCCAGCCACCCCAGAACTCTCTCTCCCTTCCCTCCTCTCTTTCCCTCTTCCTCCCCCCTCTCTCATCTCTTGTCTGTCTCCCCCTACCATCCATTCCCCTTTTCAGTCTGCCTGCCTGCCTGCCTCTATCTCTGCCGCACGTCTCCATTCTGAAATAGTCTTTTGCTTTCCTCTTCCCCAGCAAACCTCTTACACTCGATTTGTTGCATGGTGTGATTTCTCAGGGGCACACCTTGGCATGACTGCCAAAGGTACCCCCCCCCCAACCCTGCAGTGGAAAGCCACCTGTAGCGGTCTTTTTAAAAATTCTACTTTATTTGGGATGTTTAGGCCTCTACCTCCCTTCCACCAGCGGCCCCCCCCCACAACCTTAAGTACGAGAGAGAAAAGGTTAGTGGGGAGAGGGGGCCCAGACCCCTTTACTTCTCCCTGCCATTTAGGGTCAGTGGGTATTTTAGGGCTCTGTACCAATCTCCGTCAACCGTAAACGCAGCCAGCAGGTTCCTCCATGCCGCTGCGCCCCTAGCGTTTCTCTCCCTCTGTCTGCTTCAAAATGCCAAACCGTCTCAGAACCGCACAGAACGCTACACCCGAACGCCAGCCACAATGAACACCACGCCTTCTCTTTCTCGCTCCGATACTCGTACTCTCATGAGTCGTAGATGACGCCCCTCTTCACGCTGCATGTGGAAGGCCGTTACCAGCTGGCAAAGATCACACCCCACACATGACAATTAACGTATGCGGACAAACTGTAGCCCAACTAAAATCCCACACTTGGGATTGAAACAAAAGCATATTTACATAACATACAAAGAAACTAAAGCTTCCCCTTTACACACCCCTTCTCATCCCTTTGTCTTATCACCAAGTACTGGGTAGGACACAGGTTTGTGCCACATACCCAAAAAAAGCTTATTTTAAAAATCTCGGCATATTGACTTTTCATTAATATAAAACATTACTAAATGCAATTAGGCTTATCTTATGACTTCTTTATATATAATATGTTGTAAGTGTGCTGTTTGATTTCCAAATATTTGGAGATTTTTCTGAATGTACTGTCACCCATCTCTAGTTTAATTCTGTTGACAACAGAAAACACACTGCCCGGAGCCCAGTCTTTTAAATTCATTGATGTGTTTTACGGGCCTGCCTTGTTGCTATTTATTCTACAGTAGTTGGACACAGAGTTTTGTAAATGTCTATCAGGTCGATGTTGTTAATACTCTAGTTTCTTCTAGAGTCTTGGGATCTATGTTGATTTTATTAGTTACTGAACGATGTTAAAATGCCTGATGGGGCTGGATTTATTCCTCCTGTTGGTTCTGTGTTGTGAAGGGTTGTTAACTGAGATGGGCTCATAACATTTGTAATTCCAGAGTTTTCTTGGTGAAGTGATTTTTGATCATTTGGGGCAGGAAGCTCTGACATGGGGTCTCTCTACAAAGCTCTGGCTCTCCTGGAACTCACTATGTAGACCAGCTTGGCCTCCAACTTACAGAAATCCACCTGTCTCTGCCTTCTGGGTGCTGGGATTAAAAGTGTGTGCCACCATGCCCAGTTTTGGTCAGTTTTCAATGGCCCTATTAATCTTTGCTAAGTCTTTTCTTCCCAAAGTCTAGTGCTTCTGGCTTTAAAAAAAAAAAGGCAAATTTTCAGTCCCACTCTTGGTATGTATGTATTGTATCATCCATTTTCTTTCCAGCTTTCTAGATCTTCAGAGCTGGAGTTTCTTACTGGCAAAATATAGATGCTCCTTACTTCCTACCCAGCTAACGATCACTGCCTTTTAAATGGAGTAAGTTTAAACTATTTACATCTAATGTAAACATTGTGTGGCTAGGTTTTGGCCTGTGGGTTTTTTTTCCTCCTTAAACTTGTTCTGTTTTATTTTTTTTTCCATAGTTTGTATTTTTTATGCTAGTAAGTGCTTTTCAGTATCTTCTTTGAATTAATCAATGTTAGCCATATTTTTGTATTCTATAAGGTTTCTCTAGACATTGTACATCTTTCACTGGATAGGGATGTCTCAGAGCTTGCTCTGTGAAACTTCATGCGAAAGCATTATTTTCCTTAAATTAAAAAAAATCTAAAAGTAGGAAAAATCACAATCATTTGTGTTGATCCACATATTTATTGCTTTAGTGCTCTACTTTTTTTTCATGTAAAGCCTAGGCTTTCATTTGACATTACTCTTTTCAACCTGAGAGGAGTAAGATATTGATTTCTTGTGTTTCAAGAAATAATTGTACATGTTTTTAATAGCCTAAGAATTTTTTAACTTTCATTAATATTTAATGTAATTAATTTATTGTGTGAGTGTGGATTTATGCATATGAGTGCAGTGCCCAAGGAGGCCAGAGGAGGATGGCAAATCCCCTTGAACAGAAGGTATAGACAACTATAGGCTACCTGACTTGAGTGGTAGGACTCAAACGCAGGTACTCAGCCAAAGCACTGTATGCTTTTAACTGCTGAGCCATCTCACCAGCCTGTTACTTTAAGTTTTGAAGAATATTTTAATAATATATAATACTGGATTTGCTGTTCTGGGGACCAAACCCAGTACCCTTTATTCAGTCCCATTTTCTCTCATTAGCATTTTAAACATGTACTTCCATTGTCTTCTGTCTGACCATAGGTACTTTGGGTCGATGGTAAGCTGTAACTTTTGTGGCTGCTTTTTGCATTACTATTCTCCTCTAGCTGCTTTAATTTTTTTCATTTACCTTTGGTTTTGCAGCACTTTGACTGTGATGTGCCTGGAAGTAATTTGTTGGAATTTATCCTGACTGGGTTTTGATGTGGTTTTGTTTTTATTTTCACTAAACCTCCAGGCAGACATACAGAGACCACTTGATGCATTTTTACACTCTAACTTTTCATCCCTTTACACCAATTTTGAAGCAAATTGATACTTTCTGTTTCATCTATGTCTCTGTTAAGTCTATCTAGTGAAATTTTCACTTCATACATTGTAATCCTTGGTTCTGGAATTTCTGGGCTTTCTTTTCCTTCTTTGTGAATAGCTTCAGTTTCTGGGCTGTAATTCTTCATCTGCTCTATCATTGTGGTGATGCTTTCCTTTAAGTCACTGAAAACATTTACAGTATCTGCTTTAACTTTCTCTACTAGTTGAAACTTTTTTCCCTACAAGTTACAGTTTCCTTTTGATTTTCATATTTAGAAATGTTTTGTTGTAGTCAGGAGATTTGGAAGAATAAAGACTTAGTTCTCATACTTTGAATAATTTGTTTTTAGTGTTGTTCCTGTAAGCAGTTAACTTGATTGAATTCGGATTCCAATCTCCTCCCGTGGGGTGGAAAACAACCAAACACCTTAATTTGTTCCACTTCCCAGGTGTTGCTTTTTGCTGAGAACCCTGACTTCCCACTCAGCACAGAGTTTAGGACTCAAGAAGCATTTGGAGCTAAATTTTTATGCATGTTTTTGAGGTCCACATTTGCAACCTTCTCCTATCCGCCATGACAAGCCTCTGCCTCTATCCTTTGCTTGAGTCACATCGTTGAAACTCAGGCTTTTTGCCAAGTTCTAATCACTCTGGGGGCACACACAGAGAGAGAGACATATTCTAAGGTAAAAGCCTTCGGAACCTTTCCCAGTTTCTGCCAGATTTTGTAGCACGGTACCCACTACTCTGAAATTGCCATTCTGGTCTGTGCAGTGTCCATGGTGACTTACAGGAGGGCTGCTGTACCAATGTTGGTTACCCCATCACTTCTGGAAGATTGGGGTTACCAAATAATTTTAGTAGCTAATTATTACAGCAAAATAAGTGAGTGGGTAGCGGAGTCACCCCGTGTCACCCATATCCCTATCTGCTTATTTAAGGTTTGACCTCCTCACTAAGGGCCACTCTGAAGGGCAGGAGCCATTTTGATTTCATGCATATTCACATTGTCTGATATTTTTTGAGTAAAAAGCAGCAGGTCGCCCAACCCATACATGGTCAGGTACACCTGGTCTTGTTAGTTTTGCTCTTTTCCCTGTATCCCTTAATCTTAGGCTGGTTCTCTTCAGTCTCGAGCCAGCTGCTACAGTCCTAGGAGTCTTCTGCAGAAATGACACTCAAATGGGAAGAGGAGAGATGGTCTTATCCTGTGGTTTTGATTTTATTTTGAATGCAGAGAAACTTTGCCTGGACTCTTCCAGATTGTCTCCCAGTAATTTACTTCCCAGCCAACCCAGGAGCAACCTGCACTAGCACTAGGACCTGTTCCTGATTTGCTTGGAGGAGAGGCAGAGGTCAGAGCAAGACCCCGACTCAGCAAGAAAGGAGAAGGGGAATGGAATGACTGATAGGACAATCGGAAGTGACTTCTGAAAGTAGTTGGAACACACAGGGTGTCTCTGTCTCCACAGAGCACTCTGGTAGGGAAGGTGCATCTTATATGGAAGTCAGTTTTGGGAGAGGGAGAGTTAGCTTTTCCCAAGGACGACCCCCCTCAGTACAAAGTGGTCATAGCTGGTTGTGTTTATATATTTGTACACACACACACACACACCACTACCACCACCACCACCACAAACAACACCATCAATAAACAGACTCATTTTGAGAAGAAGGCATGACAGGGACTGGAGGCAGAAAAGGGAAGGGAGAAAATGATATAATTTTATTTGAACTAAAATGTGTTTAAAAGTGAAATGAAAATTCAATAAATAAATAAAACAAACCAGAAGTCAGTGTGCTGTCACATACCTGTACTCCGAACACTTTCAGGACAGAGGCAGGAGGATCACAAGTTTAATCAGCTTAGGTTATGCAATAAAACTCCTGTTTCAAGCATCAAAGCTGGGGAGATGGCTCAGTGGTTAAGAGCACTGGCTGCTCTTCCAAAGGACTTGGGTTCGATTCCCCACACCCTACCTGGCTGCTCACAACTCTGCATAACTCCAGTTTTAGGGGGTTCAACAGCCTCTCTGGCCTCCAAGGGCACCAGGCATATACATGGCATGGAACACATACATGCAGGCAAACATTCATATCATCTCTCTCTCTCTCAAAAAAAAGGAAAATATTAAGTCAAATCAAACCAACCAAACAAGAATGAGCAGAGGGCAGCAATAAGGTCTTATATAACACGAAGGTGAAGTGCTTGGGTGGCAATGGGGACGTGGTGACGGGTCTGAAGATGACTGGCCAGGCAAGCCCCACTTCACTTCCCGGCTGTGTGACCTGGTCTGTCGGAGTCAGTTCTCTCACCAACAATCTTTGCAGGGTAGAGTGAGTTGCTCTGTAAAGCCACCTGGCACATAGTAGGCACTTAAATGGTCCTTTCCCCGGCTTAGACAAGGGGGAAAAATGGATGTTCAAGGTCAAGAGGACAGGATGATCACTTGTCTCCACTTTGGAAAACTAGACTCAGGCCCACAGCTGTGGCAGGGGCTGACGTTATCAGACGTGGGGCTCCTTTGAGAATTGCACCCCAAAGGAAAGTAGTCGAAATTTGTGATTCATCCTCACCCTTTGCAGATCCAGATCTTTACCCTAAGGACTTTTCTCCCCAGACACCTAAGTGGCTTATCATGCAACAAATTCAATCATCCCCCCCTTCCCCCCCAGAGATGGCTGAAGCTCAGGCCCAGGCCTTGTCTGGCTTATAGACCTAGACGTGTGGAATCACCTGGCAAGGCCAGGGACACAGCTGGGGCCCGTCCTACCTAATTAGGACCAGAAGGTGCTGGAGCTAGGATGGTGCGCGTCCTCTGTCCTCCTCCTCCTCTGAGTCTGGTTCTAATAAGAGCCGCAAGTAGCAGAGGCGGCAGGGTGAGTGCCGATCGTTGGTTGTGACATCATCCCCCCAGCTGTTTTACACATCTGTAACATGGCTCATTAGGACTCTCTTAGCACTTCATCCTTCCCTCCTCTGTGAGGCTCCAGTCCTGTGAGCAAAGGTGCCTGAGCCTGCAAGAGGCCCAGACGGCAGACTCCAGGGTCACGGGTCAGCTTGGGTATTGGCCCAGTCTTAAGGCGTCTCGCAAGGACATCCCAGTCCAGCGTGTGCCCCTTCAAGGTGCTAATGGCTTCAAGATGGCTCTGCCCCTTCTTCTTTGATCTGTGGCTCGGGGCCCACTTAGAGTTGGGGGGCAGCCCATCTGCCGCAGCTGCGAGGCGCTTTTGCTTATTCTGAGCAGCCTAAGGTTTTCCTAGCCATGAATTACAACAAGCGAATAAATCATCCCACGGTGGGGAGAGGAGGGCTGCCACTTTCGGGGAGACAGCACGTGCCACAGATACTGCTCACAGAAACTCAAGAGTTTGTCTGCAGCCGTTAACTAGGCGGAGCTAGACACTGGAAACTGCCTCAAGTCTGGTGAATAGAAAAGCCTCCTAGATTTTCCCGGAAAGTCTGAATAAACAACTAATTTTTAAAAACCGTGTTGCCAGGCTGGGCATGGTGGTGCATGCCTGTAATCCCGGCACTTGGTGAGGCAGAGGCAAACAGGTCGCTGTGAGTTCGAGGCCAGCCTGGTCTACAGAGCGAGTCCAAGCGAGCCAAGATACATACAGAAACCCTGTCTCAAAAAAACAAAACAAAACAACTAAAAAAGTGTTGAGTGCATGCATGTGTTTGTGTATGTGTGTGTGTGTGCCAAATGCATGCAGATGGACACACGTATGAAGCACAGAGGTCAACCATGACTCTAAGGAGACCACGTGTCTTCCTCAGGAACATTCCACTGATTTTTGAGACTGAGTCTTTCACGGGTCCATCAGCTCACACATGGCTAGGCTGGCCAGCTAGTGTGTGGCAGGGATCCCCCTGTCTATCCACACTGCTGCGGTTAAGGTGTGTGCTATCATGCTTAGCTTTTTAATTTTTCAAACATGGTCCTTGGGGGTCGAAATCTGGTTCTCACATTTGTGTGGCAAATACTTTATCAACTGATGTGTCTTCCCAGACCCCAAATAATACATTTTTTTTCAAACTATGCCAGGTGTGGTGGCATATCCCCTTAAGCCTAGCACTAAGAAGGCAGAGACTGAGTTCAAGTCTAGCCTGGTCTACAGATTGAGTTCCAGGACAGCCAGAGCTATGAAGAGAAACCGTCTTGAAAACAAACAAACAAAAATTTATAAAGATTCTGTTTGTTTGTTTGTTTTTAAATTATGTGTATGTGTGTACGTGTGGGCATGTGCTTATGAGGGCAGCTATCCTTGGAGGCCAGAGGCATGGGGTTCCCCCTGGAGCCGGAGTCACAGGAGGCAGTGAGCTATCTGACGCGGTGGTAACTTGGGTCCTGAAAGAACAGCCAGTGCTCTTAACCATTAGGCCATCTCTCAAAAGAGAACAAAGCAGAAAGACGCTCTTGCTTATTTTCAGCAGTCACGAATTGCAAGAGAGAATAAATCATCCACCGAGGGGAGAGGAGGGCTTATGCTTTCAAGGAGACATATCATGTGCTGCAGATGCCGAACACAAAAGAACTCATTTTTCAAAGGTTCCATTACTACCTGGTAGCGTGCCTGCTCTGAAATAAAACACGCCATCTTCGCAAGATAAAATGGGGAGCACTGTCAACGGCAGCTTCGTGGGAGAAGGTGGGGCCCTGCCTTAGAGACCTTGGCTTGATTTGCTAAGGTTCCCCAGGTCGAGCTGTTTGAAGTTCTGTGATTTCTTAGCCTTTTCGTGGCATGCCGGGATGTCTCTCGTGGGCTGGGAGAGGATGACAAGTAGGAAGGAGGCTTGCCAGGCTTGAGCATGGTGATCCTGCCGTAGCTGCTGCCGAGTGCACATTCGCAACGCCATGCTTCTGTCAGATGTCGGGGGGGGGGGCAAGGGGTTGCATTTTAACTTACAGGACAGTACTCTGAGGCATTCATGTGTCATCATGAAGAGAGAAAAAAGAGCCAGGGGGTACATACCTTTGTACCTGTGGTGGAAGGCGCAGAACTCTTGTCCGGCTGGATGCGTGTGTGTGTGTGTGTGTGTGTGTGTGTGTGTGTGTGTAGAGCGGGGGAGGTGAGGGTCAGGCAGAGATGCAGCCTGAAAGTCGAAAGTGACAGACATTTACTGCCTCATAGTTCTGAGGCTGCGAGTCAGGGGCTGGTCCTGGGGCTTTGACATTAGAGATAGTGGCTCCTCCCTCCTTTTCCTCCTCTCCCTCCCCCCTCCTCTTCTCTTCTGCTTTTTGATTTATTTTTATTTTTAATTATATATGTGTGCACGTGTGGGAGTGTCCGTACGGTCCAGAGGCGTAGAACCCCCTGGAGTCTCAGGCGGTTGTGAGCCACCCAGTGTGGGTGCTAGGAACTGAACTCCATCCCTCCGCAGGGGCAGAGTGTGCTCCTAAGCATGGAGCTACCCGTCCAGCCCCCTTGGCTACTTGCTGCATCTCCATGTGACCTTGCCCCCTGGGCTTCTGTGTCTTCAGCCGGTTCCCAGGATTCTCAAAAGGGGAACTTGGGCAGAGACAGAAAATGTCAGCTCAGACCCTCCATAGCTGTGGAGGGAGAGTCTCAACTTGAGTCCATGCCTGCAGAGTGAGCACTCTTACCTGCCGAGCCTGTGGAAGTACGTGTTTAAGTTGGTTAATATTTACTTATTTATTACATGTGCCCATGTATATGTGCCCATGATTGTGCCATGGCACACGTGTGGAGGTCAGAGGGCAGTTTTTAGGAGTCAGTTCCCTCCTTCCGCTATGTGAGTCTCAGGGATTGAACTCAAGTCAATCCCTGGTTTGGAAGCAAATGCCTGTACCCACCAAACCATCTTGCTAGCCTATGTGTTTAACTTAAAAAATAAAAAGCCACCCTATTCCTCTCCCGAGTGGCTGGCTGTTTCCATCAATGGTGCGTAAGGAGATGAGGCGCTTCCCAACCTTCCCAACACTTGCCTTCTAGGATGTCCCAGATTTTAGCCACTTCCCCCAGGTATAACACAACCTCATTGTAGTTTGTGTTGTCCTTCCCTGGGGCTGGATAGCAGAGGGTCACTACAGCTGCCCACTGCAGACGACATGGCCTCAACCCCCTTCCCACTCACTCCAGCTCGTGACTTTGCTCCCACTGTGGCTTGCTAGCCCTTGCCTCTGGGTCACGGGGAGGTTGTTTTGAGAACATTCTTTCATTCTGTAATTTTGCCTTTCCATTTTCTTAGTTTTCTTGTCTTTTGAAGGAGATAAAGTTGGAATATAAGAAAGTCAATTCACACTTTCTTGTCAAGGTTCTGCCTCATAAGGGATGTGTTTCCTGGCTCGGGGACCATTTCCAAGGAGGGAGCTGAAAGATTGTAAGAGCCTCCGGTCAAGTAGGGCCCAAGTGAAACAATTTATCTTGTTATGTATTTATTTTTGCCTGTGTAGTGTGTATGCGGCACACATGTGTACAAGTGTGCATGCACACATGTGGAAGATAGAGGTTGCTATTTGGCATCTTTCCTAGTTGTTCTCCATCTAAGTTTTTTGTTGTGGTGGTGGTGGTATTTTGAGACAGGGTTTCTCTGTGTGGCCTTGGCTGTCCTGGGCTCACTTTGTAGATCAGGCTGTCCTTGAACTCACAGAGATCCGACTGCCTCTGCCTCCTTGAGTGCTGGGATTAAAGGTGTACCCCACTGCTCCCGGCTTCCACCTAAGTTTTGAGACAGGGTGTCTTTCCGTACCTGGAGCACTCTTTTGGTTAGACTTCCAGTGAGCTCCAAGGTGTTGTTGATCCCCACCTTCCCAGTGCTGGGATTATAGACATGAACAATGGCACCCACTTTTTGGTCCTGGGGTTGAACTCAGGTACTTTAGTGAGCCAGCTCCCAGCCCCAAATATGCAGTTTTTGAAAGGTGACTGTCCCTTGTCACCCTCCTTGTGGCACCTCAGGCACAGAATCTCAAACTCCTGAAGCTTGCAGCCCCTGAGCTTTTAGAGGATTTGCTAGTTCAGGGGCACCTTAGCCAGACATGAACAAAGCACGACACACACTTGTTGCTCTGGAGTTCTGGGGGAGTTTTGAGAAGCTGTGAAAGGCAGGGCAGGTGGATAGGTGGGTATGAAGTCATGACATTGAACGGTAAAGACAGCTCCACTGGCTCACTGTGGGGCAGGAGCTGGCCATGTGTCCTCCATTCTCAGGGCTGTGTGGGTCAGCTGACCCAGGGCCAAGCCTTACTCAACACTTACTCAACACTGTCCATCCAGCCAGAGCCCCCTTAGTTGGGGTCACAAGCCAATCTGGAGCCAATTCTTAAGGCCATGAAGTGCAATACAGGAAGTAGCTGGGCCCTGCTGAGTCTGCTATTACCATAGCAAGCATAGAGCCTGGCCCAGACTTCCCAGGCTGAAAGGGATGCTGGGGTGGCCTCCTACAGATGCTCCCTGACCTCCACTGTGGCTGCTGCAGAGAACAGGTGTGTTAGCTTCCAGCCAAGGGACACAATACCTGATACAGAGGAAAAAAAAACCTTAGTTTGGTTCATGCTTCTATAGATCCCAGGCCAAGATGAATGATCTTATTGCTGTGGGCTTCTGATAGTTTGCACCTTACAATCGACATATATCAGGGAAGGGGGGAGAAAATGTGTGGGATCTCACACTCCCTTTCTGGGGTGCCCTTCCAGAGACCTAAGTACCTCCCCCTAAGGGTCCCACTTGAACGTTTCACACCCCTCCTCCAGTTTAGTAGACACTTATCCAGAGCACAGCAACAGGACGGTGCTTTGAGGCTCTGGGTGAAAATCTTACCTCTGCACTTCACTGCTGTGTAGACACAGGCAAATCACTTACTGGAGTCTTGGCACTAAAGCATTCCTTCTCCAGGCAGAGTCTGTGTCCATAGAAAGTGGCCTACTTGGCACTAAGACCACTAGCTAGCACTCAGTGGTAGCAAATTTTATTCTAATTGTTATCATCCCTTGGCTTGGGGCTCTGGGAAGCCAAGGATGCCCAAAGGACCAGCTGTACATCATTAAGTATCATGTGGGTGACATGTGGCTCGGAGCTTAGACCACAGGATGCATCTGGTTGGGGGTTCAGGCTGGGCTTGAGCCTGTCAAGCCTCTACGTGAGGCATGGGGAGCAGGCTGGTTCAGCCTGGTACTTCAGGACTCATCTGATGACAGCCTTTTAGCAACCTTATCTAAATGCTCCCTGACCTGGTAATTAGCATCTCTGAGCAGTCAGGGTGGTAGCCCTGGGACACTTACCAATGTCCTTTATCCAGCTTGGATTGCTGGCCAGGCCGTGGGGCAAATGTTTTTATGAGCAGAGATTTCCAGGTGTCTTCGCCTCTCTCTCCCTTTTCTCTTGTAGGAACAGAATCCTAGTTTCTAAGCAGAACACAGAGGTGTCCAGAATGAGGGCAGTAGGTAGCCCACCCTCTCTCTTTCCCCCTCCAGGCTCCCTCGCCATGACAGTCTCTTATATCCCATCAGTGGTCATAAATGTGTGTAGTGGGATCTTACTGAGTACTTACTGTGTGCCATATGTTGTATGGTAAATGAACCAAGAAGAGCTGGTGGGTGGGGGGAGGCAGGGATGGGAGGTGGAGGCATGGAGAGAGATAGGACTCTGCTTTTCCAGCAGCTAGAGACTTTTCACCTTTGTCAAAAACCTCTGAGAAGCCAGTGAAGAGGTCCCAAAGGGGTCATATGAATGGCCATCCAGACAACTTCAAGGTAGAATCTGGAGCCCCCACTAGGCACTCATGAAGAACAGTCAGGGTCCTGCAGTGTCTCTAGGTCTTTCCTCCTTCCAAATGATACAGCTGCTGACAAGGCTAATGACCACACCTCCTGAGAAACCCCATGTGCCATCCTACACATCTCTCCCCCAAACCACCCACTCAAAGCCCCACGCAAGGCCATCTATCCTGAGAGGCCCATTGAGCTCTCCCACCACCCTAAGCAGCAGCCGCTGTCCTGTCCCTACTCTGCTTCAACCACCTTCAACCACCTTGGCAAGGATGCTTTTCCTACAATGTCAAGGTTCTCAACTAAAGGGCACCTCTTGGCACTTTCAGTCTCTATGCTTCAGGATAAAACTCAGGTAGGAAAATTGTGCCAGTAAAGAAAGAATTGCACTGAGCCTCTCTGGGGACTGTTTTCGTCTAAGACAGTTCTCAGAAAGAGAGCTTGGGAACATCTGGTCACATTCTCTTCACCTTGAAGATCGTGGGAGAAGTGTGTTATGGAGTAGTGAATTTGAAATGTGCCCACAAGTTCCACCACCGTGGATATGCACAGACTAGGGGGCCATGACATCTTGAAGTTTTGTTTTGTTTTATGTTTTTTGGTGTTTTTTTTTTTTTCGAGATAGGGTTTCTCTGTATAGCCTTGGCTGTCCTGGACTCACTTTGTAGACCAGGCTGGCCTCGAACCCACAGAGATCAGCCTGCCTTTGCCTACTCAAGTGCTGGGATCACAGGCATGAGCCACCGAACCTGGCATCATTTAGGTTTAGCAGTGAACACACCTATCCAGTGAGGTCAACATCTCCTGAAGTGTTTTCCTTCAGATTTCAGTGTCAGGGAACATTAATAGATGCTTAAACACACTGGCAATTCCTTCAGCAAGATCAGAAGACACACTCTAGGTTCAGGGTAAGTGGAACAGGCTGGGCTTGGTGACAGACAGGCTTGGTGTTGCCAGACTTACAGACCACAGGACCAGGAGAGTATCACCCCACTGGTACAAACTATTTTTGGAAAACTATTTTGGGTTACTCCATTGAGCTCCTGTCATCACCTATCACGTGACACCGGTCTTAGACACTCGTGGGCAACTCAGTGAGACTGTCTAGGGGCACCAAAGGATGCACTCTGCCACCCCCAATGTGCCTGTCCCGAGCCCGCGCGAGTGAAGAGCACCCGCTTCCAGCTGCTGCCTGGACTCAGGTTGGACTCCACCCCCCTCACTCCCGCCTCCTGTTAACCCTGAACTACTTTGCACTTGGCATTTCCACACTGCTGCCAGGCTGGCCAGAGGGAGTTAGATCCTACCACCGTGAGGCCAGCTGCTGATTTCCCCCCTTTCTGGGCGGGTGTCCATCTCCTCCCATGGCTGCCCGAGGCAGCCTGGATACAGCGGCCACCTGAGCATGGGTCAGCATTGGGACTGTACAGAGCTCTCTCTGCCCAGGACCTCAGTTCCCTTCCCTGAGCCTCTCCCACCAAATGCTGTCAAGCCCACTCTTTTTTTTTTTATAAGGCTTTTGTTTTGTTTTGAAACATGATTTGGCCCAGAACTTGATAGGTAGACCAGCCTGGCCACAGGCATGTAGTAATCAGCTTGCCTCTGTCCCCCAAGTGCACTGTTAATGCTGCACCTAGCTGGCACAGATCCACAGGGATGCCTTTCAAACTCACTGATCTACAGCACAGGTCTCCCATGACCTTCAAGGTGTCGGAACACAGAGGGATCCCGATGAGCTCTCGTTTCTGAGCATCGTCCATGGAAATGAAAACGGCCCCAGAAATTCCTTCTTTATTGGTGCAACGCTCCTGCCCTAGGTTTTATCCGGAAAGACGGAGAGACCAAGAGGGCCGGCTGGAAGCAAAGGGAGAGAGATGCCCTTTAGTCAAGAACCTGGATGTTGCAGGGAAAGTACCGTTGCTATGGTGATGGAAAGGGGAAGAAGAGACCAGACAATGGCTGCTGCCGAGGGAGGTGGGAAAGCCCAGTAGGCTGGAACCAGCGGTTCGCAACCTTCCTCATGCTGAAACCCTTTGAAAAAGTTCCTCATGTTGTGGCGACCCCAACCACATTTTTTTTTACTACTTCATAAGTGTTAGGAATCTCAGTGTAAAATATCTGATATGCAGGCTATCTGATGTGTGATCGTCTTGAAAGGGTTGTCGGACCTCCCTGCCCCCAAGAGAGTTGAGAACCGCTGCTGTGTCCTTGAGACTTCAGGACCAGGCACACTCCCGTCTTTCCTTCCACCGAGAGTCACCAATCATCATTCATGTTTGTTTCAGTTCCTGTTTTATTATGTTAATTTCCCTCACATCTGCCCATCCCCGGGGAGGACTCTATCCGCTAGGTCCTCCATTATAGGGCCAGATCCTGGGGCTGTGCAGGAGTCTAGGAAGCCTGCAATGTACTTCTGCTCAAAGGAAAGACGGTCACGTTTGTCATAGGCTCCTAGCATGCCAGGATGACCCCAGATGCCTGGAGATACCTGAGAGCCTGGGGCATGGCAAGAAGTGCAGGATCAGGCAGAGAGCAGAGGGCCAGGCCACCCTCACCACGCCTGCAGTGATCTAGCTCTGCTAGGTAGAGGGGGTCTCAGGGAGTCCTGTGTTGCTCATGGAACTGGAACTGGAACACAGGTGAAATGTGGAATGAGAATGAAAATTCATGTGAAATGTGTTTGCATCTTTAAGCTAGTCACTTCAGCGCTATTTTTTTTAAAGCAGTTATTGAAAACAATTCAAACTGTAGCAGCAGAGGGGTGTCTAAAGGCAAAAGCGGTGCCTCAAGTGTGATACTGGCTGTTTAAAATGAGGTCTAAGACAGTCACAGGAAGCTTATTAAGAAGCAACAAACTAAACATACGTATATGAAGTCCTGTGAATGCGCGCACAGGCATGCATGTAATAAGAATGTAAGTGCAGTAATACATAAAAATAAGTGCAGTAATTCTATATGTAGGTATATAGATAATGCAAACAGGGTAGATGGACATAAGTAAATGTGAAACAAATATGAAACATGGGTGAACATAATTATGATCAGGATCCGATGAACAAGCGCTAGGGAATACTTGAGGCCGTGAGCAGGTGTTTGTGCAGGTGCCACTAGCCATAGACTTCTTCCTATTTTCATGCATTTTTCTCTTTCAGAGCTGCATTTTTTTTTTTGCTCTTATTTGGACAAGTCAGGCGGTATGATCTGCAGCTGCCACACTTACGGTGACAGAGACATGGTGCTGACACATGAATGCTGCAAGAGAAAGCCAAGTTCAAAGGTAGAAACAGGGCATTCTTACGGACATCCAAGATCTTCTCCTCACTGACAAAACCATCACACCTCCCTTAACTGGAAAGGCATCAGCGAGTTTCCCTTCTTAAATAAATGAATCTACAACAAAGAAAAGGTAAACTTGATAAGCATTTGTTGGAAATAGAAATGGCTTCTTAGAGCCATGAATTTCTTACTTGGATCCATGCACCAGGAAGCCTGCAGATGGTTTATGGAGACTCTGCGAATGTTAAATTTTATCCAAATATTTTTGAGTTTGTATGGATTTTGCGGGGAGGAGTTTCCACAGTGTTTATCAGATGAGCAACGGGGCCTGTCACCACAAGAAAAGACCAGAACTACTGCTGCGGACCAACAGAACACAGTAACCATGCTTCCCCTATCCATTCGACAAGCGGGTTCTTGGTGCCTGCTGGGTGCCAGGTGCCAGGGGTGCGTGTAGTCACCCTCGATGTCCCTGCATCTCTCGAGGGCCGGGAACTTCACCTAGTCAAGTAGATTCCTCACACTTATCTAAAAAGTCCACTCTAGTTCTCAGTGAGACTCTTGAGGTCCCCAGTTATTCACTTCCTGGACACCCATGATGCGGTGGGGCTCCATAGCCCAACACTAAAGCTAATAGTCAGCAGGCCGAGCCTGGCACTGCTGCCCACTGGAGACCAATTGCTTTCTATATACAAAACACACAAGGGTATGCGAAGAAAGTTGCAGAGGGAAAGAATGGGCTAGCCTCATGAATTTTTATATTGATCACATGTTGTAATGATTTCTTTTTGGTGTATTGGGCTAAATACAACATGCTATTAAAATTAATGTTATTTGTGTCTTTTCATGCTGTAAATTCAGGTCCATGTGTGGTTGGCACCCTGTTCCCACTGTAAAGGGCTGTGGGGCAAGGGGTGAGAAAAATAGACATAGGGATGATAGTTCTTGGGATTAGGCACTGTGTGTGTATGTGTGTGTGTGCAAAATGCAGACAAAACCAGAACAGTGCACAGAGCTGAACCAGGATGTTGGCTAGCTAATCTTGGTAGGGGTCTCTTTAAGGTAGCAGTCACCTGGGAGGAGGGAGCTATGGTGACAGCTGTGATTGACGCTTTCTGTACCCACTGTCAACATTTGTGCTCAGACCAAAGAAAGGCTTTACCGTTCTCATGGCTCTGAAGTATTAGGGCCCTGGACATGGCCGTGCTAATGTCAACAATATACATTCACTCAGGACTTTGTCTGCTCCTCACAATGGCTGGCCCTGTCCTTCTACAGGGACCTACTTCCTTCCTCCCTCTCTCCCTCCTGACTGTGCCTGACCCCCAACACACACCTACACCTCCTTGACCCAGATCATCAGTGTTCTAGCTGGCTCAGGTCATAGGTCTGAGCTTTAACTGTGGCTTAAAATTCCACTTAAAATTCACTATTTTTGACTTTGTTTGCCTTTGCAAATGAAATGATACCAGTGCTGGTTGGCATGGGCTCCCATCCTGATAACTCCTGGTGCATTGTAAGCTGAAACTTCACCGATACCTCTGACCTACCAAAAGGCGCAGGCTTGCTCAGCACATCTGCAATATGTTCAGGACACTTACCCCTGGCCTGCGGCTAGGCGAAACCACTGAACTCAAAGCCTATTTTAGAATGAGTGTGGAGCATCTCAGGTAATTTGTTGGTCTATGATAAGAGCAGAAAGCACAGCGGGATGCTTTGCACGATGCGATGTCAAATCACCATGGGCTGGTGGCCTTCTGCATACACAGCTGTCATGTATGGCCATAGGCCCTGATACAAATACACACGTGGAGTGGGTAGACCAAACTAGTTCGTGTGCTACTATCTCACGTGCCTGTCACCTTCAGAATGTGACAATGCTTGGAGCCTACTCTCAGTAGCTTTCTAAGCCATGCAGTTTCACACACAGCAATATTCCCGTAACTGCCTCTACCTGAACTGCGGGGTGGTTTGGCAGTCATGGTCCTCTTCTCTACTTGTCATGCGGGCATGGTTTTCTACTTTGCAGACAGCTTCTGCACTCTCTGGGATTAGACATAAAGCTCTGGCTTCTTTTCAGGGTGGGAGGAGGCAGGCACATAGCAGTGTGGAGGATGATATTCCAGTGCACTCCTGCAGGGCCCCCAGCAGCCCTCAGAGAGGTCACCCCTTCCTTACGTGGAGCTCAGAAATGCAAGAGGCTTACTGAGGTCTCATGATGAGATTCCCTTTGTCTTCTGCACCGGTGGGCTGAAGCTCTGGTTCCAGGCTGAGCATGTGATACCCTTGGGAGCTGCTCATGGCACTCATCCTGAAGGACTTGGTCACAGGGAGCATAGAGGCGGTGTGTGTGTGTGTGTGTGTGTGTGTGTGTGTGTGTGTGTATTTGCAGAGGCCATGTTCAGTTCTCCACTCCCATGGGCTGCCCTCAGGCAGTGGTAAGCATCGTTTACTTCCTGTCCAGGGTAGGGTAATAGATAATCTACCTTGCAAGCAAGGACAGGTGTGTGTACAGAACAGTTTTGTCCTTCTATGGGGAAGACTGAAGGTGAGACCTGCCTTCCTTTCTCGCAGACACAAGAGGTAGACACATGTTATGAGTGTCAGGGTGAGCAGGGAGGCAGAGCTGAGGGAGCACATTGGTTTTGCTGGTGATGTTATGGAGAATCCCTAAGAGTGAGGGGTGAAGCAATCCAGTAGGCCTGCAACCTTCTGCAGCTTGGGACCTTGGCCCAGGATGGCAGTTTCAGGCAAGGCTGGGCTCCGGGGCTCAACACTGCCTCCTTGTGCTGGCTTTGCCTTCAAGCACCTTTTACCACTCCCTTGTCTGTCTTTGTTCCTCAGTCTACAGCTATGCACTTAGCACCTCCAACTGCTAGGTAATGTTGCTGTCACAGAAGCTCTAGAAAATTTCATGTGCTGTTTAGTCGTGGAAGACAAACTTGGGTTGCATGCTTGTTCCCATATGCAGAAGAGTACAGTCCTTTGATGGTCTAGCGCTGGTCCTCTCCGGCTAGATGCTGGGCTAAAGTTGCCCCATGGCGACCCAGATGGTCCTGGTGCCCGTAGCCACACAGGTGGGAGGGGACAAAAGGCCCAGGATGGAGGGGCACCAGTTCGATGGCTGAGGGGAAGATGGGCCAGGGTCAGCTCATATAAGAAGCTGGAGGTGAAGAGAATACTCCTCGGTGTGGGTGTGAGAACGAACATGGGGACAGAGCTTGGGGGCCCATTTCATCAGCGTTCTTGGCTGCCAGTGATAAGCCTTTCTCTTGTCCTTAGCACAGACGAGACACACTCAGCAACTCCCAGGCATGAAGAAAGGCCAGTGAACTGGGCCTGGACTTTGCCCCCAGAGGTGGGAATACAGCCAGGTACTGCTGCTGCAGCAGGTGTGACCTTTGCCACTGTCCACGCTCAGCTGTAAAATCCTCCTCCTTCTGGGTTTCCAGCATGCCCTCATCCCTGGCTGGCCTCCTGGGTGCAGGGTGCAGCCTATCCTCCCTTCCACCCGGGAACCCCAAGACACATGAGGAGGAGGAGGAAGAGGCTGGATAGCCAAGAGAGAAGGGGTAGGGAGTCACTGATGCGGTAGGAAGGGTGGGATAAAGCAGGTGCTGATTTCAGTCTTGGGTGTGCTTTGGCCTAACAGCCAAAAGGTTGGGGCTAAAGGCTTACAAGAGGAAAAACTGAGCCTCTTTGTCGGGGACTTCAGAGCTGGGACCCTCCACCCAGGCTTACCTGTGTCCAAGCCTTTGGTACTGTCGCCTGTCCCTGACAGCTGATAGTGATGGGGGTCTACCTTAACCTCAGAAGAGACAGACTGCTTCTTGATGTCTTTGTCAGCATATTCAAATACCAAAGCCTTTCAGAGGTCTGGAAATGCTGTCCAGCTGCCTGGGATTGGCTCTGCTGGGAAAAAAGACACAGGCCACATCTATGCAGTAGCCCTGAAGGAAGGGAGGCAAGCGTCTCCACCAGCTCCTCAGCACAGAACTATTTTCATCCCATCAAAGTGGTAAACATGCCCAGGAAAGCGCTGAGCCCACTATGTGACACAGCTGAGTCCGTGGGTGTGACCAGGAGGGCCTAGGCGCCTGTCACAAACCCCTTACCACCCCACCCTGGGGCAAGGGGCTGAAAAGGGGTAGGGTGGGCTGTCGCCAAGCAAGAAACAAACACAGCCTTGGAGCTTCCGCCCACATTCTGGGGGAGCTGGCCGCTCACTCCATGCACCCTAAGAAGAGAAAACTTCCTGTTTGTGAAGGGAAAGGCCTTCAAACGCTGCGGGCCTTGTGCATCAAAGTGTACTTGCATAATAGCACCCTAGTGGCTTAGTATCAATGAATGAGGACATATGGATCCCATTTGCCAGAAAGGACCCGCTGGCTGAAAAGTCCTGAGGAGAAGCGCCAGGCAAAATATGTTTCAGGTTTTATTGAACCGAAAAACTCTAAGAAGATAGATTTTCGTTGGTCTCCAAACCCAGGTCCTGCTGCCTGGAAAGGAAAGGCTGAAGACAGCTTAGGCCCTTAGGCAGCCCTCAGTGCTTTCTGTAAGTTTAAAGTTGGTTAAGATGTGTGGCTTGTGGGTCACCTGAGGGGTGTTTGAAAGCCTCGCTCTCCCAGGACATACCCAGGAAGAGAGAAGTCCATACAGTTTTCCAGGTTTCAACCCCCCAACCCCGCTTCCAATTTGAAAAACTGTCCAGTGAGAGGAAAAGAAGAGAGTGAGAAAGCAAAGGAAAGAAGGGGAAAGAGACAGGAGTATCTTCATGGTTTTTCCCAACACTGGGAAAGACGGAGCCACACCGGAGCACATGAGCAGCCCAGTCGGTCTCATCCTCTGGGTCAGTTTCTCTAGTCTTGTCTTCCTTCTACCCTGCAGCCTCACCCTGTCATACAGAACCGTTCTGCTGTAACGCACTCCGACTGGATCCGATTTCAGGTTGTTGCTTCCCAAGGCATTATCCCAAGGAGAATCCCTTCACTGTGGAGTGATCTGTCGGAGCTGCTTAGAGGGACAGATGAGAGCTCTGGAATGGGGCCCGGCTTCGGAGTGAAACCTTAGCTCAGACAAGGGCCAGAAGGGGGCTGTGGTTTGGGGTATGAGGGCGGGGGAGCGTCTTGAGGCCTTCACGTGGCTTTGCTCTGGACCTGTTTGCAATAGCTCAGCGCTGAAAGAGGGACATTCCCGTATTTTGGCTTCTCTGCCCTGCCTTTGGTAGGTGGATCAGTGCTGGTCACTGATGCCTCATGTATGAAAACACCATTTTGCCACCTGTCTTGGTTTTTAGGTGTGTGTGTTCTTGTCACTTTGAAGTGGTGGGTTATATATACAGCTCATCTCCTCCCCACCCCTTTCTAATCACTCACCATATGAGGGGGGGGGTGTGGAGGTGGGGGAGTCACATATTCAGCTCTGATCCATATGCACCCCAGATTTCCTTTTGAAAACCCCGAGGCTTGGCCCACACTGACATGAAATTATTATGTACTTTTGTTGTATAACAAATTATCATCCTGCCCTGCTGCATCGGGCTTTCTACAGAGAGTGCAGGTTGTAGTAATTTTGTCATACAGAGTACTATGTCACATAGCCCATTCTGGATTTAGACCAATATATACAGTTTCTGGTCTAAGCAGTAACACATGTTTGGGGGAGAGATCGTTTCGTTTTACTGGAATGGACAGTAAGTAGAAACACATTCCAGATTTCTCCTTCA
>CM053757.1:22324603-22458890 GCA_028658305.1 Pachyuromys duprasi
TTTTTTTTTAATTTGCTTGTTCAAAAGTAAAAAATGAAGGGATCCAAGGTCAAGGGTAGATTTTTGTCCTTCTATTTTTAGCCCGGACTCTTTCCTCTCCCACATCCAGTCCTCCACCAAGCGCCATGGAGTTTTATCTCGTGAGTGCTCTGTTCTCCGCCCACCACCGGCAGTGTTTCTCCAAGTCTTCCAAAATAGGAGGGACCTTGCCACCTCTGCCTTGGGGTAGGAGGGCCAATCTGATCCTAGCACTTACTCTATGCAGTCTGTTTAGCTATTGCGGGAACAGATCTTGGACCTTACCCACTGTGAAGGCAGTAGGACATGTCCTCACCATGTCACGGATGGAGAAGATGGGGGAACATAGAGAAGAAGAAGAAAAAAAAGTAGAAGAGGTTGAGGAGGAAGAGGAAGAGAAAGAAGAGGAGAAGAGGAGGGAGAAGAAGCAGAAGCAGAAGCAGAAGCAGAAGCAGAAGAAGAAGAAGAAGAAGAAAAAGAAGAAGAAGAAGAAGAAGAAGAAGAAGAAGAAGAAGAAGAAGAAGAAGAAGAAGAAACGTTGTCCCTAAGGGAGCAAAGCATGAGCCCAGCCCACAGCCTTTGTCCTCAGTTCTGCTTTCCACCTCTGTGTAATTCCTACTCTGAGATCCCCAGAAGGCTTGCAGCCCTACATATTCCTGTGTAGCCAAGTGTCACACCCTTCCCTCTCATTCTTTGGTCTCCAGATATGCCAAACTAATAGTTCATACACCCATGCTTGGGCACAGACTGTTGTGGGGTGCCAGAGGCCACATCCTGCCCTTCAGAGCTCCAGTGATGCCTTCTTGTGTTGTCATCTTGCAGGCCCAGCATCCTGGGCAGTCTTCACTTATGGGATGCCAAGACAGCCTCTCCCGACTCAGCACATAGCCCTTTATCACAGGCAGCAGCCTGGCCTTCCTTCAATGTCAGGGGGCAGTAGATGACCTAGCCCTAGTCAATAAGGACTCTTATCTCTGTAGATCACCATGTTTCACTGAGGGAGAGGCCCATGGCCCAAACAAATCCAAGAATGCTCAAATCTTGGAAGTTGAGAATAAAAGTAAATAGGACTTCTCCTTTCAGAAGCTGTTAACTGTTTGTGTAGCATGTCTCCTGAGTGTCTGTTGAGTAGGTGGGTAGCCTGCCTTCAGGAAGTGAGGCCTTTTTAAAAGTACAGCCTGTATGGCTGATGGCACTGCTTGATCCTGGCAGAGATGCCTGTGGACATTAAGTTGCTGGATTAAGCCATGCCTGAAGCAGATTCTCTGAGCTTTCCATCTCTTCTCCATCCCCCCTTAAACTAGTGGCCGGCCTTCCCAGCTGTGTGTCTCTAAGACAAGTTGCTCACTCTAAGCTCCTGCTCTTTTATCTCCAAAATGTATTGTGAAGGCATAGGGTCACATGGTGTTGGCTCTTAGGCCTGTGTCACAAACAGTAAGTATCTTGAAAACTCCTGATGCAGGTTGGGGGCTCGCTTCTCTCTGCTGCCCTGCCCAGAGCAAGCAGGCTTACTGTAACTTCCCTGGGTGACTGCACCTAGGGCTGCTATAGTCTGACGCCCTGCTTTAAACTCTGCCTCTCCATAATCTCACGTTGCAGCTCACTCCAAATGCCCAGCACCTCAGCTACCTCATCTTCAAGATGGAGACAATGATGGCTGCCGCCTCAATTCCGGGTTTGTAGGGTTGGCTTGCTTTTCATGCGAGCAGCATACGTCACACTGTCTGACACCTGGCAGAGGCCCAACAAATGTCAGCTTTAGTGATTTCTGGAGTAATTTAGTAGTAAGCCTCCTTGCATTGAGAGAACCATCTCAGAAGAAATGGAAGGTAGTCCGCCTACTCTCATACACACAGTTCCAGGTGAGGGCCTGGAGAATGTCAGTAAAGAACACTGTGCATCGAGGAGTTAGTGCTAGAGATGGTGTGGAGTGGGAGGGAGCTCAAGCTCCCTGTTGCCATGGAACACAGGAACTCTTCCTCCATGGTCTGCCCAGCACATCCGTTGCCTGAGCCTGCTTTACAGGGCTGGTGGAGACTGACACTCATGGTCTCACTGTCCTGGCCAAAGGGTTGGCACATGACCAAGGCTCAGCAGTGACTGGTCCAGGACTTGGCCCCCGGTTCAGTCTAGGCATTTGCTGAGGTTTTTCCCACTGGTGATGGTGAAGAGACCTCTCTGTTCTCTTGTGCCCTGGCTGTGGACCTGCGGGGCTACTGGGTTGCACAGCCATGGGGTTTCATGACCCCATGGAGGTTGCATGGCTGTGGGGTTGCAGGGCTGTAGGGCTGCATGGGTGTGGAGTTGCATGGATGTAGGCCTGGAGCCCAGGCCATGCTTTCTACTGTATGCACATTAATTTGAGAGGCAAAGTTAAGAGGGTGGAGAAGAGAAAGAGGTGCAGAGGAAGGAAACCAGGGTATGACCATGATGGGGGGTGGAGAGGAGGAGGAAGAGAAGTGATGGAGAGAGACTGGTCTCTCTGGTCCTCTGCTCCCTGGTTTCGCTGCTGGAGCAACCGTTGTGTTTCAGTGACTACTATCGTCTCTATATTCGAGATGAGACGCACTACTCTGTACTGTGGCAATGAATACTTGATGGGGTGAAGGTTCCCATCAGTGTTGGGAATGTCTTTGGTAAACAAATATGGTGTAGCCTTGGGATGTTCCTGCAGAGAAAGAGGAGAGTCCCCTCACAAGCTGGAAAGGAGGGGCACTCCCAGATATGCTCCATCTCCCCTTTTTTAGCCAACACGAACCAAGTGGCTATCTTTACTCAAGTGCTTAAGATTTCCAGAGTCTCAGCTGGTCCCCTGACCCACAGTTCTTTGCTCCTAGTGTTTGGCACCCATAGCATGAGGCAGTCACACACACCTGACATTCTCCCAACCCATCTTCAGTTCCCAGGGATAGCTGTGGTTTAACACTTTGCCCTTGTCTCTTCCGCGGTTATTAGGATGCAAATGCGACCGGCTGACATTGTCCTAGGACTCTGCTAGACTGCTGCATAATTTTAACCCAAGCTGCTTGAAATATCAGTGCTTTGTGGCGCGCCAATAATTACCTTGCTGGCTTCTCCCAACCGATTCTGACCCAGGAGGTTGTCTAGACAGTGGATCAAAGCCATGGCTGCAATGGGCCCAGGAAGAAACAGCAGCATTTCCTATCCAGGCGAGAAGATGTGCAGATGGCCTGTCCTCAGCTGGTGCCCAGACCCCCGTCCGAAGGCATTGTTCTCAAACACTGATGGTGCTGGTCAGAGGGAGGTGGGTGCCTGAACTTCTAAGAGAGCGAAAGGAGATATCAAGTTCCCAGACAAGGTGTGAGAGGGGAGGGGGGGACACAGAGCGGGAAGCTAGAGAGGGAATCAAAGTCTCTGCTGTCTTGTCTCCTGTGACAGACTCCAGTTTTATTGGTACCTCAGTCAAGGACTGCTACCATCTAGGTTGTGTCCCATTTTTGCAGATGAGGAGCCAAGGCTGCCCAAATCAAACACTAAAGGCTGCTTCTGACCATGGGTTCTTCATTAAGGCTTTACCTCCCCATGGCCCTGTGTATGTGCATGCACACACACACACACACACACACACACACATATCAAATTAACTAATCCATCGAGGAGTTGCTTTCTGCCCTTAGTTGTCAGTTTGTATTTTGAAATAATGTTGGGCTTCAATGCACCCCCACCCTCTAGTCAACAGCTTCCCATAAATGTGTCCATCTTACATAGCTAGGTGTGGCAAATGGAACCATTCAGAGTGTGTGGGCTTTGTTTCCAGAAGTGTCTTAGGATATCATATTGCACTGAGCTGTCACATCCTCTGATCTGTGACCTTTGCCCAGTCTTCCCCTATTTTTCAAGACATGACTACCACAACACATTGGCAATTTACTCACTTGCCTAGCCATTTTCTGATCCATCAGCTCCCCCACATGGTGGGCAATCCTTTGGAGGCACTAATGGCTCTGAAGGGGATCAGGTGAGGTCTTAGTCTTATGAGAAAAGAGACTGACAAGATTCTGACCAAGGCTTGGGGAAGAGGTGGGGAATGACTTCTGAGCCTGTGACTACAAATGGGGAGAGAACTTGGGTCAGGACACAGAACATTTTGGTCAAGCTTTGCACTGAGGGCAAAGGACAGTCATTCCTGGAGGAGCCCCTGAGGTCACACAGGAGTCTTCATAAATGAGGCACCATGCAGCGTGGACTCTGCGGCAGCACGCTCTGCTGTGTTCCCTAAAACAAGCCACTGCATCTTAGTCTCCAGTACCTGTGAAAAGGACCTTTCCTGCAAACAAGGTCCTCGGGGAAGAGATCAAGTCAAGACAAATCCATGCTAGATTAAAGTTTGTTCTTGTAAGATGAGGGAAATCTGCCAAGGGCCACACAGAGGAATGACCACACAGGCAGAGATGGCAGTTGTATCTTCAAGCCAAGGCATGCCAAGAATTGCTGACAGCCACCAGAAGCTGGAGAGACCGGAAGAAGTCAGCCCTAGAGCCTTCAGGGAGAGCTAGGCCTGGCAGAGGCCTTGACTAGTGTAGATGTTCTGTGGCCTCCACTCTTCCAGGCTGTCCAGTTCGGAGCTTTTTGCTGCACAGGCCTCAGGAAATGAATTGTTCGACATGTGCAGCAGCTTCCGGCAGCCCCCACCTCCCCACATCTGCTTAGAATCTCATCATTGAGCAAGAGCCAGGGTCACTTCTGAGATTAGCCAGAAAGAATGGATTCTGGCTGTCTCGGTTGTCCTCTAGTTCTCCTTGCTCTCTCAAAGGAAGCAAGCTGCCATCCTGTAGCCTGGCCCATTCAAAGGCCCTCTGAGATGAGGAACAGTAGGTGGTCCTGGCCAGCAGCCTGGTCAGCTGAGGCCCTGCAGGCGATCCTTACAGGGAACTGAATTCTGACAGGAAGCCTGTGCCAGAGCTTGGAAAATGATGCTTCCCCAGTTGGTCCCGGTAATGACCACAACATGACTGACACCTGGACTGTTGCATTGTGAAGACCTTGAGTCCAAAAATCCCAATGAGCTCTGACAGACACCTGAAGGCAGAACACCGGGAGGTAATCAAAGATGCCCAGAGCCAAGGAGGTTTTTTCAGGTCTTTTGTTCTTCAGAAATAAATAGCATGCCATGTGGCAGCTGGTAATCACCTTGGATGGAGACATTCATGTGGCCTTCACACATCTGTAGGTTTTTATTTCTGAGAGAGGCTAGAAATGTCACTTAATTTTTTTTTTTGCATTTATCTGTTTTGTGTGTTGGATAGAATACATGTGCCATGGTCTGTGTATGGAGTCAGTGCTCTCCTTTGCCTGGTGGGCTCCTGGAATCAGACTCAGTTCGTCATGGTTTGACTTGATCTACTGAGCCATCTCACTGATCATAGATTTATTTCTAATGCAAAGCATCCTGCTTGCAGCAGCATTTCTCTGACAATTCTGCTGCCTATGGGACATTTGATAGGATCTAGAGGCATCTTTGAATTCTGTGACTGGAGGTTGCCGCTGGATTCTAGAAGGCGAAGGCCTGACATGCAGGAAAGTACCATCTGGCCAAAGATGACAGTAGGTTGTGGAGGATAGCCCTGGACTCCCAATAAAGAAACACATGCTCCAAATGTCCCCATCCTTCTGTTGAGAAGCCCTGAATTAAAACAGCAACAACAACAACAAAACAAACAAACAAAAAACACTTGAGCCCAACTACAAGCCTTCTTAGGGGACCTGGTGGGACCTCTAGGCCCCAGACTCACTGAGGTGGCTTTCTAGGTCCCTGTGGGTCAGGGCTGGCTTCCTACAGAATCAGGGCAGACCTTCACCATTCGCCTTCCCTTCTCCTTTTCCCCATCCTCTGTCCCATCTCTCTCCTGCCTCTGAGTGATTTTGTGAGCCTCTAAGTCGCTTGCAGGGCTAGAATATAATTTTTTTTTCCGTTATAACCCAACAGTGTCGAATATTGAAACCACAGTTGCTCATCTTCTTTAAAATTTCTTTGCTCTCCTGAGTTCTGACCTCACTTGCAAGTTCTGCAAGTTTATCCCTTGGATAAACGGATGGATTTGCCCGCCATGGTACAAGGATTCCAAACAGAAGGCTCTTGGTACAGGGAACTGATTAAATGGGTGCTAAAAGAACAGAAGGACAGGAAGGAGATAGGATGGTGACACAGACAAGTGATTACAGGAAGCACCCAGGGTCTAGGATGGGAAAGGGGAAGAAGTTTTTGGATTCTGCAATCTGGGGGGACTACAGACATCTTGAGAGTTGAGATTAGGGGAGGTATCCCAGTCCTCAGGAAAGGAAGGGAAAGTTATTGACCCAGAACAAGGTCAGCCTAGTAAGAACAAAGAAATCTGACATTTATTTGTGGCCAAGTAAGGTCAAATTGAGAGCACATTCGTGGAAGCAGTCTTGAAGCTGTACTCTAGGCTTATAAAATGGCAGCCATGTTTGGAGCTCGAAACCCAAGGGCAGTTGTGATGATGTCATTCATTGCCAGTGATGATGGGTGCTGACAGAAGCTGACCTGCTCTGTAAGGAGGGTGCTTGGGGCAATCGAAGAGGTGCATGAAGTTTAGGGAGGGGTCCACTGTGCAGAAGGTCAGCAGCCTTTCAAGGTCAGCTGAAGCCGGAAGTGGTAATGGACAGCCAGCCTCACAGGTCTAGTCCTAAGGTGTCTGAGATCTGAGAGACACCCTCCTGGTACCATTTAGTAAAATCCCATCTCGAGCTTTTTCCTTTGATAGATGGTGGCTTACCTCTCCTCCTACCTTCTGATCTGCCACTGGGGCCTCTCACTGGCAGAGCCTAAGTTAGGGCCACCTTGGGGAGCAGCTTGAGAATGGTGCTTACCGTATCCAGACCCATTTCACTGAGCAGTCTAGGGGTCAACAGTGGGAAGCTGGACTGCCCTTTCTTGAGTCATCTCCCTACTCCTCTGTGCCCCATCTTCACTGGGGTGGGGCTTACACAGGGATAGCTGAAGAGTCCCAAAGGCCAGTGACTCTGTATGTACATCTTTCACAGCCTTTCTAGGGTGCTTTGACTGTAGCTGGGCACGAACTGTTGGAGTTCTCTGCACTCTGTTGAGCCCTCACACAAATCCCTACTGTCCTTTATGGCTTACTCAAAGACCTGCCACTGAGGAGCCCTGTCTGAACAGATAGCCCCTGCTTTCCCAGCTCCTGAGACTTCCTAGTACATGTCTTCCAGGGATATCCTGCTGCTCTGTCCCAGCATGCCTTGCTTTAAATGAGCTCATTTCCAGAAGGCTCTGGCTCAGCCACGCTCCATGCCCCTCACTCTGCTCTGTCAAACCCCGGGAGGTCAGGTCTTTCCCCGAGCATCCTCTCCTTCATTAGTCCTCACAGGAAAACCAATCAGGCTCTGGCCTTCACCTCACCCCAGAGGGAAGCCAGGTGGCATGTTTGCGCAACTCCACACCTATCAGTTAACTGTCCCTAAAGATTTTTTTTTTCTACCACACTAACAGCACCAAGGAGAAAACGACAGCAGGGGACCTAAATAGACATGAATAGTAGAGACAGAATTATCCCACACAACCAACTTCCTAGCTGGCTCACTGGCTGGGCCAGTGACCCTGTGAGTCTCTGGCGTTCTCTCGTGTTGGCACATGGTCCTGGGTGAAGAAGAGCCCTCATCCGTTTGCCCCGTGACTTCAGCTTTCCCAAATGGGCTCTAGGAAGCTTTGGCTGACATTTTGTTGAGTAGAAGCAGATCGTGGCTCTGATCCTAGCTTGATCCATGACAAGGGGGGATGAAAAGACCACAAAGCCGGTCCAGGGCAATCATGAGGAACTTGGAACCAGAGGAGCCTGCAGTAGTGTTTTCTGCTGGCTTTGTGATGCTTTTATCAATTTTTTTTTTACTGGTGGTTGTTTTGTTTCTGCCGTGCTCAGGAGGAACCCAGGCCTTCCCCTTGTTAGGGGGCTGTTTTACCACTGAGCTTCAACCCCTAGCCCAAGGACACTATTTTCTAAGGAAGCATCCAGAAAGGCTTGGGTGGGGAGCCAGAAGCTTCTACCACAGGCATTTCAGCTACTTCTGCCCTTCTCTGTGGTAGACAGCACTGCCCTGAGCGTCTTTTCACCTTGTCAGAGGCATTAGCTGTGCCCTGAGGTAGCTGGCAGAGTCCTGCTTCTGTACACCACCTGAGGCCCACATCACCAGCAGGCCTGACATTTCCTGGCCATGGGCCAGACTCCTATCAGCTGATACAGACAATCTGATCACTTCCACATTGTTCCTTTCTACTTTGATTTTAGCAAATCCTTTGGATTTCTTTCTTTCTTTCTTTCTTTCTTTCTTTCTTTCTTTCTTTCTTTCTTTCTTTCTTTCTTTCTTTCTTTCTTTTTTTTTGAGCGAGCTCTAGTCTAGTCAAAACACTCCAGCCAAACCCAACCTCAGAACACACAAGACCCAAAGTCAACAATTTAGAACAAAACCTAATTCAACCAACAGAACTTTTTTTTTTTTTATCAGCCGCTTCGCTGGAAATCCTGCAGCGTGCACTTGTGATTAGTGACTAGATCAAGACACCCCACTGTCACTCATCAGGGGTTCCATCAGGCACAAACATTAACTGGCCACAAATGCAATCTGTTCGTCCAATTGCACAGCTGCTATTAGAATACTGTATCAGTTAGGGCAGGTGTTGCTAGCTGCTGCAATAGCTAATCTTCAGAACACACAAGCTGAACCTAACAAATATTCCTATTTAAAGGGGACGCTGGCAAAACAGCCCATTAGTGCCTCAACTGCTTCCACTGGGAAGGGCAGCCTGGATGCCCTTCACCCATTCCCTGCCCCATCCCCCAGCTTTAGTTTGCTTTCTGATGTCAGAACTCACTGATGTGGACATGGCAGGACACGTACTTAGGAAAGACCTCCTCTTTCTCTCAAAGTACCTGTGCAGGTACTTTTCATACAATACCTTGTAAATGACTATCAAAATTCCCGTTTTACGGGAGAGAAAAACTAAGGCTCAAAGAGGTGGAACTTCTTGTCTAATGTGACACAATAAGTGAGATGATTGTCTTATTTTCTGTGACAACTTCCTGTTTAGGTGATCTGCCCATTTCGAGTCTACTTGTGTACACAGACATTTTAATTTTTCTCCAGTTTCCCCAATCATAGATCTTAAAAAAAAATACCTGACGCTCACTTTAATTTTTAATTTTCTTGTATTGCTACCAACAGAGCAAAAGTGTGCCCATTCCCTCCCACCATTTTTTGACATAGGACAGTATTATTTTTCCATAACATTTTATTAATTCTTTGAGAATTTCATTCAATTCATTTTGATCAGGGTCACTTTTCCTTCCCCACTTACTCCCAGATCTACCCTTCCCTTTCTACCCTTCCAACTTTGTGGTATCCCTCCTCCTCTCCTCCGTTCCTATGCCCATCCCCCACCTTTTCTCTCACTCTCCCACCCCAACGGGGGTCACACCATTAAAGAAAACTGACTCTCCCTCTCCTCAGTTCGTGGTGGGCTTTTGTATCACCCCCATCCCCCACTCGGGGATTTTGTCCGGTTTGAGCTTACACAGATCTTATGGGTAGTTGTCACAACCACCAAGAGTTCACATGTGCAACTGCCTGGTCATGTCTAGGGAATATGGTTCCCCTGAAGTCACCCACTGGTTCTGGTTCTTACCATCTTTCCTCCCCTCTTCATGACACCCTGAGTCTTGGGGTGAGAGGTGAGATATAGGTGTCCTCGGAAGGACTGAGCTCTATGCGGGCTCTTAGCCTCTCACATTGACCAGCTGAGGGTTCCCATGTTAATCGCCACTGGCTGCAGGAGGAAGCTGCTGTGGTGATGTGCTCGTCTGTGGGCACAGCTATGCATCACGAGGAGTCACTTTAATACTGTCACCACGTAGCACAGTAAGAGTGGGTCCTCTCCGAGAGCCTTGGTCTGGCCAGAGGTTCTTGACTCTGTCGACCATGCCAGCTACGGGTTCCATTTTATGGATTGTGCCTCATATACAATCAAAACAGTAATTGGTTGCTCCCATAACTATTGTGCCAGTGGGCATGTCTTAATAGTATTATGTTTAAAGACAGTGTGTTATTCAGCCTGCGCAAAAGTGCTGGCTCATTTAATTGGTTGCTAATGAGACTTCATTCTCCCCTTCCTGCCCACATCCATTTGTTCATGTGTGAATCCTACACTTTAATTCCTTGTTGCTTTACCTAAAGGGCCTGGCTAACTTCTCAAGCATCATGCGCACATGGGCACACACGCACACACACACACCGCACATGCGGCCGAGCTTCGCCAACACCCCCCCCCCCCCGCCGCCGAGCTTGCTGCTCACTTGCTGTCTGCAGTATGTGCTACATTTTTATGCCGTTGCCTCAATCCATCTCCTTCTCTGTGATCTTTTCTGACGCTTCTAAGTTTAACCAACCTATTCTCCCAAGAGGTCTGATAAATATTCAAGTCTTTTCCCCTCCATGGATTTTTGGTTTTTTTTTTTTAATATTCCATTCTCATGGGCATCTGGAATGCATTTCGGAGTAAGGCGGTAGTGCTGTGCAGAAGAGTCTAACTGCAGGTCTTGTAGCCTTTGAGAGGAGGGGCCTCGTTTGTACTTCCAAGTCATCTGGCCTAACCTGGACTGCTGCTCCTCTCAAGCCAGAGAGACCCGAGAATGTGGAAACCCCAGGGTCTGGGGTCCTTTCCCCGACCCCAATAAAGAGTTTCTAGAGTTCTCTGTGCTTGCCACAGGTTGGGCCAGGGAGTTGTCTAATTTGACTCTTAGATGTCCCCATGATGTAGCAATGACCCCCCATTTGACAGACAGACACTGAGGCTTGTGCAACTTACCCAAGGTCACACACTAGAGCAGTGGTGATTCATTTCCTTTCTGAGCTGCATTATCTCTGGCTGTTCAGGACCTCAGCTTCTAGCTGCTAGTTCTGGTTGTCATGAACTTAAGTAGCGTGGCTTTAAATTAATAGCACCTCTTCTCTCTCAAGCACGTTCAAGAGTACCCTGAGCGAACTGGGGTAGGTTTGTTTCCAAGAGAGCGGTCCACGTCCTACTGCTCCCAAACCCTTGCCGCTGTGGTGAGCATGAATTCCTATGTGCTGGCTGGAGTAGCTGGCTTAGGGCTGGCTGACTATAAGCACAGGCCAGCCCAGAGAGCCAGTCTGTTGGTAGAGCTTGGGGCCACATCAAGAATACACATTTGCTTGTCCTCTTGTTTCAGGAAGCTTTCATTTTTATGAACTTGGACTCCTGATGGTAAGACGTGAGGGGATGCAGCCATCACCTTGCTGTAGGGGGCTGTCAAAGCAGGGCGATGCTTTGGACCACTCTACCCTCCCAGCATAGTCCCGACACAATGAGGGCAGGGGTCCTCAGGTCCCAAGCAAGTGCTCGCTTCCGCGGAGGGTGCCAGTTAGGGTCCTCTAAGCAAGCTCAAATCCTGACACCATCTGCCTGAAGAGATAAAAGTCGGCTCCACAGGCTGAGGGGCTCACACCCCAAGGCGGCCTCATTTCCAGGCACTTTTGAGTGATAGGCTATAGCTTGGGTCCAGCAATCTGCTCAAGCCACTGATCTCCTAGAGTGGCAAATGGAGGAGAGGGATCTATGGGCCCTGTGAGAAGGGGTTACTGAGGGGAAAAGCGTAAAGAAGAGAAAAAGATGTACCAAGCCAAATGTGGGAGAGGAGACAGTGGTTGCTTAGTACCTTCCCTGGACCAGCTTTCTGGAAACCCTCACATGGCTGGTCTCTCAGATTTCTGTCAGGAGTCCACCTAACCTTTCAGCACATTCTCTTTCCCAGAGGCTGGGGAACTGAGGTTCTAGCTTTGGTGTTTTCGGAGACCAGCTCCATCCTGCAGTTAGTTACCTCAGACCTGGCAATCCATGAGGCTGAGCTGCCAGAGCAGATCCCAGGTCGGAGGGAGAAGCAAGAAGACACTGTCTGTTCTAGAGCTCAGCATGAGCCCCAGCGGCTCCTTCCACAGGACAAAAGGGACTCCACTTTGAACAAGGATTCTAGGAGATTTTGTGAACTTCTAGGCCAGAAGCATAACCTGCTCTACGAAGAGGCAGGCATAGGGAGCGACAAGGGAGTGAAGAAAAGTTGCCTTCTCATTCAGTAATGGCCTTGCTATACAGTTGTGCTTTTCACTGTTAAATAAAAACCAACCAACATTGCAACTTTCAGGAAAACAGGTTTGGAGAGCCACACCAAGTCCTTCCTCAGTAACCAGGGATGCCTCGTTCATTGGGTTGAAACTGACTGGATAAGATCAGAAGCCCTCAGTGTCTGTCACCATTGGGTAGGGAACAGGTCTGATGACCCGAGAAAGCAGTGAGTAGGGACGACCTGGGGACAGAGGATCTAGACAATCCCCTGCAAAACAATCCTCACAGCAAATGCAGGGGACTATCTTAAGGTCTATCTGTTTTTTTGCCCATTGTTAAAAAGTATCCATGTAAAAAGTTTAAAAATCCCACAGGAAAAAAAAAAGCGTGTGGAGCAAGGGGAATCACCCATAATCCTGTTAGCAAGTTACTTAGGGTATCTTTCTCTGTAGAATTTCTTTCTAAGCTCAAAAAATTATTATATTTTAATTTTTAAAAAACGATTTATTCATTTGTTATTTATATAGTATTATGCCTGCATGTATGCGTTCAGGCCAGAAGAGGGCGCCAGATCTCATTATAGAGGGTTGTGAGCCACCATGTGGTTGCTGGGAGTTGAACTCAGGACGTTTGGAAGAACAGCCAGGACTCCTTACCTCTGAGCCATCTCTCTAGACCCTACCTTTTTAATTTTTAATTTATTTATTGTGTGTGTGTACACACACATGCATGCGAGTGCACAAGCATCACAGCACACGTGTAGGGCTCAGAGGACAGCTTGTAAGAGCTGATTCTTTCCTTCCACCATGTGGGTCCTGAGGTCTGGCAGCAAGCACCTTGAGCTGCTGAGCCATCCTGAGAGCCCAGCTTTTGTTTTTAGGTAAATGTGAACCCTGGCAATGTGAATCTCCTTCCCAATCCTTAAGGGACAGGGCCCATAACATACAGCAAGCTTATACATTTCTGAGTCTAAAAATGGAATATGCACGCTGGAAAAGGTCTAAAAATTACAACGGAAGAATGAAAAAAAAATGGAGTAAAAATAAATTAAAACCCTACCATAAAGAGCTTTAACATGGTAATGTCCCTGGGGGTTTTCGCTTTACTTTACTTTTTTGAGTATGGAATATATGTTTACTTAATTTTATTCTTTACTTTCCTTCCCCGATTTCAGATTCTAAGTATTTTCTCGTGTTACTGCTCATCCTTTCAACGCTACAGAACGCTCTTAGCATAGATATTACATAACATATTAAGCTATTTCCTTTATGGTGAGCCTTTGATTTTCTGTTAAATTTGTTTTGAAAACCTTTGCCCACAGTCCTTTTATTTCTTTAGGGCTGAGTCCTTCAAGATAAGCTGGCTACTAGGTGGAAGAGACTACAGCTCCTCTGGAGAGTACTTATCTCTGTGGACACCTCACGAGGTGCACGCTGGGACCAGGCATCGACATCATCATCGTGCTTCATCAGGCCCTTGACAGCTGGCCTGCTCATTTTACAAAAGACCAGTGTTACCAGAGCAGGGTGTTATCCCTAGTCAACACCCCAGACCTCAAGTGTCTTCCTACGCATGGCTCTGTAATACCTTCTCTTGATAGAGCCCTTCCCCTCCCCCACTTCCTACCAAGACGAAGGGTCCTTAAATTAGGAGGATGGGGGAACTTCACCCCTAGGGATGATATTCGTGCTAATTAATAAGAGATACATGCAATTAACAACTATGGAGAGAGGGGACTATCAGGTCTTCCCCAGGGGTGAGCCCCTTGATAGGTTATCTAGCATCGGGAGGTCAGGTCAGTCCTAGAAACACATGCATGTACACAATGCCAAACAGAATCGACAGGTTGTATATGCTTATTTTTTTTATATGTGTATGCAACTCAATGGTTAAAGAAGAGGAGCTCATTAATTTGGAAGGGGAAGGCACAATATAGAGGTAGAGGGAAGGAAGAAATGATGTAAGTATATTTTAATTACATACATCTTTTTAAATTGTAGGATAATTTCAATTCCCCCAGTTGGGAATCTGGTTTATAATTAGTCCCCCGAGCCTGCTTTCTCGGGCACAGCAGCATCCAGCTTACAGAGTCAGGGGGACCGCTGACCAAGCAAAGGATAGCACATTGGTTTCTAAGTCCCACTTGTGCGTGGCCCCCAGCAGGTGCCAGAGCCTGTCACATGGCCCTCTTTTGGCACTCTGCTTTAGCCTCAACCTGAAAGCTGTTCGACAGTCAGGAGAAATAGAATTCAGCGACTGGGTTTCTATCGGAGGAAGCCAGAACTCTGAAAGGCGAATTAACTCGCCTAAGCCATGATAGCTGGGAACTGACCAAGTGAGGCCCACACCCGTGGTCTAAAAGGGGGATAAAGGGAGGCCAAATGGGGCCTGCACATCTGGTTTACTTGGCCCACAAAGCCAAAAATAAGGGAAAAAAGTAAATAGGATAAAATCAAATAAAGCCAGCCTTCAAATTTCACATCAGCGCGGTATAGGGTTTCGAGCTCTCTGGAAACTGAGCGGGTGGGAGGAGCTTGGTGTGACCAAGCCCCTTACAAAGCCAGGGCCTAGGATTCCCCAGGTCCACAAGCTGTGTGGATTCCAGACCTGCCTGCTCCTGGTGCACTGACCCACCCAACTCTCGGGATCTAGGGTTTTTGTGGGCTCCCGGACCCACTCTCCTGCTAACCTGGGTTGGCTTGCACCTAGAGGCCGGGGATAGCCCATTGCATGAGCTGCCGCTGAACGGCCTGTCCTGCGGCTGGGCCACTGCAGTCCAGGAATCTGGACGTGAGTTGTTCTCCGCCCAGCCACATGCATGCGGGGTGAGCTCACCCTGGCTCCCTGCCTCCTTCCCCCCAATCTCTCCAATTAAAAACATATTACCTTCCCGCTCCGCCCGGAGCAGCCCTGGGCCGCAGCTTTATTTTATAAACACATTTAGACACGTTCAAAAAGGAATGATTCATGCTGGACCTGAGCGCTACGAAAGCGAGGCCGGCTGAGCGCTTTCACAGGGGCAAGCATCTCGCGCTGGACCAGGCCTGGCCCTCCGGGGGTATCATCTCTCCTGCGCCAGGTCGGAGGATTACCTGGCCGCAGCTGGAAGGACTTACCCACGCAGCCACCTTTCGGCACCCCCCCCCCAGCGCAGCCCCAGCCACCACAAGCTCTTGGAAGGGCAAGATGCAGCCTCCCCTGCAGCCCAGGGGAGCATTCCTGGGGTGCCCCCTCTCCCACCGCCCCCGCTGGCCCCTCCTCCTCTCCAGTTCCTCTGTAGGCTCAGGTTCTTGCTCTCCTCAAACACTGAACTACCCCCCCCCACACACACACACCTTCCTACCCCCGTTCCTGAACCGCCCTGCAGTGTTTTGTAGCTTATTTCCGGTGTGTCTGTCTCCAGGGCCCTGAAAGGCAAGTGGCAGGTGTCAGAAGAATAGAAATAATTCTGTTAAGGTTGATGAATAATGCGCATTGATTGTGCTCAGCACAGGTCCTTGGTGACTTACATACAATCTTTCGTTTTAATTCTCTGGAGAGCCCAGTAGAGCAGAAGTCGTTTGGGATAAGTCCATTTCACAGATGAGGAGATGGAAGCGTGGTAGGATTTGATTCAGGGAAGTCTACCAGTAGAGATCTACCTTCTTGTCAGAACTGGAGGGCTCTGGGACCATGTGCTCTTGCCACTTGACTTTACAAACCAAGAGGCTGAGGCCCAGAGAGGGGCCCTTCTCAGTCTGGCAAAGAGCCGCACTGTGCTGGAGTCGTATGAACTGAATGGGATTTTCTGAAGGCAGGGATGCGAGTGGCTACCTCCTTACACCATAGTGACCGTCACTACATCTTTTGTTTTTGCATTTTTTAGTGTGTGTGTGTGTACATGTGGGTGCAGGTGGGAAGGTGAGAGGGCAGCTTGCAGGAGTCTGTTCTTTCCTTCCACCTTGCAGGTCCCGGAGAGCGAATTCAGGACAATAGGTTTGGCTGCAGATACCCACCGAACCATCTCACTGGCCCTAGATCTGAAGCCCTCACAAAGATGAGCGCCCACGCGGCCAGTCCTGTCCAAGCTGCTGAGGGTGCAAAGTCCGGTGAACTCTGGTGGGGGAAATGCAGAAGGCTCAGACACTCCGGAAGCCTGTCAGCTTCCCACTAAATTAAACGCACTCTTCTCGGCAACCATGCTTCCCGGCATGTTTCACAAATGAGGTCAAAATGAAAGCCCCACAAAAGCCTGTTCACGAGTGGTTAACAGCACCTCTACTCATTGTCCAGACTTGGAAGCGATGGAGGCTTCCAGAGGTGAGCAGATAACAAAACTGACTCATCAGGCAATGGACTGTTACCGCCGGTGACCTCGTTGCTGCCTCCTTGAACCCTGGCTCTCTCTAACCTGGCGGGTCTGTGGAGACTCGAGAGGTGGCTGTTCTAGTGTTACCTCTGTTGTCGTGATAAAAACATTCTTTCCAAAAGCAACTTGGGGGAATGCCTCAGTCACTGTTGTATTGCCGTGAAGAGACACCATAACCATAGCAGCTCTTACAAGGGAAAACATTTCGTTGGGGTTGGCTTACAGTGTCAGAGATGTCATCAGTTTCGTCACGGTGGGGCGCATGGCAGCATGCAGACAGACATGGTGCGGGAGAGTTCTGACATGGCAGCTGAGAGTTCTACATCTGGATCTGCAGGGAGCAGGAAGAGAGCGCGACTGGACCTGCCCTGGGGTTTTGAAAACCAAAATCTACTCCCAGGGACACACTTCCTCCAACAAGGCCACACCTACAAGGTCCAAATCCTTCTCAAGTATCACCACTCCCTGATGACCAGGAATTCAAATATATAAACCAATGGAAGCCATTCCTATCCAAATCACCACAGGAAGGAAGGTGTTTTAATTAACTAATTAACAAACTTATTTATTATAATTTATTCACTTTGTATCCTGGCTGTGGCCCCCTCCCTCATCTCTTCCCAGTCCTACCCTCCCTCATCTTCCCCCATGCCCCTCTCCTAGACCACTGATAGGGGAGGCCCTCCTCCCCTTCTATCTGACCCTAGCCTATCAGGTCTGGCTGCATTGTCTTCCTCTGTGGCTTGGCAAGGCTGCCCACCTCCCATTAGGAGGAGGTGATCAAAGAGCCAGTCACTGAGTTCATCTCAGGGAACCCACGTGGAGACTGAGCTACCTATGGGCTACATCTGAGCAGGGGGTCGAGGTCCTCTCCAGACTCCCTGAGCCCAGATACTTTGGCTCTGTTGGTCTCCTTGTGGGGCTCCTGTCCCCTCCAGGTCTTCTACTTCCCTCTTCTTCCATTAAGATTCCCTATACTCTGCCCAATACTTGGCTATGAGTCTCAGCATCTGCCTTGATACCCTGCTGGGTAGAGTCTTTCAAAGAGGCCCTCTGTGGTAGGTTCCTGACATGTTCCCTGTCTTCTCCCGCTTCCGATGTCTATATTATTTGCCGGAGGGAGTTCATTTTATCTTATAGGTTATAGTCCATCACTGTGGGAAGTCAGGATAGGAAGTCAAGCAAGAATTTGAAGCAGCCACTTAATGCTGCCTGCTCTCTCCCGTGCAAGCTCATGCTTAGCTGGCTTGCTTACCTAGACCAGGACCACCTACCTGCCCAGGGGTTGGTGCTGCCTTCGGTGGGCTGTGCCCTCCTTCGTTGATTAAATATCAAGGCCACCTCACCAAGATATGCCCCATGGGCCATTCTGATCCAGGAAATCATTCCAGGACTCCCTTCTGTGGTGGCTCTAGGCTTCGTCGAGTAAACAGTGAAAGTTAATTAGGGCAAGTGGGACACTGTGGGTATGTGGTTAGGACTCCTGCGTCCTAGCTCTCGAGTCTGAGGACTGAGTACAAACACCTGGAGTCGTGTGGACAGAGTGATGCTTGGTAGCCCCTCATGTAGGCAGTGTAGGGGTACAAGCACAAAGTGGACTGGCAGGCTGATAGGATCTTGAACACTTACACAGCACTCCACCCCAAGCCTCAGTACCTACTTTTTTGGGCCTTGCCCGGCTATGGTGAAGGTCATCATCTATACTCAGGAAGTAGGCTGACAGCATGTGATGCAAACTGCCCTTGCCTCTGTGATCGTTCCTCTGGGCCCTGGAACTCCAGAAGAACGGAAACTGCAGTGAGAGGCTCCCGCTAAAACACAGGCTAGGGGTGAACAAGGCTTTCGCCGCTCTGAACAGCCTAAGGACGCACAGTGACTGGCTATCACACACTGAAAAGGGACATCCGGTAAAACGCAAGGGACTCTGAAAAGACCACAGGCCTGAACCGATGGGCATCTGTTCACACTGGCTCGTTAACAAAAGAACCCCATTAAAGTCAGGTGCACCAAGAGGAAGCACACAGGTTGTGGGGAGAGATGACTTGGGAGAAATCTGTGCTATTGGTCCAATTTTTTTTTTCCCCTGTAAATCTAAAACTCTGAAAAGGTGAGTGATGAAATGGAGCAGACTTTGGGGTTAGATAATGTGTGTTTGTAATTTGACTTTAAAGCGGCATTTGGCTGCCTGACCTTGGGTAAATTCTCTCCACCCTCTTACCCCACTGCTTCGCTTCCACAGAGCAAGGCTAAGAGCGGGTTTTAGCTCGCTGGGACATTTGGAGAATTGAAGACTATATCGCAGATACAGCGCTTGGCATGGTGCCTGCTACGTATGTGGCGCTGGTTAAGTGCTAAGTGTGCTCGTGGATGGGCTTTCAGGGACACAAGTCCTGGGGTTATTAGTGCTGCATGCTCTGCACGGTCTGTTTTTATTGTATTCTGTTGTTTTTTAAAAGCAAACAGTCAGCCAGTTCTGTTCTTAGTAGAAAGACCTTTTGTGCTCAAGCCAAAAGTACTTGACTTGTTTTTCCAATGGTGTGGGCCGGGGCAAGCTTGGGTTTGGAGTATTTATTACAGACTTCGGCTTTTAAGTGGACTGACTTCCCTGAGCCACCCCTTTCTCCTGTATCCACTGGGCTTGAAGGCCACAAACAGAACAAGAGAATTCTGGGAGGAAAGGGGACTAAGCTTCCAACCCTCACCTTTGAGGTTCTAAGCTTCAAGAAGACTCCAGAAGAGATGGGAGCTTTCTCTCCCGGGAGGGGAGGTTGACTTAGGAGCTGTCTTGATGGTGTGGGCATAGCCTTCCCACGAAGCCCCTCCGTTATCTCCTGATTTGTGCAGACACATCGCTGAGCGACTTCCCACACTGAAAAAGTCCAACTTGAGGGCCTGAACTGCCCACGTTACCCACGCAGAAGATGAACTCTGACCTCTTGCCTGCTTTCCTGGTGGGGGTGGTAGCTCCTGAAACGCTCTGTGGGGTTGCGGGTTCTCCATTTCTCTGGCTCAATCTCCCAGCATTCTCGCCCAGGACAAGAACTACCAGATCTCAGCGGCCTAGTCACATGGAACCCAGACCACTTGATCTCTAGAGAAGAATGAAAGACAAACAGTAAGGGGCCGGGGTCCCCACACTTTCTCCAAGGGAACACGCCCAATGACCTGGGAACCTTCCACTAGAACTCATCTCCAGAAGTCCCTCCAACTCTGAACATTCCCACCCTGGGGGGGGGTCTAAGCATGAAGCCTGCACTAATCTTCTGTGGGGACTTCTCATTTTGAGGTGCTGCTGCTGGCCTCCAAGAGGAATGGCCCTTCACGTCTGGTCCTGGAGAAGCAGGTACTGGTTAGCTGCACCTTTAAATACATTTGTGAGTGTGCACACACCCACTCCTGCATATGCAGACACAGTGCATCTGTGCAACTTTTTATCTTTGAAGAGAAGTTCTTCCGTGCTCTCAGCTTTTCACCTCATGTCTTGAGTTCTTGGAAAGGGGCTACACTGGAAGAGTTGGGGAGGACCAGAGGAGTGACAGAGTCGTGTGGAGAGAAGCTAACTCGTTTCTGAAGTCCACAGATGGCTGAGGACAAATTACTCCGTGGGCATTAAAACTCTCTTTCAATTTAGCAGTATTTGCAAACTGATCTGAGCCCCCTGAAGCAATACAGAGAATACGGATCCAAGAACCAATTCCGGTGTGCTCCTAAAGGTGGGCCTTGCAGGAATCTCGAGAGTGTGCTTTCACTTGCAGTGTGCAGCCCGAGTAAATCTTGGCTATAACGTAATCATCCATAAAGTTAGGTGACAGTTATACAGTTAACTGATGTAGAAAGACTCAAGGCCTCTTGGCTGTTCTAGGAAGACTGGGAAGGAAAACTGCGAAACCGTGTGTATTTGTTGTAGAGAATTTAGCAGAGTGTGAACAGCAAGATTCTGTCCACCCAGAGAGCTTTGGTGTTACTTTTAAACAAATGTTTATGACCACTGCTGGCATCTCCGCGTCTACACAGCCCGGCCGTCTATACCTGTAACTCATTTCCACCCTGGCATGGTCTTTAACCTGCTTTTGCCTGGTGTTAGAGGTGTTCAGCATTTCATCCCTGTGAGCACAGGCCGGAGGAGGTAAAAATACTTAGGAAGAAACCACATTGGCTGCCTCACCCTGGCCCAGCCCCGCCCCCGCTCCCTCCCCCAAGAGAGGGTGCTGCAGGAGCCCCAACCCTCCACATCCTCAGAGTGCTCACACATCTGGAGGAATTGTTACCAAGATTAATGTCAGGCTCAGTGTCACACACACTCTCTCCCCACCCCAGGAAATTTCCTCAGTTTATCCAAACATTTGAGGGGGGGATTCTCTGGGGATTAAGAACCACAACGCAGAGCAGGACCACTCTTGACCTTCTGAATTCTCCTTTCCCCAGAGACACGTGTGCAAATTTCCTTCTTTAATCGCTAAAACAATGAGGTCGTGTACAAAAGCAATGCGGCTTGAAAGAGTTTAAGGCAAAAATCAAAGCAGGAAAATCTGGAGCCTCTGTGATGTCTTTGAGTAATGGTATTGCGGGTGAAAAATAGCAATGAAACGGTAAAGAAATTGATGATTCCAAAGCTTTTCTAGCTATGAAACAGGATCTTGAAGTGAAATACTTTGAAGTTTGATTCAGAGAACGCCGTATCAGAAGAGGTTCTCTTGTTGTTGTTTCAAACCCGCTTAACTTGCTTTTAGAAGTGATTAAGTGGTTTCTCCTTGTGGATAAAGCATGCCATCTAACTAACGGATCTTCCATGTTGTTCTGGCTGCCAGGGGGCTCAGGAACTCATGCTTCAACTTAAATTACTACATGCGTCTTGAATATCGATGTTGTAATGCTCCCTCTGGTTTTGATATTTTTTTCCTGATCCTGGTTTTTATCTGTATGATTTTTGTTTTATTGTGCGTATTTCTCGTAAGCCACCTCAAATCTTTTGTTAGATTGAGTCGCAGATCAAAACAACTTGGATTTGCGGTTCAATTTAAGAAGAAAAGAGCATTTTTGGTTTGGTTTCAGAGTTCAGCAAATTAGTGTGATTAGCCCTGATTTGAGGTTTACAGTTTTATTACGTTAAAGTCCTTGGTATTTAACACATCAAAGGGCCTGAGAGCTCACACTTAACCTCCCACGTGTTAACACTACACAGTGCATCGTAGGTCTGTTTCCAATGATCACGGAGGAGGCATTCTCCCATGCTGGAATCTTGCTCACACGGTATGTGCTGAGACATGGACGTACTGCGTCCTGCTTTCTAACACACGTACCAGGAAGAGTTTAGAAAGGAAAGTGTCTACAGTCAAACCAGCGTCCCCTGCATGTTTGTTCTGAAAGATAAAGGTCCAAGTATACAGGAAAATTTGTGTCCTCCATTGCATCACCCATTGTTGATCACAGCAATTCCAGAATCTTCTGCCTGGTGCATCTTGTGCCCTTCCACCTTTTCAAGAGTTCAGAACCTTCATGGTGGGGCATAAAGCTCAGCCTTGAGAGAGAATGGTGTCTCCCAGAAGGAGATGATCAGAGGGTGAAGGCCCAGCCTTTGCTGCTACGCCATGTTGGCTCTGCTGGATCCCCTTTGAATGTCCTTGGATCAATTATAGACCACACTCTCTGAGAATGTCTCTTCGGGGTTGCTTGTGGGTACAAGGCTCTGGTCCTGCTAGAATACTAGCTCTCTGCCTGATTTTTGCAAACGCTGTCGCAGACTGGATCTGAACTGTTCCTCAAGGCCTAAGTATTAAAGGCATAATCTGCATCACTGTTGGGAGATTTCAGAAATCTTAGGAAGTAGGACCTAGCAGGAGATCTTCCAGTAGTTAGATGTACCCTCGGAGGAGACATGGAGACTCAATCCCTTCTATTTTTTCCCCTTTCCACCAGCATCTTCTTCTACCATGCCTTTCCCATGACACAATTCGTTGATTTGTCATAGGCTCAAAACAAAAGAGCCAACTGATTATGAACTGAGGTCCCCAAACTGTGAGCCAAATAAACCTTTGCTCCTTATGAGCTGATAGTCTCGGGTATTTCAGTACAGTCACAGAGAGCTGTCCAACACAATGCTTAACAGTTCTGTGTTCTTACTTTCTCCAAGCCCTAGCAAAGGAGTGAGGAGACTGAGAGGAAGGAAGTTGTCCATCAGAGACCATTGTCCCATTTGTCGCTGGTGATATATGACCTTGAGCAATGGGCTTGATGTAAGGATCTGAAGGTGGAGGTGACATTTATCACAAAGCAAATGAATCTTTGAGTTCAGGGATAACCCTTTGCTCAAGCTGCCTCTTAAACTTTGTGCTTGCCTCTCCTTCTGTGGCTGCCATGTTGAGTCCGTGTCTTGAACCACGCCCCTCCCTCTCAGTGTTTGCCTTTGCCTCTGATCATCTCGGAACCACGTGCTTAAAGACTCGATGATCATGTTCCCAGCCACACCTATGTGAAGTCAGAACCCGGGAGGTAGGGGAAAGGCCTGGTGCTCAGTTCTTTGATTCCTGTTGCCCCAACACATCCTACCTCCTCACAGGGACATGTCTCATCTGACAAAGACCTTTGGTTTTTTTTTTTTTTCTAGGATAGCTTGAGCTGTACACAGCTTGAATCAACCTGTACCCAAGGATCAGAGGGGATCTGGAGCTTGATTAAAACAACCTAAGTCAGCATGTCACAGCTTTGTCTGTCCCAACTGTCCCCTACAGCGACACTTTGCGACAAGCTGAAGGAAACCTCTGAATGAAATCACGTCATCTGGGCCCTTGATCGTTTTTATGTGATCAAGGATCATATGAAAATTCTAATTCAATCACAAGTTTTATTGTCATCTCAAGACCAAAACAAAGAAGAAAATTGGTATGATGGAAACACTCCCGGGCAATCTAGATAACAGAATCATCAGGCTTAGTCTTTTAAAATGGAGTTTGATTTATCCAAGAGATAAATGGCAAGACAAGGTGGGATGGCTCAGTGGGTAAAGGTACTTGACACTGAACCTAAGTTCAGCCTCTAGAAGTAGGCACACATTCACATAGAAACTAAAAGTATAAAGAAATGACAGACTGAAACACTTCGCTAGAAAACTAAAATAAACAAGGACTGAAAGCCACAGGCATAAAAAAATTACTAAGATTTAAATGAAGAATGCAGGCTGTGGTTTTCACAGCAGGGTAGACACAGCTGAAGAAAAGTTTAATGACCTGAATAGTGGGTCTATGGGGGCAGGGGAAATGCATAAATTGAAAGATGAAAATTAAGAGAATAGAATAAGAGAAAAGAATATAAAATACCTACTAAATCAATGAGGGAAACCATCAGCTGCATGTGCCTGACGTCGTAGAAGGAGAGAGAATGAGGGCACATGTGTGGCCGCACAAGGCTAGGCAGGGTTTTAAAAACTGGTACAAATGTCAGGCCACAGACGTCAAGGTACACAGATACAAAGACAGACAACAACCCTCCTGATAGCCTGAGACACCTCAACCCACTGAAAACTTCACTTGCCCAGATACCTGTACTCGCATAAACTGGATTCACCCAGACCCCTGTACCCTGAACAAGCTGGTCCCACCGGGATCCTGGCACCCTGTAGTCTGAACCTTCTCAGACCTCAGAACTTCTCAGACTGTGTACAGACTGGGCACTCACAGGTCTGTGCAAATGATCCGGGTAAGTGGGAGCCATCCCGACCCCTACGTAGAGTAAACTTCAGCTAACCAGACCCTTGCACTCAGATGCATTCTGCCTCAGCCTCTCAGGTCTGATGCCCAAGGTTGGCCTGCTTCTACCCGCCTTCCTTCCCTTCCCTTCCTTCCTCCTGTCTTCCTTTAATCCTTCCATCCCTCCTCTTTTTTGTTTGCATACCCACTAGTTCTTGCAAACCTTTTTGAAAGTAGAAAGTACTACTTAAGAAATCAGAACCAAAGCCAGTGGTGGCGATGGCTCATGCCGCACTCAGGAGGCAGAGGCAGTTGGATGGATCTCTGTGAGTTCAAGGCCAATCTGGTCTACAAAGTGAATTCCAGGACAGCCAGGGCTAAATAGAGAAACCCTGCCTCAAAAAAACCAGAAACCAAACAAAAGAAAGAAAAAAGAAAGAACCAAAGGAAAGTAGGAAGGAAGGAGGAAAGAAGAAATCAGAAACAGGAAGATAAGTGATGGGAATCTCGAAAGAGGGTTTTTCTTTTCTAGCCTGTGACTTCTACCTGTGAAAACTCAGACTGAGGCTTTTCTGAGAAAATAGTGAAAACAGTAGCACTGGGGTGGGCCTGCTAGGCTTTCATATGGACAGGAACGGTGTGTCCCAGATGCACAGAGCAAGCATGGTGTCTTGGCCAGTGTTAGCAAGCATGACATCATAGCCAACATCAGCAAACATGGTGTTGTGGCTGAAATTAGCTTTGTTCTTTTTCTGTGCTGACACTGGAAGACAGCGGTCTTTGAAAGGGTAAGACTCCAAACCTGCATCCTTCCGAGATCTCCAAGCAAGCAATCTACCTAGCTGACCTCCTTGTTTTCTGCAAATATCTGAAAAACAGGAAGGAAAAATGACCGAAGCTGACATTTCTCCCAGCTCAGCTGAGAAAAAAGCCGTGAAAACAGGCTGCGTATGCTTGTGGGCTGAGAGCCATCAAGGTCAGTTTCTCCTGGAACACAACCCAGAGTTGATGCTCTCCTCAGGGTCTGTGGAGACAGAGTTCTGATGATCTCCTCACATGATGTCCTTAACTAAACTTCTTTGAACTAGAGCTGGAGAAGCCTGAATCTGTCTCAGCCACACTGGGGAGTGTCCAAAGGCTGCCCCTGTAGACAGGGCCAGAGGGAAAACTCCTATTCCTCTAGCAAAGCCCGCTGCTCCTCCCCAGTGCTTACTTTCTCCAAAGCCCACTGTACAGTTGAGCCATGAAGGGATGAAATGACTTACACAGGGTTTCACCCAGACCCTATCTGATGACAAACACTGACAGCTAGACATGAGGGACAAAGCAATGAAAAGTAAACAAACAAACAAACAAAAACACCCACCACATCTCTGTCCTTGCAAAGCTGACATTCTCATCAGGAAATAGGCCAACAAACAAGAACATGGAGACATCAACAAGAGATAAATGTCTGCATTAGGCGCTCTCTCTAAGGCTCTATCTAGGAATGGCCTAGATAACGAAGGAGTACTTACCTTCAGTCAAAGGGCTGAGTTAGCAAGAGGAGTAATTAGTTATTTGGGCATTGCTTTTCGATGGCAGGTGAGACTCTTCAAAGTCCCTAAAATTTTCGTTGCACTTTATACAAAATTAAAAAGCACGTTTATGTCAGGAAGAAGAAGATTGATGAGCTCCTAAAACCAGCAAGCATAATACAATAAGTATGACATGAGTAGAAATATGTAACATACACAATAAAAATAATGAAACAATGATGCGGTGTGTATGCCTCCACTGCCCACCACAAATCCCAGATCAGACATTGCTAATCGATTGTGGCACTCTTTCCAACTGAGCCTAGGTCCCCTTTTAGCCTAGTGCTCCAGGGAGCCATGACCAGTACTGAAGAACTGCGTGCAAGCTCAAAGTTCCACACACTCCTCACCTAAGACATTATAATTCCCTTCTGGCTGAGAGAGTACAATCCTGTGGCAGTGACTTTAGGGAAATCCAAATCCATGGGCTGATCTTGGCAGCCACCGGTAGGAAAACAGAAAGAGAGAAAAAGGCAGAGAAGAATCGCTTTTTAAATATTTGGTTTCCAAATGTATTTATTTGCAACTCCAGGACTACTGCCCATATGCATTGCACCTGTTCTAGGTTGGGAGTCAAACAAGGTTTGGGATTTATTATCTTAAAACACACACACACACACTCACACACACACACACACACACCTCGGCATCTCCACATAAAGATGCCAAGGAGAAGCCTGGCACTCCCGAGGACACATGTCTCTCTCTGCAAGTCAGAGTATTTGGGCCCCTTTGCCATGAGCCAGACTCATGGATTGATTTAAAAGGAGGAGGAGAGGAAGCTGCCAGTCCCTTAGTGTGAATCACACACCCTGGCGGGGTTCGCACACCCTGCTGGGTTGCACAGCTTTGTGGAGGCTGTGCCTGTCCTGAGACAGTGGAGAGAAGCTCGGATGAATTTACTAGGCCCTACTGAGTGGCCCCTCTCTGGGGCACCTATGGAGGGAGACTGGGCCTCTCACCTTCAGTCCTTGGTCTTTCCCACAGGGGCCTCTAAATTTCCCTAGTTGCTACCTACCTCCCTTCCTCTGGCCTTCCCGCCATCTCCTACCACACAGGAAAGGAGAGGAGCCCAACCAGCACACTTGTGTCTGGGCTAGACTCAGGCAGGTATTCGCTCTCTGTTTTTCCAGCTGTAAAATGGGGGGAATGAAGGTGATGTTATCCCCCTGGTGGTCAGACTACTTGAGGCCTCATTTTAGTCAGTAGCAAGGTAGAGTCTGCTCTTTCAGGTAATGACTTTAAGCCTGAAACTTAGATAGATTTCTTTTCTTTTCTTTTTTTCGTAATCTCACAAAGAGCCAAAGGCTGAGGAGATGACTAATACTCATTGTCAGTGTGGCAGAGTCTAGAATCAACTAGAAGATGCAAGTCTGGGCATGCCTGTGGGGAATTGTTTACCTTTCTTTGTTTTAATTTTATTTACTTTCATTTATGTGTACACATGTTCGCGCTGGTTTGTATGTGCACCACATGCATGCAGTACCCACATAGACCAGAAGTGGGCGTCATATCCATGGGAACTGCAGTTACAGAAAGTTGTGAACTGCCCAGTATCCTCTGCACGATCAGCAAGTGGTCTTAGCCACTGAGCCGCCTCTCCAGCTCCACGGGAAATTAAATTAATGGCATTAATTGTGGTGAGAAAACCCATCTACATGGGTGGTGGATTTCCTGGTGGGTTCCTGGTCTACACAAGCAGAGAAAAGGCACGATGGACAGCACTCATCACTCTCTGTTCTTGACTATGCATGCATGGAACCAGTTGCCTCAAGCTTCTCTGGCCTTGAGTTAACCACGCTAAGAGACTGTGCCCTTGAACCGAGCGCCGGAATAAAGCCTTTATTCCTTAAGGTGAATTTGGCAGAGCATTTTATCACAGCAGGTAGGGAGAGAGGCTAGCACACCAGAGTCCTCGCAGACAGACAGGAAGCCCAGACTGTGTTTTCTGATCACAGCCGTGGACTCTGGGGTTCACACAGTCTAAGGTGAGTCCTGGGGATCTGCTTGGTAAACTAACATCCCAATGGGCCTGGTGCTCTATGGAGCACCCCCTGAGAACCATTCTGTGTAAAGAAAGACACATGGCTATTTTCCAGAGAAGGAAAGTGGGGTTCAGAGAGGTAAAAAGAGCTGCCCCAAGACACAGAAGGAGTAATTAGCTGGGCTGGGATTTGACATGGACTCGTCTGATTCTAGCATTGTTTGAAGGAGCCACGTTTGGAGATGTTTTCCCTCAGAGGACAGCTGCCACCTGCAGCAAACACTCCCAGCTCTCCTGCGGCCTGTCCTGTCTCACATATCACACTCTACCCAAAGAGAGCATGGCAAGCTCAGTTGCAACACGGAGCCCAAGCGCTCGCAGAGCACACATGTGAGGCCCTGGGTTTCGTGCCCAGTGCTACATAAAACAACACGCGGCAGTTGGGTGATCTATAGAAGAAGAGCAGCTTGAAGTTCCATCGCTGATGCTCAGGAGCTGCATGAGTGCGCAGTTGCTCAGCCTCTCCAAGCCTTGCTTGTCTTGTCCTGGGGTCTGCATGGCCTCCATCTTCCAGCATGCTCTTCTCTGCCTCCCTTGCTGTCTCCCCAGTCTTCACTGGGACAGGGGGAAGGAGAGCGACAGCTGATGCAGGAAGAAAGTCAGAGTATCGCCCTAGCTTCATCAGTGAGCCAATGAGTCAGAATTCCAAGGGTGCAGCAACGGCCTACCGCCTTCACCTGGCATCTTTACATCCCTGGGGTTTGCAAGCACCCCATGTGGCTGTCCCTGGAGGAGACAGCCTCCCCTGTTGATTCCTCTTCACTGATATTCTTACCCACACTAAGCCCTCTCCAGCTGTCCTGCTTGAGTGGCCTCCATTCCCTGGGCTCTGACTGAAGATTTCATTCTCCTCATCTACAGCAGGGAACTCCATCGTATATTAACAAAATACAGTTTGGGGCCAACCCTGGCCCACAGCCTATTTGTATAAATAAAGCTTTATTGGAATGCAGCCTTGTTCATTCATTTATGTTTAGTCTGTGGCTGCTTTTATGTTACAGCGGTAGATTGAAATGGCCGCTCCAGAGACCATTTGGCCTTCAAGCCTAAACTTTCGACTGCCCGGCCTTGCACAGGAAACTTGCCAAGCCTTGAGCTCTATTTTGAGGTAAGATAGTTGGTGACAAGCCCTTGATACTACGCCTGGCAAGCAGGAAACTGTCAATCAGCCCTGGCTCTTCTTGCCTGAGTTCAGTGGCAGCCATGTGTATTATCTGAGCCAGGGAAAATGGGAGGTGAGATGCGGGCTGAGGGGGAGGGCGGCCATCTGCTTTATTAGGATGCTGGGTCACAGAAATCCTTTATAAAGCAAGGTTTCCAGGTGGCTCCCACTTCCTGGGCAAGAATCTGCTCTTCTCATCCTTCCTCTCAGCCCCTAGCAGGGAGTCCCAGTGGGGCCAGCATCCATAACTGTTTGCTGTTGGATGAACAAACCCAATTAACCACCCATCGGTTGGGGTGGAACCTTGCAGAGGCCCAGCTTTTATGCAAATCAGGCTCGTTCGGGGATGCTGCAGCTGTTCCCCAAGTCTTGTCAGCTTTCTCTCCAGCAAGGCTTTCTGCAGTCCAGTCCCTTGCTCCTAGAAACCGCCACTGCCTCGGTTTCTCTCTCTCTCTCTGACCTTCCCCCTTCAGAGTCACCCACTTCAAGCTGCCTCCATGTGGCCTCCGAAGTCACCTTTCCAATTACCTAGTGCATTTGGCTTCCCTTGTCCTGGGAAGCTGCCTGTGGCTCCTACCTGCTGGCTGTCCCCTGCTTCCTCCACTCAGTGGCCAGAGCACATGCCCAGTGTGACCCCAGCACTCTGCCCTGCCCCATCTCTCCTTTCAGCTCTCCCAGACAACGTTCCAGCACCCGGCAGTCTTTCTGGGATCCCTAGCTACATCTCTGTTGCTCCTACCTCCTTCCCAGAGCACTCATTTGTACCCCTGTCACAGGCAAAGTGCCACTGTCGTCCAGGCTTTACCTTTCCAGGGAGCAGAATCAGAGTCCCCCAAGCTGTTTCTCTTGGATTTCCTGAAACATTCACTGTTGTCTTGGAACACTTAATTTTATCTGTTTGCCTATTACCTTCTTATGCCGGACCAAATGTCTAGAGGAGAGGAACATCCCTGGATTCAAAAGACAGCAGGTACCCAAGCAGTAGAGACTCCTGCCTTCATCAACCTGGTCTTTTCTGCCTCTTTGCCCTTTGGCATCCTGCTGGGCACACAGTTGGTCCTTCTGGATCCAACATCCATGAATTCCACTCACATCTGAAAAAGAAAGAAAGAAAGAAAGAAAGAAAGAAAGAAAGAAAGAAAGAAAGAAAGAAAGAAAGAAAGAAAGAAAGAAAGAAAGCTGTGTCTGTTCTGGACCCGTAGAAACCATTTTCTCTTCTTGCCCCTGAACAGTGTCGCATAGCAACCATTTACACTTCATGTGCATTGTATTAGAAGTGTAAGGAATCCTGGAGGATTCAAGTCTACAGAGGCTGTGTGGAGGTGCCATGCAAAGGCTGCGCAAGGGACTTCAGCGTGCACTGCAGGTGTGAGGAGACTGAAGGTAATCCTGAGAATACTGAGGTGGATCTGCCTGTACCCAAGTCCTCCAGTCCTCGGAAGGGTCCATTATCTGAGTGTATGTCATTTTGTCTTTTTACCTACTTGTTGCCGAAATCCTTGAAAAATCTTGCAAAGCTCCAAGCAATGCCTGGAACGAAAGCCACCGTGTCTAAACACCACGTTGAAACATATTCCTTGAAGAGAAACTGCCTCTTGCTTGGATCCTGGAGCTCATTGGGAAATACGCTTGCAATCCAGTCAGTCCGTAGGTTCCGTGCTAGATGGAATGATAGACACCTGGCTTTGTTCTGAGAAAGACCATGACAACTTGTCCCTTGGCTGTTTTTACCTTTCTCTGTGAAAGAACATGCCAATCAAACAGAAATGCAAGCAGACACAGGCGCTTGAAGAAAAAGCTGAATAACTTCCGGTTCATGGAAGGAAATGTATCAAAGAAAGCCACCCAGGACCTTGCCTTCAGTGCTAGAATCTTTCATGAGAACCTGAGAATAGTAATTTCTTCCTATAAGAAAACTCCTTAGGTGCCAATGTCAGTGATTAATTAAAAACAAAAACAAACAAACAAAAACTCCAAAGCCTGAAGGAGGAGAAACAAATGTCCTCTCTGGTGAATTCAGCTGCCTGGCATCAGTTTGCAGCCACTGGTCTGGGAATCTTCATTTGTCTTCTCACTACCCACCAGACCCGTTTTCATATTAGGGCCATTTCAGATAGGGAAACTGAGGTTCAAAACCACATGCCTAGAGCTATTGGTAAAAATGGATCAAGACTCAAATCCAGCTCTGTCTGGGTCCTTACGCTGGTCATGTCAGCTGAAAATCCTCCCCTGGGGTGCTGGGCACAGAAGCCCAGCTCACCTCCCTCTCAGCATCTAGATGAAGACTCCTTCCTACTGCCCAGCCTCTGGCTGAGCCTGGAGCCATCTGGTTCCACATGGAAGCCAGGCACAAGTGTGTCAAATTCAGGGGCCATGCTGCCCTGCAGAAGGGCAGGTTCAAGATAGGGAGGACGGTGGATCTACAGGCTCCCTGTCCATCTGTCTTTGTGGTCAATCTGTATGTTCCCTGGCACCTTTCTCCTCAGGTACTTCTTCTCCTTTCCTCCCCGCTCTCCATTCTCCTCTTCCCTCTCGCCTTTTTCTTGTCCTTCTCGCTTGTTCTTCCCTCAGTTCCTGCTTTTCAACTCCTCTCTGCCTTTTCTATCCCCCTCTGTTTTCTCCCACTCTGCCACTTCATTTTCTCTTCTACCTCCTCTTTCTCTCTCTCTCTCCATTTCTCACGAAATAACATACAAAAGGCCTTCATTCTGACTTCCTTCCAACATCACGTACAGAGCAAATAAAGAGACTGCCACCAGGAAGCAAACCTCTATGTCTCTGTCCTCTTTCTCTATCTGTCTCATGACTCGGCATCCAATGGCAAGTTAAGTGATTTTCCAGGCACAGCTGACTTGGTGTTCAGTACGGCTGAAAAACCCATCTAAAGGCAGCTTTCACTGGCAAGTCACTGAAATGTCTTGTTCTTCTCATCATTACCATATCCCCGCCCCCTCCCCGGACACACACAGATATACACATACACATTTGACGTTTCTTTGGAGGGAAAACCCTCTGGGCCTCAGATGTCCGGCAATGTTGTCTTAGCAAGTCCTTCCTTGAGAAAGGGTAAGCTGGCTTTGCTGACCAACACCTGTATCTCAGGGGGTGCCTCTCTCTTGGGCTGGACAGCATAGAGAAAGATCCTGAGACGTGACCTACTCAAGGTCATTGGCTAGCCTAGAGCTGACACTTAAAATACTGAAAGTTCTTCATCCTGCCTGGGGAAAGCTTTGGGTTTGGGGATGTGTTGAATCACAGAAACAAAGCTTAAAAAACGCTCCTTGGACAAGTGTAGACCATACCCCAGTACATTCCTGCTTCTCACAGATAGGAATAATGTGGGGATTTTTGTTCCAGCCTTCCTGGCAGCATACCTGTTATCTTATTGCAGGGTTCTGGGCAATTTCTTTCTCAATCTGAAATGTCAGTCTCTTATTTGTAGGGTAAAGTATTAATGTTTTTCTTGCCCAGTTATCGTATTTGTTGTTTTGACACTCTAGGTCTTTGTGGGATACAGAGTGTTTAAGACCCAGCAAACATGGGTTTAGGATAAGCCTAACAAAGAATAAGAAGCAAAAAATGCTTTGTATTATTGTTCAAGTTTAGCTTCAGGGCTTACATTCCAAAAGGGAGACAGAAACGCATGGAATGCTATTCTTCCCGCCTACTACTCCTCAGCCATGGCAGACATTACAAATCCATCACAGGATTTCAGACATTTCTAGTTGATCAATACTGAAAAAAAAAAAATTGCACAGCTTGTTCGTTTTCCATCTTGTTACAGAAGTAGAAACAAACTTCCCAATCCAAGCATAATGGTTAGTCTTGGTTGTCGGTTTGACTGCATCTGGACTCAGTTAAGAAACTGAGTGAATCCGTGAAGAGTATTTCCAGAAAGCATTAACTGACTGAATAAGACCCTTTGTCAGACTAGGCAACACAGCCCAGAGGAGAAGAGACCAAGGTTAAAGTAGTGTTGCTTGTTGCCTTTGTGTCTTGCTGACAAGTGAATCTACACTGCTGCTGCCATGCCGCCACAGTTGCACTTCGCAGACAACAGACTTCACTTTATTCATCTCCTAATGTAGACTGAATGTTGCCAGCTCTCCCAGAATCTTCTGGGGCTTCAGCATTACATTGGCACTACGGAGGTACACAGCTTCACGAACTGAGTAGCTGCAGGCTTCTCTGGCTCTTCTCTGTGCACACATCCCCAGCCCCAATTATGTAAGATAGTCTAGTAACTCTTCTTTTCAAATACGTACCCATTTGTTCAACCCTGCCTACAGTACTCGGAAACTCAAATGCCTTATTGGCTCCAGAGACAGAACCTCAATCCCTTCTTCATGTGCGTGCACTCTGAACTTGGTCTTTTCCACACATGACATCATTGATCCTTCATGATGACCCAAAAGAAACCGGATGTCCTAGTTTACCCTGTTAATAAATAGCAATCCCCAGTGTATGAGCCTAGGTTAATCCACCTCAGAGGTCAACAGTGTGTGGGCCTAGGCTAACCCACCTCAGAGGTCATACTTCATTGTCATCTTTCCACACCACATCCCCTTAAACAGGAATAAGTTTAACAGGTCAGGCAAGACAGTAGACATCACGAGGGCCATGGCCAGGACTCCAGGGAGAGCCAAAAGCACAGCTGCCTTTTCCAGTAAAGACTTTCACTTCTGCTGTATTCTGGGGTCCTGCCAGGCCCGGGGTCCATCTCCTGGGAAAGACAGCACATGCTATTTTGATACTGAGCCTGTGCCATGAGCAACATGATGGACAGGCCTTTCACACATCTCAGAAGTCAAGTTCACAGAGTCATTTCCTGTTTGGCTCACACGGTGGGCAGAAGCCCAAAGGTACAGCTCTGCTAACTCTCTCATCAGCCTAATAGGAGAACAATTACCAAGTCAGGATCCAAATTTAGCAGCGGACACTTCTTTGGGAACTTGGAGGGGTTGCGACTTTAAAGAGGAATGGACTTTTGACCTGAACTCTGGGCAGCGCTCTTTTTCTGAGGAGCAGAGCTGTCCACACTGCTAACGGCAGAATCATTAGGTCATGGCTGAGGTCCAAGAGTGGCTAGAAAACAAGCAGCTCGGGAACACACCGTCTTATCTAAAAATAAGCAGAGAATTTAGTTCTTTGACTGTCAATTACAAATTCATCTAAATGCATCAAAAAAAATAAATAAAGGGGAGTTCCAGGAGCCACAGAAATGGCCCAAGGATGCCTCCCCCACATGCTTTAGCAGGACACTGGTGGAATGACATTCATCAGTATAGAAGAGATGGCACATCAGAGCAGACAGCAGCGTCAGCTTGGATACCATCAATGTAGAGGCAGCAGCAGTGTAGACAGCTGGCACCAATATGCAGACACAACCACGAGCTAAACTTTGACCTGAGACAGAAAACACCAATGTGACCCCAAACTGACCAAACGCTTGCATCATTCACCACTGAAGTCAAACGATCGGAGTTTGATTCCCAGCCTCTTCACGAGGCTGAAGCAAATAACCGCTCCTCTGGAAATGTGAGCTTCCCCTTGAAAGGACGTAAGGGAAGAGTTGATAATGGTTAGCCCAGCAGCCTGCAAATCTCAGCCTTAGTTCTTAGCTCTCTTCTTACAATAACCCCTGTTGCTTTCACAGCTATACTCTGGAATAGGCGCTCTTACCGTTCTCTAACTAAGGAAACTGAGGCACACAGCAATGCTTTTCTCCCAGTAGCAACAGGGAGTATAGAAACCACAATCTGCAATCTGCTGGCCCAGGCAGTCCCTGAGTCATGCAGCCAGAGAGATACCCATGCCCCTGCAGTTCCTGAGACACGATCAATTGGAATGCAGTTTGTTTGTTTCTTTCCGTCCTACAAGTATGGCTTTCTGAAGAACTGTGAACATTTAAAAAAAATCTGATATAAATAGCTCTTTTAATTTTTCTTTCTTTGTCCCCCTTCCAAATATCAGCCAATACTGGAGAGAAATTGGTTCTGGTCGACAGTGACAAGGTCAGGGCTCCTTTGGAGGAGGCTTGCCAGCACAGGCTCCATCCCGGACTGAAAAATTACGGCATTTATTTTAAGCCGAAACATTCTTATATTTAAAGCTTGTCATCAGGCCGAAGTTTGTTTATTGCATTCCATAATTATGATGAATATATTTTAAATAGAAAAAGATTTAAAATGTAGGACAGCTGCAAAAAAAAAAAAAACACGATGCCAATCACTGCGAGGCAGCCACATCTGGAGCCAGCCACATCTGGAGGCAGAACCTGGGTGGGAAAGGCTTGTTTTGCATTTTTATGACCAGATGCATGCAGATTAGATGTACCTTATAAACTTCACCCAGACAACTGTCAGGGCCAATCAGCCCTAATTGAATAGGACATTTTCTCCAGCAATCCCCCCTGAGCCCAGGCCAAGAATCCCCCCTGTATCATGCATGGGCAGAACAAGTTCTGTTAGCTGTGCGTAGAGTGATCTGTCAAACACAGGCCAAATTCAATACTGGACTTCATTCCACAAAGACTCCAATTAGACCAGAATGGAGTCTGGAAAGCTTTGAAAGGCCCCCTTGGCCCTGACACATGGAGGCATGACCAGCAGAGAAAGGAGAGCTGGAGCCTGACCCTCTGTTTGCATCCCTACATGCCGAACACTGCATGACACATACTATTCATGCCCCATACATACTCTCTCTAGGTCCTTCCAACAGTCCAGTGGCTGGGGATGACTCTCCCATTTGGCAGACCAGGAAACTGAGCTTCAGAAGGCTGGAGGGAGAGTGTGACTCAAGTCTGCAAGCCAGGAAAGCTTGAGAAGTCCCATCAGCCAGTTTCATTGGAACGATAGCCATCTCAACCCCTTCTGGGACATGCAGAGATGTGGGAGGGCATTGACGGCTATTGTGATGACTGAGGGGACATAACTACCATTAACACCAGGGTCCAGGAATGCCAAACTGCTTGCAGCATGGAGGAGAGAGTGCCAACAGCCCTTCTCATTTATCAGCCCTGGCCTCCCACAGGCCAGCACCACAATTATAGAAAGACTACAAGCAGGGGGTGCAAATCCATAGATGTTAAGAGCATTTTCTTAGTCTAGATTGCCAAGATATTACACGCTGATGCCCAGCATGTGTCCAGGTGCCAACCATACCAATGGAGAAGAGAGGGCATAGGGAGGAAGAGGGGAGGGAGGCTTTCTTTTTTTTTTTTTCCTACGAAACATCCTTTTAATGTTAAATTGCAATTGCTACCAAGGCCATTATCATTCCTTCTGAGGTTCACAAATCAAAGCCGAGTTCTGCTGCAAGTGTAATGCGAATAATAAGAACTTCACAGCCCAGGTTTTTCTTTCCTAGGTAGGAAACAAGAGAACCTCAGAAAAGCAATCAATCACCACACAAATAATGATGTCCAGTGTTGCATCTTTTATTCCATGAGCTTGACATGTGCCATGTCAGATCCCTATGGTAGCTGTATGATGTAATAGCTATTATGCTGGCTTTTAGAGAAAACAGAGGAACTAAGGTTCAGAATGGAAAAGGAGCAGTCCGAAATGACACAGAGGCGTGGTGGCCAGGCAAATCCTGAGCCTGATTCCAGGAACCGAGCTCACAGGAATTATGTGAGTTGTGTTTTTGATGTTACAAACATCAAACATTATAGCTAATCTGGGTGACAAAATGCAAACCAAAGATGCTGTGTTGGGGAGGGTTTTCGTGTTTGCTTGTTTAACTGCTTTTGGAACTGGTTTTACTGGGGTTCCAGAATGAGTGATTAGCTAAGGACTGGAGCATCCGCGTCTCAGCCACACAAGCATGGATGGGGGTCTCTCCTCCCAGCATGAAATAAGAAGTACTGTTGTCTGGGGCTGGTAGTGAAGAGATTCCTACAAGCCCAAGGCCCAGAACGAAGGGACGCTGCTGATCTGGTTACGAATCAACCCTCACTCTTCTGGAGATGCGTTCCTCAAGGAGAACACTGGTTTGGAACTTGTCTTTTTTTTTGTGAATCAGAAACAAAATCAACAATTTACAGCAAGGCTTTACACATAAGATGTTGCAAAGTTGGATGCCTCGGGGTGTCCTGAGGAGGAACATGAGCCGACTGGACAGAGGGACAGGTAAGAACTGTGGGGGAACTGAGGAGTCCGTGCTATCATCTTCCAGTAGTTTCATGGAGTCATCACACCAGTACATTGTTGAGCTTTTTAAAAAAGAGAAAGTGTGTGATTTGGGTGTAAAGTCTTCAGACTTTTGAAAATTGATTAATACCATTTTTTGTTTGTTATAAACAAAAAACTAATTGTGTGTGCCAAGCCCCCCCCCCAAAAAAAACCGTTTCTACATGACCTTTGCACTGTTAGATTCTCCCTGTGTGTTCCTTCTCCAGAAAACATCAGGCTTTTCACAGACAGGATGGGACAACAGCAGCTTTTCCTTCCCCCTTTCTTGATGCTCCGTGCGCTCTTACTAGTCCAAGGAGCCAAGCCGACCATCAGAAATGACATGGGACAAGAGTAACAGCTGACTAAATAAGGGGAGAACAAGCAGGGCATAGGTGGCACTCATCTTTAATCCCAGCACCTGGAAGGCACAGATGAGTGCCTCTCTGTGAGTTCTAGGCTGCCCGGAGACACAGAGTGAGACTCTGCCTCAAAAACAAATAAGAAGAGGACATGTCAGGAAGCAGGCACGCCAAGGGACAGCTTCTGGGAATTTAAGATCCTAACGAAAAGAACCAGGGAAGGAATGAATTGTTGGCCAGCTAACTGGAGAGTGGGACCCTTGCCCTCCGCAGGGCCTATTCCGAACACACTTATATAGGTAGACGTGGACCCTGGGGAAACAGGACAGAATGGTGGGGGAAACAGCAGGGTCAGAGCCAGGGTTGGAAATCTGCACCTACCAAGCAGTGTGACATTAGGGGAGTGACTGGATCTCTCTGAGCCTCCGTGCCCTCTGCTACGAAATGGGGGCAGAAGTGCTACAGTTCAAGGCTTGTTGTGTGTCATCTGTTAAACTGGGAAATAACAATGGATTTTGACTTTGTGGAAGGTTTTGTTGTTGTTATTGTTTTCACTTTTTGTCTGGCAGAAGCTATGAACTTGACTGTCCATTTGCAACACCCACCGCTTAGCTATTACATGCACAGAGCAGGAGATGTCCCGCCCACAGAGAGGGCTTCCATTTGTGTCCAACCTAGAGACCCAAGGATGCTGAGCTGTCTGAACGGTGTGAGGGTTAAAGAGTAAGCTTTGAAGATGCCTCTAGTAGGAAAGAGGCAGACACTGTAGAGAAAGTCCCAGTTCAGTCAGTTCCAGGTTGGCTTTAAGCACTTTCAAATATATTTCACAGAGGAAAAAGTCCAGAGGGGCTGGATTACAGGGTAGCCTGCATCAGAAGTTTGGGGTTGCAGTCAGAGGCATCCATTTCTCCACCCATCCATTTACAATGCACTGTGGTGGCTTCTTTCCCAGGACACAGTAAGATAGCACTAGAGGTCTCAGGTGTCTGTCCCAGAGACAGCGACACCTGGGAGAGGACTTGTCTTAGTTTCTTTTCCTATTGCTGTGAGAACATTCTCTGACAAAAGCAAATAGAGGGAGAACAGCTTTATTCTGGCTCACAGTTCAAGGTACACACAGTCCATCGTGGTGGGAAGTCAAGGTTCCAAAGCTGGAAGAAGCTGTTCACACTGCAACCACGGTCAGGAAGCAGAGGAAGATGAACGCATTTTCTGCTGCCCACTTCCCTTTCTCCAGTCACACACAGTCCAGGATCCCCTGCCCAGAGAATGGTCCTACCCTCAGCGGGTGGGTTTTCCCATCTCTCTTAACTCAATCAAGATAATTCCCGAACAGCCATACCCAGGACATCCAACACTCAAGTGACTCTAGACTGTGTCAAGATAAGAACACCAACATCACAAGGACCAAGAACCTCTCTGGCTCCCTTAGGCCTAGCTAACTGTTCTCAGCCTGAGGATGGAATGGGAGAGAAGACACACAAAGAAAGATGGGGTCGCAGGGGATGTGCTGTGAGCAGAGGTGCCACCTCACCCAATCTGGATTTTCTTGGGAAGGGAATGTTGAGTTGGGCACTCCCAGCAAAGCTCAAATGAAGTTTCTCCTCCTTGTCTACATGGGCAACACTAGCAGGTTCGTAGGGGACCAAGACAGTGAAGCAATGGTGCTTTATCGCACTAACAGTTACTGGGCGGGGGGGCGGGGGGAACTGCAGCCCACTACTGAGAAATCTGGACGTCAGTGAGTGGGGAACATGCTTTGAAGGTCTTCAGATCTGGGCCGAGGGATGGAGGTGTTTCTCCATGCCATCTGTTTACCTCTAGTCCAAGGCCATTCTTCTGGTGCTATTAACTTTGCACTGAATTCAGGCCTGGCAGTTTCCACCAGACTGAAGAACCTATGGGCAGAGGGTGGCAGGCATATGCAAGCAGAGGTGAGTATCCAGGGATGTGGACAGGGAATGAAGGCAGGGCTGGTAGGCTGTAACTGGAGCTGTTTCCACCGTATCTTTGGCTGACTTACACAGCTCGGCCACAGCCCTTCTTGGCATGAGCCCCAGGTGGCTACTATGTGCACCACTTAGATGTGATTTTTTTTCATGAACTCTTCATAGGCTCAAGGACATCTTCCATCACTTGTAGAAGCCTTCCACATCCATCCTGTTGGTCTTCTGGGAATATCTTTGGAATTGCTGAGATCTGGAAGTAACAGATATAACTAGAGTGATACGTACCATTAAGAGCAGCAACTTTGCCTTCAGAGTCCAAAGATCCGGGAGTGTGCCTGACTCACGCTGCCTCACCTGACCCTCAGAGCAGCCCAGTGTCACAGGTAATGCCATCAACCCCACTTCGAAGATGGGGAAGTTGAAAAACAGAGAAAGAAATGACTTCTCTGAAGTCTCTCGGTGATACTAAGAAATCCATCCCAGGGAGCCAGCGGACTCCGAAACTACTCACCACAGTGTACTACCTCCAACTGTTTCTAGCATTGTGTCTCTGGGGGTGAGAAAGAGGTGAGCCATAAAGTGTGCTGAGCATTCTTAGGGCGCATAGCAGGTATAAGAAGAGCTGATTAAACGGGGGAATATCTCTGCTACAGGTCCCCCACCTCTGTTCCATGGACAATAGAACAAACACGGATGAAGTTGTGAGAACAGTCCTGAGATGCTAGGACTCCAGCAAGGGCCACCCTGGCCTCAAGCTCTTCCCCGCCATGCTGCGCTACCTGTGGTCAGGCCCTGGAAGCTGAGCACAGAACCACAGAGACCAGCTGCCTTTAATGTGGTGGTTCAGGATCATGTTCCTGGCTCTGGCCTCTGCATGGTCACTGCCCACTGCTGACCATAAGGGGCTGTGGGTGAGAAAGTGGCCCACACCGCTCATATTCCACGCTACGGAAGCCACACAAGCAAGCCACAAGGACTATTTTAAATTTCTAGTAGTCACTTTTTTTAAAAGTACAAAACCAAAAAACAGGTGAAGTTCATTTTGAAATACATTTTGTTTAGCCTAATAGATAGCCAAAAATACTTTGAGTGTTTAACCAATATAAAACATTAATTGAGATGCCATCCTCCCTTCCTCCCTCTTTTCTTTCTTTCTTTCTTTCTTTCTTTCTTTCTTTCTTTCTTTCTTTCTTTCTTTTTCCTTTTTTTTAGTGGGGAGCAGCAAGGACTTGAAATTCAGCATGTGTCTTTATAGTACATTTCAGCCCGCAGTAGCTATCTTCCTAGTGTTCAATAGTCATGTGGCCAACATCTGCCATATTGAACCGGGCAAGATTTGCTGTCCCAGAGAAAACCTTGTCTTTCCTAGTCTTTCTTTTTACCCCTTGCACACATGCCAGTGACACACACACACACACACACACACACACACACACCAAGCTACTTTAACTTCATGTCTTCCATTGATAAGAACCAGTGTTCTCTTTAGTGAAGAAACAAGAACCCTTATAAAATAATTGCTGGAGAGATGGCTCAGCAGTTAAGAGCGCCGGCTGGCTGCTGTCCTAGGGGACCTGGGCTTGATTCCCAGCACCTTCCTGGAGGCTCACACTGTCTGTAGCTCCAGCTACGTGGGATGCAACACCTCCCTCTGATCTCCACCGGCCCCAAGTACACACAGGCACACATTCAAGCAAAACATAAAAGAAAACTTTTTAAAATGTAAATATAAGGCAGTTGCTACAGCTGGGCATCTCTTCCAGTCAACATATGATAGAACTTAACCCCTTGCCTGGCAGTTGTGGAGATGACGGAGCCCGGACACACAGGCAAAATGCCTGTGCGAGTTTGAAAAAAAAAATGAGAAAGAAAAAGTTTGCCAAGGAGATGAGAGTCTTGAAGGTGTGGTCTTGTTGGAGGAGGTGTGTCTCTGGGAACAGGTTTCGAGGCTTCCAAAGACTTGCGCTGTTCCCCTTGTGATCTCTCTTGCTTGCTCTGTCTCTCTGTCTCTCTGCTTTGTGCCCACTGATCAAGACATGAGCTCTCAGCTGTTGCTCTAGCTGTTCTTGACAGCATGCCTTAGCGCTACCATCATGGACTTAAACCGTCTGAAATTGTGAGTCTAATTAAACACTTTCTTCCCTAAGTTGCCCTTGTCATGGTATTTTGCCACAGTGAAAACAAAACAAAGCAAAACAAAAAACAAACAAGCCTACCAATGCAATGTCTATCAGCTGACGAATACGTAATAAAAACACAGAAGATGCACAATAGATTTTCATTCATCTATAAAGAGAAATGAAATTATGACATTTGAAGATTAATATGGTTGGAAGTGGGAAAACTCATACGGATTAAGGTCATCCAAGCCCAGAAAGACACAAGATTCTTCAAGTATGGATTCTAGCTTTAAATCTCTAGTTTTGTGTGTTTAAGTTGGAGCATCTGTTGGAAAACTAGAAAGTGACCACTGAGGGGTGGGGGCGGGGAATGCCTTAAAGGATAGTAAAACATAGGTGAGGGATGCCTTAGGAGATAGCAGAATGTAGGCAAGGGGACCTTAAAAGATAGTAGAACACAGAGGTAGGAGGAAAATGCCTTAGGGCCGTGGTTCTCAATCGATGGGTCTGGACCCCCACAGGGATGACATAGCAGATATCCTGAATAACTCACAACAGGAACAAAATTACAGTTATTAAGCAGCAACAAAATAACTTTATGTCTGAGGTCACCACAACAGGAGCAGCTGTATTAAAGGGTCGCGGTATTAGGAAGGCTGGGGACCTCTGTCTTAGGGGATACCAGAACATCGATGGTATGAAACTCGAGATGGGGAGTATGGGGGTGGGGGTGGAAACGTTTGCTCAAAGAGTCGGGGGGGTAGGGAAGATGAGGGGGCGGCAGAGTGCACATCACACTAAATAGCCTAGAACACCCGGGACAATTATCTTAGGGAAATCCAAACGTGTGTTTACAGAGAATGCTCTATGAGACCATTCATGGAAGCTTTGGTTTTTAATAGAAATAATAATAAAAAGTATACGCTACAAAGATGTCCTAAGATGTGTACACACACATACATGAATAATGTTCTTAAAGATTATATGTACAGAATATATAATATATGTGTGTATATGTACATACATATGTATATGTATGTGGGGGTATACATGAGTGTAAAAGAGGGCATTGGGTCCCCCGGAACTGATGTTAAAGGTAGTTGCCACCTGCCCAATATGGCAGCTAAGAGCCCAACCCAGGTTCCCTCCAAGAGCAGCAGGGCTCTCAGTTCCTGCGCCAGCTCACCAGCCTCAAGACAGCGTGCAGTAGTTGTTTATAAACAAGAGGTTAAGAACGGAAAAAGGAAGGCAGAGATAATCGAGATGTGTAACAGCAGGAGACTGGTTAAACTGTCCGAGCTGGGAGCAGGGATCCAGGCAAGCCTGCAGACAGAATCGGAACAGCGGACAGCAAGGCAGGACGCGCCTAACAGCCGGGTCGTGCTGGCACCTGACAGACACAGAAGAGCAGCAGCAGTCCTCACTGGGTGACCTGTGAGATGTGCTTGCATTGTTTTGAGAACCAGGGAGAAGATGCTATTTTTGTTTAGGGAAAACCTTAAGTCTCTCTGGTGGTGCTCATCTGTGACCTCAGACAGAAGATCTTCACAAGTTCAAGCGTGGTTTACCTAGCAAGTTCTGGGTTAGCCGGAGCTACATTGCAAGGCCTCGTTTCAACACCAACACCTTCAAGTGTGGAGGAGGCAATGAAAGGGCAGTGGACGGTCGCTGTGCACTGTGCCCTGAAGGGAACACCCAGCCTGTGAAGAGGGAGGCTGCACTGCTGCTCTCCTCCCAGGGAGAGGGACCATGATGTCCGTAAGTTTGTTCTCTGGCAGGAGCCTGGTGAGAGAGGGTGGAATGTCTCTGACCAGAGACTGTGGCAAGTGAAGAATGAGGCACCTGGTGTGTTGCATTGTGCTAGTCGTGTGTGAGCCAAGAGGCTGCATCCGTGAGAACAGGCAGTTAAATCTGGGCGAGGGAACCAAGATCCCTGTGCATTCTCTTTCTGTCTCTCTGTGTCTCTCTCCAACCAGCCCCTGGCTTTATCAGCATTTGAGAAATACTGCATAGCAGCTCTGTATCTTCAGCCACAAGCTCAATGAGCCTTCCTGGCTTCTCTCTGTCTGAAGGGCCCACTCTAGATGGGATAAGCAGGCCTTGCGCAAAGGCCAGGGTAGCTTCCCAAACTTTCATGGCCATCTTGTCCCCGATGAGCACAGTCCTCTTGTTTCATACTCATTATGCTCTAGGCGCTGTCACATCTGTGTATAACTACTTCTAAAGGTGGCAGGGCTCCCCGTTTTACAGATAGGGAAACTGAGGCCCAGCAAGGAGAACCAGTCCGAGGCCACGCGGTGTTGCTGGCTTGGGCCCCAAATGTGTCACCTCCATTGAAAGCTGTGCTCCTTTCACACGCACCCCTGCACTTGTCCCTCTCCCTTGGTTCTCCACACAGACAAATGGGAGAAAGCAATTCCCTAAGACCCCCTCAGGACCGATGCTGATGTCACCAAAATGGCCACTCCTGGCCTGAGCTGGTCCCTGGACTCCGCATTGCTCCAGATAGGCTGGGATCTCCTGCACACAGGCTCCCCCTTATGGAAACAAGGGACATTCCCAGAGACTTGGACGTGACTGGGGGACTAGATGCTGGGAAGGGCCATGCTGGCCTCACCCAGCCTGGTGCCCAGAACCAGCTCCCAGCCTACTGGGGAGCTCTGTGTTTCAGGCTTGCAAAGCGCCCTTGGCCCCTCCATGCCTTCCGCCCACCCCCGCGCCCCACTGGAGGACACATTCTTGATCCATACGTTGTGGAATGTTGATAAATACAGTAGCAGAAATAGAGCTCTGTGGAGAACGGACAGTGTTTACAATGGCCTTCTCAGGAAACCGTCTCCTCTTCAGACATCAAAAGGAAAGCATTCTTTATGTACACACACACACATGCACGCACACACACACACACATGTACACACACACACCACATATGGACTTCTTCATTTCCGTGCATGGCTGAGAACTGCTTTCTAATCACAAAGCATGAGGTCGTGAGGTCACTCCCACACTCTTTGTGGGCCTCGGTGCCCCTTTCTGTAAAATGGGTGCAGTGATGCCTATAGCCAAGATGCCTCTATAAAAGGCTTGGGTCACATTCGTTCACCCCTTTAGGCTCCCAGGAAATATGGAAATCCTAGTGCTCACAGTGTTACTTTATAGGGCTACTTTATAGCCCTGGTGGTCTTTGATTATTCATTAACTTAGCCATTCAGATGTTGCCCACTGACTGCTCACCACATGCCAGGCCCAGACACCAGCAAACTCAACAAAACGCCACAGCTATCTCTGTATTGCTAACAGCTAGCCTACAGATGCAGCAGATAGGAGGAACTTGGGAAATGTTAGATGCCAAGAGTAGGAGAGGGGATGAGGGGACAAGGAGGGGGTGAAGGCCAGCCGTACCCACAGCCCCTTCCTTTGTAACTTTGACCTCTCTTCCACACTCTTTTTCACTGAGCCTTCCCTCTAGCAAAATGGGGGTGAAGAAGGGAATTTTGGGGGAGGTAGTAGCCTTTGACAGTGAAGCTTTCTCTGGGTCCAATAGCATCCCTGATCCACCTGACCCTTGTTGTCTCTGAAGACCCTCCTCTGTGGTACCGCACAGGGGTGTCTTGGCTGTCCTCCCAGACCTCAGGTTACTGCCCTTGCTCATGTAGTCTTCAGTCAGCGAAGACCAGGCTCTGGCATCCAAGGCCCAGGTTTCCCCTTCTATAGCATAGCCTGTAAAAGACCCTGGGGCTCTCCTGAGCGTTCAGCTATGGGGACAGCAAAGGAGCTCAGCAGGACAGTGCCTCACCAGAGCCTTCCATAGATAGGTGGCCTTGTCACTGGCATTGTCCTTCTCCTTGGCAGTCCTGTGTGGAGGTGCCCATGAGATGGCTGGAGGATGTTAAAAGAAGAAATCTTGCTGCAAATTCACCTGATTTTTCGATGTGTTCAGTGGCAAGTCTGAGTGTGTGTGTGTGTGTGTGTGTATGTGTGTGTGTGTGTGTGTGTGTATGTGTGTGTGTATGTGTGTGTATGTGTATGTGTGTGTGTATGTGTGTGTGTGTGTGTATGTGTGTGTGTGTGTGTGTGTGTGTGTGTGTGTGTGCTGTTAGGGGTAAGGAGGGAGTTGTGGTGCAAAGGTCTGGTAGCCTGAAGTCTAGCTGTGTGCTTCTTAAGGAAGGCCTGAGCTCTTGCATGTGGGGTGGTGGTGGCCAGGGTGGGTTTGGAAGGAGTAGGAGGGTAAGGTAGGAGTCAGGCCACTTCCAAGGTCCGAGGTAGCTTTGAATGCCGACATGCTGGGGACTCTGGATTTCAGGTCAAAGTATCCCGAATGCCTGATGCTATGGCAGATAAAAGAGGAGAATTAATACCAGAGAGACTAAGCAGTGACTATCTGGGGCAGAGGAAAATGCACACTCCTGAAGTCAAGACCATGGGATGTGGAAAAGGGAAAGCATTTGAGGGATATTCCCAAGATGGCCCCATCGGAACTCTGTGATGGATTGACTGTGGGGTGTGAGGCCCAGGAAGATCCTCCCATCCAGCAGAAGGGCCAGATGGACACCCAGGGAATGAGAGTGAAGTAGATGAGAGAGAGGGGATAATTAAGTGCTAAATTGTGCAGCTTAATTTATTGCTTGGACAGTTGCCTTGCGCTATAAACCCCATTGCTCTAATGAGCTCATGACATCAGTCGGCGGGGAAAGTATGCCTGCCCATCACCCGTCACGACTGCAGTCAGATGCCAGCACTGCCCCGATGCCTATCTGGGTGGACAGACTAGCTACAAAGCTCTCGACTCAGTTTACAGTTGGAGGTTCCAACCACTGACAAGCCCCCTTCTCAGACTCCTACCAAGGATTCAAAACTCCCACTCACGCTAGTCCGGAGGAGTACGGAGTTTAAATCTGACCATGATACAGGAGCATAGGCTCTGCTGTGACATCCGAGGGAGGCTGAGTCACATCCAGCCCCCTTATTTCAGGTGTGAACTTGACAGCATCCCAACTCTCTTTGAACCACGGTTGTCTTATCTGTGACTTCAGGCAAGAATTGGGGGAACATCCTGTGTTCCCATGATAACAGATTGTCCCCGCAGAAAAATACACTGAAGCAAGAGATAGGTCAGAGCCACTGTGAATGCTACCCCTCCCCCCCAGGTCAGCTGCTCCGGGGAGTGCAGAGGATTGACCATGTCTACCTACTTTGGGAGGGGACAAAACAGTCCCTTTTTGATGATTCAGTATGGTTGTCAGGTCTTGTGAAGGCATCTTCAGTGTAGAATGAAGGGAGAGGTTTATGTGGGGGGAAACTCAGAGCAGCCCTGTGGAGAAGGTAGAACTAAAGTAGGCCTATGTGGACACCAAGGCTCTCCACTAGGGAAGCAGTCCTTGTCAGCCATGCTGGTGTGAGCCATAAGTCAGTGCTTAGAAGGCTGTGGAAACAGATAGCCTTATTCTTCTTAATAAGGGCACTCTAAATACCTTCATTTGGAAATACTTAGAAAAATGTGTGGCTGGAAGGGTTGGAAGTCAAGGCAAAGTTGAGCTGTGTTTATGGAAGATGTTGTTATCTGGAACTCAAGTGTCCCCAAAGACCCATGCATCCCCAGGTTGGTGCTGTCGGGAGATGGCAGAACCTTTAAGGGGTGGGGCCCAGTGAGAGGTTTCAGGTGTTGGTTTCAGCCTGGCTTAAGGAGGATTGAGGGTCCCTGGTTTGTTTTTCTCATTTCCATTCCTGGCCATGGGGCGAAGCAGCTTCCTCTTTCATGTCCCTCTACCACGTTCCCAAGAAACGGGAGCAACAGAATGTAAGCCGTTAGCAACTCTGGTGCCGAGGCCAGTGAAGAAAAAGCTTTCTGGGCACTTTGAGGAGTGGCAGAATGTGGCAGGTCATCCCGGCAGGGAAGAGCTGGGCCGCCAGAGGCTTCAGAACGCCAGTTCTCTCTAACACAGCTGTAGCAATCACAGTACACAGCACAGAGTCTCAGGACGGGGCAGGACCAGGGCGGAAGGGAGCTCACCACAAAACCCTCAAAACAGCTAAACACTCCACAGTGGGGGATCAGCAAACTATGAACCCTCTTAGGATGCTACGAAACTGTTTAAAATCATCATTCAGATGTGTGTATGAAAATGTGCCCATGAAGTATTAAGCACAAGAGATCGGGTGACCATGTCACATGCATATACAATCATGGGTGGCAGATCAGCTCAGACACCAGCACCTACAGGAGCCCAGATCGCTCGTGTAAAATGGGAATAGTGTTGGCACCTGACTTCTGTGCACCCTCCTGCCTACTTTCATCATCTCCAGGTGTCTTCTAATGCTTGAGATGCCAAAACTGCTGTGTGAACAGTCACACTACATTGGGCAAGAGCCAGGACCAGAAAAAAATAAAATAAAATGTCTGAGCAAGTTCAGCACAGACATGCACACAGGTTTCCAGCCACTGTTTGGCTGACAGAGTGAGGAATCCACAGATGTAGAGGGCCAGCTGTCTGTACAGGTACAGCCATTTCTGGCCATTTTTTGTTTTCTCCTTTTAGCCTATCTGTGTTTTTTCTTTTTAATTATGTGTATATTTTGCGTACCTCTGAGTGGGGTCTGTGCACATGGATGCAATGCCTACAGGGGGGGGGCCAGAAGAGGGAGGCAGAGTTCCTTAGAGTTGGAGTTACTGGCAGTTGTGAGCCACCCAATGTGGGTGCTGGAAACTGAACTCCGGTCCTCTGCAAGAGTACTATGGACTCTTGATTGTCTCCAGCCCCACCTATTTAGATTTCAGACATGAAAGGGAGAGGATACTATGGCGGTAAAACAATGAGGTTGTTTCTATGTTTGTTTGTTTTAATAAGAGAAGGCGTAGATACAACATCTAGTGACACAGTATCTGCAGAGCCTCTTAGACCCTCCTCTGTTCAGGTGCGCTAGCCAAGGCCAGGGAGACCTCCAACAGCCCAGGGACAGCTGCGACACTGTCTATCAGTACTCTTTTGGGGCAGGGGACATCTCTTCTTATGAGGGACCCTCAGGACTACACCCAGTTGGCGACATCCTCAGGCCACATCTGAAGTCCCTTCTCAGACCCTTACTCCTTCCTAGGAACTAGGTCCTGTGTGCTGCAACTCATGCTTCTGCTTTCATTACTTTCCTCCTCAGAGCCATCTTGTGCACGCCTGAGGATACCCGTGTCTCACATGTGATGTCAAAAACATCCGACAGAAGCCGGAAAACACAGGCGACACTTTCTCCAAATCCCAGGGACTCCCCCACCCCCTCACACTGGCTGCTGACGTTGATAGAGGCAGAGGTGGACTTCCTTGACAATTGCCTGCTGGATTCATCAGGTACTAAGGCCCTTCCCCTGCTCAGCTGCTTACAGAGGTGAGCCAGCCCTCCCCTTCACTCCGTGAAGCTTCCACAGGCCAGAGGGTGGAGGGAGACCGTTGCTGGTATTCCTGCTGGCCAGATGGGAAAGGAAGCCCATAGGGGCTTGCTCAGCTCAGCTGAAGAGGGCTGGGGAGGACATGAGCACTGGGGCAGGCCCATCAGAAAGCTCTTCTTCCTCTCCCACCCTAGGATGATCTTGAACAAGCTGTTTGTCTTGGGGTCTTGTTTCCCAGTCTGTGGAATGATGTGCTAGCCTTTGAGCATGCCTCTCTCTGTGAAGGCTACAAGAACGGAGGCTAAAAACTGAGTGTCGCACACGGTGGAATAAAGCTACAACTGCTGACTGCATCGGTTCTTTTCATAGTAATTGTTCTATCTGGCTCCACCAGGAGGTAGAGGTGGGAGTGGATGGGGTAGGCTTAATTCAGAGACTGCAGGGGCATCTTTCTTCAGACGGAAACCAGGAGGCATGCCTGAAAACCCAGGGGAACCATTCTCCTATTTTCCTGATCAAGTGGCTCCCACCTAACCACGCAGGTTCTGCACCAGTTTCCTACAGCCCTGGCAACACGCCCCTGCCTTTGGCTTCTGGCTCAAGCCTCAGCACCTGAAGGGCACGCAAAAAAACAGAAGTCCTACTGTGTGTCGGGCCTGAGGTCTGCCGTTTGTGGAGGACAGTCCAGAGACACTTGCCAACTACAAGAGGTAAAGCAGGCAATGGAGTCTGGGTCAGCTGGGGCCAGGCCTCCATTGCTATCTTTCCCTTGTGTGGCTATTGTCTCTCCTGTTGCACTGGTTCTGATTTTAAAAGTGGATGCTTTCCAACAGAATCCTTTGACAAACCTGCTGTGGACTACAGGGTGCTTCCCATTTTGTGTGTGGATCTGAATGCACGGAGGTAAAAAAAAAAAAAAAAAAAAGCAACAAAATGCCCTTGAGTTGCCTCCATCAGGAGAGTGGCTGGTGGCTGGCTTTTCCCCTTAACCCCAGGGTGGTTGTGCCATTGTGAGCAAGCTGCAGACCCCCCAAGCAACCAGAACATTCTGTACCTTGTGGCAATTAGTCCCCACTTGGCTTAAGGACTCCAACATCAAAGGAGGTCTCCGCCTGCTACCCAGGGGAGGCCCAGGGAATGCTTCAGAGTGGAGCCCTTTCCCCCTCATTAGGGGGCTCCAGCCACCAGCAGAGCAGACTCTGGACAACAGGCCCGGCCCCATCAAAGGCCTCCTTCTTCTACATGGCCTCTGTAATCCAGGGCTTGAGTGTGCCCCGCCCCCTTCCCTGGACCAGCTCAAAGCAGCCGTCTGGGGACACCTGCCTGCTCTCCAGGGCAAAGCCAAGTGAATGCATTCACAAGACAAAACACTATTTTCCTGTCTCAAAACTCCTAGGGCCCTGCTTTGAGCTGCCTGCAGTCAAGGCCTGGAGGGTTTACAATCCCTGCCCACTTAACAGCAGGCCTCAAGTCAGGCCTCAGCAGTCTGCCCAGCCTTTGAAAGCCCCGAACACAAACAGGAGCTAACTTAAGCCACTTAGCAATGCCTCTTTAGCCCTGATCTGCTCCTTGGTGAGGTAGGTGGCCAACTTGGAGGCAGTAGTTCCAAGTGCAGGGGCGCTCAGAAGAGAGAGTGCAGAGTTGACGCTGCGGCCAGGAGAGGCTGTCTCTTCCACACGGAGTAAAGGTGAGGTAAGGAAGAGATCAACACACTTTCCTCCACACCCGGTGCTCTCAAGCGGAAGGGTAGGATGGAATCACGCCGCCACGCAACCACCCTCCCGTGTTCCAATCCATCCACATGTCTACCAAGTCCTCTGTACATCCTTCTATCCAGGCATCTATTCAGCCCTCCATCTTCCCATCTGTTTATCTGCTTGTCAGCACATACATCTGCCCCATCCATCCTCTGACATGTCTGACTCAGTTCAATGCTCTGGAATTAAAAAGAAGAAGAAGGGGCAAAGGTGGTGTTCCTGGCAGTAGATATAAACCATTGCCGCCTGGGGTAGCCTAGACTGTGAGAAACGCTGCTTACTCTTGAAGTTGGCATGCAGCCATAAGGTAAGGAGGGGTAGGGGTAAGAGATGAGGACAGGATGGAGTTAGAGAATGGAACTCTTCATTCCATGAATCTCATGCCTTGATTACCTCTTACATCTGCCTAACACACACACACACACACACACAGGGGTGGAAGTCCATTCAGGCAAGCAGCAACTATGTGACCAAATATGCAGGCTGAACACCCTCACATACATAACATGCGTACATGTTTATGCAAATGTAAACATGCTCATACATGTACAAGCACCTACACACAAATATATTTACATCACATAAAGAATACCTGCCCCTGCTTAAAAATGCTTACATACACACAGAGGCATGCTAACGTGTACCGAAGCATCTTAGCAGACATATACAAACTCTGGAATACACACATAAGCAAGCACATAAGACCAACATGTGACATTTGTGCACATAGACATACACACATACACACCACACACACACACACACACACACACACACACACACCACACACACACACACACACAGAGCCACACTAGGAAAATCCTGGAATTAGATGTCTGCCTCTCATTATTCCTTGGTCATAAAAATGTGCCCCAGGCAATGAAACCTGGCAGGGCTAGGCCCATCAGCTGTGCTTTGGGCTGGAGCCGTGTGTCCCTGGGCTCCCCTGGGCTCCGCCAAGATGGTGGGATTCCTGCCTGATGTCAGCCTCCTTTCCCTGCTCCCACTGTGAGAGCGGCATTCGCCTTCAGAGAAGGAGGCGGTGCTTGGGTGGCAGGACAAGCCTGGCTGTGTCTGACATCCACCCGCAGGGCAGGGTGACCACAGCCAGCCCTGTGATGTTGTCACTTGGACAGATGCCTAGGCAGCCCCAGGCAAGACACCATCATTCGAGGTACAAGGGCAAGTACTGCAACCTCCTCCTGTTCCATCATGTGGGCCTCCCCAAATCACATGCTCTCTGCAGTCAATCTGGGCCCCCATGTGGTTCTTGATGTGCGACCATCAATATGAGACCAGCACTGGGAAGCTTATGGACTGAGAAGGGGGCCTTCTGGAGCAGTGGGAGATAACATGGGACGAGGTGAAGTTAGCTGGGTTTACCTCAATGGAAGGCTCAGGCTCTGCCTGCTAAGCCACAGCCAGCTGCTCTCTGTTTCTAAACTAGGTCATCCATCCACTTGTCCATCCCTTCACATGTACTCCAGCTGCTCGTCTTGCGGTCCAGTCACAAAGTCAAAGGCACAGTTCCCAAACAATGAATCCACTTGTGCGCACAATAAAATCTGAAGTTCCACCTATTTATTCAACCATTACAGCATCCATGTACCCTTTTACTCAAGCACCCACCCAGCCATCTCTTTGAACAACTAGCATCCAGCCTTCAATGTGTGTGTGTGTGTCTGTCTGTCTTTTCAACCATTCATCCATGTTAACATCCACTCATAAACTCGAAATTTAAAAAGACATGGACCAGGGCTAAGGATATACCCCAGGGGTGGGTGCTTACTGAGCATGCACAGTCCTGGGCTCAACTCCTAGCACTATAAGAGACAGGACTTGAAGCCCTTACTTTAGCATTGAAGGCAGAAGCAGATGCTGACGATGCCCTTGTGGATCCCAGTTCCTACTGTCTCAATGGGCAAAGCTGAATTCCAACAGCCAGACCCTAGATCTGCTTTTACCTGGGGCTCCCTCTCATCTGACCCTAGATGTGGAAGGCTGGAGTGATGTGAAGAATCAAGACCTCTAGACCCAGCCTCTAATGACTGAGCGGTCAGAGTCTCTGTATAGATTAATAACCTTGTACCTCTGGACAGGGGAGGCTATTCAAGATGGCGGTTAGGGGAGTGGTATAAAACTTCAGAGTTCTGAACCTGGTCTGCACTGTTTTTATCCTGTATAAACATATCCATGCTAAAGTACAATTTGTAAACCAGAGTATGAGATTCATGACAATAATAAAACAGAACAATCATAACAACAAACTTTAATGCTATTTAAACCTTAAGAATCGCTCACTTCTGGAATTTTCCATGTACTGTTTATAGACTGTGGTTGGTGTAACTGAGACCATGGAAATCAAACCATGGATGAGAAGGGACCATTGTTCCCTGAGTTCCTCATGCTTGGGTGACTTGAGCCTGAGGTGGTGTTTTCCTGTGGCTCTTGAAATCCCCAGCAGGGCCAAGCTCAATGATATCACTAATGTGAGAGCATGCCCTTCAGAATCACATTCAAGCCTTCCCTTAGATGTTTTGCTTCCCAATTACTTGCTTTTGAGTCTTTTCCTAGGTTAGCATCTGGTGAATCCATGCAAAATGACACCTTTGTGACTTTTAGTGTGAAATAATGCTTTGGACAGCATTCAACAACTGTTAGTCACTGCTTCTGTGACCCACTAGGATTTACAATAAGAGCATAGAATACCAGTTTGCCCCTGTTCTCGTGCACCATTGCCTCTGCCATCTGGGGACCAGTCAGTGTTGTCACCCAGTTCTGGAAGTGGACCTGGGCAGCGTCCTGGATGGCAGCCTCCCTCTCCTTCTGCTCTAAATCCGAACCACCTCTGAATTTTTAATCATTGCACTCACAGGCCCTGTTCCCTTTCCCTATCTCCATGCCTGCCATTTTTGCCATTCATCCCTGGACAGAAAGTTTCCTAGGCTACTGCCACCTACTTCTTGTCCCTCATCCTGAATAATGCATACTCCATCCTGGAGCCAGAGTGACCCTCTAGAAACACATGTCTATTCACAGGCACTAAGCTCTCCAAAGTCTCCCACAGCTCTTAGGACAATGACAGACCTTCCCAACATGTGCCCTGGGCACTGCCTAACTCTGCACCTCACCTCTAGTTGGGTTGCCTATTGTATTAGCTAGTTTCATGTCATCTTGACACAAGCTAGAGTCATCTGAAAGGATGAAACTTCAACTGAGGAGATATCTCCATAAGATCTGGCTATAGGGCATTTTCTTAATTAATTATTGAGGAGGGAGGGCTCAGCCCGTTGTGGGTGTATTCCATCTCTGGGCTGGTAATCCTGAGTTCTAAAAGAACTGAGCAAGCCATGTGGAGCAAGGGGGCAAGCAACCCCCCTCCATGGTCTCTGCCTCGGACCTGCCACCAGGTTCCTGTCCTGTTTGAGTTCCTGTCCTGACTTCCTCTGATGATGATCAACGATATGGAAGCGTAAGCCAGGTAAAACCTTCCCTTCCCAACTTGTGTTTTGGCCATGGCGTTTTACCACAGCAGTAAAAACCCTAAGACACCAACGCTGTGGCTCTCAAGACACAATTTGTGCCCTCCACAACCCACCTTGACTCCTACCCATCTTTTAATCGCCTCACTAGCCTCAGCTCTGCCATCTGATCCCAGCTGTGATGTCACTCCTGGGTCAATGCCTGCCAAGATTTAAATACAGGCCCAGCTCCTTCCTCTATTCTGTGAGTATTCATGGAGTGTGCCCGTGTGCCAGATATTGACGGATGGAGTGAACAAGTCAGACCAGGCCCCTGCTCCTCTCTAGAATTCTAGTGCTTCTGTCTGTGTGGGATGATGCACAGATCATGGAGAGTGGCTGAGAAATCTACAGGGGCAGGAGAAAGGTATCTGGGCTGGGATCTGCACAGGGAGGGGAGAAACTGGGATTATTGGTGGCAGTGAAGATAACTTCTAGCCATGGTGGTAAAAATAAAGTTGGGTGGTGGATATAGTTTTGGATATGATATGGCAAGACAGTTTTGGTGAGCGGCGAGTCCCTGTAATACACAGGACTGTGAATGCATTATGTCAAATGGCAAAGGCAAATTAAGGCTGCTGGTCTGCTGAGCTGGAGCTAGGGAGATTATCCTGAGGACTCTGTGTAGGCCCGGGGTCATCACAGTGGAAGAGGGAGGCAGACGAGATCAGAGTGGCCCCGTCTAAGAAAGGCTCATTGCTTGCAGATGGAAGGAGGCAAGTGGGCACCTCCCAGAACCTGAGTCAGAAAAGGAAACGGTTTCCCAGATCCCCTAGAAGGAATGTAGCACAGTGGTTGTAGGTCAGAGAGACCCCGTTTTGGCTCTCTGGGCTCCAGAACTGAAAGACAATACGTTTGTAGTATGTTAAAATGCCGGTTTTGTTACTGTTTGTTACAGAGGCAAGAGGGAAGCAGTACAAAGGTAGCGGGATAGGGAGGGCAGCGCTGGTCCTGTTGGAAAAACTGGTTGTGGTAGGAGCAGAGGGTGGGTGGTGACGATGGCATCATGGTGACAGCGGAGGGGATAGCGATAATCGTGGTGGCAGGAAGGGGAGTGGTCCCGGCCGTGGCAAAGACGGCGGTGATGGTGGGAATGGTGGTAGGGCTGACGACGGAAGTGATCTGTGCATTGATGGAGGTGAGGGGAACCGCGCAGATACAGGCGCTGGTGGAGCGGCAATGATGGGAAACGGTAGTAGTGATGTCACGGATGGTGGCGTAATAAGGTAGGCATTCACAACGGTGGTAGCAGCGATGTGATGGTGGAGGTGGTGGTAATGGTGTGTACGGTAACGGAGCGGGCAGGAGTGATAACGGCCACTGCGTTATTAACGGTGGCCGTGACGGCGGTGATGGCGATGTTGTCGGTGGCGACATTGACGCTAGCATTGCCCTAGGTGTTGGTGAAGGTGATGGGTGGTACAGGTGGAGGTGATAGCGATGACGGTCTTGATGGGCAGCGGTGTCATCGCGATGGCGGTGGTGATGGTGGCCTGAATCCAGGCAGTGATGGAGCAGAGGTGGTGGTTGAGGTGGTGGCGATGGTAATGACAGCATCCGTTGCAGTGGTGATGTGACTGCAGCGTGGTAACCACGGTAGCAGATGGACGGCGGGGCTAACGGCACAGGCGCTCATGCGGTCAGCGTGCTGACAGTGATGAGGCACTTCGTAGGAGCCCGGTCGCTTCCTGGGGTCTTCCTGTGTGATCCTGGGTAGCCTTTTAGTTTTGATCTTCCTCTGCCTTTATGTTTTGGAATCAGGTATCCCGAGCAGGAGTTTGAAGACAAAGCTGGTACCGGAAGGAGATGAGTCTGAAAACGGTCTAAGTCTAGAGGGTCTAGGGGAGGAGGTAGAAGCAGAGGTCAACCCAATAGGTCAGGAAGAGGCTATTTCCTATTGTAACCACTTCCCCCTCTAACTTCCTCTCTGCGGACAGCCAGAACTCTTCTCAGGTGGGGTCTGTGGGGAGAACACGGGTCAACACTGACTTCTGCACCTTTCACTCACTTCAGTAGCACTGGCACCAAGGCCTGAGGAGTTCGGCTGGCCTTGAACTGTGGTCCAGCAGGTGCCTCTGGCAGGGTGGGCAAGTGACAGCCCGGAGTCATCCCGAGAAATTGAGAATAAAACTGGGCTTCTGGGGTACCCATATGGCTTTTATCATCATTCTACAAACTCTTTGACCCCTGAATCATCCAGAGACAGAGAAGAAAACTCAAAAGATACAGTCAGCCAGGCACCAGGAGAAAGGAAAAGCCAGCCAACCTTTGAGGCTGTTGCTACACAACTACTTTTCAGGGGCACCAGAAGCTTCCCAAGGCTGCCAACCACCATGGGTATTCCCCAGCCCTCTTACCTGCCCAGGGATCCCGGAATGGGAAGGGCAGCCATGCCTGGGACAGACTTTGGGTCTCCAAGGGTGTGGTCTTGGCAGGCCCCAGACACATGCAGGGGACCCCGCCCCACCCCAGAGGGGTATCAGCTACCATCACACACGGGGCAGGGTGGCGCCAGGGCCGGGCCGGTCATCACAAAAGACCTGCTGGCACCTGTGGACAGCAGCTTCCTCCCCTGCCTCTCCCTCCACGGGCCTCATTAACACCCTCCCTGGGGCTGGGGCTGGGGCCTGAGGGGAGAAAGAGAACAGTGAGGCAGTGGGAAAAGTTACAGCTTGGCTCTTGCCTGGCGTGTGACTTCAGCATCTCCTTCTGCTGTCCTGACTTTTTATCTGCAGCGCTCAGTCTGGGGTGCATACAAGACAGAGCCCACTAAGAGAAACAACCCATCTCAGGTCCCAAGCACATGGTGGGCACTCGGTATCGACTTATCTCCAGAACTGATAGAGAGGCCCCTACCTCCCTAGGCCACAGCACTGAAGGAAAACCACATGTGCACCCCTTCATGCCTCATTCCCGGCCTCAGGCCCCCCTACCTCTCACCCCAAAGCCCCTGGGAGGAGTGGAGGTCTGATGAGCTATGGGACCAAATCCAGATCCCAGATTGCCCAGCTTGCTGAGACTTGGTATCTGGGCATGTTCAAGCAGACGCCTGGATGCACACAGCAGCTGCTATGGTCAGCCTTGCTTGCTAGGGACAGACCATGCTGCCTGGATGCACTTGGATGGCAGGGTGTTAATTCTGTCCACCTCCGGGAGGAGGTGTGCTATTGAGGGAATGTATGCTTTTCCTGAAAGCATGTTCCACCTACCTTCCTGGGGTCTGGCTCTGCAGAAGCTCAACTGCTGTCTGAGAGCCCCGGGAAGAGTGAGGAGAGGGGAACAGGATGGCGTGGGGAGCCTGCGGAGTGTCCTGAGAGGCCAGCCGACATTTCTTGTCATCAGATTTTCCAGTCACCTGCCTGGGAACCTGAGGAACAGATTAAGGAGCCAAACACGTATTATTTCTTTTGTTCGAGGTGCCAGGTTTGATCGGATGAATTGGCCGTCTGTTCTCTAGCTACGGGGCAAGCCAGAAACCTGGGCCTCCCGAGCTGCTGCTTTTGTTGGTTGCTAACAAACTTCAGGGTGTGGGAGTGGATGGGGCTCCCCTTCCCCTTCCTTTGCAGAGCCCAGCGAGCTGACCATGCACCAACCAGGTTCCCTGTTCTAGGCCCAGCGGCTACTGCCAAACCCTGAGGATGAGCCAGAAAGGGGACTGAGACAAGGCTCCATTCCATGAGCATTCCTAGGCCTTGGTTTTCCCCATTGTTAAATGGTCAGGAACCAGCGCATCCCAGCCCTGACACACCGATAAGGTGTCTTCTGATATTTAGAGAAGGGAAGGCTATCTCTGAAGACAATCCCTGACACAGGGTCATCCAAGTTCTTCATAAGCCCTTTGCCAGAGTCCAGTAAGCTGGCCAAGGCCCTTGCAAGTGTCCTTGACCAGGGCTTGGGCAGGAGCCCCAGCCTGAGGACTGACTTTCCTGGCAGGCATTTGAGCTCCAATCTCTCTTCATAATTTAGCGGTCACAGGGGAGAGGCATGGACAGATGTTTGGGGGTGCCTTTCCCAGGAGCAGGCAGCAGCATTTCCATCTCATTCCCAATGGACTTGAGGTTTTTCAGAAGGCCCGGAACCTGGGACACAGGTCTGCCTCACTCCAGCGCAGCAGTTCCAGATATGAGAATAGAAAGAACATCACACCTCGCATGCGGGCTGTCCTTGGGGTGCTTCCGGGAAGATGCTGGGTGACGGCTGGTCAAGAATCATAGGTGGGCCTAGGCCAGGGGAGCCATCGCTTGTCAAACTGGTGGGGAGGTGGGGAGCTGGAGCTTAACAACACGGGCTGCCGTCTGGCAACAAGCCAGAGCAGGGCAGCCATTAGAACCGTGAAAGATTTAATTCTGTGCGCTCGGGTGTGCATGTAGACAGGTGTTGGGGAGACTGAGGAGCCTGGAGCCTGGTGGACATAGAGATGCCGGTAGTGCGGGTGTTTTGGGTGTCTAAAGACGGATTAAAGGGTTACACAGGCAGGCCTAGAAGATGGTCTGAGAACCAGGGTGGACCTTCCAGTATGCAGTGTGTGGGGCCATTTTACTCTCTTACCATACCCCTCATCAGGCAAGCAGCCTGGCCAACTGCAGTGAGCCCTTCTGAGCTTATTTCATTAAGCCTTCAGAGCTCAGAATCACACCGAGGCTCCATTTCACAGGCCAGACCACTGAGGTGTAGAGAGGTATAAATGACTCACTAAGTCAACAAGAAGCAGAGCCACGGTGAGAGGCCTGGGGGCCAGATTCCTTGTGCCGGTCACAGAGAGAAGATGCTGGCCTCAAATCGCCTTGTAGCTACTGACCAGCACCCATGGGCTTAGCCGAAGTCCAGCCTCACATCTCCCCTCACTGTACCACAGCTGGCTGGCCCTAACCAGATCCTGAAAGGATTCCTACCCCCAAGGCTCAGCTTCCACCTGCCCCTCCCCCCAGATGTTGGGTGAAGCTGTTCTTGCAAAGTGATTACAGTCTCAGCCCAGGAGGCTGGGGCAGGGAGAAGCTTGACAGAGGGGCTTGAAAGAAAATCTGAAATGCACATGGCTGCCTTGGCTTGGTAACCCGAACCCCTCAGGTGTGGCGGCCTCTTCTCCTCCCTGGCTTGGCTGTGCCTCTGAGGAACTGCCTCTTGTACACAGCCTCTGTTAGAGAAGCCAGCTGGGGCTTCAGACCCAAGAGCTTGGGGCTGGAAGAGAACCCACAGTCAGAAGAGGCCCCTTCCTCTCAGAAGCGGACACTGAAGCCCACAAAGGGAACATGTTTTCTTCCCATCAATGGGCTAAATAGGGGCAAGACTCCCAATTCCACACGCAGTAGAAGATGCTCAGGCCCAGGCTGAATGGAGACTAGCCTCTCCCAAACTCTGGGAACCACCTCCATCCGGTGCCTCAATGCCAGGACAGTCTGTCTCCCTCAATCCCCGCACCTGTTGCCTCTGACCTAACCCTTCCCCGGGTTACCCAGGCTGCTGCCGCTCTTGAAGGCTAGAACTGCAGGAGGGGAGGGTTGGCAAGAGCCGCCTGGGGGACGGGAGTGTGGTTCAACTCAGAACAGAAGGCGGGGGCGGGGCCCAGTGACCTGTTCTGCCTCCTGCTGTTTGTGTAGCAGGTCCTGCTAGCACTCAGCTTGTGGTCTCCAACATGTGGCTCCCATCTCTCCTCTAAAATATAAAGGCTGGGGGAACAGCGGCTGCCAGCAGCGCCAACGGCTCTCTTGTGGGCCAACTGAGTGCTCGCTGGGAAGGAATGCCCCAGCAAGCTTCTTGCCAATGGCATTACGCTCTTGATTGCAGATTGGATTCCTGTGGGGGAGGGTGTGGTCTGGGAACCAGTGTAGCTTTAGAACAGGGAAGAGTCTGGGATTTAGGGGCCAACAGGACCAAGTTCAAATCCCAGTGCAATTACTGAGAGCCAGTGGGCACCGCCTGAGTGAATGACTTCACCTCTCTGAGGTTGGTTTCTGCACCTGTAAAAACGTGCATGCATGATTGTTTAATAAAGAACAATGGTTGCAGGCCTGGGGCATGCATACCATCAATCTCAGCACTTGGGAGGCAGAAGCAGGTGGATCTCTGAGTTCCAGACCAGCCTGATCTACAGAGTGAGTTCCAGAATAGACAGAGCTCTACGCTGAAACCCTGTCTCAAAAAAAAAAAAAAAAAAACAAAACAAAACAAAACAAAACAAAACAGAGAGAGAGAGCACATAGCATGCTCAATGTGCACTGGCTTCCCCTGATCCCTTTCTGCCCACATGTCCTCAGGCCCAACGTCTAGCCCTTGACAGCCTGTCTCCTTGCCAGTAGCTGCTTTCTGGCTTACCACGGGTGTATTTGAAAAGCTAGGGAGAGTGGAAGCAGAGCTATGCCAGAGGTGGGGGATGTGTGGTACCCCTTAGGCATCACTTTTCCAAAGCATTAATTGGTGGGGCTAGAAGCTGGATGAGAGGTCCCCCCAAAGTCTCTAACACAGAGAGACAGACGCTAGGAGGAGGGAGAGATGGGATCCCAGGGCTAGAGCTGGGCGGGATGAGTACAGGGTAAAGCTGGTAGATGTCCTTTGTCCGGAGGTCTGTGTTCTGTGCGAGGTATATGAGGGTGGGGAGTTGATTGTGGTGTAGCTTCCTTCTTCCACAGCTGCGACCTCTTACCCCATCTTACCCCACCCCTCTATTTATGTCAAACTATCAGGCGAGAATCGGACTCACGTCTTGTGTTGGTGGGAGCGTGGTAAAAAGCCCTTTTCCCCCAACCCAACTTAGAAAGCTGGGTTAAAAGGAAGCAACCCAGACCCTGAACCCCTCAGCAGCGTCAGGAATGAGGTCCGGACTTGTCGTTTTAGTGTGAGCCTTAGTCATTCAGAGCTTTATCAAGGCTGGAGGATTCATGACTGATGGGAACAAACATCTTAAGGTTTACTGATCCTGAGTTTAAACTGTAGAGCGGCTCTCAGGGCTGTGGGAATGTCAGTAGTATGTTTTCCTCTGTCTAGCCTGGGATTTTCAGTCTGCCCTTCCCATTCCACTCAATTGTAGCAAGGGTTAACTATCATCCGTATCAGTTTATTAGGGCCATGTAACAAATTACCAGAAATGGGAGGCTTAATCAGTGCTCTCAGAGGCCGAGGGCAGAGGTCTGAAACAGCCCAGAGCAGGGCTGCCTTGCTGTCCAGCCTCTGGTGGTTGCTGGGAAGCAAGGGCTCCCTGGCTTGCAAAAGTAGCTCTCAGGTTTCAAATGCTCTGTGCATGACTTTCCTCGCTCTTCTTCTGTGCCTAGACCCTCTTCTCAGGACACCAGTCTCTGGATTGGGGTCACCACTATGTTCTACGTCCTCAGCTTGATTATGTCTGCAAAGCCACTGTTTCCCAACAAGGTCATATTAACAGGGGCATGGAGTTAAGGCTCTTTGGAGGGAGACAATTAACCCTTTACTACTCCTAAAGTGCCAGGCTGAAGTCCAGAAACAGGGAATGGTAGATAGATCAATAGACAGATAGATGGATGGATGATGGATGAAATGATGGATAGAGAGATAGAAGAGAGATAGAGAAAGATAGAAAGATACATAGAGATAGCAAGGGAGAGAGAATGCTGTGTGTTCTTGAAGACACATGTGCCCTCTCTGTGCCTCGGTCTTCTCAATGGTTGTACAAGGATTAACAGGCTTGGCCTTCCCTGAGCACAACATAAGGACTCATTTAATAAGACACCTGGTATAGATGATAACATGGCCAGGAACACTCATGAAACATCAGTTCCTGTTACATGAAAAGGTGATCCCCCAAGGGGCAGCTAGCGAGCAACTTCAATAGAGACTTTTTCGTGACTAGGAGAAAGGAAGAAATGGTGACGCTGATGACAAGGAGGAAGGTACAGTGCCAGGTTGGTGGTTTGCAAAAATCTCCAAGGCCATGGATTGAGAGGAGCTACTGAGCCATTAACTTTGCAGTCCAAGACATCTAACCCCCAAGGACTGAGCTCAACCCAGGACTGGGCAGCAGTGTCCAACTGCCAGGCCAGCGCTGGGCAGCTGAGCTGGATCTGGCAAGATTCGTAGTACTGGAGTGATTGGAAGCGACAGTGGGGCTGGGTGGGGAGCGGGCGTCTAGCAGGCTCAAGCTGCATACATTCATCCAGAGCAGAGACAGGAAAGCACTGGGAGGGAAAGGGTGCTTCTAAATGGGAGTCTTGGGGAGGCCCCTGGAGGTCAAAGACAGAAGGCAGCAAAGCATCTAGCTACAAAGTTCTGAAATCCTCCCAGCAGGACATTCTCCAGAATTCCCCACTGAGCAGAAGCTGGGGGTAAAGGTCAACACAAGGTCCTCTCCACCACCCACTTTTCTCTCCTCCTTTATCTCCACCATCACATCCTGCTCTGTCTCCCTTCCTCTTCATCCTTCTTCATCTGTGACAGCTGAATATCAGTCCCTCACATATGGGACTCCAGAACCTGTGAGTGCCATCTGCTATGAACAGGAGACTACACAGTAGGACGATGACAAAGTCCTTGAGATGGACCGGTCATCCCAGGTCTCCTGGATGAACTGATGTTGCCCAGGGCTGTAAGAAGATCCAGTCAGAGGGGAGGTGATCAGTATGGAGGAGAGGCCAGAGCTCACAGAGTTCAAGTCCCAAAGGAGCTAGAATGAGGTCGTAGAAACAAATTGTCCTTGGGGGGCTCCAAGGGGAACCAGCCCAACCCATCCCTTTATTTCGGCCCTGTGAGTTTCCAATACCTGTCGTCGTCGTGCCTATGAGAACATATTTGTCTTGCCTTAATCTGTATGGTCTTTGTTACAGCAGCAACAGGGAACTAATACAGTGTCCTCAGCTACTGCTTCTTCACCAGCAACATGTTCTTTCCCCGGGGTCACTTGCTAGATTCGCCATCATTTTTTCACGTACCTCCCCTTCCTCCTTCTCCTTCATCTCTTCTTCCTCTGCCTCTTCCTTTTTCTCCTTCTCTCCCCCAACCCTCTTCTTATCATGTCAGTTTGTCTAGCCCCTTCCCCTATTCCTCTCCAGCAGAGTCTAAAGGCTGACTTGAGAGCCTGGCTTGAGACCTGGTGAGCTATGTGACTATACAAGCTACTTCACGTCTGTAGACCTCATTATTCTCCCCTGTCAAAGCCAGTACCTTGGGTGCCATTGGGAATTAGAAGAAATAACAATGGCAATAAAGAATGGCTCAGAGTGGTCATTCTGGAGATGTGTCCCTTGGCTGCTCCCCAAGGCCCCATCCTCCAAAGCTGGGCTGGTACCTGGGGCACCCACCTGGTGGGGTGGGACAGTCAAGCGCAGGCCTCCCAATGGCTGCGCAGCCTCTCTATGGCCACCATAGATGAAAAGGGGCCATCTGCAGGGACTCTACAGGTAGGCCTGGTTTTGTCAGCCTCTGTCCCATGAACTGCCTCTGGCCTCCTTTGTGGGGCCAGGCAGAAGGTGAGTGATGGTTTCCTAGGAACACTTGCTAAAGATACCCTTGCACCTGGGAAAACAACAGTTAGCTCAGAGCTGTGGGGGCTCCTGAGCCGGGTGGGCAGAACCCAGCAGCAGAAGTATAATTGCTTGGCTGCTCCACAGCCGAGGGAGAGAGCTCCCTCACCAGTGTGTCCTGGGAAATCAAGCCATGGCTTCCTCAGCTGCTGTCCCTAACAGTGTTCCAGTAAATTAGGCAGCAGGTGAGTCTCTGGTGGATTCATCAAAAGTTTGCCATCTCTTGGACAAGCTTAGGGGAAGAATGAGCCCCCAAAGTTCAGCCTGGGTCTTCTGTCTGCATGGAGAAGAAGCCACAGTCATTTTGTTTTAGCTCTTCACTACGTGTTAAGACCATCTAGAAACAGAGCAAACGCCATTGTATTTCAGAGATGAGAGTCATTAGTCAGGTGAGGACAATGCATACGAGCTTGGGTCAGTTCTAGTGATGCCTTCACCAACCTGTCGTGTGACAGGCTTGGTGGAAAACCCTCTGTGGAACCAGTAGCCATGTGGTTCAAAGCACCATCCACTTTGTCCCTCACTGGGATTGCCACCTGCTCCCTGTGATCAGTACGGTCTCGATGCCAGGGAGAGGTTTGCCTCTCTTGAAGAAATGGCATGCACTGTCTTTGTGCACACTGAGGAACTGTGTAAACATGTGTGTTCCCCCCTTGGCACTAAGTGATAGGAGGATGAGAAGCCACGCTTGATGACACAAAGGCTTCCAGACTCCCCCTAAGCCTGTCTTGGTCCCTTATTGAACAGTCTTTTTTTTTTCCTATGCTAACTGCCTCCTCCTGATTGTCCTCATTTATTGTTGTCTGTATTCTTCTGCTACAGCCACTTCCCAGGATAGCAGAAAGTCAAAAGTGAGCACACACAAATTCATTGGCCACCTTACCATTGCTGCCGGAATTTTAAAGCTTCAGGGCTCTGGGTGTGACCTCACGCTGCAGGACTGACAGCCAGGGCCCCGGGCAAGCATCCACCTGCAACTGACCGAGGATCCAGAAGCAGAGCCCGCTACCAAATGTTTGCCTAGCCCAGCTGCATCTTACCCAGGTCTCAGGGAAAGGTCCATTTACAATGTTTGTATTTTATGGTGGTGTGACAGCTCAGGCCCTCAGAAGTAAGGTTGCTTTGTATGTATGCGGGTATCTGTATGTATGTATGTTGTATGTGTCTATGTGCATATGTATGTATTACGTATGTATTGAGCTTGATTTAGGAGCTGGAGAAATGGTTTTGGGGGTTAAGAGCACTCACTGCTCTTCCAGAGGACCCGGGGGCAACCACATAATGATAACTCAGAACCATCTGTAACCCCAGTTCCTTTTTGGGCCTCTGCAGGCACCATACAAACACATGGAGAACATACACAGGCAAAACACTCAGACACACAAAAAATAACAGAGATTTAAATTTTGTGTGTGTATGTAACACGTGTACACATAGCCGCAGAAACCAGAAGGGGGCATCTGGTCCCTAGGAGCTGTAGTTTCAGGCATGTGTGAGCTGCCCAAAGTGGGTGCTGGGAACTGAACTTGGGCCCTCTGGAACAACAAGCACCCTTGCGCACCCAGCCATATTTCCAGCCCCTACTTCAACTTGGATCTTTTCCCTACTCCAGCAATGGGATGTGAGCCTCTCCCGTGTGCTGAGATGACAGCACTCCAGCGCTCTCTGCACACCGTACAGAGTGGGAAGCCTAAGCTCAGAAAGCACCCAGTCGCCAGTGTGTTTAGATACAGGGATGCAGTAAACTACACAAGCTTTTCCACACTTCCTTAGAAACTCGGCTCCATGTTTGGCAGCTCTACCCAGCTGTGCATTTAGGTATGTCGGTTAAGTCTGGATGTTCTACTGGTTGAGGAAGTTTCAACATGAGAAAACTTTATTTTATGATAAGATTATCAGGATGTTATAGAATCACAAATCTTGGAGCTTTGGCACACACCAGGCCTAGTTCTCTATGCTGGAGAAGTAGTCATGTTCTACAGATGATTCCCATGAAGTCAGAGAGACAGAAAAGAGAACTACAAGTCAGTATCATTTTATGACAAGCACCAGAGGGAATGGGACAAAGTGCAAGTGGAATGCTCTCACTCAGAACACTTGGGGCTGCCTGGCTGCTGGCATTCACCTAAGAAACTGATTCTAGAGATGAGAGTAGAAAGAAAAAGAGCAGCTGTGACCCAGAGGATGGTCATTCCAGTCAGAAGGCAGTCAGTTAGAGCCAGCCAGTCTCAATCAGAGTCACGCAGCCTCTTTGGGCACCAGTCAATCCCAATCAAGGTCACATAGCCACAGTAGGAATTTCTGGCTTTAAAAGGTGCCTTTGAGCACCCCTCGGAGTAGCCGCCATTTTGTGAAGGTGGTGACCACAGTATGCTGGAATTCTCTGCAGAATAAACACTCTGTTTTTGCATGCCATCTGAGTCTGGAGTCTTTCTTTGGTGATTCACAAACCCTAATAGCAGCAAGCAATGAGGCCCAGAAAATGGAGCAGGACCAGTTCACCAGGAACTGAGGGTCCTCATGGTGAAGAGCTTCCCATGATGCAACACTAAGTCATCAGATGTAAGGCATGGGGCATGGCATGTACTTCCCACACATTATTCACATCTGTGAGCTTTAACCCCCTGAGTACATGACCCATGTCTGAGAGGCTAGCTGCCTGTACAGTGTAAGAGTGTAAGAGTCCTTCAGCTTTCTTGTTTGCTTTGTACCTTTGCTGGGACAACTGGTGGCCATCTTTTTCTTGGTGTTCTGTTTTGTGTTTCTTCAAAAACAAAAAAGTGGGCTATCCTAGAACATGACTGGACCATCAAGGCTGCTGGCCAGAGCTTTATGGATTTGTGACATGACCATAGTCCTGGGCAACTGCATTTTGCTCTAAGAACCTTCACTTCATTTTCATCATTTATTGTTGACTTTCTGAAACTACATTTTAGAGAGGACAACACAAACAATGAAACCGTTGCTAACTCCAGAGCTGTGACACTTGTTGACAGCATTTACTGAGCCCCTCCTGAGTGCCAGTCACATTGGGAAACATTTTCCCAATGTGACTTTATGTAATTCTCACCATTACCCTCCTCCCCCATCTTATAGTTGTAAGAATCCTCATAATATCTGCATCAGGCACTGGCTAAAAGATCTAGAGGCCCAGAAGTGAGTAAGAAAGACAAGGTCACTGCTCCAGGAAGTGTCCTTTCAGGCAGGAGAGAGAATGGGAGACAAAGAGTGGCCCCACAGGGGGAAGAGAAGGGAGCAGAGCAGGATGTTGAACAGAGTGTCCTAGATAAGACATCAGAGATTCAGGGAAAGCTCTCTGGTTGACCTGGAGTTTTCAAGATGAAAACTCCCGAAGGAAGAAATGAAGGCACTCTGGGAGGAGGGTGCCCTTCAAACTTAAGCCTTGGCGGAGGGACCACCTGCCACAGTCACAACTGAACGAGTTTCTGAGAGGGAAGGAATTTGCCGGTTAGGGGAGGGAGTGTGTCAAAGATGAGGCCCAGAAGTTCATGTGTTTCTGAGGATTTGAGTCAGGACAAGGGCATCGTGTCACCATGCCCCCTTCCCACACGACCCCAGGGAATGTGTGGGTTTGTCGACACAAAATCCTTAGTGTCATAAAGAGAGCACCACTCACACGTCACACTGTCACGGACCAAATACTCACACACAGTGTGAACCTGTTGGCATTTGCTGATTGGAGTTGCGCACTGGCCCTGTGATACCATTTGGAAAATTGGGTATCTATTTCCACTATATTAAAACCAGAGGATTGACAGGTACATTCCAAACCCAACGATTTTAAGGGAAAATGATTACGTATCCGTGGTGTGTGTTCTACAACAATAACGATTAATGCTAAGCAGCTGACTGGGTTGCATAGTAACCAGGAAGGACGCATGGGATGCTAAATGAAGGCAGCTAAGAGAAAGTAGGTCTGATTAGCTTATTCACATGACAGGGAAGCGGTCCCTTTCTGACGCATACTCTTCATTCCGCTCGCTATTCTCCTCTGTCATCTTTTATATCAGCTCAAATTTGGATTTAAATATGTTTCTTAAAAGACTTATACCTTGATATATAAAGAGCTTCTTCTAGAAGTATTTCGTTTCTTGATATTACATCATTTCCCCTTCTCTTTCCTCCCATCTATCCTTCCTTGTTCTCTTTCAAATTTAGGGCTTCCCTTTTCATTCACTGTTGCTGTACTGGGCGTGGGGGGGGGGGCTGAGTGTGTGCGTGTGTGTGCATGTGTATGTATGTATTCCTAAACACACGTAAACACAACCTGCTACAGAGCTTTGTTGAGGTCTCATGAGTCCCACCCCCTGACTTCCCTGCCCATGTTTAGGTAGTTAAGTTGGCGAGACTGTATGGGTCTAGTTTCTGACATTCCTGAGAGACTTCTTTCTTCACTCGTCTTTCCCCCCTTGTTCTTTCGGCTGTACATGCTGGCTCCAGTGAGTGGGTACGCTGGCTTAGTGCAGCTGCCTCTCATCTTGACTGCTTTTCTGTAGCGTAATTACAAATACGCCTGTCCATATTGGACTCTATACCACCTGGCCAACTTTGTCTTTTCTGGCTTCAAGGTGCCTGACAATAATCCCAATGGATGTTTCCTCCGATGGCAGGGGGATACAGGTGATTGATTACAAAGTCATTGATCTTGTTCTTTATTAAGCCAATTTGTAAAAATCCTAAGGAATATTAAGAGCTTCTATCAAAAAGATCTTTGAAAAAGTTGACAGACTACAGGCAAGAAATATTTAGAACATACACAGGAAAATGAGAGAGAGAAGAAAACTTTAAAAATCAAGAAGGAAAAGAGAACAAATCATTAGAAACATGGGCAAGAGTCAAGTGAGCAGCTTTAAAGAGGGGAAATGCATATGGCTGACCAGACATGCAAAGAGAAGTTCAGTCTCATTAGCAACAGGAAAATGTGAATCAGTGTTAACTGGAAATTTGACAGCCTGTATTTCATGGATCATTGGTTCAACATGATCTCTAATTAATTTTGTTTTATGTTATAAATGGAACTTCATATAAGCTAAAACCGAACCATTTCCATCGTAAGCCCAGACCCAACAGAAAATGTGTTAGAAGTAACTTACACTCCTACCCACAGGAGAACCATCAAGTAAATTGTGGAATATACACAGATGGTTATTTTACATGAATTAGAATCAATAAACTTCAACTCCATGGATGAATTTAGGGAACATACGTTGAAAGGGAAAAAGCAAGTCTGGGATTTCTGGAATGTACTTTTTATAACAAGAAAAATTTAAACAACATATTGTTAAGCCATACATGTGTAGCTGGAAAACTATAAATATATATGTTCCCAAAGCAAGAAAATCTCTCTCTCTGTCTCTCTGTCTCTCTCTCTGTGTCTCTGTCTCTGTCTCTCCCTCTCCCTCTCTCTCTCTCTCTCTCTCTCTCTCTCTCACACACACACACACACACACACCACACACACACACACACACACACTTCAGCAGAGAGGTTGACAGTTGTCTCTGAGGGAAAGCAGAAAGATAAGAAGAGCACTTTGAGGATGGAACTTGGTGAGGATGTCCAACATGCTGCAGGGCTAGGTCATAAAGTTCCATGTAAAATTAAAAATCAAGCTGGGAAGCGGTATGCACACCTTTAACCCCAGCACACAGGAGACAGAGGCAGGCAAATCTCGGAGTTCGAGGCCAGCCTGGTCTACAGAATGAGTTCCAGCACAGCCAGGGCTACACAGAGAAACCCTGTTTCAAAAACAAAAACAAACAAACAAAAAACAAACAAAAGATTAAAAATCAATAATTAAAATGAAAGAACACCCATCACATGTGAACCAACGATAGTCCATTGTATCAATCAATTTTCTGTCATTGTAACAAGCATCTGAAATGAATAACATAAACATCGAAAAGGTTTATGTGGCTCACAGTTTGGGAGGGCAGAGTCTGTCAACTGGAGAGCAAGCGTACCTTGTGTAAGTGGGCGATCATGACACGAGCACCTCCATGTCAAGGACCCTGAAGTCTCAGACCCAATTCAGGCTCAGGAGAATGGCCAGGACCTGATTGGAATACCTATGTTGATAGCTTGTGTAGAAAGCGTCAATTACAGACAGCTTCCTCCTTTCAGATAATTTCAGCCTAAGACTGCTCCCCTCCAGAGGGCTCCTACCAAAACTAGCTAATCTGCCTCCTCTTTTGGCTGAATATAGTAAATTCACTGTGTTTCTCAGCTGTCGGTGCATCTCCATCAGAGTGCACAACTCACCCAATCACAGTTTTTTGTATGTCTTTCTTTTTTTTTTTTTCTCTTCTTTTTCTTTTTTTCATTCCCTATTGACTCAGTAAGGTCAGTCCCTAAGCCAGGTAGACCATGTGAGCTGAGCAGCAGCGCCCTCTGGATTTCTAGCCCTTGATTCTTGCAGAGCCCTGGGATGTTCATGCATGAGTGCCTGGCAAGACCATGCTGAGCCCAGAAGGAGTAGGGGCTGTGGCAAGATCTTAGAGCTTGGCTGGAGGCAAGGTGGTTTTGTCTGGTTCTGTTGCTAAGAGCAACAGCATAGTGCCGCATGGAGCATTATACTGACAGCACAGTGCCACGGAGTGGATATGTTATAAAGAGAAAGAAGTACATTTGACTCAAGAGCAAAGGCTGGCATTTTGTGCTGGCTTTCTAGTTGAGGTAGCACAGGGAATTGTGTGGCAATGCTAAGGAGCACACTTGCACATGTGTGCGCCATCCCGTCCTTTTCCTCCTCCTCTTCCTCTTTTGGTTTTTCCAGACATGATTTGTCTGTGTAGCCCTGTCTGTCCTGGAATTAATTCTGTAGACCAGGCTGGTCTAACTCACAGAGCGTCATCTGCCTCTGTCTCCCTAGTGCTGGGACTAAAGGCGTGCACCATTACTGCCTGGCTATACATCCCTTTCTTTTAAGTCACCAAGATGACTGCACCAAATTAAATATTTTTAAAGGTTTAATTTATTTTTAAATGGCATGGGTATGTGTTTGTTTGTGTGTGAGTGTTCTGGAAGGTCAGAAGTAGATCTTGGATCCCCTAAAGGCAACCAAGATGAGTACTGTGACCTGATCTTGAATCCTCTAGAACAGCAGCATACACTCTTAATCTATAAACTATCTCTCCTGCCCTCTGTCACATCCTAACAGTTTCTCCAAGCTCTCCCATAAACATTGTCGTGAGATTAATACACACACACACACAGCTGCTGCCATATAATTGGACTTCAACTTCATCATCTGTTGGGACAGGGGTACCTCGCCAGGGGCAGCCTGAGGAGAGCAGAGCAGCTCCCAGCTGAGCTCAGGAAGCCGGGCTGTGCAGCCTGCAGGAAACAGAAAGGCGGTGGTCTGATGGCAAGTGGCTCTGTACTGATGATAGACCGTGGCTTGCCCCAAAACGCTTCTTGTTGGTCTTAATTCTAAGGAACTTAGTGCTGCAGCTGCCCTGGTGTTAACGATAAATCCCCAACTCCTAGTTGACACAGCGTCTGAACTCTTCCTTGTCTGTATTCGATTCTCTTCGAGATCCATATTCAATGTGGGGGTTGGTCTGGACCACTAGCAGCCGGCTACCACATGTACTCATGAAGAGAATTGGCTGCCAAAGTCTGGGAAGGTTCACCTCCTTCCAGCCGCCTCCCCCTCCCCCACAACACACACACACACACACACACACTGTGTTTTCTGTACAGACAGACACATCTGTCCTTTCATCGGGAGACAACAGACAGATGAGGGTGGCTCCTATGTGAATTCTCTGAGCTTAAAATGGGTATGTTTTTGTTTAAGCACAAATTTTAGTTTATACATGATACAGATTAATAAATTCAAATGTTATATTTAAAAGGTTTTTTTAAAAAAATTCTTTTGTTTGCTTGTTTTAAATAAGGTTTTCTTTTACCAAGGCTGCCCTCCAATGTGCTATGAAGCCAAAGATAACTTTGAACTCTTGATCCTCTTGCCTCTACCTCCCAAGTGTTGGGATTACAGGGCTGTGCCACCTGTCCAGCTCAAAATATCATTTTGATTGTCAATCAAAATTGAGGGATGATTAGCAGTTATTATTTAATTATTATTAAAGCTAATTTCAAAACATAGATGATTGGACGATTAAAATCTGATTGCAGAGCCGAGTGCGGTAGCTCACGCCTGTAATCCCAGTTCTCAGGGAGACAGAGGCAGGCAGATCCCTGTGAGTCTGAGGCCAGCCTGGTCTACAAAGCAAGTCCAGGGCAGCCAGGGCTACATAAAGAAAACCTGTCTAGAAAAACAAAACAAAACAAAAACCATCTGATTATAGAGCTATAGCTTTGGCTCAGGGCTTGCCTACCCTGTGTGAGTGCCTGGGCTTCATTCCCAGCACTACAGAAAAGAAAAAAGCTTCTCTCTGGGTGTCACTGGCTGTAGGCCTATGAGCCAGAAACCAGGACACAAGGCACTCCTCCACCATACGTCAAAACTGTGACCCCAACATACTAGGCACACGCTCGCCATCACCCTGGATTGGTCTCACAGAAAGACAAGGGAAAAGGTCATTGCAGCCACAGTGGGGCATCTCAGCTCTGGAACCATCAAGGCAGAGGGGACCCCTTGAGCTAAGACTGCATGTGAAGAACAGGATAACTCCCGAGATGCAGGGCTATGGAAGGAACTAAAGGTTCTTAGCCCAACGGCCGGTATGAAAAAGCCCCCATTTGTGGTGGCTCTAGGTATGCCTTCTCAAAGACTGCTCAATCAAAGCGTCACCACAAAGAACCAGAAAGGAACAAGCTGGTGACGGCGCAGAGACCAGAACCTGGGTCTCCCGATACGAAGGTCCCGTGCCCTGTGTGCCGAAGCACCTGATCAAAAGTCTGTCTGGAACCTTCTAGAACAGGACCTACAGGCACCTTCATCCAGCCAGGAGATGGGATAGGGATGGCTTTGAGCACCCCTTACCATGTCTGTTCCAGGACCACCTCCTCCTCCTTCTCTTTCTCCTCTTCATCATCATCATTGGTGATTGATTAAATAAAATGGAATGAGCTAACGGCAAGACCAAGCTATATTATATAAATGCAGATTTATATGGGAGCAGCAAGGGAAGGGAGGGTAAAGGGGAGTGTGCCCTGGGGGAGGGGGAGAGAGCAGGGAGAGGGGAGAGGGTGGAAAAGGAATGAAGATGTCTGGATTATATAGTGAAGGGTCTCTGGCAGAGAAGCCCCGCCTCTAGCTAGAGAGAAGGGTACAGCAGCCACGCCCTACAGCAGGTAGGGTAGAGACTTTAATAACCATCATCATCATCATTCTTCTCTCTCCCCTCCCCAGCTCTCTCTCTCTTTATTATAGTACTGAATGGGCCTAGGGCCTTTGCTTGCTGCTGAAGGCTCCATCACTGAGGTCCACCCGAAGCCTTTTCTTTTTTTGTTTGTGTCTTTTCTTCTTGGGGAAGCCAGACTACAGCAGGCAGCCATTGCCAAATAGTCCTCTAGTGGTAGAAGCCAACCCTGTCCTGTCCTGCCTCCTGACCACTAGGTCCTTGGCTCCAGCATGGCTGTTAGAACCCCTGTGGCCTCAAACCCCAAATAAGGCCTGGTCTATCAGAGTCTGCTGAGCACTGGGGCACTCTCTAAACATCTTGGTGCCCCCCAGCCCCTGTGCCTGCCATTGCACAGCCCTAGGAACCCACTCACAGCTCCATGGAGCTGAAGGTAAGGGTGCCAGGGGTAGAGCCAAAGGCACCCTGGAGCCTGCCCTGAGCAGGATGGCTCACCTAGCAGATGGAGGCAACTGGGAACAGTGGTGCCTTTCCAAAGGACATAATTGGCTCCACCAGAGGGGGAACTACGCTGCTGGTTTGCATTTGAGTCCAGGCTGAGGCAGAAAGGCAGCGTATGCCAAGTTCAGAGACCACAGGTGTCAGGGACACAGGGACACAGTGGTTCTCAAGGCCAGCTGTGAAGGTTCTATGCGCTCGGAAGGTTGGTCTAGGCAGCCAGAGGCACCCTGGGAGCCCAGGGAGGGTCCACAGCCCTAGCCAAGAGCCCGGGAATTGCAGTCACCCCCAGAAACCCTGACGTCTGCAAGTGTCTTCTGCACCCCTGTCCCCGTTCCCAAGCATGGGAGGTCCCAGCTGACCCCTGTCCTGTCCCTCACACCCATCCTGTCACCTGGGACCGGTGCTCCCTTGCAGCAGCAGCATTTTCCTTTTGGGTTGGATGGAAATTTCCCTTCGTGGGTCAAGTCGGCTTTCTACAGATTTGTTGGTTCCTCATCCAAAGCAGGCAGTGGAGCTGTGTGATTCATAAAGAGGCCTCACAGGGAATGGTTCTCCAGAGATGAGGTTCACTGAGGAGGAGGAGGAGGTGATAGGGAGGAGGGGGAGGGAAGAAGGGGGAGAAAAAGGGGAGAATGGGAGAGAGAGATGGTAAAGGAGGAAGAGGAGAACAGAAAAGGGGGAAGGAAGAGGAAGAGAAGGGAGAAGAGAAGGAGGAGGGAGAGGAGGAGGAAGAGAAAGGGTCTTTAGTCCCCGTGAGTGGTCCCTGTGGCTTCTGCAGTCCCAGAGCCCCTCGGGAGGCTGAGTTTTCCAGGGAGTTCTGCAAAGGCTACAGCTCTCCTGAGTCAATGCTCACCTACCTCCCATACCCTCCATCCTAGTCACCCATTTCAGCATGGAAACGAATGAAAGTAACTTTCCTCACTCTTCCGGTTTGAAGAGGCCAGAGGAATGGGGCAAGGAGCCAGGCAACCCTGCCTGACACAGTCACATAGCACAAAAGTCCCACAAATGCAGTCAGGGGCCACCTGGACTCCAGGCTTGGCAGCCCTCTGTGGGGGACACCAAGGGAAGGTTGAGCCCCACAGTCAGAGAAGAAAAGCGCCCACAGAATGTGAAGGGGGGGACGCAGGGCTGGCTCGATACAGCACTTCACATGTGGACTCTCACTTTATGACCGATTGCACAGATAGGGAAACTGAGGCAGGTCGTGGCGACATCCAAGGCTGTGGGTTTCACCAATTGACCAGAAAATGGCAGCAAGTACATTCTGGGTTCCTGACCCCAGGAAGTGAAGCCAGGCAGAGTCAGGAATGTGGAGAATGCTGGGGGAAGTTGAGTTTGAGGAGGGGGGTACCCATGGGGCCACGGGGAAGGCTGGTTGAACTGAGCACACACGTATCCTGGCTTGGGTATGAATAAAGGAACTTAATCTCTCAAGGAAAATTTCCAACTGTCCCCACCCACCTCAGCTTCATCTCTCCCTTCAATTCTACCTCGGGAACCTGGACCCAAATGTCACACCAGCACCACCCAGCCTGGCAAACAGTCCTTCCTTCTGTCAACTGTCTATGAATCCAAGACTCTCTCACCCTCAAGTGGCTCGCTGGCCTTGCTCACTCCCTCTGTCTGCCAGTCTACAGCTTCATGTCCAAGACCTGCTTTCACACTGTGCTCAACAGTCATGTGCTGTACCCTCTCTTGACTGGGAGAAGTCAGAGGCCCGATGCTGCTAGGACCATGCCGGGATCTCCTATGCAGATGGAGACAGAGCAGGAGGTATGTCCTGTGTCTAATAAGGGAGGGACTTGGTGAACTCCATGGAAAGAGGACCAGTTCTGCCTAGAGCTTTAGGAGGAGGGGGGAGTTAAACGAGGCTTTGAAGAGTAGCTAGGGGTTTATGGGGCTGATGAGCAGGGGAAGGGTACTGCATGTGCAGAGCAAAGCTGTGAGCAGCAATCCTACTTCCTGCCTCAGATATGCCCCTAGCCTCACCCCATGGCTCCGACCCAAGTCACCACCTCTCCCTGCGGCCCCCTTGTGGCTGTTGGACCTGAAGTCCTCTTGGGGGATTCGTCCTGGACCGTAGGCCCTTCCAGCCTTCCCTCCCCTGTTCCCTGTGGGAGACACATGGATGAGCCGCAAATGAGGCACTCCGGGGCTGGACCCTGCTGAATCAAAAGCACATTCAGTAGCGAGCATGTTTGTTTTTGTTTTCCCTCTCGAGTCGATGGAAACACGCACTGACCTCACTTTCCCACAAGTACAGTAGCTTTCCTGAGCGGCAGAGCCGACTGCCAGGAAAAAGCGGCCGAGCCCTCGGCATCAGGAACCCAGCCTTGGGGGCAGCTGTGGCCGCCAGTGGAATACAGCTGTCAGGCCACTGACATGAGTTTCTGGGGGTGGGGAGGATCTTTCTGGGCCTCCCAGTGGGACCCTGTGGATGGACGGTCCGGGTGGCAGGCTTGGGGGAGGACCTTGTTCAGATGGACCTTGTTCAGCTAGACTTGGGTTTCCACATCAGCTCACAGGGCCTGGCTGCCACCCTGGCCGGCCTCCATAACTTTCTTAGCCTTTGTTTCAGATCTTTGCACAGGTCCCAGATTCGGACTTTCATCCTCACAGAGGGTTTTTGTAGCAGTGGGATCACACGGGCACACGATATTCAGTGTCTTGTGGCTTTCACTCAATGTCGTGCACATGTGACTCTCTGTAGGTTGTGTGTGGATCAACGATCCACCCTTTTTCATGATCGTGTCATGTTCTGCTTCCTCTCTCCCTGGGCAGGTGGTAGTGAGCTGATTTCTATTGGGTCTGTGCTCCGCTTTTTCCTCAGCCAACACTGTTTATGTCATAAGGCAGAGCACACTCCATTTGGGGAATTGGGTTTGAAAATCCACCCAGGACGGGACAGAAATCTGCAGCAGGAACTTTCAGAAACCTCTTCCTGCAGTCCTGACTCCTCCTGGGTCCCAGCTGCCATCTCACCCAACTCCCTAACAACAGAGTTCAGGTGCTCAAACTTGGCCAGGCAGAGGTCTTAGTGGCCAGAGCAAGGGACATCACAGGAAACCAGAGGAGCTGAGGCTAGCTGCCAGGCCGTGACTCCATAGCCAAAAAATGTGCTCTTGGCCTCAGCCTCCTTCCTCTCTCCTCTCAGTCCTTCCAGGCATCGAGGAAGAGTTGGCAGGCCTGGTGCAGATAACGTAGGGCGCCCCAAGCCGTCTTCTGTCATCACCTCCCCAACGTGAAACCCAAGATCTTGTTTATTTATGAAGAAATTCTGCTCGACAAATGGTATATGGGGGCCAGGGCACATGGAGCGTGGAGCTGGCCTGGCCAGCATGCTGTGCCTCTCTGCTGATGTTCACGCAGAAGGGGAGCTGGCAGCATCCAGGGTTGGCTCCACTCCTTGGTTGGGAGCTGGGCTGGAGAGGATCTTCCTTCTTTCCCCGTAGCCAGAAGCCCCTCCATCCCATAGACCATAAGTGATGACAGCTGAGGCAGTCCATCCGATGACCCCACTACAGGGCACCTGGGAGGGTAAGATAAGACGGAGTGTGTTCATATTCCAGGACGGAAGAAGAAGACAAACTAGACTTGGAGCCCATGAAGGTCAGAGGGGTACAGCATGGAGCTCCTTCAATTCATCAACTGTGTTACCAGGGAACTGAGCAAGGCCTGGGTCTTGATAGGGCCTGAAAACAAGAGTGACAGAATAGCTTACAGGGCACAGTGCTCCCACAAATATGGGATAGGCCTCAAACCTAGGCTTTCCATCTTTACCTGCCAGGAGGGGCGGGACTGAACACTCAGCCAGCCAGGGTTCAGCAATGGCAAACTGCATGTGAAATTGGTGTATAACTCCAGATGTCTGCTCTTCCCATCAAGAACATGTGACAGCATGTTCCCTTGGATGAAGAGTCCTCTTCTTATTCCATTTCTATCTCCAGTTGATCTGAAAGACCCAGCACAAGCTGAACCCTTATTGTCCAAGCAAGATCCAGCTGACCCCAGATCTGGTCATGCTTCCCATGCATGTGTTGAGCATGTCATGACTCTCTTTCCTCCACTAGAATTATGGACCTAATTTGGGAGATGCTTCAAAGCATAGAGAACTTGCCATCATCTGTGAAATAAATATAAGTGAGTCAACTACCTCTATCAAAAGACAAAGACTTCAGCTTCAGAACAAAGGATGAGGTCATTTAAAACATACTCCAACCCTTAATCTTCAAGGACTCATCCCTGTCTTTCTACTCTACGTGAGCTTTTACTCTATAACACTGGCCTGTTTTAAATTTATCATAAAAATATCTCAAACAAGCTTAAAAGTATAAAAAGTAATACAACACCCGTTGGTCTACCACTGAAATTTAATCTATGCCATTTATTTTGGATCTTTTTTTAGGGCTCATCCCTTCCATCCCAGAGGTAGTCGCTAACTGGAACACGATGTGTACTATTTCCACAAATGTTTGGTACTTTTCCTACAGATGGGTATAATTAAAAACTGTACAAGGGATCCTGTGCTTTTAGAGTTTATCTATACCATATCATGTATTAGACATCTTTTGTAATTTCCTTTTAGGGGAATGATATATATTGAAACACAGAAATGACTTACATTATTTTGAGTTGCCAGAATGGTGCTCACTGTGTCTCTGAACAGACGGCAACAGCCTGTTTACTCAGTGATATCAACCTGTGCTTGAACGTATACCTTGTATATCCAGGCTGGTGACCCATGAGGGCTCAGTTGAGCCCCAAACACCTATCTGACATCTGTCATTGCCCTGGCATTCCTCTCTGATGGTGTAATCGATGACAGCTTGGGTCCCAGGGTTTGACTGAAGTCTGAAGAAGGAGATGATACTGTGAGGTGAAAAGAAACGTGAGCAGCATTCTAGGAAGAGAGAGCCAACGAGACTAAGAACGGGCCTCACTCTTTTCTGTTAATTAATCCTGGGGGCTGGAGTGAGTGTGGTTGTCATTACAGCTGAGGGCTTTGGGGAATACTTCTCTTTAAAAAAAAAAAGGCAATACTGAGGCACAGCTAGGAAGTGGAGGAGCCAGGAATTAACCAGACACCCTGGCTTCATCATGCTTAATCAGAAGTACTCTGTAGGGTGCTGCCCCTCCTTGGTCTAGACCACTGGTTCTCAACCTGCCTAATGCTGGGACCCTCTAATACAGTTCCTCATGTGGGGGTGACCCCCCAGCCATAAAATGAGTTCTTTGCTACTTCAAAACTGTAATTCTGCTACTATTATGAATCATAATGTAAAGATCTGATACAATGGATATCTGACATGAGACCCCCAAAGGGGTGGGGACCCCCAGGTTGAGAACCGCTGCTGCAGAAGGAGAAGCCTCTTCTGGGCTTTGCTTCTGAGATACCCCTGACTAATCCCACCTGTTCCGGAGTGGTGTGTCTCCAGGCTGCACTGTCCTCCTTCTGCCTTAGTCTTGCCTGTAAAATAAACTGCAGGTGCTCACATAAGGGACCATGCTAACAAAAATGGCTGCCTGCATCCTCACTGTGGGATGTTCAGGCACACTGAGAAAGGTTCACGTGGGTTACCTCATGCAAATATGACAGTCACCACAGGACTAATCACATCATCTCACACACACACACAGTCCTGTGTGCACGCGCACATACACATACCTGCAAGGGGCCTCTATCCCTCCTTCTACTAGACAGCTTACCTGTGAGAGGCGAGGCCACGTGGTCTGGGTTCATTGGCTGTTGCACTGAGTTTGGAGAATTTCTCACCCCAGGGCCCTGTCCTTTCCAACACTCCTCAGGCCTTTTAGCTCCTTCTTCAGAGTGAGGTCATGAACCACAGTAGCAAAAACAACATAGTAACAATACAGCCCATCCAGTTCTCCAGACTTCCCTCCCAAGAGTACTCAGAGCTGGAGAGAGCTTCTTGCTGGGCTCTGGACACCCCACCCTAGTCTAGCTCAGCCTCTGGCTACCAGCTGCTTCTCTGTCCTGGTGAGGGCGCATCCTCTGGTCTCTTCTTTTTGTATACATTTATTTTATTATTATCACTTATTACAATTTATTCCATTTGTATCCCAGCTGTGGCCCCCTCCCTCGTCTCCTCCAAATCCCACCCTCCCTCCCTCTTCTCCCCCTATGCCCCTCCCCTAGTCCACTGATAGAGTGAATCCTCCTCCCCTTCTATTTGACCCTAGTCTGTCAGGTCTCATTAGGAGTGGCTGCATTGTCTTCCTCTGTGGCCTGGTAAGGCTGCAACCCCCAGGGGTAGGTGATCAGAGAGCCTGTCACTGAGTTCATGCTAGAGAAAGGCCCTGCTCCCCTTACTAGGGACCCCACTTGGAGACTGTGTGTATGGACTACATCTGAGCCAGGGTTTTAGGTCCTTTCCATGCATTGTCCTTGGTTGGGGTATCATTCTCTTCAGGAGCCCCCAGGGCCCAGTTTTATGGCTCTGTTGGTCTTCTTTTGGAGCTCTTGTCCCCTCCAGGTCTTTCTATGTCCCCCTTCTTTCATAAGATTCCCTGCACTCTGCCCAAAGTTTGGCTATGAGTCGAACTTCAATACCTCGATCAGTAGAGTCTTTCAGAGGCCATCCGTGGTGGTCTCTTCTTGAATTAACCTGAGAGCCGTGGTTGATTGCTGCTCGTCTGATGCTCTCGCTCCTTTTCTCAGAAAATATCTTAGGGGTCCCTGTCACCGTATCCCTGTCCCTGTGAAAATCTGAACAAGCCAGCTCTCAACACTTCCCAGCTTGGTGAGACATCCATGCAAGCCCCTGATTGAGTCCTATTGGGGGAAAGAAGAGCATGAAGTCAGAAGCAGCAGGTGCTAGGCCCAAGTCTCTTCTCTACACAGAGGGTGGGCCATCTGCTCTGTAGCCACTGCGGTCACGGCTCAGTATTCTAAAACAGAGACCCTCTCCATCAGACTCCACCTGCAGCACAGCCATCGGGGGACCTCTGGAGGCCCCGAATGCAGCTGAGGCTGTGAAGACACTAGATTAGAAAGTTCTTACATTCAGTTTAACTAAACAACTGATCATTGCTGGAGAGGTCGTGTGCATGTGTGAAACAACTTGGTGATGTGGTTATGGTTCGTACCACACATGTTGTAAGAGCCAAATAAACACCACATGTTTCCAGTGAGGACTGAGCATCTGAACTGAAGGGGGCCTGTGTGCCGGATGGTCAAGGCTCCATATGGAAAAAACAATGGCGAGGGTCTCATCGGGAAGGTTTTTAATGCCGGTTTGTTGAAATGATAATATTTGGGAATACACTAACTGGTATGTCTCTGGTTCTAGAGGTTCAGACTGTGCCTGTTATAAGCGGAGCCGTGGAGCCGTGGACCAGTGCCGGCAACTCCTAAGGCAGTGTGGAGCTGGCTCTGATGGCAGAAGAGCCGCAGCCGTAGCCAGTAGGGTTCCCTGGACTAGAACGGGCATCTGTAGTTGTTCCCAGAAGGAAGTTCAGAAAAGGTTTTCAGGTGATGGCGTTAGAATAGATGCCAGAGCAAAGAAGAGTGTCCCAACCCAAAAGAACAGCTATAGACGCATACAAGCCTGAGTGAGCAGAGTGAGGAGAGCTGCAGCCCTAACCTCCAGGCCTTTAATAAGTCCAGAGAGACCACACTATGGGGAGCAAATGGCTTAATGGAGCCCACAGACAGGCAGGCCTGAACGCATGGGGGAGTTCTATTGTGAGAGCCAAGCCCAGGCTCCCTTTGTGTCTCACACTTCAGCTCTGCGGATGGCTCATTCTTTTTATATATTCATCTATGAATTTATTCACTGAGTGTTCAGCACCTACTAGGTGCAATGAGTTATAGACATCTAAAGGCCAAGTCTTAAGCTACAACATCTTATGAAAGTTGGGAAGCCAAGGCTCACTAAAGCCTTAACTGCTGTTACAAAGGCACTTGGGACAAACCAGAGAGAAGAGGGTCCCAGGGTTGGTAAGGTGTTCATTGCAGTATTGCTAATAATAGTAAGTCTAGAAACAATACAAACTTCCACCAGGAGGGGAGTGTTGATACACTGTGATGTATTACCATTAAGTATTTTTATGCAGATTAAGATGAGCGATGATGGATGGATAGACAGATGAATGAATAGACGGATGGACGGATGGGTGGTTGGAAATTCTAACTAGAAAATGAGAACACAGGGAGCCTGAGTTCAAAAAGTGTCACTGAAAAGATTCTACAGCAGCCAACACTTGGCACATAGTAGGTAGTCAATACATGCTGAGTTCCTCATAGCACATCCGGCAAGACATCCAAGAATATCCATGTGCATCTCAGGCTGCGCTGGGTCTCTGTCAATAGCTACTCTTAATGCCTGCCCATGCCACACTATCTTCAACACGTATCCTAAAGCTCTAGCTGGCAAAACATTCTGGTGCCAGCATTACTGAACACGAAGACTGACGGCACAGTTGAAAACAGGAAAATAGTTCTATGCACCCAAAGCCTTTTCATTTCTGAAAAAGGCATCAAGGGCACACACTTGGAGAAGGAGAATCTTTTCAATAAACAGCACTGGGAAAACTGGATATGTACAGAAAAGTCAAACTAAACGTCTCTCCACAATGTACAGAAGTCAACTCAAAGTTGATTACAGAAATAAACGTAAGCCCCGAACTGTGAAGCTGCTTGAGAACACAGAGGAAAAATTCTTCATCACAAGGGCACAGGTGAGGATTTTTATGGATTAAATGCATTTTTATAAACCTAAAAAATGCAATAAATATGTTTGAAATAATTTACTCTACGTAGAAAGTATACGAAGAGGCCATTGGGGCACCATGACAGTTTCTTCTCCACTTGAGAGTTTTCATAATAAAACACAAGTCAGAAAGAAAGCCCTGCTGATACCAATGCTGCGTGGATGTCTGAGGCAACAGTGGGGAGATGCCCTCACCCACACCTGTGTCCTGTGGCAGGGCTCTTAGGCCCCAGAGTATCACAGAACCTTCTGTTCCAGCTGGGCTGTTGAAGACAGACATGAAGCAAGGGACTTGGGCTTTCTGCGACCCACAAGCTCAGTTCTCCAGGTCTTCATCCTTCTTAAGGCCCCTTTCTGGACTAGAACACATTGCTTCAGTGCCACCAAACCTGCTCAAGGTACAGCTGACTGGCAGGCACTCCCCTGGGCAGTCCCATCCCTGCATCCAACCGCTGCCTGGAAAGGCATACGGCTTGCTTTCCCTTTCCCTTAAAGCTGGAAAGTGCCAAAGAGAAAAGAGGTCTGGTTGGAAGATGTGAACTTCTGAGAGGCCCAGTCTAGACGAGAAAGAAGCAGGGGAGGGGTGGTCAGAGTCCCCGCCCTTCATGTCCCTGGAGACGTGAGGACACACCTGCTCTCTATAGATTCCCGTCTCAAGATTATAGTCTTGGTCTCAAGATTATAGTCTTGGTCTCAAGATTATAGTCGAAGGAGCACTGTCTTCACAGCCTGTTCATGAGGGTCTAGATCCTGCTCCAGCACCAGTGCTCTCTGCAAGAGTGCTCTCTCATGTACCCTGAGCCAAGTCCTGCCCCAGCCCTTGGAGGGTCTTACCTAACTGCCACCCGATAGAGTGATGAAGGAAATCACGAGTGAGTGCCTCAGGGAGCAACCCAGACACCAAGCAAAAGAGTTACACACCCACATGCGCGTAAGACGCCATTTCTGTGTTGGCATCATCCAACAATGTTAAGAGCTTCAAAAAAGGACCATTGTCAGGGGCCAGCAGGAGCTCCTGGCTTGACCTTCAGAAGTACAGGGTGAACTATGGATGATTTGGGGCTGCCCTCAGAATACTTCAAAGGTGTCTCAGAATAGTCACTCCCTCTGCCTGGGGTCTTGTTGGGACAGCAACTGTAGAGGCTGTCATACCATTCATTTGTTGGGTGACACTATTCCTGGGCAGATGTAAACAAAGGTGTACTCACTCCAGATAGGGAACCAATGACAGACTAAAGTATGGGAACTACCAAGGTCTAGTTTGGTGAGCCAGTGAGTTTTGTTGGGGTTACATACTGCAGTATGAGTGAAAAGTCACTTACATGATCAGAAATGACTCAAAGACAGCTGTATCACAAAAGCCCACCCCACTTTGGATGAGGTTCATGAAAGCTGGGCCCTGGGGGCACACTATACAACTTTCAGGCAGCTCAACTGGTCTGAGAGTGTCAGCTCAGTTGGCCTGAGCCTCTTCTAGTCAGCAGATCTGATTGAGAGCGTCTCTTAGCAGTTCTTAGTGCTTCTATAAAACTGGGAGGAAGGGCCAGTGATTCTGGTCAGTTTCACAGACTTCTTGAAACTTTTGAGTTTACTTCCTGAGTGTTAATGAGCTTTCCCTTAGGACTTCCTGGGTTCCCTCCAAAATGGAATGCTTTCTCTCAGACAAGGAGCTTGCACACCTGGTGTGCTGGGAGGCAGGTGCACACTAGCCAGACTTAAATTCCCACCTTAGCTCTGTATTTTGATGGCACAAGGGAACAAGAGTCTGGGGGACGCTCATTCTCTTCATAATAGAAGGTTTTATAGGGCCTGCTACAATACAGTTGCCATGGTTCCCAGAGATGCCCAGAGAGACCAGGCAAGCATCGTTTCTGAGCCGGCTCTTTTCACAACCACCGGTTTGTGCTTTTCAACAGCATCCTTCCCATGGCTCTTCAGCCAGGACATCTGAATGTCAGTATGACTTCTGTAGTTTGTGATCAGTGAGCTCTGAAAGAAGGAGTTGTAATGTGGACACTCTGCGAATGTTTGCTGAATGTATGAGCCAGCAGGATGAAGACTGACAGCTGTTAAGGTAAATGGAGATGTTCTCATTCTGGGTCCTTATTTCACTACTGATCAGTTATGTCTGAATTCTAATCTCCACGAAGGCAAGGACAATGTTAGTTTTGCTTCACAACGCAATGCGTCCAATCCCCAGCTAGCTGTGAAGGTAGCTGTACTTGGTAACTCTGTGGAGCATGATAGCATGTGCCCTCTAAAGGGGGAAGCGGGTGCCAAAGCCTGGGAAGCACTCTGTAAATGTTGATTTTTGAACTTGACAGCTCAGTCCCATGTGTGCGGTTGGTTCCTGGAACTTAGTGCTGAAAATGACTGGCGGAATCCACGTGACAGCGGTACAGTGGAAGGCACGTGGGGTCTTGAGCCAACATCTCCCTCTGCCTTTGGCCATGAGCTGAACCCAGGTGCCTTGGCGTCCTGAATGCTGCCCCCTCATGCAGGTATTAAGAAACCTGCTGTGAATATTAAACAAGCTCTGTGCTCCCCCACTCGGCTCCCACAGCAGAGACTAGCTCTTTAACCTTGTTTATAAAGCCCTGCTGAGCCATAATCCCCATCTCATTTGGGTCAGACAGGGGCTCTACATGATAAATGGCCCCACCGAGCCAGACTAAGGTCTTATTCCTGGGGTTCTGAGCCCCTAAGCAGGATGGCACAGCTTTTGCTCTGGGAACTTGCTTTCTTCCCACAAGCCTCCTCTGCAGGCAGTGACTCATCCCTTGAGGGACCCAGGCAAAGTCAAGTTGGCTTCAGGAGCGACTGATGAAATCACCTGCTCCTGAAAATCAATCCTCTAACTCTCCATGAGGGAGGCAGCTGGGGGTGCAGGGTGGACAAGAGAGGCACATGGCTCTGCATTTTAAACACGGTTGGTGGAAGGTGAGTGGACTCGAGTTGGCTGCTAGCACCTCGGAGTGATGAGGCTGTCTGCACTCCGGTACTTCATAAATAACTTCTCGGCTCAGTTTCCAAGGCTTGAGAGAACACACTTCAAAGGGCCTCAGCAGGGAGGAAATGAGCTTCTCCCTCCATCCCTCCCCCTCAGGTGAGGACTGAGATCACTAGTTGGAGGGGAACATCAGGGTGTGGCCCCACCTACTCACTGGCAGCTGACAGACCTATAGACTGACTGATGGACAGACTGAGGAGATACCTGGCCAACGGGCTAATGGAGAAGCTGACATAGGCAATGACTAGTGAGATGCCCAAGGGATGGCTGCTCTGGGGGGTGGATGATGCCCTGTGAGTAGACTGACCACTATAGATGGCAGGAGACCACTTAACAGCCAGCGAGCCAGAGAGACCAACTGGTTGGCAGAGGGATGGATCATTTTGTCAGTGAGTCAGTACGTCTCACAGTTAACCAGTCAACCTGTCTGCTTCCCCCAACATCCCCAAGCTGACCAACAGACTCTGAGCCAACCTACCCAGCACCAGAGGACAGTATGGAAGCTGGGACCTCTGTCGGAAGAATGAAGTGGCACTGAGTGGCACTGCTGCCAAGGAAACTCAGAGTCCCGGGACTCTACAAAGCAAGAAGCACACCCTAGGAATATCAGGTGCAAGTCTAAAAATGACAGTGTTAGGAGAAAAACACAAAATCTAAAGTGCTCACTGAATAGGGAGGAAGGACTCACATGGGCACATTGAAGGTAACCTAACCTTGTGACCATCACGGCGGCACAGAGAAAGGGAGGTTTCAGCATCAAGATGGGGCTTTTGCTTGAGGTCTCCTCTGGGTGTTTGGATGGAGTAAGCTCAGCAGAGGCCTCTTTCAAATCTTTCCGAACCCCCTCCCCTCATATCCCCATCATGAACACAGAGCCCTACCAGGGGTCATAAAATGCAGTTGTGGTGGATTATTTTTTTTCCTGTCATTTTCTAATTATATCCTCTACTGGGACTATATTTTTTTTTGCAATGGAAAAAATCATATTTATAATTTCAGAAGAAAAAAATAAATTTAGTTCTTTCTCTTTTGATCCATTTTCTTTCTTTCTTTCTTTCTTTCTTTCTTTCTTTCTTTCTTTCTTTCTTTCTTTCTTTCTGGTTTGTTTTTTGAGACAGGTTTTCCCTGCGAAGCTTTGGCTGTCCTTGACTCACTTTTGTAGACCAGGCTGGCCTTGAACTCACAGAGATCCACCTGTCTCTGCCTCCCCAGTGCTCTGAGTGCTGGGATTACAGCATGTGCCAGCACACCTGGCTAATACTTTCTCTTTCTTTTCTTTTCTTTTTTTTGAGACAGGATTTCTCTGTGTAGCCTTGGCTGTCCTGAACTTGATTATGTAAACCAGGCTAGTCTCGAACTCAAAGTAATCGGCCTGTCTCTGCCTCCCTGAGTACCGGGATTAAAGGCATGTGCCACTACCCTGCAACCAATAAATATTTCTTAATTGATGTGTTCAAGGCATACTCAAGCCTTTCTTTTCCTCCTGATGTCAACATGTTTTATTGAATGTCTACTAATTCTTCCTCTCTTTTTTCCAAGCGGACTAGATAGACAAGTCTTTGCTGGTTCTCCAGGCTCAAGACTGTCCTTCAGGTAGCTGCTAAAAGAATCTCCATATTGCTCCTTCTTGAGGACTTCCAGGGGTTACCCTGGGCCTTTCACTTTAAAATTTAACTTTTAAATATAGTCTAAAAAAGGACTTCGAGAATTCTCAAAATTCCTTCTCTCTGAACACACTCTGAACCCATATCCACACACACACACATGCACATGTGTGCATATATATACAGACATATACATATATATACAGACATATACATACATATACAGAAATATACATATACAGACATATACATATATATACACAGAAATATATATAGACAGACATATACCCCCCACCAACCTCTCACTCTGACTTTCTAAAACTGTTCCTCTGTGCTACCAACATCCTATGGTTTTCTTTCAATTAGCAATGGAAACTCCACACCCAGTGTGTACCGACTGTCACTCTGATAGATCCTTCTATCTACCAACCAAAAAGTCACGGTCGAACAGCCAAGATTTACCCACAAGTGTATGCATTGTGGACCCTCCAGAGCAAGAGAGAAAGGTGTTAATGCCCAGAGTCTGCTTACCATTTACCAAGCACTGAGTCCAAGAAGATGATGATTTAGGGTACTCACCGGTGTGTGGTTCACCTCCTGCCCTGAGGGCTATCTCCCACCAGTCCACGAAGTCAGGAGAGGCACGAGACAAGGAGCATGCCTGGAACAGATGGAGAGCACTATACAGGGATCACACACCCCGGGAACCACTTCAGGGAGCTAGTTCAACTCTAATCCCAGAGAACAAAGGCCATATACCACAGGTAGACATAATTGGTAAGAACTAGACACTTCGGGGATGCTTGATTTGCATTAAACAGCACTATCCTGTCATATGAATGGAAACAGAATACCTAATTATCCTATAGGCATAGAGAGGAGAGGGCTAGCAGGGAACTGTGTCAAAGGCCATATATGTGGTTAGGGGCATCTGACTAGAGACACACTCCAGATGAAGTCGGGCAGGGAGCAGGAGGCCCTGCTGGGGAGAGGGAGTCCCGCACCTTAACTCCGAGCTCAGAATGGCTATCTCGGACTGAGAGGACTGTAGCCTCAAACAGCAGAGTCCTTCCAACACAGGTGTGTGTGAATATCCCCATTTTTAGTATGAAAAAAAAATGAAATAGACAGGCAGGTCACAATGCTCAGAGTCCATAGAAGTGACTAACGGCAATGGATTTACCGTGATGTGTCTTTGGAGAAGTGTTCTCACCCATCTGTGCATCTTTTTTTTGTTGTTTCACTTAGCAAACATTCATGAGCATTTCCTGTATCCTAGGACATTACCATGTGCTGGGAATAGACTGGCAGATGAAACAGTCACACCCATACCCTCCCAGAGTTTACTGTTCAGTGAAAGAGACAGGCAAAGAAATCTGTGTTCTCTCTGTCATCTGTCATCTGTCTTACTAGTTGCCACCTAGCATTTAGACCAGTGGTTCTCAAACTGTGAGTCGCAATTCATTTTTGAGGTCAAATGTTAGGTATCCTGCATATCATATATTTACATTACGATTCCTGGCAGTAGCAAAATTACAGTTGTGAAGTAGCAACAAAAATAATTTACAGTGAGGGGTCACCAGAACATCAGGAACTGTGTTAAAGGGTCGCAGCATTAGGATGGGTGAGAACCATTGGGCTAGACTATATTTCAGTTTTCACTGAAGATGGAACCAAGAGATTGGAGGGAGAGACTGGCAATATGGGAAATCTGGCTTTAGAGTTCATGAAGACCCTTGCAAATCCCATGTGCAAAAAGTTCTGGAAGAACATGTTTCTATGGATAGGTTGAAGGCAGATCACCAGGGACAACTTAGCAGCTTCAGGAAGCATGTAAAGAGGGCCCTGGGTGGGCAAGGGAGAAAGCATAGGTTTGGAACTATCAGGGGTGATGTTCCTTCCCAGAGGTGATGATCCTGGGAATGGAAGAGCTAATGGCAGATCTGGAGGAGGGCGATAGCACCAGACTTGAGCGTGTGACTTAAAATGTTTCCTTCCATGACCTTTCTGGAAGAGCCTAGTTGGAAGCGATATGAAGGTCATGTGAGACATAAGATGAGGTCACCAATAGCCCTTGAAGAGAAAATTATGAATAAAGAGTTCTTAATGATGCCAATATCCAGCTGTTTCTGAGATAAAGCAAGCAAAAAATAATGAATTACAAAGCTCACTGTCATGAGGTATCCACCAGAAAAGACTATGAGGCCACAGGTTCAGCCAATAGAAAGTCAGTATTAGCCAGCCAACAACTACACTGGGTGTTTGGGACCCCTGTGCAGGCCTGCACCTTTTTCAGAGTGAGTTTTTAAGCACAAACAAACAAACAAACAAATTCTAACACCTCTGTTAGCAAGAAGCGGAAGTACAGAAACCAAAAAGCAAGGGTAGTACATTCAGGGACTTTCCTAGCACTGTGGACTTGGATGTATTAGGTCTTTGTTTTCAGTTTGGCAGGTGTTACTGCCTATGTGCTGGGCTTGAAGGCCCAAGAGGCACTTTGATCATGGAGTCCATCGTGCTAAAGTCTGGGGGCCTGTCACATTACAAACATTAAGGATAATAACAATACAGTTACAAAGATTAAGAATAACACTTGCAAGATTGGAAAGATGAAGATGCACCTTTCTTATTAAGGTCAATACTTCTCCGGGCACTGCAGCTGGGAGTCACAAGCAGGGCTTGGAGGAGTCAGAAGCTTCCTCTGGATAGGCTGAGCACCTGGGGCCATCTGTGTATCTCACTTACCTCGAAAGTGCTAATTCAAAACCTCCTGCGAGGCTCACTTTTCCTTATAAAAATCTCAGCATGAACAAGGGCTTGAGCTTGGTAACTTCCCTGCCCTAAACCTTCCACTGGCATGCTGTGTGGTTCTGGGCAGTGTCCTCAGCCTCTTTGAGTTTCCGTTTTATGCAAAATGGGGGGTGGGGGAGAGTACCCATAGCTGCTATGTTACTTTTCTGTTGCAATGGCAAAACGCCATGATCAAAAGCAAACTTAAAGAAGGAAGAGTTTATTTTGGCTCATGGTTCCAGAGTGACAAGAGTCCATCACAGTGGGAAGGCGTGGCAGCAGACAGCTGTAGTGGCTGGAGAACGAAGCAGAGGGCTTATCTCTTGAGCCATAAGCTCAAAGCCTGCCTTCACTGATGTACTTCCTCTGTCAAGGCCACATCTCCTAAACCTCCCCAAACAGCACCACCAACTGGGGACCAAGGGTTCAAATACCTGAGTCTATGGGGAATCCTATCTGTCTCTCTATCTGTCTATCTATCTATGTGTCTATCCACCATTTATCTATCTATCATCTATCTATTTATCTATCTGTTATCATCTATCTATTGTTACTTTTTCAAGACAGGGTTTTCCTGTATAGCCTTGGCTGTCCTGGAACTCACTTTGTAGACCAGGCTGGCCTCGAACTCACAGAGATCTCTGCCTCCCAAGTGCTGGAATCAAAGGCATGCGACACTACAGCCCAGTGACATTCTTATTAAAACCACAACAGCTACTTTTCAGGATGCCATGGTAAAAATTAAGATTCCCCAACCCTGTGGTAGATACTGACTGTTTTTGCCTGTTCAGAATCCCCTTCCTCTTCTGGCAGGAGCATCCTCATTTCCCTTGGATAACTAACTGCTCTTTCTTACTCTCAGACCATACTGAGGATGACGGTACCTCCAGACTCCAGGATGGATGTGTGACTAGGCTTGGCATGTAATCCAAATCTATCCAATGTATTTTAATCCTAGGATTGATGTTAACCGCCAGGGGAAGAGACCTACATTTGCTAGAAAAGCAGGCAGCCATTCTGTCATCACAGGGCAGAGCCTGACTGAAGGTCATTCCAAACTGGCCAAGAATGACCACAGAAGGGAGAGATTGGCTGGGCATCTATGTTCAGTTGGACCCCAAACTCCACTTCCTTGTTTAAAAAGCTCCTCTGCCAGCTTAAGACAATTTAAGTGAGGCTTCTGTCCAAGACAGCTGTTGTGGTTTATATAAGTGTCCCCCAAAGGCCCACGAGCAAAGACTTGTCACTGGCCTATGGTGCCACTAGGAGGTGATGAAACTTAGCTTTGAGGTGGCTCAGTCAGCGAAATGCTTGCCTCACGAGCTTCTGGGGATCACACAAGTACATATGCCCCTCACACACACACATTTACATATATACAGAGAGTGGTGGCTAGCAGGAAGAAGTTAGGTCACTGGGGATGGGCCCTAGGAGGGATACAGGAGCCTAGGACTCATCCTGTCTCCCTTTGCTTTCCAGTTGTCACGGGGTGAGCAGCTCCTCATGCTCCAGCTATGCTCGACTGTGCCACTATTGGCTCAAGCCACAGGGCCAAGCAACCATAAGCCGAAACTTCTGAAGCCGTATGTCCAAATAAACCCTTGTATTTTTCTTCTTTTAAGGTCAGTTGGTGTCAGGCTTTCTCACAGTCCCAGGAAGATGACTGTGATACCATCTCTAAATAGAGAGCACCATGGACTGAGACACCCTTAGCAAGGTGGCTTGTTTGCATTCCCTAAGATTCAGGATCTTCACTGACCCTCTCCAGGGAGCAAAGTTAATATCAAAAAAGAAAATGATCCCCAGATCAAAACCAGTTCCACACACACTGAACACGTACTGCCTAGCAGCTATGTTAAAAACATTCAGTTTTTCAATTGTATTTAAGATTATTGGTGGGGGGCACTCCTCCAGACCGAGGGGAGCTGGGTCTGGCTGAGAGGGAGTGTCTCTGAATCCCATTTTACAGATAAGTGACATCGGGGTTGGAGAGGAAGAATATGTGGCCCAGAGTCACATCTCAGGACAAGAGCAGATTCAAGAGTCTAACTTGGGTCTAACTTCAAAGCGACATGCCTGTCATCACTCTGGGTCACTGTCTTTGCAAACGCTGTTCTCTGGAAACACCCCCCAAGCTTTCGTCTTTGCCGGAGAGGAGAAGGGGGAGGCGAGGCTTTCATGCCCAGCCTCTGGCTCAGGAGTCTGGACCCTCGGCGTCATAGCACTTGGCCATGTTTACGAAGCTCGTCAGACAGGCTGAGTGTGTCTGCCCAAATGGGCTGTGAGTTGCGTGATGGACTGGAGATTTTATCTGAGGAGCCTCCAACAGCCAGAGGACCTGGCAGGGGGGAGGGGCTGCACTGACCACCCTGTCTCCGCTGTAGCTTCTTGCTTCACCCGAGATCCTGGGTCTAAGCCCATCCCACTCCACCCCCATCTACGGGAGACACCAGTGTGGTACCACAGATCCGACTTGCTATGAACTAGCTAGAGAAGGCCAGAGGTCTCCACTGCATGACGAGCCCATTCTTCTTACCTAAAAATCAGGACCCACTTCTCCGCTTGCTACAGGGACTGCACAAGATCTGGGGATCTCTCTAGACCCACAGCTGGCAGGGGGCTTGTACGGCACCCATGTTCTTCCTCTTCTTGCTCACAGTAGCCAGTCTCCCCTGAAGCTCCCTGTTTCACCTAGGTGGACCCTTCACCTGCCCGGTGAGCACCCTGCCCGCCCCCAACCAGCCCTAACGACTTTCTCAGCACATCTCTGATGGCAGTAGCTGAAAGGCCAGAGACTCCCCCAGCCCCTTTGCTCTTTAATCAGCCTCTGTGAGGGCTGCAAGTAATTTAGCCTGCAAGTGATTTGGTACCGAGCACAACAACAAACAGGCCTGCAGGGAATCACTTCAGCAGAAAGATGTTGGCACGTCTCTATAGCAACTAGGGGAAAATATTTCACGCGAAAGTCCATCTGCTGTAACATAAAGACAGTCCCTGCCAATAATCAAGCTGTAACAAGTTATAAATTCATCCTAATTTGCAAGCTTTTATTTTACCAAACCACGACGCACACATAGACATACACACGGCATATATGTTTTTACACACATACGCAGACACGAAAACAATAGCGTTGCAACTGTGGCTGGATTGTCCCCTCCAGACCTCATCTGGGGGCTGAGCGTTTAGTTGTCAGTGACTTCCAATCCCTGTTAAAATGAGAGACCAACTCGATAAGTTCCCTACAGCCCTCATGCAAGTCAGAGCTACAATTGTTTTTTATTCGTTTTGTCAGCTTCTTTTAAGGGAGAGAAAAAAAAAACCAACTGGTTTTTGTTTCTGATGTCTTTGTAAAGAGACATTTGTATTGATTCATTGGTATAAAATGCTTTGCAGGGGCTATCGGAGTGGAAAAAACAAAGTGATAATTCGCGTTGTGATGCTTTTAATTCTAAGTGTTGTCAACACTTCAAAGTAGGCTGAGCTTTGCCTGGGAGCACAAGACTGTCTCTGGCTGTGCAGTGAATCCTGGCCACTGGCTGCTGCTCCGGAGCGCAACGCCCACTCTGGCTTTGAATTTCTTCTCCTTCTTTCCTGTCTTTCCATTCTCTTTCCACTTTCATATCTGCTCTGCAAAATTCATGCAGCCTAGAAAGTGGGCGGGGGAGGTGGGGGTGAGCAAGAACAAGATGTCCCCTCAGAACTCCCCAGGCCACGCGGGGGAGGGCTGAGACCACTACTACCGATCCTAAAGAAGAAACCCCATGTCCTGTTGAGGCGATCTCTGTGCCCAGGGCTTGCACTGTGTCATTTAACCTTGTGCTTGACCCCTTGAGTAAGGGTGCATGCTTGCCTACATGTGACAGACATCATATTTCACTGCAACAGGGACCTGGAGAAGTGGAATGAAATGAGCAGGGACCCCTAGCTGGGAAACTGAAGTCTTGCTCTGCTACCTGCTTCTTCAGCACGCTTGGGAAGCACAGAATGTTTGTCCTCCCAAGAGAGAGCACCAGCAGTGGACTTTAGAAACTCAGAGCTGAATCAGATCCTGTCTATTAGCCCAGAGAGGCACATGGATTCCAAGCATAGTTACCGTCTTCCTCCACCCTCGAAATGTGTCTTGGCTAATAGGACAGCCCCTCCTTCAGAGGAACACACCATAACCCAGTCGCTCAAGACTCTGTCTTGGGGTGACACAGCTGGCTAGACATGCCAGACCCCAAAGCCCTGGCGCCACTGAGCCTAGTCATGCCTTTCTCCCCTGCACGGTTGCTTCTAGAACTCCACGGTAAGGCCACCGTCGCAAGCAAGGAAGGCATAGCCCTCCACCCCACATCTGCGCCTTCCTTGGGCTGAGTACAGCTTTGGACTAGCTTCTGAAAGCTGTGGGCTTGCTCAAATTTGGCAGGGGTGGGCCTGGGCAGAGGGGTCAATGAGGGGAAGAGGGCAGGAACACCCTGTTACCAGATCTGGAGGAGAAATGGAAAGTGAAATACTTGGAAAGTGACTAGGGCCTGCCTGGAAGAAAGTGCGTGGGGATGTTCCAAAGCCTGGATGAGCAAGCTTTTCCCCCACCACCCCCACACCTCACTCACTGGAGGGTCAGGGGTGTGTGCACAAATCTCCATGGAGGTCTCTCTGGCCGAAGTCCCTGGAGTCTAAAGCCACTTCCAAGGAATAGTCCCTGAAGGGCTAGGAGATGCTCTCCAAGAGGCCCCTGCACCAGTGAGGAAGGCCCTTGTGGCTCGCTGACCCTTTCTATCCTCCTGGAGGTGGGAGGGACATCAGCTGCAAGGGCTTAGGTCCCCACCAAACAAATCTTTCCCCTGGGCCCCACAAGGCTATTTAGCCAGGGCGACTCGATGTGGAGTTAGCATCCAAGACCGTCGATCAGACCTGTTGAGTTGGGGCCTTGGAATGGGGAGCCTGCAGCTGCAGAAGAGGCCGTGGTAGGCTAGCTGAGGACATCAGCTCATCTGAAGAGCTGTTCCACGTCTCCCACTGAAGTTGTAATTCAGGGTGAGCCTTCAGGAAATTTGACTCAACACGAGGTCTCTCTCTCCTCTAAGCAGCAAAAGAAAGAGAGCACATTTCTAGCCCACAGCTGCCACGGCAGAGCAGTCCTTTTAGCTGCTGGGTCAAGGGAGCCACATGGTCCACCCATGTGCCGAGAGGTCAATTCAGTATCTCTCCGCTTGGCTGGAAACCTACCCGTGGAGAGAGTAAGCCAAGAACAGGGCCTCTGCTGACCTCTGCCTTTGTCTTACTCTGTTAGAGAGAGTATGGTAAGAAGCTCCTTGACTGAGCAAACAGAAAACCTAAACGCGTACCTAGGAAAGGCCAGGCCAGCTCGACCACACAGGGATTTGGCTTGAGATAGCAGTGGCCTAGAGAGGCATAGAAGTACACTGTCCAATCCTGCTCTCCTCCCTTAGCCAAAATCTCAGGTGGCAAAAGGATGTGCACCCAGGAGTCTGAAGGCAGACCTACCATGGGAGACTTTGGAACGTAGTGGCCAAGATGGGGGGTTTGGAGGGAGTCACACAGATTGTTGTAGCTTGGGTGAATCTCCCCCAGAAGTCCAAATGTAAGAATTTGGTCCTTGTGTGATAACGTCAGGAGATGGTGAAAGCTTTAGATCATGGGGCCTATGGGGGAATTTAGCTCATTGGGATTACTGCCCTAGTGATAATTTTGGTGTCTTAAAAAAAAAACCCAGGTATGTTATGTAAACATGTTTTCATTTTAATCCAGATGTGGGATACGGGCCTGCTTCAGACTGTCCACAGCAGCAGACTATTTGCCTCGTGACGCTCTGGCAGGGACTTGATTTCTCCAGCTGAAGATAGTTTCATTCTGAGGACTCTAGAGAGGGCATTAAAGGGACCCCAAGAGGGGACATGCGACTGTTCCTGCCCCTGCTGCTGGTTTGTCAAGTGGTCGAGAGAAAAGACCCAAGAAGAAATTGGAGACATCTTGAGCAGATGAAGATTGGACTTGCCCAAATGAATTCAATGCCCCTAATCAGCCCGAAGCAGTCTAAAAAGATGGCAATGCCCCCTTTACCTTCTAACCTTCTTTCTCTCTTACATAGTATTAGGGGGGGTAGAAGGGATTGGGGTAGAATAAAGGTTGGAAGGGAGGAAAAGGTATAAGAACTCAAATAAAATAGCTAAAACAGATATGACAGCATGCTGCCCTCAGAGGAAATATGGAAGCCCACCCAGCCCCTCCGTCCCGGCCCCCTGGCATGAGTACTCCCTCAAACATGTGTGCCTGCCATGACACACTGAGTAAAATCAAAGGGCACTCAATATCAGATCTGAGCCTCTGGCACCATGAGCCAAAGTAAACCTCTGTTTACTTTATAAGTACCGTGTCCAGTATTTAGCAATAATTGCGTGCAGTTAACCAACACCAAGACCTTGCTTTGAAGGCCATTTTTCTGCCACTTACTGGAGATGGGACCTTTATTCCTGGGAGCTTCCATTTTCCCATCTCCAACACAGGGCCAACATCACCCATCTCGTGAGATTTAGACAAGGGTAAGAGTTTTCTTTTCTGTTGCTGTGATAAAGTACCATGGCCAAAAGCAACATAAGAAAGGAAGGGTTTCTTTTAGCCTTAGGTTCTTGAGCAGCAGTTCTCAACCTGTGAGTCATGACCCCTTTGGGGGTCGAATGATCCTCCACAGGAGTCGCCTAAGGCCATCAGAAGACACGGATATTTATATTATGATCCATAGCAGTAGCAAAATTACAGTTATGAAGTAGTAACAAAAATAATTTTTATGTTTGGGGGGATCACCACACCATGAGGAACTGTATGAAAGGGTCGCAGCATTGGCAACAGTTGAGAACCACTGCTCCAGAGGGATGGAGTCCATGCTGGTGACGTAGGCATGGCTTGAGGGCAGAAGAGGAGAGCTGATCACATTTCATCCGAACACAGGAAGCAGAAACAGAGAGAACAGGAAGCAGGGCCAGGCTGTACATCCTCAAACATCACCCCCAATGATGTACTTCCTCCAGCAAGGTTCCTCCACCTACAGGTTCTGTAACCTCCCCAAAGAGCTAAAGCAGCTGGGAGCCAAGCGTTCAAATACATGAACCTTGTAGTGGACACTTCTCATTCAAACGACTACGGTGTGGGACACTTGCAGCCTTGCCTCTGTTTCAGCAGAACAAGGGCTCAAAAACGATCATTTTCATATCTTTTTAGAGCTTAGCTCTGCAGCATGGTCCATGTATATATATTTATACATACACATGTAGAAACTACAGTATGCATATACCATTCAGACATACATTAATAGGGAGCAAGTGAAGTCCTGAGTGAGTGTGCATTGTTTGACTTGGGCATGGCCTCTCTAGGACCCCAATGCCTCAGATGCATCAGAGTAGCAAAGCCCTTCCCAGGTGAGGCTCGGAGAGATGGCAAAACCTTCCTCTGGTCCAAGTGTGGATGCTGACAGTATGTGCAGAAAACATTCACTGTAGCTTTCTTTCCACCTCGACCTTCACGTGTTTATGACTGGAAGACAGCTTCCCTACAGAGCCTGCTTCTATAGAGACTAGCCAAACCTGCCTCCTTGTTTATTTGTATCTAATAAATCACACGTCCTTGTTAAGCTGTCCCTCTCCATCCAACTGTACGTAATAAGCGCACTGAGTTTCTAGGCTGCTGCAGCTTCTCCATCTAAGAACCCAGACCACCTGATCCCAGCTTTTCTGTACACAGTGTCTGCATTGTCTGTCCTGAAGCCATGCATAGCACAGTAATACATACTATAAACTATGGAGTAAACAAACACTCAACAAGGATACACAGAGTCTAAGCTATGGCATGCACACAGTGAGAATTCATATAGCATGCACAATGGCACATACATACAGTGAGGTTACGAATCACGCAATCTGTGATATATGCTGAGAATATACATGGTATAAATCGTTGTGTATGTACAATTGGGAAGCATTCCCAGGGCTACATATCTGTATGTGATAGGATGTTGGAAATTTATGAGAGCAGAGAGTGGTCAAGTCCGTAGTCACTGACCCTATGGCAGAGTGAAGTTGAAATGCAATGCGTGTTTCTTTAGATTCCTTATTCTCGTTAACCACAGACAAACACTTTTGTTGGCCCTTCTGAAAAAGAACTGGCTATTGGCTGAAACAGTGTGACAATCGGGCCACATTTCCCATCAGCTAGCAAGTTATCTTCTGCCATGGGAGTTCCCAGCAGAATGAAGAAGATCACAGAGCCTCTTAAGGTCTGGCATAGTCCATTCTCCGTTGGCGTGATTTAAGAATAGAGCCCTGCTCCGTTCACACTTCTACCGACTTCAAGAGCATGGCACAAGTGTGTGATGAGAATTTTCCCGCTGCATCGCAGCATAGTGGAAGATACAGAAGTATGTTAGCTCTGGAAGCTGCTAAGACCTTTATGGGGTCCCCATGACTTTATCTGCTCCCAGTCACCCACATAGTCCCTGACTCCAAATACAATTAACACAGGAATTTAGGGATTAAGTTCCTAAGGAATCACTTTGGGGGTGGGGGTGTCACATTCGAATCATGGCAAGGCCTACTCAAAAGGCAAACAGCATCACATCTACCATGTTATTTTAGAACAACGCATGATGCACATGGAGATTTTGCAGATGGGGAGAAGGACTCTGCCTCTGGGTGGAGGGAACTTCAAAAGCTTACTGCAAAACCAGTAAGGGAGAGATCAGTACTTCTGTGCTGCAAACAGCCTGCATAGGGGGCCAAACAGGTGGCTCAGTGGTTAAGAGCCCTGGCTGCTCTTCCGGAGGAGCCAGGTTCAATTCCCAGGACCCACATAACAGCTCACAGCTGTCTGTAACTCCATTTCCAAGTGATCATCCTCTTCCAGCCTCCCACGGGCACCAAGCACGCACACCGTGTAGGTACATGTGCACAAAAAATAACCATAAACTAAATAATAAAATCAATCTCAAAAACAAACAAAATCTTAAAAACAAAAGCCAAAAACCCAATATGCTTGGCAATACAATAAATGTGAAGAAACCCATTCCCCAAAATCTTTTCAAAAAAGAATCCCTTTTTATAACACGGAAAGGCAGGTTCTAGGAGTCCAGGTAGGCCAGGAAGAGTGGTGATTGATTTTGAGTGTCTGACTGGAAAGGAAAGCGCCCAGATCAGTACAGCACACACCTGATGTGTCTGTGAGAGTGGTTCCAGAGACAATTTTCTGAGGGGAACTCCACCCTGAAAGTGGGTGGCATCATCAGGGTGGCTAGGACCCCAGGAATAAGAGGCAGAAGGGACAGTCCCGGAGTACAAGCATCCTCCTCTCCTCTCCTCTCCTCTCTCTGCTTCCTGGCAGAAGCAACCTCCAATGCTCAGCTTCAGCACCCGCCTTCCCCCCTCCCCCCAATACCAGGATGCACTGTGAGCCCAAAGAAATATTTCCTCCACCAAGTTGTTTATGTCAGGTATTTTTGTCACTGTGATGAAAACGCTAGCTAACACAACCAGCACTAGAGCAATAAACACAGGATGCGAGAGGCTGGCTCCCTTGGATGGCAGGAGATGTGGTAACGGGAATGCGGAACGTGAGTTATTGTCGTTGCTTTTGTTTTCGTTATTTAAAATAGGAAAAAATTTAAAGGCAGGCCGTAAGAAAATTAGATGGTGCTTAGGCAGACTGGAAATGACTGAGGTTCAAACAAGGAGTCACGCGTTTTGAGAGAGAATGGGCTGATGCATTGGCAGCAGACGGGACAAGCTCCTGGATGGCTGTGGTGAGGGAGAGATTCTGGGATCAGTTCCAGAACACCAGCTTGAGAAACTGGGCAATGGGGCTATCCCGGAGCCAGGAACCTGACAGAAGCAAACCCAGAAGTGTGTTGGGAACGTCTGCAAAGATGCATAGAGCAGGGCCCAGGAGACTGCTGGGTTTCTGCAAGTTTGAAGAATGGTCGAGGCCAGAAAATCAGGAGCTTCAAGCACATCCAGCAAGGAGGACCATCCCAGAAAACCCTGAGCGGCGTCACATGGAAGTCCAGCCCTCAGCACACCACCCTCAACTGCCTGGCCTTGTGGAGGCCCCCGGGCTTCCCCAGCCCCTTCCCGAGGACTCCCGGGCCACGTCCACAGTCAGGCCTCCACCCTGAATCCCTGGGCCAAGCCAGTGAGCTTGAGGTAGTGGCTGAGGGGGCCCCAACAGCCGTCTCCTCCCCCAGCAGGGCCAATGGGACCCCAGAGGGGGTTGGCTGTTTGTGCAGATGACATGCTTGGCCCCGGCCTCTCCTTACTCATGCTTTTGGCTTCCCCACGCTGATTTTGGGTGGATCCCAGTTCGGCTGCTGGATCTGGGAGCTCGGGGCTGGGGCTGAACAGAGGTTCCTTTAGCTGTTCCAACCCAGAAAGGTTCCAGCCCCTACCCCCTCTCCCCTCAGACTTCATCTTTTCCCACACCCAACTTCATTACAGAATGGAGCATCCCGGAGCTGGAAAGGGCTCCTGGCATTCCTTTCCCCCAAACCCCACTCCCACAAAGGGAGAAACTGGCCCAGAAAGACAGGCCTTCCCAGGGTCACCCAAGCAGGTAGGAACCGAGGTTCCTAAACTGTACTACCCAAGGCGGCTCTCTTAGATGCTGTTTGTTTGGGAAAGGCCCAAGGCTGAGCCTGCAGCAGTCACTCTTCCCTCCCAGGGAGGCAGCAGACAGTGACGGACACTCCACTTTGACACTTTCATTCCATAGGAAATTGGAAATTGCCTGTCAGAGGTGTCCGGGTGGCCCAGCTGCCTGATGCCTCACCCTGACCTGGCTACCAGGACGCCCAGCATCCTCCGTGCCCTGGCTTGGGGGGTCCTGTGCAGCATTCTCAATGAATTGCTCTGCTCGGGTGGGTCCTCTAGCCGAGTTTTTCCTCCAGAGCAGGACACAGAACTCGGGACACAGCAGCCAGGCCTGGCTGGGGCCCTAAACCCTGACATTTAGCTGCACTGTTTTCCACTCCGGGGTTTTCAGGAGTCTCCCTCACCAGGCTTCAGCGTGGCTTCCTGCCCAAGGCCACAGGGTGCTTGGAGCAAGGGGCTGCACGTCTCCTCCAAGCCCTTGTGTAGCCAGGATGCCCCAAGACCTCAGTATTACCTTTTCCTTCTCCTTCGCAAGGGTCCCACACAGGCAACATGCTTGCCTCTTCCCTTCCATGAATTTCTGGCACCCAGCATCTAGTGCTGGAATCTCCATTTTGTCTCAAGAAGCCTGGCTTCCAGAGGCCAGTGCTGTTGTTGCATGGTCCTCAGAATCTCTGGTACCTGGCTGCCTGGACTGAACTCAAGGCTGCCATTTTTGTGTCATGTGACTTTGAGCAAATGGCTCTGACTTCCCGTGCCTCCCACTTCTATTCTGTGAGGCAGGGATGGTAACTAAGATATCACACTTTCTGAACATGAAGATCTGGTACCATGGTCATGGCCAGCACTTAAAAAGTTCTGTGTGAATACTCTGCATCACTCATCTAAATGTCCATCCAAGCCTCTGTGTTGGGCTGAGAGAAAATAAGGGACACTCCTAAACTAACCTGTAAACAACCAACAGGAAACACTGGAGAGTAAGCATTGAGTACTTATCTGTAGGCCTGATATTGGGGACTGACAACCAGCAAGGTTAACGTAGGCTGTGGAGGGGGTGAGGGGGGGCATCGTATATAATTGCTTGAGAGAGTAAGATCCAGTGACAGGACTGAATGGTGCTTTGCGTGGCTGGAAAGCTCCATGAAAAGATAAACTGGAATTAGAAAGAAGAGCTTTGCAAGCTTGTCCTGAAGGGACGAGGCAGCCACAGAAGTGTATACGCCAGGAGGGCAAAAAAGGGAAACTTGCCTTTCAAATTGCCTACATAGTGGGCAGATGGATGGGGGTGGCGGTGTAAGGATTGGAGACTGGATGGCATGTGGCGAGGCCATCACAGGCATCAGAGTGAGAAAACTGAAGAACAAGACTTTAGAGTGCTCGGGACAATTCTTGAGGCTGCTTCCAAGCTGGCTCATTGGACCCCCCCACGCTTCCTTCTTGCTGCAACAGATCGGCAGTGCAAGTCAAGATCTGCGTCTGGGTGTGCCTCGTGACACAAGAAACAGTGAGTGGCTAGCTCTACTTGGGCTGCTATCTCTCTGGACAGGAGCAAGGACTCCTTTTAGATCACTCAAGAGGATGCTGATGGGCTCTTGTCAACAGGGTCACAAAATGAGTTCTCTGCCATCGGTTCACCCGGCCTTCGCTACCACCTTGCTCCCCTGGGACCTTTGGGGGTGGAGAGAATCAACCAAAGGAGAAAAACTAATTGCTGTGGTAAAGTGTGAGCGGCAGAGGCTATCCCTAACTCGAACTTCATGGCTGGAGAGGGCAGGGCAGAGGGGAATGGTGGTGTTCAGTTCCATACTCAGGTGCCTCAACATCAATGAGTTACAAAACCACAGCTCCTCCCTACCAGTCTAAATCTCCCCAGAGCACAGCCCAGTAAGGTTGCACTGGGAAGGGATGCTGTTGGTGGTGGAGTCGTGGTGGGTTCCTTAAGAACCTAAAAGATAAGGCAAGGCAGCCAGCCCGTGATGCTCTTCTGGGCTTTGGTCAAGATCAACACAAACTGGGCTAAAGCAGAGATGCAAAGCTCTCCAGGCATGAACTTAGCAGCCCCTGAGCCTATAGGACTTGTCTCAAAAATAGCAAAAGGCATACTAGACACCCCGCCCAGGAAACATGATGGGTTAGCTGCACTGAGCCATCACCTCAGTACAGTGCCTAGAAATGATGGAGAAAACACTAAAGCCTCTTCTGAAATGCACCAACCTGATAGTGGAGGAGAGACAGCAAACCTCAGAGAAGCCGCAGAGTTCCCATGCCATAAAGCTGAACACTAACTCTGCCATCATCCCCAGGGCTTCCTATGGGTCTCTAGAGCTAGTGCTTGGCTTTGAAATGGTTAGACATCTGGAGACAAACCAGAAGCTCCTGAAGTGAGAAGTCAGATCTGAGCCTTTCAGGGAGACAGCTAAGACACCCACATAGACACAATGTTCATTGTTGACTCTGCCAGCCTTGACTTTGAATGTATGGGGGGAAGGCAGAAGGCAAAGTCTCCCACAAGAATCTTTAAGCATTTGTCTGTCCTCACAGGTACTTTGGGAATACATTTAAATGACTTGCTAAACCTGAAATCCCTAAAGCAAAAATTGGTTTGTAGTGATCTCACTGGGTGCCCCAGAGAACTCATGGAGGACTCCAAGATGATTAGACCTGTCAGCCAAAGTCTCAAAGAGCACCCAGGGCTAACGTGAACACCTGTCAAAAAGCATAAAGCACGTGAGAAAACAGTGCAGGAGAAGACTCAGCGAAGTCCAGGACTGGAGGATCACACCTGCAGCCTACAGGGCCCCACCTGTGTCCTCTCGTGTCCAATTAGAACATGAAAAATGCCTGGTTCAGTGGTAACAGAAAAACCTGGAAAAATTAAAGCCACACTTTTCTTTAAATAATACATTTTTGTTCTTTTAATTTTTCATAAGCTTATGCAGTGTATATTGACCAGACTTATCCGCCACTACCTCCTTCCATCTTCCTCTAGTCCTCCTAACCCCACCTTTCTCCCAACAACCCCACCTTTCGCTCAACTTCATTTCTCCCAAGTTTTGTTTGGTTATTAATAATCTCCTGAGTTCATCCAGTTCTGACCATATGCACGTGAGTGTGTGGCTCTCCTCTGGAGTATAAGCAACCTACCAGTGTGCACATCCCTAAGGGAAAACAGCTCTCTCTCTCTCTCTCTCTCTCTCTCTCTCTCTCTCTCTCTCTCTCTCTCTCTCTCTCTCTCTCTCTCTCTCTCTCTCTCTCTCTTTCTCTCTGTACCCATCAACTACCAATAAGGGAGGATCCATTCATGCTGGGATTCTGCCTGACTTGACCTTGTGCAGGCAACCACAGCTGCTGTGAACTGGCATGGACAACAGCCCTGCCATGTCCATAAACCGTTTCACCCCCTCCTCATCAGCTCTTACATTCTCTCCTTCCCCTCTTCTGTGAAATCTCTGAGCCTTGGGTTTCAGGAAGTTGACATAGATGGCCCACCTGAGAACTGACAGCCATGTATTCCCAGCAGCACTTTGACTAGTTATTAGACTCTTCATTAGTAGCCACTACCCATTGCAAAAAGAAGCTTCTCTGAGCAGACCTGGGACTAGCACAAATCTACAGGTATAAACATAATTACGTAGAATTCAGTTTGACAGCATGACCACTTAGCAAAACTGTAACAATAGGGTTCTCTCTAGGATCTACGATTGCCCCACTCAAAGGCTTTTGAGCAGCTTTTCAATACCAGGCATAAAATCCCTCTGGTGTAGCAGGCCTCACGGCCAATCAAAAAGCAATTGGTTATCCCCAAACCATCATGTCGCTATTGCCATGGGCACATGTTGCTAGCAGGTCAATCTTATTGCATGCGGGAGCCAGTGAGGTAACGTCATTAGTGTCTTTTCTCCCCTCACAACCTGTAGAGGACCTTCTGGCTAAAATCATACTTTTCTGTGGAACCAGGAAGAAATCATAGTTAAAAAAAGAAATCATGATGATCCTGCTATACCTCAGGGATAGGGTCTGATCCAAACAGAAGCACATGGCATTTGGAGAACCAAGGAATTCCACTGGGCCCAGACACCCATTTCTTTCTTTTTTTAATTTTTTATTATTTATTTTATATTTTCTTATTTATTTTGTGTACATTGGTGTTCTGCCTGCTTGTACATGTGTATGAGGGTGTCAGATTCCTCAGAATTGGAGTTACAGACAGTTGCGAGCTGGCTGTGTGGATGCTGGGAATTGAACCTGTGTCTCCCGGAAGAACAGTACTCTTAACCACTCAGCCATCTCTCCAGCTCACCAGGCACCCATTTCAAGCACACGGACAGGCCCTTCAAGCCAGACATTTTTCTGTTCTGAAACTCCCTCTCCCAAAGTTTGTCCATATATCTGGAATGAAGAAAATGTTGGTAAACAACCTAGTGGCCCTCGTGATGAAAAGATTGTCACACCCGACAGAGCTAAATTCAAAAGCACACCAAACTGTCTGAAGCTATAGACACCAATTCCCAACATGATTTTTTTTTTCTAATGCAAGAATTTGAGAGTAGGAGGTTGGGTGTCAAATGCAGACTAATTCAATCCAGTTAATGCTGTGACCCAGCTCCACTTCAGTCTGATCAGGGGAATGGTCAGACACTGCAGCTGCCAGGCATAATAAGGCAGCTTTCATCAGGGGAAATAAAAAGTCCAAACTTTGATCTTTATATATATATATATATATATATATATATATATATATATAGTGTAGGATAAAATAAAAATGTGTCATCTGAGGAACTAATCATAAGAGGAAACACAACAAAAAGGTCGCTATGATTGGAACTTGCATCGGAGGATTTAGAACAAGTGTATAATAATCATATTTAAAATTTTAGAGGTAAATAAGAATATGTGAGGATATTACAGATTTCTTCAGGGAACCATCAGCAAGATGGAAACTATAGCTAGCGTAGTAAAAACCAAAGTTAACCGGATGGAAGGATGGTGGCTAGAATGCACCAGGACTGTTTCTCCACCTCAGACTAGCAGAATCTGCCTGGTATAAAGATTTTCAAACCCTGGAATCAGCGGGAGGTGCAAGTTCCAGAGGGGTTGGGACGTGACGGTTAGTCAATTTCAGCTCGGAGCATTGGGGCAGCCGCTCACCCCCCTCGGTGGTCCCATGGCAGGAAGCAGCCTGTACACACCTTCATAGAGCCCAGGCAGGTGACAGGGACACTGTCCTCCACAGTTTGGGCACCTGTGGTCACAGCTCCCCACAGAGGGACAGGGCGTCCCCACCATTGGAAGTCACTTCCAGAGGGGTTGAAGACACTAACGACCCTGTCTCCTTTCCTCTCCCCTTTTTCTCTTTTTGAAGCTAGACATTAAAGACTAGAATGTTCAAAAATATTAGAATTAGTGTGTGACCACATGTGTTAGCATATGACCACACATGTGTACATATATAAAGTTATATAATATATATGTAAAGAATATATACTTTAAAAACTAATTATTCTGGGGCTGGAGAGATGGCTCAGAGGTTAAGAGCACTGGTTGTTCTTCTGAAGGTCCTGAGTTCAGTTCCCAGCACCACATGGTGGCTTACAACCATCTATAATGAGACCTGGCATGTAGGCGTACATGCAGGCAGAATACTGTATAAATAATAAATAAATCTTTAAAAAAACAAAAAAACCTAATTAATCTAAAAACTAATGTAATAGCAATATTTTGTGACTATGTTCATTTTCTGCATTATTCAAGAAAAAATAGATTTAAAAGCATTATTAGTTTAGGTTTGGGCATACTACACACAAAATACATAGTATCTTAACATCAACAAACTAAGGAGGGTTGGGCAGAGGAGTGAGGAAGTGGAATTGTTTAATGCTAGTGGATGTAAGCAGGTATCAGTTCAAATTAGGGTGTTTTAACTTTAGGGTGTTGACTCTAAATCTCATAGTAACCACAAGAAAGAGGGAGGAGAAACAAAAAAATGTGCAGCAGCCAACAACGTAAAATTTATAGTGTCTGATATCCAATAAAAATCATAGGCATTATAATATAATGAATCATGGATTACATAATATAAAATTATAGTACACCCATTACTGAAAATGGGGTGGTGGTTCCTTTCAAAACAGCATTGCTGCATGACCCAGCAATTCCACTACTGAATACATACCTAGAGGAAAAAAAATATGTCAAAATAAGTCTATACCTCTGTGTTTATCACAGTGTTATCTACAGCACAGAAGACACAGACCTGGCCTAACCAGTCATCCATGAATGAATGAATTGATAGAATGTAGTATGGCCACACAATTGGATTCTACTCCACTGTAAAGAGAGAGAGAGAGAGAGAGAGAAAGAAAAGAAAAGAAAAAACATCCTGCTATTAGTAAAAAACAGACATAAGCTTGGAAGACGATATGTTAAGTGAAATATGCCAAGCACAGAAAGATAAACAGCCCATGACCTCATCATGTGCAGAATCTTTGCCATAGAAGCAGGGAGTGCACTGGAGAGCATCAGCTCGGGGTGGGGGGTAGGGGGAGGGTGGGCGGGGGTACATGAAGATGTTCATCCGAAGACATATGGATGCAGATAGATGAAGAATGAATTCCAGCTATTCCATTGTGCAGCAAGGTAACCATGTTAATGGTGTGACATGTTATTTAAAAATGTGAAGAGAATGGATACTGAGCATTACCGTCACAAAATGATAGCTATGTAAGGCATTTGTTTGTGACCTAGAGTGGACTGTTTCTAAATGTAGACACTTCAAAATATCGTGCTATACCAACAAAGTGACAGCAATGTTAGCTGTCAACTCAAATCTATATTTAATCTTGTATATATTGAATATTTATAATTATTTAAAGGAAATCCTTCCCCAAAAAATATTTTCAGGCATTCAGAGGAGTGGAAAATACAATGTTTCATGCATAAGGAAGAAAAAATTCAGTCAAAACTGAAGCAAAGACATCAATTACCACACAAGGGCATTAAATTAGTTGCTGTACCTATAACTTACTTGTGCACAATGTTAAGAAAAGGTAACCAAGATAGTTTTTAAAACCACAAATCAAATATAGAGATAAAACCTCTAATGCCCAAGATTAAAAAATATATACACTGCCTGAGACACGGACGCAAATAAAATACTGAGAGGAAAATACTCATGTATGTGAGAGTAGTGACAGATACTATACAGAGGAGGTGTGAGAAAAATAAAGAAAATAAGCTAACAACGAAAAGGAGAATCTGGAAGCTGTGGCAATTTTCATGCCGAATAACATGCGTAACTGGAGTCCCTGAAGGAAGAAATCAGACAGAGGAAACATTTGGAGACATAACAGCCACACAGTTTCCAAATTTGATAACTATAAATGGAGCATCCAAGAGGCTCAACCAAGCTCTGCCTCAATAAACATCAATGAACTGCATCAAAGAGCACTGCAAGTACATCATAGTAGAACAGTTCAAGCCAGGAATAAAGAAAATACCCCTAACATGGCTAACAAAAAAGATGTGTCCAAGAATTAAAATAACGCTGAAATTCTTTCTGGAGAAAAAAAACCCAAGAACATCTTTAAAGTATCAGAAGAAAAATAACCTAATAATCTGGAATTGCACACTCAGGAAACACATTTTCCGAAAGTTAAGGCAAAATGATGGCATTTTTTAACAAATTCACTTCCAGTGGATCTGATAGCCAAGAAATGTTAGCTTAAAAAAAACAGATGGATAACTAGAAAAAGTTGTAGTGTGTTCTTTAATAAAACCCAATAATGCAGTATATGGCTTGTAATTTATACATAAGAAAAAATAGGACAATTACTATAATGTCGGTGAAGAATATGTGTAGAATGCTTACAGCAGTGTACCGCAAGCAGTGTGGTCCATGTAATAAATGGGGAAGGGCAGAAAGTTGCCTGATGCTGTATACCGGTACTGTAAACACTGATATTTATTATACTGTGTGTGCAGTGCATGAAGTCGCTTGAGTGTGAGAAGCAAGCAATGAGTACTATAAGCCCTAAAACAACCACTACAACTACAAAGAATGGTTACTAACCAAAAGAGATGAAATAGAAAGTCTTAAAAAAAAAAAAAAAACAACAACCTAAAGGATGGCAGAACAAAAGAGGAAAACAGAACAAAGGAGAAATGGAAATAACAGAAAACAAATGCCAAAACATTACACTTGAACCCATGCATATAATTACATTAAATGTAAATGCTGTAAATGTCTGCGATTAAAGGGAAGAGATTTTCAGATTAGAGTTTTTTAAGTGAATAAACACTTGGCTATATCCTGCCAATAAACATTGCTTTTTATATGGAAAGAGAAAATTGAGAGCAGAAAGAGGATTAAAAAAAAAGATACACATTATCCCTAATCAAAAGAAAATTGGAGTGGTGAGATTTAAAAACATAAAAATATTACCAGGAATAAAGAAATTCATTCTTGTCATAATAAAATTCATCAAAATAAAACTAAACACATACATAATACAACACTTTCAAACATGATGCAAAATTAATAGAAGTGAACTAAGATGAGAAACTATGTCCAAAGTTTCCAATATCTATCTTTCTTTCAAGAATGGATAGAATAAGTAGAGAGAAAATCAGTAAAGATATCCAAGACCTGAACAATGGAATTAACCAACCCAACCCAACTGGCATTCATACAGTACTCCACCCAAGAGCAGAATACACATTTTTTAACAAATGCACAAAGAATGTTTACCAAGAAACACCACAGTTTGGGCTATAAAACAAATCTCAGTAAAATTAAAAGGAGCCTAGTCTTACACAGCATGTTCCTTAACCACATTGAAATCAAATTATAAATTAATAACAGAAAGATCTCTGAAATGTCCACAAATATTTAAAACTAAATAACACACTCCTAAATAATTGAAGGGTCAAATAGGCAAAACAAAAGGAATCTGTAAGTGTTTCAAAGCAAATGAAAGTGAAAACATATCAAAATTTATGGGCAACCACAAAATCTGTATTTGTAAGGAAATTTACAGCACTACATGCTTATATTAGAACAAAAAGAAGTTTTCAAATTAATGGTCTCAAACTCTACCTTAGGAAACCAGAAAGCAAATTAAATCCAAAGGCACCAGAAGAAAGAAAATTTCAACTAAAGTCAATGAAATGAAATTTTTGTTTGTTTGCTCTGTTTTTTTTTTTTTTTTGAGACAAAGTTTTCACAGCATAACCCTGACTGGCCTAGAACTCCCTTTGTAGAACAATTTGACCTTGAACTCAGAGAGATCTACCTGCCTCTGCCTTCCAAGTGCTGAGCTTTTATGAAATATCTTTAAAACTAGAAAAAATCAATTAACCCAAAGTTTTAAATGATAAATAAAGTTTAAAATAACTAAAACCTAAAAAAAAAAAAGCCAGACATAATGGGACATGCCTTTAATTTCAATACTCAGGAGCTAGAAGCAGGTGAATCTCTCTGAGTTCAGGTCCAGCCTGGTCCACATAGTGAGTTCTAGGCAAGCAAAGCCTACATAGTGAGACCCTGTCTCAAATAAACAAACAATAGAAAAAATAAAAATTTAAGAAACATTTAGCTAGCTCAACTTGTTAGAAAACAAGAATACAGTGGACGAATTATCACTATCAGAAACAAAACAAATGGCATTCACTCCCAAATGTATCACCAAAACTCTATTTAAAAATGAATTTGAAGCTACAGGTCATTTCAGAACTAAGCCCTGAGTCTAGATGTCTGTGTTGGTAAGCATTCTCAAACATGATTGTGGTAGCTTGGATGAGAAGGACCCCCACATATTTGAATGCTTGGTTCCCAGTTGATGGAACTGTTTGGGAAGGATCGGGAAGCAAAGGGGTTGAAGGAGGCGTACCCTGGGGGTGGGCTTGGAGGTTTCAAGAGACTCCCTTCCCAGTGTCACCTCTCTCCTACCCCCTCTCCCTCTGCCTCACACTTGTGGGTCAAGATGTGAGCTCTCAGCTGTTCCTGCGGCCCTTCCTTTGCCCCGCCTTCACAAACTCCAGCCCTCCGAAACTGTAAGCCCAACCAAACACTCTCCTTTATAAGTTGTTTCGGCCATGGTGCTTTGTCACAGCGACAGAAAAGTGACGAAGACAGTCATGGAATAAATAACATTGATTGTGCACAAGTACATCTAGGAAGCTAAAAGGAACAAAATGACTTTCAATTGCTTCTATAAGGACAACATTACTCACTACGAAAATTAAACTAAGAAACGGCAAAGTAGGAAGTCGCAAGCCAGTGTCTCTCATAAACACAGATGCAAAAACAAAGGTTTTAACATGTCAGATTCACCAGTATTAGAGTTCCAGCCAAGTATGGTGGCACACTTATTCTCTTATTCTTCTAGACAGTCTAATGCAAGAGAATTGCAAGTTCGAGCCCAGACAGGACTATAGTAAGGCTCTATCTAAAACAAAACAACAACAACAAAAATAAGTCTCAGTATCTGCTTTGATACACTGCTAGGTAGAATCTTTCAGAGGCCCTCCATGGACGGCTCCTGTCCTGTTTCTTGTTTTCTCCTACTGCCAATGTCCATCCCATTTATCTTTCTAAGTGAGGATTGATCATCTTGCTTTGGGTCCTCCTTCTTGTTTCGCTTCTTTAAGTGTACAGATTTTAGTATGCTGAGACTCATAACCAAACCTTGGGCAGAGTTCAGGGAATCATGTGAAAGAAGGGAGAGTTATAAAGACCTGGAGAGGACAGGAACTCCACAAGGACCAAATTTATCTGGGCACAGGGGTCTTTTCTGAGACTTATTCTCCAACCAAGGACCATGCGTGGATATAACCTAGAACCCCTGCTTGGACGTAGCCCATGGCAGCTCAGTATCCAAGTGGGTTACCTAGTAATGGGAACAGGGACTGTCTCTGACTGACATGAACTCAGTGGCTGGCTCTTTGATACTCCCCCCCAAGGGAGGAGCAGTCTTGCTAGGCCACAGAAGAGGACATTGCAGCCTGATGAGACCTGATAAGTTAGGGTCAGATGGAAGGGAAGGAGGGCCTCCTCTATCAGTGGACTTAGAAAGGGGCAAGGGGGAGATGAGGGAGGGAGGGTAGGATTGGGAGGGAATGAGGGAGGAGGCTACAGCAGGGATGCAAAGTAAATAAACTGTAATTAATATAAAAAATAAAAATTTAATTAAAAAACAATAAAATAAGGAATAAAAATAAAAGAAAATTACTTCAGTTCTAAGAACATATACGTTTGATGGTCAAATATCAATGCTATTCATCATAGTAAAAAATAAAATAAAAGGAAAAGTGATAAGCTCTCAGTAGATGCAGAAAAACACTTGCCCTAAACTAGAGTAAACTCAGTGTTTACTATAAAACGAAATCTTTGAAAACTAGTTAGTGGGGAAAAAAATTCTCAGCCTCATAAAGAATAATAATAATAATAAAGATAATAGCTTCCAGGTGGGGCTTGTGTGCTTGGTGTGGGTGCTACGGGGCGTAGACTGTGTTTGAAATAGTGGGAACGCCATGTCCCCGTGGTTCCAGCGCCGGTTTTGACCATCACATTGCTATTTTCTCTCCGGAGGGCCAACTCTACCAAGTAGAATATGCTTGTAAGGCCCTTAAGCAGGGTGGACTTATATCCGTAGCTCTCAGAAGAAAGGACTGCCCAGTTACTGTCACACCGAAGAAAGCACCCGGCAAATTACTGGATTCCATCACGGTGACTCGCTTGTTCAAGATAACTGAAAACATCGGCTGTGGTGACTAGAAGGACAGCTGACAGCAGATCCCAGGTACAAAGGGCACGCTATGAGGCAGCTAACTGCAAATACAGGCATGACTGTGGGATGCCTGCGGATGCGCTATGGAAGAGAATCGCGGACATTTCTCAAGTCTACACGCAGAATGCTGGGGTGAGGCCGCTTGGTTGCTGTGTGACTTTGATTGGTATAGAGGAAGAACAAGGCCCTCGAGGGTACAAGCGTGATCCTGCAGGCTCCTACTGTGGCTTTAGAGACACAGGAGCAGGAGTTAAACAGAATCAACCAGCTTCCTTGAAAAAAAAAAAAAGTGAAGAAGAAATTTGTTTGGACAGTGTAAACTGCGATTACATGCCTGTCTACTGTTCTGTCGATTGACTTCAAACCTTCAGAAATAGAAACTGGAGTAGTCACAGCTGAAAAATCCTGAACTCAAGATCCTTACAGCAGCTGAGATTGACGATCACCTTGCTGCTCTGGCAGAGAGAGATTGAACGTTGTCATTGGTTTGCCAAATCCATGATGACACCTGCCTGTGTGTTTTGTAACAACAGACCAGTCCCTGGATTGAAGATGGCACCTCCCCCTCCTCCTGCCACGCAACTGGTTAGGACTCAACAGTGCTTTGGGAAACAACCCACTAGAGTTAGCATCAAACTCAACTGAGAATTCTGAATCCCTGGGATCAGCATTGCACACGGGCATCCACCGGCACTTTAGCACTGGAAATGAGGGTCCGGCAAGGTGCCAATTAACTGGAAAGTGGTACAAGAAACTAAATGTAATGAAAAGTAATAGTGCCAAAATCTGAAAGAAAATAGTAAGTCTCCCCCTACATAGAAACAGCGCGGCTAAAGTGCTTGCTATGTAAGTATGAAGATGTGAGTTCAGTCTCCGGAACCCACGGAAGGCCGGGCCTGGTGGCATGGAGAGGCAGATCTCTGGGACTCACCAACTGTTGAGTCTAGTCCCAGGTCCCAGGGGAAGATCTTACTTCAAGATACAAGGTGGGTGTTCCTAAGGAAAACTGGTAACAGAGCTTGCTTGTCCTCCATTCCCATCCCACCCAGACAGATAGACAGACAGACACACACACAGAGAATTCCAAAGGTCCTACAAAGAATCCATTAAAACTAATGAATAAGTTTAGTAAGATCACAAGAGACAAGATAAATATGCAAATGTTCATTGTATCCCTACCTAGTAATAACGAAAAAAAATTGACATTGTTATTTAAAAGCCAATGCCACGACAGGAGCACGCAAACACCAAACATTTACTGATAAATCTTCCAAGAGACACGTGTGTTTGATACATTGGAAACTCCAAAATGTCACTGAGAGAGTTGAAGACGTAGTGGAAAGACTGATGCAGAGGACTTAATAGCATTAGAGCGTCGCGCCTCCTACTTTTGATCTACAGATTCAACATGACCTCAAGCAAAACATCTTCAGGGCTTTTTCTGTGGAAATTAAGCAGCTTCTTCCTAAAGTTCCAGAGAATCCCAGCTGGTCTCGTACAGTCAAAACAAAGTGGAAAGTGGAATAGACGTGGAGGACTCCCTCACACAATCCAGCAGCAACACAGTGCAGCACTAGCAGGAAAAAGGGAGTTTAGAAACAGTTCTGAGCCAGGTGTGGTGGCTCGGGCCTTTAATCCAGCACTTAGGGAGGCAGAGGCAGGGGGATCACTGCGAGTTGGAGACTAGCCTGGTCTACAAAGCAAGGCCAGGACAGCCAAAGCTACACAAAGAAACCCTGTCTCTGTCTCAAAAAAACCAAAAAGAGAAAGGAAGGAAGGAAAGAAGGAAGGAAGTTCTGAATATATAACTAATTGATTTGTTTGCATGTGTATGAGGTGTGCACTCTTGTGCTCACATGGTCTTGGACAACACTTGTGGGCATGTGTGTTTGCATATGTGTGGAAGCCCAAAGTTGGTTAAACTCTACCATTAATACCAAGCGTATGCAAAGATTTAGAGCTACTGGAAGCTCCATATATCAAAGTGGGTACATAAAAGGACACAGCTAATTTGGAAAACAGTTTGACAATTTTTTAAACTGTTAGGCTCAGACAGAGCATATGTTCCTAATGTCTGATCCAGCCACAATGCTTGAACATAGGTACTCAAGAGATAAAAGCATATATGCGTACTAATATAGACACAGAAAAACCCACAAGCCAGGCAGTGGTGGTGCATACCTTTAATCCCTGCATTTGGGAGGCAGAGGCAGGAGGATCTCTATGAGTTCGAGGCCACTCTGGTCTACAGAGCCATTTCCAGGACAATCAGGACCATACAGAGAAACCCTGTGTCAAAAAAGAAAGAAAGACAGAAAGACAAGAAAACGCCACAAAACAGCAAGGTTCATAGCATCCTTAATTGTACTATCCACAAACTGAAACCAACCTAATTCTCCACCATTGTATTGAGATCCCAGAACACAGCTCAGTAATAAAAGATGTTTGATGCTAACCCCTGGAACAGCATGGGTGAGTTCTAAAAGAATTTTCTCGCATGAAAAAGTCAGATGAAAGACTCTCTGTGGTATAAGTTTGTTAATATAAAATTTCATAAAATTGTAAGCTAATCTGTGGTGAGCCAGAGCAGGTCCGTGTTGCCTGGGGAAGGGAGAGTAGAAGAGAGAAAAGGAGCTGTGGGTACAAGAGCCTGATGGTCTGCCACAGAGAGCTCACATGCGTGTTATCTTGATGTAGGCTTCAGTTACCAAGCTGTATGAATTCAACTGTGCACTTTATGGCATGTGATGTCTCAATAAAATTGGTATAAAGGTCTGAGGTTGTTGATGAGGCTCTGGCAAACTCTATGCAGAATCAAGACACTCATTCTAAATACAGACACACAGACGGGGGAAATTCTCACATGTTTCCATACAGGAATTAAGAGAGCTGAAAGATCAACTTCAGGCAAGAGGATAATCATTTTGGAGGAAACAGTTGAAATGTCAGTCAGAACACCAAATGTGTGTAAACCCTAATATATTTTATTTTTACAAGGAAAGTGAAATCTACTTTGGGGATAGAAATAAGATAGAACAAAAATGCTGATCCAAACCACAACTGGGAAGGAGATGATTTGCAGGTGATTTCATTGTTCAGCAGAAATACTCACCAACTTTCGTCTTGTTTGCATAAGACAAGATGCATGCTGAAATTTCTGGAGTAATGAATTAAAGTTAAAAAGAAGTTTTTAAAAATCTTACTGATCAGAGAAGCAGTGGCAGATCAGAACATTTAACATTTTAAAGCTGAGAGATAACAAAAATTTATTTACATTAAATCCCTGCAATGCAGTTACTGCTGAACCCTTGGGGAGAGGCAAAATCTTAAATACTTACATCTTTTTAATTAAATTAATTTTTAAGCTGTACGTGTTTTGTTGTGTATATTCACAGGGTACCATAAATGTAAAGTATCTATCGCCTCAGAAGCTCAACAGTACTATCTTGGGTTAAGGTTTCTATTGCAGTGAAGGAACAACATGACTACGGCAACTCTTATAAAGAGAAACATTCAACTGAGTCTGGGTTACGGTTTCAGAGGTTTAGTCCATTGTTGTCATGGTAGGAAGCACTGCAGGCAGACATGGTGCTGGAGAAGGAGCTGAGAGTTTTACATCCAGAACTTCAGGCAGCAAGAAGAGCAAACCACTGGGCACAGGTTGGGCTTCCAAAAACTCAAAGCCCACCCCCAATGACACACTTCCTCTAATAAGGCCATAACTACTCCAAGAAGGCCACATCTCCTAACAGTGCCACTCCTGATAGGCCTAGGGAGCATTTTCATTCAAACATTACTCAACAGTATAAGCTCAAAGAAAATATCAATAGCTGTACTGAAAAGAGAAAGTACTGAGAAATAAAACATCTCCTTCTTAAAAGACTAATAGAAACATCTCTGACTATCCTTTCAAAAAAAAAAAGAGAGAAAGCACAATAAACAATTTAAAGAATGAAAAATGAAATCAGATGTAGTTTATAGTAAATAAACAACACAAAAAATATGGAAAAAAGTTGCCAAGTTATTGAAAAACACAAAGAAATAATTCTCATAATCTAATTCACTAAACCTGACTCAAAAAGAAATGGAAAGCCTAAGTAGCTAATGACAAAAGAAACAGAATCAGCAGTTTCCCCTCCCTACAAAGGAACTCAGGATTCAGTTGCAAGCATCTCATCAAACAGATAAAAACCAGGTAATTTGATCTTAAATGTTTTGTTTTTCATAGAATCAAGTAAATGAAAGAATATATTTTATGAGTTTAATCTATTCTTGATTAGAAAATCAGAAGTTGATGGGACACTGAAGGAATCTGTCTTGTCAGTAGAACTAAAATGCAGAAACCCTAAACAAAATTTTACTAAGCATTCAAAAAATGCATGTTTTTAAGAAAATAATGTTGAGAAATAAAACATCTCCTTCTTAAAAGACTAATATAATAGGTACATCTCTGATCATCCTGTTCAATATAAAGAAATGCTTTGTAACACACACAAAAAACATTTTTATGTTTTGTGTCTATATTTTCCCTTTCTAAAGGAAAAGAGACATTGAAGATAAAGGTGAAAAGGGATTTAAAAAAAAATCAGAGAGACAATCTGATAAAGGGAGAGAAGCACAGATGAGCACAAACTTGTTAACTCATATCTGTGAACACTCATTTCTCAAGTTGGCCCCCAGAGAGCTACTGGCTACCATCTTGGTTATCTGGGGCTTAAGGATAGTACAACGGGTGGTTTTATAGTAATCTTTTTAATGTTTATTTTATTTTAACTTTTATCAATTCTTTGTGAATTTCACATCATGCAACCCCAATCCTGCTTATTTCCCTGCCCCTTCATATCTACCCTCTACCATTGCAACCTTCCCACTAAAAGAAAATAAAAAATAAAAAATGAATTTAAAAAAACCCAATATCTCATTATAACAGCTGTGGTGTGTCCCAGTATGTCCCACAGTATACCCTTTTGTCCACACATCTTTACTTGCAAGTGCTCATTGCAACGAGTCATCGGTCTGGTTCAAGGTCTCTGGCTTCTGCTACACTATCAGTACTGGATCCTCACCAGGACTCCTCTTGGATATTGTGTTATTGCCCTATGTCATGGATATCCTGTAGCTTTTGATCTGCAGGACCAGCCTTTTCATACACTACAGCAGTTCTTAGATGGTGGGCCAACTAAAAGCCCTGGATCTGGGCCTGGTGGTAGCTGAGTTAGTCTGCCTGCCAGCTCTCCCATACCACCAGGGCAAACTCTCCATTACTGCGCAGGCTAGCTCACCCAATGCCACAGCCAGCATGGGGTAGGAACAGCAACCCTGCTCTCACGCCCTGGTGCTGGCTCACCTGCACCATACCACCAGGGACAGTTCTACTGTGCTGCCCAGGCAAGGTGCAGGACCCTCTCTTCCAAGTGCTGCAGCTGGTAAGGGGAAGGGCCAGCTCTTCTGCTCTCATGATGCTCGTAAGGGGTCAAGGGCTAGGGAGGACAGTTCTCCTGTGCCCACACCAACTCAAGGCCGACAAGGGGCAGGGCCAGCTCTCCTATACTCACCAGCACTCTTTTTTTTTTCTTTTTTTTCTTTTTTATTTTTATACTAATCACAGGTTAGGTACTTTGCATACCAGGCATAGCCCCCTCCCTCATTCCCTCCCACTCTCCCCATCCCTCCCTCATCTCCTCCCCACCCCCTCCAAGTCCACCAACGGGGGAGGACCTCCTTCCCTCCCATCCGACCCCAGTTCATCTTGTCTCCTCAGGGCTGGCTGCAATGTCCTCCCCTGGGATCTAGCCAGGCTGTTACTCCCGGGCGTGTATGGGGAAGGGTCAAAGAGCCAGCCATTGAGTTCATGACTGAAACAGTCCCTGTTCCCCTTACTAGGGTCTTCAGTTGGACACCAAGCTACCATGGGCCACATCTGAGCGGGGGTTCTAGGTCATATCCATACATGGTCCTTGGTTGGAGAAACTGTCTCATAAAAGACCCCTGTGCCCTGATCAATTTGGTCTTTGTGGAGCTCTTGTTCTCCCCAAGTCTTACTAACTTCCCCTGTTTTCATTATTATCCCCCCCCCCCGCCGAAGGCTTGGTGTGAGTCTTAATATCTGCTTTGGTACATTGCTATATTGATTCTTTCAGAGGCCCTCTTTGGAATGCTCCTGTCCTGTTGCTTGTTTTCTCCTCCATTCAATGTCCATCCCATTTGTTCATCTAAACGAGCATTGATCATGCCAACCTTCACCAGCACTCCTAACACCAAGGCCAGCTCTACTGTGCTGCCCAGGTAAGGTACAAGGAATGCTCTCCTGAGTGCTGCAGCCAGAGAGGGGGTGGACCAGCTCTCTGTGGTCCTCAAACAGCATGGTCCCAGGAAGCAACCCAGACCAGAGATGCTCATGTGGTAATATGAGCCGCTGACATCAACACAGACCCCTGCTTGTCACATGGCTACAGGCACAGCAGCAGCACATGCAAGAACTTCACCATGGCCTCAAGTGGCAAGGCAGCCTACCCTAATATCAAGCTATTCCTCTCCACCCTCATGTCTCCAGCTCCACCTCTCTCCATAGTGCTCAAGCCATTTCTCTCCACCATACACTTGGACATCATAGAGGCTCCTGTTGTGGGCCATCCATAGTGGGTGGGCCTCTGTGTGGTGGCGCAGCAGGCCTAAGCTTCATTTTATGTATTTGTCTACATGCAGGCATTGCCCATGGAGGCCAGAAGAAGGCATTAGATCCCACAGAACTGGCCTTACAGATAGTTGTGAGTCACCACATGGATGCTAGGAATTGAACCCAGGTCTTCTGCAAGATCAACAAGGGCTCTTAACTGCAGAGCCAACTCTCTAGCCTTTGTGTTAACTTTTTAAGTAAACATAGTTTGCAATGGGTTTCCCCTCACTGAGTGTCTGCTACTGTCAATGCTCCTTTCTCTGCTACTTCCGGTCACACCTCTGTTGTCATTTCTTGAGCAATAGTCAGTCACTGAGATCACCCTTCTGTGCATCAACTGCAGCCAAGACCAGCCAGGCCTTATGGATCAACTGGCTTCCACAGCCATAGGCTCAGCTGTGGCACTAGTCCTAGGCAGCACTCTGACAGTCCCTTCAGAGAGGGAAGCTTAGAGTATGACCAACCTGCCATCCATCAGACCCCTGGTCATCCTGTTCAGCACCCCCTACAGTCGAGTTCCTCATAGTGTCTGACGGTCAGAGTGGTCAACGCAAATACAACCACAGTCTGAGCTTCTGGCCCTAAAGAGTCCTAGGCATGGTCCTGCACACATCCCAGCCCCTCACTGACAGCCAGACCATGCAGAGGTTGTACCTGAAACTGGAAGTAAAGAGAGGACTTTTCACCCAATAGATTAACACAAGGCCTAAGTGTGCAACTAAAGAGTTTATTTTAGTCCAAAAACAGTAATGGGTTTCATTCTGGCATTCTCTCTCTCTCATACACACACACACACACAGCATCATACTTTGCTTTTATTCATTTCTCTTCCCCCTGCCCTCCTACATGCCGCTTGCTGATCCTCTGCCTCACTCTGTACAGTCCTCCCTTTTGCTTTCATGTCACATGAATTCCACTGACCTCCCCTTTCAGAATCTCTTCCTCCTCTTTGATAGTCTCTTCTCTACTTTCAAGAGTTACATACACACACACACACACACACACACACACACACACACCACAGAGCTTGGCTTATTTGCCTAACATAACAACTTCTGTGTTTGTAACTCAGCTGTCAGTGTGCTTGCTAGCATGCAATTGATTTCCAGAACCATGGAAATCAAGTATGATGATGAATGCCTGTAATCCCAGCACTAAGGAGGTAGAGGCAGGAGGATCAGAATTCAGGGTACAGGGTGTCTTAGTCAGTGTTCTATCGCTGTGAAGAGACAACCATGACCATGGCAACTCTTATAAAAGAAAGCATGTAATTGAGGCTGTCTTTCTTTCTACCGTATTTACAAGGTCGAGCAAGTTTCCCTTCTTTGTAATTCCAGAACATTCTTCATCACTGCAAAGAACAGCTTCACACCCATCAACTAGCTACTGGGAAGAAGAATACGTCACTCCCATGCTCCTGTGCTGGCATTTCACTCTTCCCTCTGTGAGAAAGAAATGGCCTTCCTCCTAGGGAGGACTAGGTGGGGAAGATGCAGGAGACAGCTGCCAATTAGGTCCCTGCCCTTGGGCCTTGACATTCAAACAGGAGAACAAAAGGCTCATGGAGGCTGTCATCCTGAGTGGCTGTGAGGGAAACACCCCCTTCAGCTAGTCTGAGACTGCTGTTGGGCCAGGCTTTCCCCTTCCATTAGAAAAGCAAGCAGCCTGGGATAGAATCTTTCTGCCCCTCAAGGAGAGGGGCTGTAATGAGCATAGTAAAAACTGCCTTTCAGACCTGCAGAAATAGCTTAGTGAGGAACCCCACCACACCCAAGGCTTCACCTGATAACCAGAACTCAGTGACGTCACTCAATCAAGACAACCAGACACAGTCCTAGTGTTTCATGATGTCCACTGGACAGTATATAAGAGCTCTGCTCTGCACAACTGGAGACATGCCACCTTGATCTGCCTGTGGCTGGAGAATCTCCCCCAGGATCCTGACCCTCAAATCAGAGACTTCTGTTAGAGCCCGGACCTGACCTTCAGCTAAGATACGTTGCACAGGTGAGCAGGCTTGGGGAGACAGGTGTCAAATTACAGTTAGGAATTTAGAGTGTGAATATTGTGCGATGACCCTCAGCACAACAAAATATAATTTTTGCTATACTATCTACATGTATCTTCTTGCTCATGGCAGGAGCCTTGATGCATTGGCTGTTATTTCTCATCTTATAAGCCTGGAGGGGCTCTGAGGCCGCCTCCTACTGTTGGATGTGCACCCGTGGCACCATGGTTTGATACGTGGAGAAGGGCCAGATGCCAGTACTACACTCCTAGACTTCCAGCCTCCAGAGCCAAGACCCAGTGGAACTTCTATTTTTTTAAAAGTAACTCAGGTATTTCACTGTAGTAAGGAAAAGCTAAGACATCCTCTCTTTCATTGGTTCTTAACCTGTGGATCATAACCCCATTAGCAGACCTCTATCTTAAAAAAAATATTTATTTACATTATGATTCATAACTAGCAAGATTACAGTTACGAAGTACAGTTATGAACAAAATCATTTTATGGCTGGGGGTCACCACAACATGAAGAACTGTATTCAAGGGTCGCAACCTCAGGAAGGTTGAGAGCCACTTCTGTGGCTGATAAACACTATAACCAAAACAAACCTGGAAAGGAAAGAGTTCATGTGCTTTGCACTTCTCTATCACACTCCATCACTGGATGATAGAGTCAGGGAAGAAACTCAAATCTTTTAATAACTATCTTAAATAAATAAACTAAAGGGTGAGCTTCAAGTTGTGGACTCAATCGTGAGCTTTCTAGGGAAAACTGGAATGGTCACTTGTGTTCTGTGACAGAAACCCCACGTGACTGAGCCAGGTGGATCACAGAATGGAGGGCTAAGTGAATGGTATCCTAGAGATCTTCCCTGGCTCCCTGTGATGGCATCTCAAAGCTGACGTCCCTTCTCTCCACTCCTTTCTTTCATGCCACACACACTGACTGTGTGCCTTCTGCCATCTGGGCAGTGGGCATTCCAAGAAAATGAAGATGTTTCTTTCCCCACAGAGAGGCTGGGTTAGAGGAGAAGCCAACACTATAAACAAACCTTCCTGGTCCATATTCATGACAAGCAGCCACAGGGATGCAAAGCACAAAGCGTGATCTCAAGGGGGCTATCCCAGCACATTTACAGAGAAACCTGAAGTAATCTTACTCGATGTTAAGGATGTGGAGAAATGGTACAGATGATATTGGCGAGTTCAGTAAGCAGTGTGTGAAGGGGCACATTGCAACCATAATTAGAGAAAAGAACTTCATTAAACCCCCATACAAGCACACGCATGTACACACAGCACAACAACACGACAGCACAAAACACACAACACACAGATATAACACACACACACAAACACATGTGCTCGTATATACTCCTGCTCTTACAGACTAAACGGAAGTCCTAGACTGCCAGACACATTTTGTTTTAATGCAGATCTTTTAGAAGATAGAATGATCCCTTGGCTTTTTTTGAAGCAGGGGAAGATGGGGTCTGGAGAAAGGCCACCTTCTGCCTGGTAGCTTTTGGCTGGACCCACACAGCAGGCCACCCTTGATGTGGGTCACATACTGACAGTCACTGTTCCCAGCCACTGTCACCTCCACACTGAGACTGTGATTACCATTAATCATCTATAACTGGCCTAATGGATTCTATCAATCATCCTATAACAAGCCTGACGGAGTCTATCAGTCATCCTATAACTAGTCTGCTTGACTCAAACATCAGCTTCTTGACCTCTGCATATATTTTCCCTTAAAGAGAGCAGACCACCTGTCTATGAGAATGAACGTCTGGTAGGAGTGCAGTGTGGTGGTTGCTTTTCTTCAATCTAGCACAAACTAGAGTCACCTGGGAAGAGGAAGCCTCAGCTGAGGAACGGCCTCTTCCAGATTGGCCTGTGGGTGTGCCTTCGGTCCATTTTATTAGGTAATGATTGATATGGAAGGGCCCAGCCAACTGCGGATGGTGCCACCCCCGGGCAGGTGGTCCTGGGTTATATTAGAAAGCAGGCTGATCAAGCCATGGAGAGCAAGCCAGTAAGAAGCACTGGCTTATAAACTGGCCACTGCTTCAATTGCTGCCTCCAGGTTTCTGCCTTGAAATAAGCTCCTTTTTCCCCCAAGTTGCTTTTGATCATGGTTTTATCTTAGCAGCAGAAGTCAGACTAACACATATAGGTAGTTAAGTAGATAGGCAGACCTCTAGCAGACAACATATATTCAAACATTGTTGTATAAGTGATACAAATATATATGTAGCTATATGTCAATTCAAAAAAGAACCATGTCCACCCACGACCATCAAGGGTGAAGAAAACACAAACAAGAGATTAAGTTTTGGTATAGCAAAGGAAATAATGATCAGAGTGCACAGACAGCACACAGCACGTGAGAAAAATCTTCAGCAGCCTACACTACAGACAAGGAGATAATCCAGAATTTACAAAGAATTGCAGATTAAATACCAACGGGGGTGGGGGGGGGAGAGATGTATTTCACTTCACAGTTTACAGCTTATAGTCCATCACTGAGGCAAACCAGAGCAAGAATTCAAGGCAGGAACCTGGAGGTAGGAACTGAAGCAGAGGCCATAGAGGAATGCTGTTTACTGGCTTGCGCTCTGTGGCTTGACCAGCCTGCTTTCTGATGGGCTAATGAATCAGAATAGACAGTTCAAAAAAGACAGACACAAATGGCCAGTTACTGTTTTTAAAGGTGTTTAACATCCTTAGTCATCAGGGATATGCAAATCAAAATTGCTTTGAGATTCCTCCTCACCCCAATCAGAAGGGCTATCAGCAAGAAACCTGATGTTGGAGAAGGTATGGGGAAAGAGGAATAAGCTTATTCACTGTTGGTAGAAATGCAAAATAACACAGCCTTTGTGGAAATCAGTCTGGAGTTTTCTCAAAAGATTACTACCATATGACCCAGCTGGTCCATTCCTGAGTATATCCAAAAAACTCCAAAACCCATCACAGAAACATTTGCACAACCATGTTTATTGCTTCTCTATGATAGCAAGGAAATGTCCATCAGCAGATGAATGGATAATAAAAATTTGGTATTTTATGGTAGAAAATTTAATATTATTCAGCCCTAAAGAAAAATGAAATCACAACACTTTCAGGAAAATGAGTGGACTTAGGATGTATAATATTAACTAAGATCACTCAAACTCAGGGGGAAAAAAGCAGGTTCTCCCTCATATGCATATGTATGTATATATGTATGTATGTATGTATGTATGTATATATGTATGTATGTGACTGTAAGGGTGGGTATAGTATAACATTCAAAAGGAGACCAAAAAAGGGTAATATTAGGTGATAAGGAAGAATGGAATGAAGGCAAAAGGGTGCATGAGTCATTAAAGAATATATAAAGCTAAATGTTTTTCTGTCTTAACTTTTTTTGTAATGGATAAGTACATAAAGATCTAATAAACAGAGGAGATGTAAAACTCTAAGAGAAGAATGACCATCTAACTGTATAAAAGTTTATTGATATGTACAGAGTTTGGGACTAGGTGAGTGTTTGAATGGCTCCCCTAATCTGAGTAATGTTTTTATATTTGAATTCATTACAATAAAGTGATTTCATTTCTCAAAAACAATCTATAAATCATGAGCATAGAAGAATAATTTCATGCTAAATGCTTAGAAAACAATTTCAATAAAATCATAGCGAAAGTGTCCCAAATCTAGGGAAAGGTGGTCATGCAGGTATATGAGAAATTCAGAATATGAAACAGACAAGACTAGAAAAGAACCTCCCCACATCACATTACAGTTAAAACCCTGAGAACAGAGAAGTATGCTGAAAGTTACACATAAACATGAATCCATTAGAATAACAGCAGATTTCTCAACAGAAACTTTAAAATCCAGGAGGCTTTGGTATGATGTGCTTCAAGTTCTGAAAAACAAAAATTGCCACCCAGACTGCTATACCCAGCAAAACTATCTGTGGTAAATGAAAGAAAATTGTTTGCACAAATGAAGACATGTTAAAGGAATCTGTGATTGTTAATGCAGCACTGCAGAAGGTACTTGAAGGAATCTTTTAGACTGAAGAGAAAGTAAATACATCCATGAAGCTATAGGAAAGACATGTCAAGACAGTTAAGAGGGCTGGAATGATGGCTCAGCAGTTAATACTTGTTGCCATTTCAAAGGACTTGGGCTCTGTGGTGGTTTGAATAGTTATGGGCCCCATAAACTCATGTGTTTGAATGCTTGGCCCATAGGGAGTGCCACTATTAGGAGGTGTAGCCTTGTTGGAGGAAGTGTGTCACTGTGTAAGCAGGCTTTAAGGTCTCGTATATGCTCAAGCTACGCCCAGTGTGGCACACAGTCTCCTTCTGCTGCCTGTGGATCAAGATGTAGAACTCTCAGCATCTCCAGCACCACATCTGTCTGCATACTGCCATGCTTCCCACCATGATGATAATGGACTAAACCTCTGAAACCGTAAGCCAGTTCTGATTAAATGTTGTCCTTTATAAGAGTTGCCATGGTCGTGATGTCTCTTCACGGGCTTCCAGCATCCACATGCTGGCTCACCACCACCTGTAATTCCAGTTCTAGGAATCCAGCACCTTCTTCTGACCTCCATAGGCACCAGGCATTGGTGTGGTATGCATACATACACTCAGGCACACACATATACATATAAAAATAAATAAGGGCTGGAGAGGTGGCTCAGAGGTTTTAGAACACTGTCCTCTCTTCCAGAGGTCCTGAGTTCAATTTCTAGCAACCACATGGAGGCTCACAACCATCTATAATGTAATCTGATGCCCTCTTCTGGCGTGCAGGTGTACATGCTGATAGGGCATTCATATGTATAAAAATAAGTAAAATAAATCTTAAATAAATAAATACATTGAATAGTAATTAAGCAAAAGAGGAATAGGAAAACACCAACACTACAAAAACAAAGAAAGTGATAAGAATTAACCCACACCTTTCAAAAACAACCATTCATATTAATGATTCTCCATTTCGAAGACACAGACCAGGAGGTTGGATTAACAAGATCTTGGGTTGGAGAGATGACTCAGCTGTTAAGGTGCCTGCTTTGCAAACACAAGGATCTGAGTTCCCTTCCCAGAACCTAGATTAAGAAAGTCAAGCATGGAGGCCTGGGTTTGTCATAAGTCATCTGGGGCAGTTCTTAAAGACTTCCACACTGGACCCCAGAAAGGTGAGCCCATCTCTGCACCAACAGCTAGTCCTGAGACCACCAGAAGTGGGCCGCACTGGACCAAGACCACCGAAACAGGACAGAAGAATGGGTGCTGTGCCAGGAGAGAAGGTGAGTCCCTTCCGAGTTCAGGCGCCCCTCTCCTGGAGGCTAGCCAGCTTCCTGTGCCCTCATTCTATAACACCTGCTCAAAAGACTCCAGCTACCTGGCGATTTCCAGATAAGCCCAGGAAATATTAAAAAATAAAAATAAATCAGAGCTTCAAGGCCAGGTGTGGTGGCGGATGCCTGTAATCCCAGCACTTGGGAGGCAGAGGTAGACAGACCTCAGTGAGTTCAAGGCCGGCCTGGTCTACAGAGGAAGTCCGGGATGGCCAAGGCTACACAGAGAAACCCTGTCTCAAAAAAACCAAACCAAACAAAATCAGAGCATGGGACCAAACATGGGACAGATCATCCTCTCCTTGAGCCCTCTGGGGCTCTGTTCGTTTGGAGAATAACAACCAACAGTACAGCAGGCCAAACTGGGCCCCTGAGGCTGGAGGGAAAGGCCCCAGAACTGATGCAAACATGTACCTGTGCCCCGCCCACAGGTACCAGCCCCCTCTTGCCTCTGGAGAGTTGCCCTCACGCTACCCTCAAAGAGGCCACAGGCATGAACTGGGTCCCTTGCCATGACCTGGCCGGGCCTGTGGCGTGAGCTGCCCAGGTTTGCCTGGAAGCTCGGGGTCACCAGTCAGAGCGGATGCTTTGAATTTAGACCCGGGTTTATGAGCCGTGGCGGCCGCCAGCAGGGACAGGGCGCAGTCCTTCGCAGGCCAGGGGGCCGAGGGAGGAAGGCACACTTTTAATGGAGTTGCCTGTTTCTCCTAAATATTACGCTAGGCAAGGAACTTGGACTAGAATGAAAGGCAGGGGTCTAATTTTAGACAGTACCTATGAATGAAACTTGACCCGGGCCTGTGGAGGAAATACCTTCCACAGGCCCATGCCAGGGCCAGCGTGTGCGATTTTCTGCTAAAGCAGGCAGCTCCGAAAAACAGGTCGCCTCGGAGACTCGGGTTGTCTGTTTCCCGTACTAAACCAATGTCACTTCTAAACATACCGCCCTCTCTCAGGCCCCTTCTTTCACAGAAACTCCAGGTCACCATTCCCTTGTGTTCCGGCTAGTTAACCCTCAGTTCCTCTTTCCTCTGCCCTGCCCTTCCTGACCAAGAGCTCAAGACATTAGCTCAAGCCAGCCCAGAGTGCCACACCATCAGAGCCAAGTAACAGCTCTCCTGGGGTCAGGAGGCAGCTTGGTCTGGACTCCGGACCCCAGGAAGAAAGACCCACAGTCTGCCCCGTCCACAGCCTGCCTCCGAAGTGTCCAGTACAAGACCTGGTAAGGATCAGAGCTCAATCAATACCTTAAGGTGAGATCATTGTCCTTGGGGTTTGTTGCTTCCAAGCTTAGGGCGAATGAAGCAGAAGGCACCTTCTGTCCCAAAATAGCCACTCTCTTCACCACTTCTTCTTCTTCTTCTTCTTCTTCTTCTTCTTCTTCTTCTTCTTCTTCTTCTTCTTCTTCTTCTTCTTCTTCTTCTTCTTCTTCTTTTTAATGTGATTTGGCAAACCTCCCCAGGGAGCAAATTAAGAGTGAAGCTGCCATCACTGTGAGCACAGCAGAAAGGACCGGTCAGCACCCTCAGTCCAAAGTGTCCTCTGTATGTCGGGCTCTTTTGTGACTCTCTTGTCCCCATCAAGCCTCTGTTTACGCATCTATAAAATGGGATGGCAGCGTCCCGGAGCATTATATTCTGTTTCTGATAAAGGTATAAAAGTCTGATTGCTCGGAATAAACTTGTCATGGCCTCAGTCTTGCTGTGACCCCTCCAACCTGTGCCTGGTCAAATAGTCATTTCTCACCAGTCCTTATCAGGTAACCTTGGCCTGGTGAGTTTCGCTTATGCTTACAATTGTAGTCTTTCAATTTTGTACCAAAATGGCCCACTAAACCCTGCGTACAGCATTTTTGGGCTTTTCTATCTAAATGTTCCAAGTTCTTCCACAATAGTCCCCTAAACCCACATAGCAGGGCTTACAATTTTCTGTATTAGTTGCTTCTCTTGCTACAACCAAATACCTGGCAAAGGAAACTAAGGAGGGGTTTATTCTGGGTCACAGTTTGAGAGGACAGTCTCCCATGGTGAGGAACTCAGTAGCAAGAGCACAAGGCAGCTGCTTACACTGACCCCACAGTCAGGAAACAGAGAGGTGAATGCTAGGCTTAGATGGATTTCTCCTTTTTATTCAGGACAGGATCCTGGCCCAGGGAGTCACCCACAGCAATCTAGAAGCTCAATCACACACATGCCCAGAGGCGTCACCCAGGCTTTGCCAATTTAATGGTATTAATCATCACAGGAATTAACTGTCTCACCCAGCTTCAGCTGGAAGGTACCTCTTAGACGATATATACCAATGACCTTAGGGCCACCTTCCTTCCCAAAGCCCACCTCTCTTCCCACAAGAGCCTGGTCCAATTAAACTGCACGGACATGTGGGCTTTCTTTGAATAAACCAAAATCTTTTAAGTCAACTCCAAGTATCAGAATGGTTTCAGCAAAATCTTTTAACCCCTCCCCTCCCAGCTGGTAAGCCCTAAGGAAATATTTAGCTGATACACTTAGCGTTCCAGAAAGAGGACAGGGCAGGAGTCAGGAGTTTTTCCACAGATCAGCTCTGCTCCTCAGCATTAGTTTCATCCTTGGCCTAGTAGCACATGGCACCGTGGCTTCGGATGTCTCTCTCAGACAAATATCACAGCATCGAGAGGAAGGAGAACAGTCAACTATTTTTGTGACTCCCTCCTGGGAGAGGTGAAACTTACAAATTAAATACATGTGAGCTTCCCGTGCCTATATAATTGAAGAGGTGGGCTCCGGCAGGCAATTGCTCTGAATTATATTTTGCTGCATACATATTTCGCATGAGATTTCTGAGGCCAGCAACTCTACTACCAGTACCTCACTCTCTTCCTACATACATAGCTTTCAGATCACACTACAGACAAGGGGGAAAAGAAAGCAGGTAACGACATTGTGACAGCGCACACATGTCCCATGATTCCCCTGGGAGCTCTGGAAAGGGCTCATCATTACCCCTTCTCAGTCAACAAACCTTCTGGTTCAGGTAACAGGACACCCACAGACTAGCAAAAACTTTTCTCTGAGAACAACCCCCCCCCCCCGGCCTTGGATGAAGCAGTTCAGCTTTGTCATTGGATCTCGCTCCCATTCCTAGAGTGCAGAACTTTGTTTGTAAGCTCACTATCTCCTCCATGTAAGCTTCGGCTATTACTGTGATGTTCCAAGCAAGAGATAAAGGAAATGAATATGTTTGCATAAACTTCCAACCGAAACTTCTGGTCAGAACTTGATTGGTCAGAATCTGTTCACTCACGAGCTCCTGATCCAATCACTGACTGAAATATGCTACATTCCAGGATAGGCACATGAGCACATGGGTGAACCCAGGGCTGTGTTTGATGGGGGAACATAACGATTTGATGGCCAACCAGCAGTGTGTGCCACAGGCCTATTTTACAATTGAGAAAACAGAGGTCCCAAGAGGCTGAGAAGCCCAAGATCACCTATGCTTCAGAAGACAGAAGGGCAGGATTCAAGTCAAAGCTGAGAGGTTCCCCATCAAGAACCTTGGTAACAGGTGAGTTAGTAGGCCCTGAACTTGTTTCATGTGCATTCCTGAATCTTGCCACAGGATCTACCTGGTCATCCCCCAGTATAGACAAGACTCCACACTTGGTGACCAGCTGGTCCTCTCACAGATGCAGCCGATCGGAGCAGGACTTCCGGGTTGCATTTGAGGCTACTCAGACTCAGCTCAGTGATCATGTGGCCATTAACACCCAGCTGTTAAAGGGAGCGCCCCCCTCCCCCGTTTGCACTGAGCCATTTTTATGACATCCAGTGAACAGGAGAGAACTGCCGAGAACCATTTATAGACTTAATCTTAGGGCCTATGATGATATAAATGTTTAATGCTTTTGCCAGGTGTGGGCTGCTGGAAGCCGTGTGCATAAACCAAGCACTGACATAGGAGGATCAGAGTCACAGCAAGAACGTGAACAATTCTGGCTAGGGAAGCAGGGCAATTCCTTCTAGGCCCATCTCTGCTGTTTTCCCGTCGCAGGATACCAAGCCGGGGCCTCTGCTCTCTGGCTTGCTCCCACACCCCTTGTTCTGCTCACCATCGCCTTGGAAGAAAAGAACTAGTTTTCATCTATCTTTGTTTCTGTTCGGATGGCTAAGACCTGGCTCAAAATACGAACTCAGAAAGCATACACATGAATGAACGAACAAGTGAATTAGAATGAATGAGTGAGTGAGTGAATGAATGAAGTGAAGTGAAGTGAATGGGTATCTCTCTTCTTTGAAAGGGGAGAATCACCTGAATCCCACATTCCTATCAGGTCTGATACAAACGAAAGGATGACTGAAATGTTGCCGGTGTCTTCCATTTCACAGAGTTGGCTGAAATAAACCTAAAAGTCTTCCAACCTTTCATGAGAATTGAAGGTCTGAAAGTGCAAAAGAAAATGTAACACAAAGACACCTTAGGTCAGATGCTGAGTGGAGCTGCCTTGCAGGGAACCCGTGCAGCTGGTTCAGTCTGGGGAACAGAAACTGGCTTAGGTACATTAAAGCCATGAGATGGTGGGGTGCCCTCAAGCCATCCGTGGCTCATATAGGAGCACCAGCATCCTGGTCACTGCTGAGCTACAGGTGACACCTGGGAAGGCTGACATCCGGGCTGTGACTACCCAAGTCCCCTGCCTTGGCTGATTTGGGGATTCTGGTGCTAGTTTATGGCGTGAGCTCTGTGCCACTACGGCAAGCCTCAGGGATAAGTCAAGACTTACCAAAGAACAGAAGGGAGGGGGAGGGCAAGGAAAAGAAGGAGCACAAAAGCTATCTGTTTTCCCCATGCCTCACAGCCGAGGATCAGCGCTTCCTCCTGGTGTTAGACTGTTTCACCTGACCAACGCTTCTGGAAGAGGAGATGGTGATGTCACACACATCTATGATGGACAGGCACTTGAGAGAATGGAGTGGTCCATGTGAGGAAAACCCAGCATACAAAGGAAGCTTTCTGAAGGTCCATGGAAGTGACTCCAGTGGGATACTGTATTTATCAAGGGGTGTGGTCACAGATGAAACCCTGGCTCACCGTGAGAGAAAATGGCGGTGGGAGGGTAAAATCTCCCTGCGTTGATTCTCAGGAAATGGCCATGCTTACCCCAGCCACTGCCCTGGCACCAGGACATCCTGAGGCTTCTAATAGTGCTCTATGAAGGCATAGGGAGTTGCAGCCTGGACACAAGAAAAGCCAACATATACTGCAGTCTCTGCTTATTTGGAGGGTATAAATACACTCAGTGGATGCCCCGAACCACAGAGTGCCAGCCGCTCAATACATTGCGGTTCCCCCGTGCACAACTGGTTAGGAAAAGAAGAGTAAAGAATAATGAGATGAAACAATTGGAATAATATGCTGCAATAAAGGGTCTTTGAAGATTTATTTTTTTTAATTTATGTGCATGTGTTCATGCATATATGTGTGCCATGAGCATGCAGTGCCCAAGGAGTCCAGAAGGGGGTGATGGATGCCTAGAGTTACAGATGGGCGTGAGCTGCCTTGTGGGTTCTGTGAACTGAAAACAGGTCCTCTGTAAGAGCAGCAAGTGCTCTTAACCTCTGAGGCAACTCTTTTGCTCCTAAGGGGTTTTAACTCGGGAATTGTTTATATCTAGAACTTTCCTTTTAATATTTTTCTACAGAAGGTGGTCCTGGGTAACTGAAATCAAAGAATTAAAGGGTGCTGGTGGAGAACAAGGTGTTCTATACCTGTGTATATTAAAAAGGGGACATAGGAAAGGACAAAAGGCGAGTGACAAAAGCTAAGAGGTAGAGGCTATGTGGGGACATCGGGAAAAGAACCTATTTAGCCTTGTTTTAAAAGAGAGAGACTATAACTTCACTAGAAATCACAGAAACAAAAAAAAAATTTTTTTAAAGATGTCAGTTGTCTGTTGCCAAATAAACGCAACTTTAGATTTAAAGGAATGTAAAACCCATGCTGAAGAGGTAGCATCCCGTAACAGCCAAGAGCTGGCACGCAGAGGTGGCAATCTAAACACCTTTGATACTGAATAATACCAAAAAAACTTTTAACAGTGTTCAAGATCTTTGACAGAACACTTTCTTTTTTTTTAGCGTCAATGTTAGGAAAATAGTCAATTTAAAAGAAGAAGAAGATGAAATTTCAATTACCTATGATAATTTAAAATAGAAACAATTAGCCAGGTGTAGTGACCCACGCTTGTATTCCCAGTACTCAGGACGCTGAGGCAGGGGGGTAAACGTGAGTTTGAGGCTAGCCTGGGATATAGTATGAGAATGTTTGAGGAGGAGGAAGACAAGGAGAGAAAGATGAAAACTAAAACAACTTAAGCCTTCAGTAAGACGTCAGTCTTACTGAAATAGTCAAATAATGTCACAAAAACATGTATTGATGTATATAAAGTCTTAATAACATAACTGAATCATGGAATATTTCTTTTTTAAAAAATCAGGTATGAAACTGTATAGGTAGCAGAATCCAAACCAGTTAAAATAAAACTCAAATAGGAAAAAAGACAAGAAAGTAAGTCTCCAAAACATGAGGATTGACTGATGGAATTGTTGCCCCAGTGATTGCGAGGCATCAGGGCTTTGATAGACAACAAAGAACAAACTTGTGGACATTTGTATCTATGCCCTAAATAGTAAAGTGAGTTGAAGCCAGGCACATGTCTGACATCTTTCCCCTTCTTCCCCTCCCTTTTCAGAACATGGTCCTGTCTCCATTGGAATGACAGAAGCATGAGGCAACACATTTAACAAATCCACACAAATTAAACAGGAGGGAGCCTGCAAAGACACACGCCACGGATTAACCTTGTGAAACACCAGCAAAGCAAAGCAAAACAAAATAAAACAAAACAAAGCAAAGCAAAGCAAAACAAAGACACATCTCATTTGGCTTGGTCTTCAGAGAGGGAATCTGCTAAAAGGCAAATGAAATAGAAAAGATTAAAAGCCCTCCTGAGAATCTGTCCAAAAACAGTCTCAGATGAGACTGAAATGTTCGCTCACAAGGAATGTGAGTTCAGCACATATAGTTGCCCTGTGTAAATTCAGAGACAGGTCAGTGAAGGATGCAGTCCCTGGGAGAGAGAGAGACAGCTTTGAGAATTTAAATCTCCATATCCTTGCCTTGCTGTGAAACTCATGTTCAGGGTGGGGTGGCTGTAGACCAGCCTGTGACCTCAGAAGTCTCCCTACCTAGTTCTGAAGCCCTCTGTGAGATGGGTACAGGCTCCCTGGGTCATTAACACTAAGTCCTCCCACTCTGCTAATACTCGGCAAGGTGTGTCTTCTTTGCCATAATAATAAGACCATGAATGCCAAGGATATTAGGGGTCTATGAATTCTACTCTACTCCCCTTTAGTAAGTTACTTCCAGATCAGTGGTTCTCACCCATCCTAATGCTGCAACCCTTTAATGCAGTTCCTCGTGTTGTGGTGACCCCCCCAATGATAAAATTATTTTCGTTGCTACTTCATAAGTGTAATTTTGCTACTGTTGTGAATCATAATGTAAATTATCTGATATGCAGGATATATGATATGTGACCTCCGTGAAAGGGTCATTTGACCCCCACAGCGGTCTGGACCTACAGGTTGAGAACAACTGTTTTAGACAAACAGAGGGCATCCTGAAGTGAAATATATATATATATATATATGAAACAGGTCATTTAAGGGGCCCACGGTCTGCATCAGGCAGGTCTGGAATTCTGCATCACCTGACCTGGCTTTCCCCCACCATCGGCCATTTATGGAGCACCAGGGCACTGCTGAAGGCCTAAGCACAGACGAGGTATCAGGGGTCTTAGTTTTCCTGATTCTTAGGGTGCACTGAGGGGAGTCAGACCAGAAAGCAGGTCGTTGCAACACAGCGCTGGCGTTTTGCAACACAGCGCTGGCGTTTACTCTCTATCAGACCTGGAGCTAGGTACAGTTGCCCCTCTGCACCTGTCTTCTCGGCCATGAAGCATGGATTACATCAGCTCCTATCTGGGAGCATATTGAAAAGCCAAATCAGACTGCTATGGATTGAACATTGAAAACAGTGCTTAGCACTTGTGTGTACTATAGAAGTGCCTGCAATCCATGTTAGTAAACTTAGCCTTAGTGTTGGTATTACCATTGCCGTTAGCATTGGA